>OX467109.1:29954233-31154233 GCA_950106695.1 Biston stratarius
TATAATATTATAAAGGCGAAAGTTTGTGTGTGTGTTTTTATGTTTCTTATTTCTTCACGCTCAAACGGCTGGACTAATTTTAATGACATTTAGTATGGAGGTAGCTGGCACCCTCGATTAACACAAAGGCTACTTATATCCCGAAAAAATCTGTGTTCACGTGGGAACAGCGGGTAACACCGCGAGACACAGCTAGTCTTTCATAAAAAACATGTCATTTTTTTCCGCCAAGATAGCAATTTGGATCAGCGCCTCTGGCGAACGAAAAGAAAACTGAAACATACGTGAAGTATCTTCTCGTTTTCCATACATTTTGGTAATGAAAACTCGACGAAAGTTTTTTTTTTATGGCTGACAGGCTAGGTGTTTGACCACAGCTCACCTGATGTTAAGTGACGGTGTGGTCGACGATGGTAAAGCACACTTAGCCTGGAATGAAACTGGCTCTCAAGTGGCTGCTTGAACACATCGTTAGATGCTTGGCGGCAGATTTTCAACTTGAGGATGGTAGCTAGCCAGTCGAGTACTAGAAAGTACCCTACCACCACGCTATGGTTTCCTCACGATGTTTTCCTTCACCGGCAGCTCAAGCTCATTGTTGAGGTTTGAACCCACGCCCTTCGGCATGCGAACCAACCGGCTAACCACTGAGCCATCATCGCTACTAAAATATTTTTTTGGAAAATGTGAAAAATTCTAATCCTATTATTGTCGGTTAACTGTAACGTTTAGATGCTCTTTGGTAATTGACAATGATCATAACATTTATGTTTATGGAGATGATATGACAATATAGAAGAAATATCAGGTCGTCACAAAACAAATGTGTAAAATCTCAACCTAACTCCTGAGCCGAGTGATCATATTTAGATATCATACAAACGTTCTGCCAGACCTTTCATGACAGTCGTCTTTAGTTGGCGATGTCGACACTGGAAGCACTTCCTAACTACTTATTATAATTTTATGCATGATTGATAGTGGGTGAACTGCTAAAGCTTGCCTAATGCCTAAATTATTACGAGTTTAGACATTCCTGAGTAATAAATTATAATTCGCTAAGCTAGGCCTCGCCTTGCACCAGTTAATTTATCAATAATTGTAGTGTTTGTAAGCAAGTTGCAATAACAACTAAACTTCGCGCAAATTTTCTATATTGATTAAATTAGTTCATGCATAAACAATTCCAAGTGAATGAAAATCGAATAAGACCGTTTGAAATACTGATAGCGCCATCTACTGTGGAATAGCGGTACTATACGAAACAAGTGCGGCTTGGGCCACAACAATAACACGACCAAAATGTCATTCGTCAATATTCCTCGCGCAAAACGCGTTTCTATTACATTTTTTTATTCGCTCAGCGCTTTTGTACTTTTGTTTGGAACTCTACTGGAGTTTATGTTCCCCGAAAAAACAAAGGTCTTCAAATACTGTGTAAAGAGATTTGTTATGGATGAGCGTGCTTTATCCTAGACCGCACTACCGCTTAACATCAGGCAAAGAAAAAGGATAAAAAAGGAGCTTGAGCATAATTATTAAAATAAAAGTAAATTTGCATCACGAATCGGAAATAATTCGATACTTTCTATTGTTTTAATATTTTATCATTTTTGTCTTTGTTGCAGGCGACAACGGCAGCACCCATGCTTTGTACCTCGAGACCATAGTCGAGGAGACGAGCGATGACCTGCGCTCCGAACGCTCCTCAGCAGCGACATGGCTCTCCGACTCAGATGCAGATTCAGTTATACATGTGCGGGGTGTTGCAGGTAAATACATTTTGTAATCTAAAATATTAGTTATTATCAAGGCATTGATATTAGCACTGGTAATTTTTACGTTTTTAAAGCACCATCTAGTGTCGAGTAGCATTATTATGTACTAATCCGAGTCGCACAGTACTCACATAGTAGGCCAAGATGATTCTAGATGGCGCTATTTGAGAAGAACCATGAAAATGTAAAAAAAAAATACTAAAGATATTTAAAATTTTAGATGATTTTTTAGTGAAGCAAACAAAATTACTAGATTTCAATAAACTGTTTTTCAATTTACATGATTCTTAAACAGTTTTAATGCAAACATTGGATAATCTAGCTTCTTTGTTAACGCTCTACTTTCACGAGATTTTGGCAACTAGAATAATAGGGTAACTCGGACGTCTTGGATTCGGTCCAAGTAATAAGTTGGGAAAATGAGCACATGCATACGAATCCGCCCGATGTCATTGTCATTGTCGGCGCCTGGCCGGAGCCACGTACCGCGCGTGCTGCCCAGCGCTGAGCGCGGTGTCCGCTGTCCGTTGGCAGGTTCCGAGTGCGACAGCGAGTCGGAGCGCGAGTGGGCGTGCCCGGCCAAGCGGCGCCGGCGCGAGCGCGCGCGCTCGCCCGACAGCGCGGGCTCGCTCTCCCGCTCCTCCAGCCTGGCGCAGTTCGAGTCGCTGGAGCGGTCGTGCGCCGCGCCCGCCTCGCCCAGCCTCTCGCCCGACTCGCTCGAGTCTCCTCCGCCTTCACCCGCGCCCAGCCGTGCGCCGCCGCCGCGCGCCCACCTCTCCGCCGAGAACCTGAGCGAGGACAGCGGTTACAGCGAGCGCTCGCGCCGCGCGCCCCCCGCCGCTGCGCGCCGCGCGCCCGCCCCCGGCGCCGCAGCCAGCGTGCCGTGCCTGGCCGCTTCCCCCGCACCCGAGCGCCGGCCCCCGCGTCCCTCGCGCACCCTCTCCTTGCCCGCCGAACTGGACGTGTGCGCCGAGCCGCACCGCCCCGTCGCCGACCACCGCGCGCGCTTCCGACAAGCTTTCGAGGTCAGCGACCGCCTCACCGTCAGCGTGGCCGACCTGACCGCGCTGGACTACCGGGGCGGCGCGCGCCGACCGCGCCTGCCGCCCCCGCCGCCACCGCCGCGTGCACCGCCGCCGCCGCCGGCTCCGGCCCGCGAGCCGAGCGCCGGCTCCGACTCGACGACCGAGTCGGAGCGCACGTTCGCCCGCGAGATGGAGACGACGGCGCGCCGACTGGACGAGTCGGCGCGGCGCGCGCTCGCCGGCGCCGCGGACTACGAACGCGAACTCTCCGTGCTGACAGCGCGCCGGCTGCGCGACTCTTGGGGTGCCTGGGACGACGTGCTCGACGAGTTGCGGCGTCGTATCGAACCTTCCTCGCCGTCGCCGTCGCCGCCGCGCTCGCCGTCGCCCGACCCAATGCGAGAGCCCGCCTTCACCTCCACCCCGCTGCGATGCACGGACGCTAGAGTGCGCTCGACGCCGGAGCTCCGCGGGCGCACGACGCCGCAGCGCGAGACGCCGGAGGAGCTGCGCGCCTCGCTGCAGCTGGTAGCGCCGCCAGTGGCGGGCGCGCCGCCCGCGCGCTCCGT
Source organism: Biston stratarius (assembly GCA_950106695.1). NCBI lineage: Eukaryota > Metazoa > Arthropoda > Insecta > Lepidoptera > Geometridae > Biston > Biston stratarius. The sequence goes on from OX467109.1 coordinate 29,957,606, forward strand.
GTCTGCGGGATCGCGCGGCGTCACGTTCTCGCCGGTGGTGGCGGAGGTGTCGTGGCGCGAAGCGAGCGCGAGCACAGAGTCCACGCCGAGCGACGACGCGAGCGACGCCGAGGTGGAGGAGGTGGCGGAGGGGGGGCACACGCAGGCGCGCGCGCCGCCCGCAGAGTGCGCCTCCGCCATGACGGAAGCGGCCGCGCGTGCGCCGCGCAGCCGTATAGCCGGCTTCCTCTCGCGGTTCGCGAACTTCCGATTTTCCGGCCGCAAGGAAAAGAAGTCCCGGGGCGCAGGCGCGAGCTCGAGGCTGGGTGCGGGCGGCGGCGTGCCGGCAGACGGAGCAGCGGCAGCGCGCGGGCCGGCCGCCGCGCCGCAGTATGTGCGCATCCCGCTGAAGGACGAGGGAGTGTCGCGCGCGGCGGCAGCCCCCGCGGCGGGCGGCGTGGCGCACAGGCCGCCGCGGCCGCCCGCGCCTGCGCCCGCGCCCGGCGTGCTGGAGACCGACGTGGATACGCAGCGCACGGTGCTGCACGCGCGCTCGCTGCTCGCGCTAGCGCCGCCGGGCCGCCGCACTCCGCGCCCGCACAAATCCATGGAGTTTCTGCTCGACAAAGACAGCGCCCAAACTGTGCAGGTGAGCCTCCTCCCATTCACCCTCTCTCGTAACACACCGCCGCCGCGGTCGCGGCCGGTCCGTGTTTACAAACAGCGCGATCGATGCCGGGTAACGACCGGCCCGCGCGTCTCCGCCTGTTTGCTAAATGCAACGATACGCGTCAACATTCAATATTCAATTTTCACGAAGCGCCTGTGGTGGCGAAAGCGATAGCATCTGGTCACGTCTGTCAGATTCGTACCTATTCGAGACACGCCACACTGGCGGCGACCGGTCCCTTTCGAGCGATATCTATTCATTGTCGCCAACAAAAAGATCATTCTCTAGCTAGTTAATAAGCGCAACGCACGATAGACGTGAAGCAATAAATAACGTAGGGACATGTATCCCCTGGCGAGACATTACGACACGCAATACATTGGAGCCGGCAGAACGGAGGTGAAAGTGCGCACATCTGCATTCTGTCGTTAAGCATTGTGTTCATTCCGCATACATGACCCGCTGTGGGCGTAACTCTAGTTTTATCTCCACATCGCTAACAGATAATCGATAAGCGCGCGAGCCGGCTGTGGCATCAGCATTTCAGATTCAGCTCATTTCCAATACAGCCACCGGTGATCAACTCCACTTCGAGATTTCCGACAAAATTATTTGTTTAGCGAGAAAAGGCGCGCGTTACGTAAAAGCGAATGATTTATAAGCTCCGGTAACTTAATAGCCCTCAGATTAGATAACAAAGGGAACAAAGAGCATTCTTCACTCGAAAGAATTTAATTTGGGCTCCGACTCTAGAGCGAGTCAATAAGGAATGGTAAAAGACGCGTACCATGCCATCCAAACGACGACTACTTTATAAGTAAACATAGATGCTGTTTGTAATTATGCATCAAGGTTGAGTCTCAAGTGTGGGAAAAATATTATATGCTATTCAAGATAACGCGATAAAAAATGACATTGAATTGTTTTTAAGTAAAACATTAAAATGTCATATCTACCTACGCTGTAAAGAAGAATTAACTACAAAACACGAAAAAAAATAACATTCAAAAGATTATATCTGTGTGAATAATCTGCGGCATCATAATTTTTCACTTTCAACACTGCTTGTTCTTCTGATACTTGCAAATACCTAAGACAGTTACCTAGTTGCGAAAACCGCTGCTTCCCACGCCTCTTTTATTGTATAACATGGCTGATGGCAGTAGATACTACTCCATACCTCACAGAACAAAGCTAAGGTTTCAATAAAGGTTTTTTGCGATGATAGCTCAGAGGTTAGCGCGGTCAGATCACACGCCAAAGAGCGTGAATTTAAACCCAACAGCTTGAGCTGAAGGAATACATCGTGAGGAAACCGTAGCATGGTAGTAGGGTATTTTCTAGTAGGTACTAGCCGCCAAGCACCTAACAGTGTATTCTGGCTGCCTCATTTGAGTCCCAGTTGCATTCCAGGCTAGGTGTGTACCAGGTCAGGCTAGGTAGATGCTTACAATTTTTGACCACACCGTTACTTAATCAATTGACCTGTGATCTAACACCTATAAAAAATATAAATAACTTCGTTTCGGTACCTAAATCGATGAATGTCATTGTTGAAATACCGTACCTAATTGATCGTCATTCTCATTAGTGACCTTAAAATACCCTTTTATAGGCACAAGAATTTTTCCTCGATTTAAAATAGTATATCGGGGACGGATCTGAACTGCTAAATAGAATTTTAAATGTTCACATCATTGACGTACTATGTTTTATATGTAAACCTTTTCATACGTGATATGATGTTTTAGACTGTAACCACATACATACATATATGTATATCTTGACTGCCCTGTTAGCTCATTTGGTGCCATAAAATTCTGCTTCGGGGGTGTGGATTCGATTTCCACTCAGGACTAACATTTGTGTGACTAATTTAGATGTTTGTGTAGGTGTCATGTTTGTATTATAAGTATGTATAATATTACAAAAAGTATTTAAGTATTCTGTCAGCAGTCTAGTTCCCATAGTACGAGCTTTGCTTAGTTTGGGGTTAGATGGCGCTGTTTGAAAATGTCCCCCAATATTTATTTATGTTTAATGCAAATAAATATATCATTAAACAACGACATACCAGTAGAGATCTCTAAAAGTAAACACCTTTTCCCATTTATACGAAAATACTAAGTTTTAATGGAATACGCTTCCTGAGCGGGTGTTCCCGGATGGATATAATCTGTCTTCAAAGTATCTTCAAGTCGAGAGTGAATCCGTATCTCCTAGGCAAACTCGCTCCATCTTAGACCGCATCATCACTTAACATCAGGTGAGATGGCGGTCAAACGTAAGCCTATGCGTAAGTATATTTGATATAAAAAAATGCTCCGAGCTTATATAGTAACTGTACTTGCTCTACCTTCCGAGTCTTTACTTTTTGCAATAAAGAACTTGGTACGACTAGAAATTCCTACTCAACCCTTATATGCAGATATAGCTAGCTCAATATCTATCCCGCAATTCTACATTATTACCGTAAGACCTTATATCGTATTCAATAAAGCATTTGTTTTATCCATGACACACTAACCGCTAACATCGCTGTAATGTTTCCAATGATGTCACAACTCATCAATTTGAATTTTAATACCATAGTAAGTAAAGTATTGTTTTCAAACATGTTTTCCTACTACGATTCTGATTCGTCAGTTTTTATCTTATCCAGTTGATGAAGCATTTTAATCGTATTAAATTACATGTAAACTTAGCTATTAATACATCATTTTTGATATGTTTGTAATTTAAAAATAGCAGTTCATATTTGGATACCATATGATTCTTGAAAAACAATAAACAAAATATTCATTTCTCAATTTAGTATCCTACTATTTTGTACAACAGACAAAACAAGCATTGTTTTTTTTTTTGCGCAAAATGGCCATATAGTGTTCCGGCCCATCTGTAACATCTGCTACTTTTTTTTCAAATGCCTCAGACTGCATCAGTTAGCAGACCAACAGATGTGATCTCATTGGCCTCCCTTGTGCCATTCGCAAGGGTCATTGACAATTTTAGAGAGCGTTTCAGAACTGTCAATGAGATGGTGTGGCCTTGTCCGAAATGATCAACTTTGACACTACGACCTTGCTTATAGCTTGAATAACGCACTGTTGGTTAATACTTACCACTAGATAAACAAAAGATTTTGTTTCTTCTTGGCAACGCACTCTGTGCATTCTGCCAGTTTCTGTATTTTGTGTGCAGTCTTCAGCTTTCAGCTTCTTTATAGTCAAAGTCCAGTCTTGATCAAGTCCAGTCCATGCCAGTCAAATCTAGTCATGCTTTAGTAAAATAGTGACGACTTTACTATAAGCATCGATGGGGTTTTGGAAGCAACACGAAGTCATGTTTCACCACATTATAGAATATTTTAGAATTTTACTTATAGAATTCCACATTATAGAGAATTAAAATCCCAATTTTCCCACCGAAGAATTGTCAGTGGGGATATAATTACGTTGATTTTGAAATATGTTGCCTACTTCGAGTTTTCCAGGTTATAAAGTCTTAAGTCAATTTATTTCAGTATTTAGAGCTTATGGTTTATCATATAGTGAATCACAGAGGGACGCCGTAAACGCAAGCCTATATGTGAAAAACCTAACCCAACAAATCATTTACATATTAAACTAATAAAAAACATGTGATTTCAACTAAAATCTAATAATGTCAAGGAACAGAAAAAAGTGGGAACAAAATATATAGGTAGGTACTGGTAAATATAACTACACGCACACAAAAAACTTCATACAACGTGACGTAAAGTATTCATGTATGTAGTTAGCGTTTGACAAGCGAGAATCACAAATAGAAAATTTTCGGTCATGGAACCATAGAGTCTTCATACATTTACTACGCAGCGTTATATCTGTACTACTATTTAAATCTGTGGTAAATAAAGAGGTGAACATACTTTACCACCGGGGTCAATTACAACCGGTTGTCTCTTCTCATGTTTTACCTTGTGTTGCATTACGTATGTTTTATGTAAACACGTTTAACGCGACCTTGCTGCACTGACTTGCATGCAAACAAGGTTTTTGTTTACATGATATCTTCGCAGCATGATTAACATAAAACTAGTAAGTAATTATTCTAATATCGACTAGCGACCCGCTTCGGCTTATCACGGGTGCAATTTTATTTGACCACAAGACATTGAATTTCTCTTATTCTTAAGTTTAATTAGGATGTAGGTATTGTATATACAACCTGAGCTGAAAAACAGACAGATGATTCGATCTTATGCCGGCGTCACGGTTTCATCACCGCACTGGCCGCCATCGTTTAAAAGCTCATCCACATATAATCGATTCATGGAAATCGCACACTGTGCGATTCACGCGATCCTTTTTGCCATACACTTGCAAATTGTGGAATGATCTTCCTTCTTCCGTATTCCCGCGGAGTTACAACATTGGGCTCTTCAAAAGGCGTGTAAATAGAATCTTAAAAGGTCGGCAACGTATTTGTAGTGCCCCTGGTATTGCAGGTATCCATAGGCGACGGTGATTGCTTACCATCAGGCAACCCGTCAGCTTAATTGCCACCTATGGCATAAAAAAAAAAAAAAAAAAAAAAAAGATGAAGACTGCTACTTTACCTATTTCATACTGTTTATAGTTATATTTTTATTTATTAAAGCTACCCTCGGGGCCGGATTTGGGGAAGGGCAGGCGGGGCTACTGCCCTGGGGCCTCCACAAGAGAGGGGCCCCCACAAAATTGTTTGAAAGACTTGACGAAAAATAAGCAAATAAAAATATATATAGATATATCAATATAATTACGTATTAGGACCAACATAGTTTATTATTTTTCACTACCAATTTGCATACCATATGGTAGAAATTGTTTAGAAGGTGTTTAATATTGTTATAAAAACTGTATACAACCCATACTCGCAATAAACGATTTTGATTTTGAATTTATATTCGGAATATAATTAGGGGCCTCCGCTCCTTCGTTGCCCCAGGGCCTCCAGACCTCCAAATCCGGGCCTGGCTACCCTCAACAAACTCCGTAATCCGTGTTCTTTTTATTTCGAATATACATATTTAAAATCTCACAAATCGAAATTTGTCAAGAACAGATTTGTGTCAGACAAGTGTCATATTTTTGATTTGCTAAATGTGACTCTATTAGTTACTAAATAACACTGATGATCGAATGCAGTAACAATCATGCTCAAAATGTTGGAATATAGGGGTCAGAACAGATTAAATAATAGTTGGTATGCGTGCAGCTTGCATGGATGTCGTCAACGCTTATAATATAGGAATAATAAGCATTACTAAGAAACTCTCATTGTGGCGAGATTTTCTTTAAAAAATAATTACTACATAATAACTTCAAGACCCTGACATTATACCCAAGAGCTAAAAGCTCAGCGAAAGGTTAGACAAATTAGTTAAAAACCAAACTAAACTCTTGTATGTAAGGAATGTTAAACAAAGAAGCCTCTTAGTGGCCTTTTCCAAGGACGATGTTGACGACAGATTGATGACGACTCGATGCTAAATTCCAAACTTACCTAATTTTCTTCACACGACTAACACACAATGACGTAAATATGTACGTCGTTCATGCGTGTTTGGTCGAAGCTAACGAAACAAACGCAATAAAAAAAAAAACAGAAAGAATAACTATAAGACTAATTTTGAATGCTTTACATAGTTAACAAATCTAAATTAACTAAAATGTTCTCTTCTTCATTGCAATGTTTTTGGTGAGCTAACAATTTAAAATTTAAACTTTAAATATACTTTATCCTCTTTTGCACTCGTTGGTCTGCCATGGTCGAATCACCATGAACTAGCTAAAGCAAGCAATCATACTAATATTATAAAGGCGAAAGTGTGTGTTTGTATGTTTGTTATTTCTTCACGCTCAATCGGCTGGACCAATTTTGATGACATTTGGTATGAAGGTAGCTGACAGCCTGGATTAAAACAGGCGTGGCGCGTATAGTACTATAATAAAACATAATTTCTTTGTTATAAACAGAAAATTTCAAAGATACCAAAATATGAATAGCGCATATCTACTACCAAAGACAAATCCTAGAAGTAGGATTGTAGGATCTGTCGGGAAGATTTAATGCTAAATGCTTTAGTACACTTTATTACCTTTCCTATTGGACATATTACGTAAAAAATTATGTATATTCCAACTACATTTCTATTTCCTTTTGACCAATATATTCCATCAAGTAATATCCGAGCTTTGACCGGAAATCCTGGCTGGATTTGCGGTGCCCGGACGTAGCAAGTTAGTTAAATGCGGTACTTCCGGTCTACCTCCACCGAGATATAAGCAAGTAGTAGTGTATACATTGATTTATTTTATTTGTGTGGTTTTCCTAGTGAGACGAAAGTTATTAGCATACAATGGTGTCACCGTGCGTGTGCCGGTGCGGGTCCGTCGCGTTGCAGTGCTTAGGGCTTAGGTCTCAGGTATAGGTCTTCTAATACGTACCAACGCACACATTCACCACCTTTCAGATTTAAAAAGTTTATAGACTAAAGTTAAACATGTATAGTTTTTAGCAAAAAAAATGACCGACTTCAAACATGAAACTAAAAAGTAAAAGGTTCCCCTCGATTTCTCTGGGATTCCATCATCAGATCCTGGTTTCCTTATCATGGTACCACCATTGGGATATCTCATTTCCAACAAAAAAAGAATCATCAAAATCGGTTCATAAACGACGAAGTTATCCGCGAACACATAAATATATATGTACATATATCGGTCGAATTGAGAAACCTCCTTTTTTGAAGTCGGTTAAAAATAGACAAAGTTTATCTTAAATTTAAGGACTTGAGATAAGTGTTCACAAAATTATTTTATCTGTGGAATTGGCGAGCTCATAGGACTTAAAAACTCTGTTACGGGCACCAAAGCTAAAAGACCATGAAATAATTCAATTAATTTAAATTATAAAAAAAAAAAAATTGAATAGTAAGTATGCATTAGATGAGTGTGTAAGTGTGTAGGTTACTGTATGTGTGTGCCTGCAAGAGTGTGTGTAAGAATTCGATTTTTTGAATTTGTATTTTATTTTAACTCGTATGTATATATTCATCTTTGCGTAATAGATCACAACAAAACATTCAACAAACATACTTTATATATGTATACGTATTTATGAATCTGTACTGAATGATACTGTGAGATAAAACCATAAAGATAAAAATAAAATGCGCGCGCATTTTACATTTAATCTAAAAAAGATAATTTTGAATAAAAATAAATATTTGATTACCTCTCGAAACGTTACCGTTTCGCGTGAAGATAATTTACGCAAAAACTAAGAATAAAAATATTTATTTTTACTATATCTAGAGCAAATAAGTTGACACATCACCTCTCAACTGATAAGTAACGGACAGTTAACTGTATAATTATTAGATACAGTAATCTGTAATATTTATAAAATCAACAGAAAACAGCAAATTATTTCAAGTTTTTTTTTTTAATGTCAAAGTAATGAGACGAACGTGATGCTCTCCTGATGGTAAAAGATAATGCATATCCATGACCATTGCAGCGATAAATAGAAGTTTGAGTTGGCGCTCATTACTTTGAGACTTTCGATAGTACCACTTACTTTCGGATTAGGAATTTGGTTTCTGTTGATACAGAAACCAAATTTAAGAAACATAGTAAAGTGTAAAATATAGAGTGCTAACATTGTAAATGAAAGCGATCTAAAACCTTCAAACGTTTTATAGAATACATCTGTGAGTGAGTAATGGTTATTTCTAGTATTTCTGATGCTCTTCCTCGTCGAAGAGTTCTGTATAATAAGGCAGTGACTCACGGGTGAGTTCTTTACTACGCAATATTTACATAACTCTTTGTACTGGACGGAAGATAAAATTTAATATGGGATATTTCGCAATTTCAGGGTCGGTCCCTTATTAAAAGTTGTTTATAATGAAAAGTAGTAGTAGCAGCAGTAGTGTGGCCTAGAATGGAGCATGCTTACCTAGCAGGACCCTACTTTGGATTTGATAACATCCATTGTACCTTTCAGAGAACATAGGTTTAGATTCCGGCAGAACGATTCACAACTGTGCGAATCAAAAATCATGTACTTAGTAACGTAGCGTAGCAAACTGTATACCTATGTTTATTGTATACAGTTCTAAAGCACACTCCAATATGTATACGGTGAAAATCAAAAAGTTGTTGGAACTTTTCGTTTTCTTACTCAAATGTTTGGGTGTCGTTGCGATGGTCATGGACGTACGTTGTCTCTTACCACCAGGAGAGTGTTTCGATCGAAAAGCCGGCCGATAGAAATGCGATAGGTTGTTTTTTTTTACAAACGAGTAGATTTTCGTTAAGAATCTATTTTATCTTCATTTATTGACATTTATACTATTGGTCTAAGTATCGAAATTTTCTAAACCTTTTCACTCGTGTATCTTCTATAAATTACCTTTATATTTTGTCTCCAAAATATTGAAATTTTCTAAGCCTATATTCGTAAGTAAATAAAGCTGACCTATAAAAGGCAACAACACGTCAGCAAGCCCCAGACTATCTGGCGCAGATAACCGGATGACCGGCTCGCTAGCCCGGATAACCGTGCTATATCTGGAAATGGGCCGCCTCTGCTCTAGCCACTCGTTGTTAAAAGCCTTTTACATTTACACGAACAGTTTACCTTACGTTGTCTCTGGTTTTACACTACTCTGTGTTAATATTTTTAAACAATGTGCTACATTTTTATCACGACGTATTACAGTTTGGCCTTATAAGTAAAAGAATAATAAATGTGAACGTTTCATATTAAACTAGATCACGTATGGGAAATAAATACCCTAAGCTTGTTTATATCCTATTTTTAATCATTAGAGAAAAACATTTTCATGCTTGTTTATTAAATGAATAATAGAAATAGGATCCGTTGTCGATAATAATAATTGATGGTAATTGTCACCGTGCGCAGTGTAAGAATCAAACGTTGTCTCTGTTGGATACTACTCTATGTTTTATTTTTTAATTTGTAAAGATCTTGAACAAGGGTTAATGGATGGCCTTTTAACTCGGTTAAAGAGGGACATGTTGAACTTTTATTAATATTAATTCGGGGAGTAATGAATTTTATTAGATCATACCTAGAAGCGAAAATGCATCTTAAAAGTTGGGGATTTCATGCTATTGGGCATAAACTTACGATTGTTATTTTAATATCAAATTAAAGATCAGCTAAAAAAATTATGTTATTATTTACTAAATTATTGCTTTACATTTTAATTTGCTTGCTATCTGAGTTGTTATTTTATTCGAGAAACAAACAGTGTTAATCACAAAAATAAGTATAACAAATTGTAATAACTAGGTAAGTACTATTTACATATTACATCTGTCCATAAGACTTATGGTTATTTATAAATAAATAAAAAATTGCTGGAACCTTATTTGAAAAATATTCCAATATAAATGCAATAGTTTTGTTCGAAAAAATTTGAATAAAGTAAGTGCCTCCTCGTAGATATAAACTTTCATCGTCCACGTTGCGTATCGGAATTCAGTGCGCCATATTGAGCAATGCTAACGGAAGCAAGTTTAATTTTGGACTAACTCCGCATCAGACCATGCCCGAATGCTAAACAGTAAATACCGCATTGATTCCATTTGAAATTCGAATCGAAACGCTATCGATAATTGACACTGGTCGAATGTGCGCGAAGAAAGCCGGACTTTGTATGTTCGAAAAATAAAAACTGTTTAATCATTGAAATGTTGGCTGCATCGAGTTACAAAAACAAATAACAACGTTTGCCAATTTTAAAATTGTTTAGAATGTTGAAATTGATATAGAATATTGGCATTTAGAGTATTTTGCCAGTGCATTCTGATTAAATGATTTCTTTTAACTATTTTTGGGTTTCATTGTAGCTAGCAAATGGAAATACGATGTCAAAAAGGATGAATGAGTATTCATCAGCAAGAAATTCTTCAACAATAAATTTATTCAGTTAGTCCGTGACAAAACGATCAAATTATATTCATCTTGGAGAACGTCGTCAGTCGGAAGTTATTTTCCAATTGAAAGCTGTCCATTCTAAAATAGCATCAAGCGACAATAGCGCGGTCATTGTGAAAGAACAAGTCACTAAATCAGCCATTCTGAGCACACGGCCCGCATTCATTAATTAAACTATCTTTTTTTTCACTGAAATAATAGAAAGTTTGGCTATAAATGGGAAGCTCCCTGTCCCGAAGAGGATAAAAACAACGTTTTAAAAGTCTACTCTTCTAACTTTTTTACGATAGTTTTTCGCCAACTTTACTATGAAAATTACATAACTCTACTAAATTTGAAATCATAATACGATTACGCTGTACACATATATCATCTGCAACATTCCACTGCTGTCGATTTCGATTTGATTTAAATCTCAACAGCCCTCTAATTTCGCTAGCTGCAGTACCCTTCAAACCGGAACACAGTAATGTTTACACACTACTGCTTGGCGGCAGAATATCTGGTACTGCAGTGGTACCTACCCAGACAACCTCCTGCTAAGGAGACCTACCACCAAGTATATTATTATTCCGATCATTGACTTTTTGGTTCCAGTCACCAATCTTACGTATGTTGTCTTGTCTACCCACCGAGTACCAAGGCTTCCTGCGCTACGTTTTCCTTTCATTACAACGCTTTATAATTTAGTAGAATAATATTTTAAATCGGAATGTTGATATAAAGTATGTTCATAATTCTCCGATCTCGTTCTTCCAAGTAGCTTAGCTTACTATACTCATAATTATGTATTTACTAGCTGCGCCCCGCGGTTTTACCCGATAGCCTATGTGTTAATGCAGGATGTCAGCTACCTCCATACTAAATTTCATTAAAATTGATCCAGCCGTTTGAGCGTGAAGAAGTAACAAACACACTTACACACTCACAAACTTTCGCGTTTATAATATTAGTATGAAGAACTTTTTACTAAACATATTTACTTCTTTAGTGACGGCTACATACACTATACAGTCCTAGCCTTACAATAATTTACCTAAATTATGTTTAAAATTTCAGAAGATAGTATCGTACTTTTCTAATAAATATATCAAAACGCACATATGTTACTCTACCGATTAATATTTTAAACCTGTTGTTAAATTATTGCGAGAAATTTGGCTGGAACGCGTAAAAAAAATGTTGTCACATTGTATTATTTTCGAAAATGTATGTTTTTTAGATATTGGTGTTCTATTCGTAAAGTGACTTTGACTGTGACTTAGACTTATTTTGCCTAAATATTACATCAAATACTCGAACATAGTCCTGTAAATAAAATAAAAACTATTGCGACCCATCACTTTAAACACTGCTGAATTCTTAGACTTGAGAATGGCTGCAAAAGGATAGAGTTACGCTTATTATGTCAAATGTCGTGGCGTGGGATTTACTTTTCTTTGTGTAGGAATGTTGTAGGAAAGTAAGTGCACTGCAATTTGTGGTAATTACAATTTACAGCTCTTAGTAAGATGACTCTTTTACTTGATAATATTACATCCTTACTTAGTGATTTTTACAGACTCTGAGGACTTGAGGAGTTTTAATGCGTAAGATTTTGAAATAAAAACGAAAAAATCTTGAACGAAAAGATTTGATTCCATTTTCATTATATGAACCGCTAAAACGTGAATTTTGCTGCACGAGTGGTGGTTCCCTATAGATGCAATCGCGACTTGACAAGTCTTCTAAGCAATCATGCTTCATCGTAAACCACATCTTCGCTTAACATCAGGTTAGATAATGGGTCAAACTCGACTATTTTGAAAAACACATCAGCGAGAAGTTTACCGTGCTTTTCAATTTCCCGGTAACGTTTATAAAGTTTGTTTTTTCAAGTACCTACCGTATGTAGATCGTAATTTGAAGCGTCTAAGTAACCCTTTTTATGAAACTTTGATATCGAAAGTGAAGCTACCGAGCTCCTATTTTAAAAGATGATAATTGGATGATTTTATTGCGTTATCTTCTTCAATAAAGATTGGATAATTGGCTATCAGGGTTTGGAGTTGAGCTTGATTGGTGCAGTTTGCCCCAGAATGTTATCGGAGCCCCGAATTGGGGCGCAGTCGTTAAATTGAAATAACAACCAATCAAACGTATGGAAGTGTTTCTTTTAATATTTGAGGTGGCACAATAATAAAGTAGTATTTGTACTTTAAGCTTGCTTCCATAGCGGGAGGCAATTCAGTAAACTTATAACACAATCGACATCCAAAATTTATTTAAGCCACTTAAAAGCTAAAGAATCAAAGAATTCGTTGCAGTGCTACTTGTCGGGAAAAAGGTTGTTTGCCAAACAACATTTGCAACTAGATAATTATAAAGATAACATTTCTGTGTTCCGGTTTGAAGGGTATACTGCAGCTAGCAAAATTATTGGACTACGAGATTAACCATCGAATGTCTCAAAATAAAGTCCCAAAGCTGCAATGCCTTGGATTTAGGCGTTAAATATCTCTTACCATCAGGACAGTGCTTCGATTCTCTTATTTCATTTGGTTAAAAAAGAAAACCTTAACATCTCAGGCTTAATTATTTAAGCAATTTTTTTTTCTATTATTTGTTTAAATTTAATTGTCCTATAACAAGATATCGTAAGAAACAGTAAATAAAGATGTTTTGTTAACAATATACTTGAAAACCTATCAGGAAATTGCACAACCGTACTTTAATAAAGTTATAAAATGTTTGCAATAGTAAAACTTTGAACTACTTAGTCTTAAATCTGGCAAGTTGCCAAAATTTCACAAAAAGGACCAGGAACCAGAAGATACTCGTAATTTGATTCTTATGGCTCTAACTTTAGTGATCACATTGGAATTAAAGGGTCGGTTAAGATACGTCTACTTGGATTTTACAGCCCGCGGTTGTCAAATCGCTGGCTATGCGCCCTCGGATGCTCTTGAGAGTCCAATTTTCCAGTTGTGAGCATTTCGCTCAATTCGTTTGCTACGTTGAGCATTTGTTTGTGCTTACCTAATGACTGGGAAAATGGAAAAGTTTTAAGGCCGCGGCATAACGGTCAAATAATAATATGGGGTTACGCGTATCTTCAGTAATAAATAGAAAGGAGGTCATTGCACTTATAATATCATCAATAACATCATTTACTATAACACTGATGATGAAATCTCAAAATAAAATATGGGATATTCCATAGAAGAACGTCACCCCTCGACGAAATATATGGAAATGATTTTTTTTCGCGATTTAAGGTCAATTTATGTCCAAGATATTTATGCTTAAAACATAATAGCACTAAAATCATCTCTTATCATCGTCATCTCGTCACCTCTCATTATGTCGTGCTAGTTATCTTAATAAATATGTTTTAAAATAAAAAATAGCTCCATAAATATGTCGTAGGACATTTGACACAGCGCCATCTAGCCCCAAATTAAGCAAAGCATGTACTATGGGAACTAGATAACTAATATAATACTTATAGTTATATACTTTTTTTGGAAATAAATACTTATAATACATACAGAACACCCAGACATAGAACAAATATTTATATATCGTCTCATAAATGTTTGCCCCGGATTACAGATCTTGAAGCAGATATACTACAACAGTAACTAACAGGACAGTCAATGCAGTAGTATCAAAATGCATTATAATCCTTTCCTATTGTAACATCGCTGACAACTGCATTAAAATGTCAGAACAAAAAGTAGTTTTTTTATTTTATTAATTGGATTAATATACTACTGCTGGTAACCTACCATAAATACATTTTTAGGAACTTTGAACTAGTTATGTCGCAAGGGTGGACTTTCTGGACTTTCTCAGAAAATTATGTGCTATCCAGCACTAACTGATCAGTCCTACTGAATGAATCTTATCACAGCTACACGCACATGATAACTATATATATGTATTATTAGTGCTAGCTTACGCCCGCGACTTCTTCCGCGTTAACTTTAAAATTATGTTCAGAGAGAAATGAAACATGTGTAAGGAACAAATAAGTAATAGTCATGACACTTGCGCTATTTTATTCCTGAATAATGTTCCATAAGACGCATCTATACCAAAGTGGATACGTCCAGTAGTTCGTTTTTTGATAATCCCACGGGAACATTAAATTTTTCTGATATAAAAAGTATCCAGATAGTAAACTATATGTGAGCCAAATTTCATCCAAATCCGTTCAGCCGTTTTTGCGTAATTGAGTAACAAACATCTAAAAATATGAACTATTACATTTTTAATATTAGTAGGATACTGTCTCGTTGGCCACGAACTTAATAATTACTCAATGTTTGAATTGACGTAACGGATTTATCCGTTACATCAAATCGACGCCTTGATTTTTGCAACAATTAGCACTGCTTCAAGGTTCTAATTCCCATATGACAGCATAAGTTTATTGCAACACTGTCTGGAGTCCTCACAATGCCTCCGTGTGGGAGCTTGATTGCGATAACTCCTGCCAACGCTCCTTATGCAACAACAATTTAAGTATAGTTAATGGTTGCCTAAAGTGAGGATTACCAATCGTCTGGATTTGTCCGGATACTCTTTTAATTATAAGCCTTTGTTCGAAGTTTACATATTGTATTTTCGACTGAAAATAATTGCACAAAGAAATATTAATAAACCTGAACAAAAAACATTATTATTACAGATAGTTAAATAAGGGGATTAATTGAAGACGCGATATACTATACTAGACTAGACTATACGTGGCAAAAACACTTGTTTTTTCTTGTATTAAATTGTTTTACTGGCAGTTCATCATGGATTCACTCGCTATACTACGGGAGCTGGATATTTTTAGGGCTAAAAAAAGGTGTAATCTATCTTCATTTCAAATTTAATTCAAATTTCTTGAGCGTGAAGAAGTAACGCACATAAAAAGTTACTCACTCGCTAACTTTACGATTTAAGACGTTTATTTTTCAAAATAATTTACATGTGTGTTTTTTTTTTGTTCTCTTGTGGCATTAGCTCTTAAGATTCTTTTGTTTTCTGTGCTTTTTTTTTTCTATTTTAGGCGTGCCCAATAAAGAGTTTCTATATATCTAGCTATATGTGCAGTCACTTAAAATGAGAAACAAAAATCGTTTTTATGGTCTAGTAATGAGCGCAGCGTACTCTAATAGACACTTAACTGATATCTTATATAAACAAAACATTCCCATGCATAAAAATCAGAGTAAAGAAACCAAAGTCCCGAAAATTCGTTCATGATCAGATAAATTTTACTAAAATGTCTGGATTTTTTTTAGAAGTGACTGGACATTTTTTAGAAATATCCTAACTTTCAGGATATGTCTTGCTTATAGTCAGGAATGAACAAAATGATAGTTACCCTAGCTAAAGGCGATTGGTATGGTTGCAGCATAGCAGAATGCGGATGTTGTTTTATTATCTACGTCATATTGTTATGGGTATCCGTTATTATGTATGTAAGACATGGCCTAAATAACAAAAGAGGAATAATAAAAACGAAAATGACATCAAATTAATTATTAACATGTATAAATTTATAATTTAAAAAAAACCGACCCCATGCCCCTAAGCCCAAACACGGTTCGGTTTTATGTATTTTGGTTTAAAAATCAAACTACTGCACTGATTTTTATGAAATTTCTTTGGGACCAATCTGAAAGTAAACCATTAAAAACATATTTTTTTTCAAGTCGGTTCATGAACGACTGAGTTTTTAGGTACCAAACATTTTTTTTAATGCAACCTCATTAAATACTTCCTCCTTTTTTGAAGTCTATTAAAAACATATAATTTGTGTTAAGTTGTAGTGTAATAGTGGTCTTAAGCATTTGGATTATATCCTTTTTATATTTTGTTTTATTTTTAATTAATTAAATTTATTATTAAAAAATGGTAGCGCATCAGTCTATAGACTTGTTTTTGTGCAGTAGGTTAAAATTTATTGTATAAATTTTGTTTTAGTTAAAAGTACTTGCCCGAATGAGATTAACTAAATAAACCTATATTTTTTGAACATTAATTTGTTCCACATAACATTGAAAAATCTTGTGCGTCATGAATTAAAATTTAATTATTTAGCTATTAAAAGATGCCTTCCCCAAATTACTTACGTTTTTTTTGTACCATCTAGCTTTCAAAACTAGCTATTTACCACTTACTCTTATACCAATAACCATTGACTAATCTATAATAACTGTAATAAATCATGTACTTGATTTGTCGGCGCTAACCTTTAATAACATATCCATCATATAAAGACGATGTCGTTTTGTTGCAGACAGCTTTCGATAAAACACACTGTTGGATACTAACTAAAATTATTATTTTTAATAGGAAAAAGTTATGAGGTTTTTTTAATACTTATAAGTCCGCGTTCGACCACCAACTCACCTGATGGTAACCGAGTGTGGTCGAAGATAAAGCACGCCGAATTAGAAGATACCTATTCACTCTGGCCTTGAAAAGATCTAGATTATATCTCTCAGGAAACAAGTGTCGTGTCGGTTTTACTAGACAAAAATTAATCTGGTTCAGACCTGTTTTTGTATAATTATCCATACTGAGCGCGGGCCTAATATTATTATAAGAAGATAAAAAAATAATTTAAAAAATATATTTGTATGTACACTGTGATGACGGATTTTATAAATAAATTAATAAATAAGAAGTGTAATGGCATATTCCACCTCACTGGCCAAATGCGGGTTGACCCGCGAGTGGGAGCGGGAGAATGAAGCCATATTGCATATAGACCTTATTCATCAAAGTTGCCAGTATAAACCCATGAACGAAATAGTTTAATTCCACTGTCATTATGCGAACCACTAAACAGTGGAATGTGCTACCGGAATAGGTTGTTTACCGATAGAATACAACCTGGATGTTTTCATGTGAATGAATAGGTTCCTCATTTTTAAAACGCTTATAAGTCCACTTTTGACTATCAACTAGCCTGATGATAAGCGATGATGTGGTCCAAGATGAAGCACGCAGACTTAAGAGCACGCGACGTTGAAAAAAATCTAGAGTTTACATATCTCTTAGAAAACGAGGAAGCCGGCAGCTTGTCCTATTCCTCAGCCAAACGGATGAGAAACGTGTTGACCACACGTTTCTCATCAAACATTGTTAATATAGTTGACAGGCATTTTTGACCACAGTTTACTTGATGTTACGTAACGGTGTGTTCGAAGAAGGTTAACACACCTAGCCTGAAATGGATCTGGCTCAGAGTGTGGCTGCCGGAACACACCGTTAGATGCTTGGCAGCAGATTTTCAACTTGGAGGTCGTAGTTAGCCAGTCGAGTACTAGAAAGTATCCTACCACCATGCGTTTGGTACGTATCCAAGTAAATTCAACCACGTGTAGGTAGTTCTAAGTAAGCGTAGACAGGTAACATATGACGAGTTGGCGGTCGAACTCAAAACTTATCAAATTTAAAAAATACAAAACTTGGAGTAACCTTTCGCTTCCGTAGTCAGGCATACGTAGGAATGCGTGTATGCGGCCGTGTTCGACTATTTCTGTACACGGAACTGAGTGGATGCCTTCCCTGGAATCCATACTCCAGCCAGATCGGAGCTCGGCAAATACCAAGGTTGATAGTTGTTTAGACATAATGCAAATGGGGAAAGCGTTGCTAACATTCCAATCAAAATAATCCACCGGTATAAAATAACTATATTCAGGCTTTTAACTTAAAGTAATGAGAGAAACGAAACGCTCTCTTGATGGTAAAAGATAACGCCTGTCCATCCATGTCCATTGTAGCGGTACCCATAAATTTGAGTATCAAAACAAAGCCCAGGGCAACAAGATTCAATACTAAAAATATTATACACAGTCAAATATGTACCCTGTTGGGCACGGCAACGTTAAAGGGAGTATAATTTTAGTCAAAATTCATCAAGTCATCGCTGCTTTGGCGCGACATTCGATGGTTGATCTCAAAAGCCCTGTAATTTCGTAACATTTATCTAGTAGCAACTAGTTTGCTTTGTTTGTGTAGACGTTTAGTTGTGAAGACTCGTATTATGTTTTAGAGGATTTGCATACTTTTAAGAAAAATGTGGAATCGAAAATCTTTGTGTGTTAGTGAAATCTACCATGTAAATCGATGGTAGATTTTAGTGCTTAGGTATTTGTGATAATTTTTAACTTGATTACAAAACATTGAATTTATTTATTTTTGTATGCAAAAGTTTAATTTACCTTATTTTTTAGCATATAATACAAATCTAAAGTAAAAATGCATCTAATTTGGTTTAGATGAAGTAAGTACAATACAAACAGACGCGGACAGCGACTTTGTAGAATACCTTCCAATTAGATTAGAGAAGAGATGATGTTTGATAGAGCACGTATACCTTTACCTGACTTTCTTAGAACATCTTGGCATCTCTAAATAGGTCCTATCAAAAGCTAAGTAGACACTTCATTTATTGGTTTAGTACTTAATTATATATTTTTAATACAAGTTAATTTAAACTCACCTTATTTTTTAGCATTCGCATGAATTGGATAATACGGGAGCGCTGACGCTTTTTAAACTGCATTTAACAAAAAAATATCATAAAGTACTTATATGCTATAAAAAAGTATAAGGTTTCAAAAGATAGTTTGTCACGTTTTTTTTTTATCTACGTTTGGCCACTGAAAACGAATGTGTGGCTAAAATGCCAAAATTTTCCAGATTGTTGATATCATGCAAAGGTGCCAAAAATATATAGATTTGATAGATTAGTTATTGATGGTCAGTTTGGGATTCCTCTGTTCGGCAGTGTTGACGCAAAGCTTATTTGTGTTCGAACGTACATATTTCTTAAGCTTATATGTATTGAAGTGGGTGTAACGATCCCTCGTATAAGAGCTAAGAGATATAGCTGAGTGTATTATGCAATCGGATCGCATGCGTAGATCGCGACTGCTATTCAGTAATTTACAGAATTCTTTTACTATGGCATCAACTAGCAATTAAAAAAGAAAATCTATAGGAAAAATATCTAATCTATTCACTGTCCCGCGCTCGTTGGAGAGTTCTGCCAAGTTAACACACGCCATGACCCGACGGTCTATAATCATCTGCCGATGGAAGTTACTGCAGCCGTCGGAATGCACGCGTTTAAAAGAAGGTTAAAAAAATGGCTTGTCGAGGAATCTTTCTATAGATTTAACATTTAAATTGATAAAAAATTTAATTGACATGTTATTGTAACTATTTTATTATTATTTGTTTAATTATTTATTTTATATTATTATTATAATGTGTATTGACATGTAAATTTATTTTAACAATAAATATGAATACGAAATGGCCTTTGCCCAGCAGTGAGGTTGAAAACACAGAGGCTGAAAATAAATAAATTATATATAGTAAAAATATACCTACTTGATCAATACTCACCAAATATATATAATAAAACATGTTCACGATCAAAAAAAAACTAGTTCATACAATGAGCTCTATTTGGTTTATAAACTTTTTTTGACTGCCCTGTTAGTTCATTTGGTAGTGTGTCTACATCAAGAACTGTAGGACGTGGGTTCGATTCGAACTCAGAACAAACATTTGTGTGACGAGGTTAAATGTATTATACAAATATTATAAGTATGTATTTACAAAAAAGTATATATAAAAAGTATATCGATTATTTGGTTCCCATAGCACAAGCTTTGCTTAGTTTTGGGCTAGATACCCCCCTCAAGTTGAAAATCTGCCGCCAAGCATCTAACAGTGTGTTCCGGCAGCCTTACTTGAGAGCCAGTTCCATTCCAGGCTAGGTGTGCTTTACCATTTTCGACCACACCGTCACTTAACATGAGGTGAGTTGTGGTCAAACACCAAGCCTTTATAAAAAAAAATGGCACTGTGAAAAATATCGTAATATAGCAATTTTATTTTGACATAAAAATTCAAGCATAGCTAAAATAATATGGAAGATTTTACCATATTTTTTGCGTATTTTTTGTTCACAATAAGACTGTAGACGTGTGATGTTGTAAAAGCTCCCAAAAGCACTTTTATGTTTTTTGAAACAATACTCAACCAAAATTAAAGCCCTACAGAATGCTATCGAAACTTTACACATGCAACCACATTAGCAGAATTAGAGAAAGCTCGTTCCAGTTTTATTGTACAGCGGTTCCTTTTGTCGGTAGCGGCTTGGGTATTCCACTGGGCAAACATTAGAATAACGAGCTCATTGTGCTGAAAAGCTCTTCCAATCACTACTTTAAATGTACGAAATAAGGCTTGAATTAAAAGTACAGCTGCAAGGACAACTTTGACTTAGATACGTTACGCCGATGCTTTTCGGTTGCGACTTTATACCTACGTAATAAAGAACAGTTCGACTGCACGAACTTGACGTGGTTACACTACGCACATTCATGCAAACTATCATTTAATCTGTAATTTAGGTTTTTGTTGAAGTTATTTTCAACTCTATGTGCAAGCAGCAAACGGTTACAGTTTGTATGTAAAACGACTGGTTAGTCCTTATGGTCATAGGGCGCCAATTAGTTCTGTGAATCCTCTAATTTCTCCGCTAACTTAGTAATGGAGCTAAAGTGTTCTATTATATTTTATCAGTGGTAATGCGAAGAGCTAAGTCGAACATATGTACATATGTAAAAGTAAAACAAAACGTTTTCTGATGGCAATTATGGGTTTTTTTCTTTCTCAAACGCTGTTACTTAGTAAAAAAGGTAACCGAAAATGTAACCTTTTAAGATTACAATAATAAGAGTTTACCTATATGCAAAGATACGAGGTTATAAAGAAATTAACATATATACAAGATACGCGTGAAAAAAACATAACCCTTCCTTGGCAATCGGGTAAAAAGACAGACGCGTGCTGCTAGGTCCGAACCTAGGAGCTCCAGATTGAAAGCCAGACAGTCTGCCAACTAAGCTATCGTAAATGTAAAAGTAATAAGACAAACAAGAAGCTGTCCTGATGATATGCATGTTCATGATCATTGCAGCGGTACACAGAACTTTGAGTAACAAAACAAAGTCCAGGGCATCGGTGCTTTGGCGATAAGTCTACGCTTTCCAACACTTATATTTGATCTAAGCTTGACGTACGATGTATACTTATTTATATTTTATGGTTTACAAGAATGCAATATAAACGCCGCACCTCGGTATAAACCGATTTCAAATTCCAATACCGAATCGACTCAAATCAAATTGAGTGGCGATCAATCATTAATCGAGTTGCTGCAAATAGACCAACAACCAAGGCTGAGCTTTTGGCAAATGATGCCCAAACATTTACTTGGCCTAATAACATAGGTATTTTAGCGCAAAGATATATTAAACACTCTGCCTATTTATAATTCCCTGAGATAGAGAAGTAAAAATTTCTGAAAATCTAGCAGTATTGATACTTCAACTTTTGATAATATTTTTATATTTGTTTTAATAGTTATTTAATGTTGTTGAATTATAGTTATCATCGTTCCAATATTCTTCTATACTCATAACTTGAGTGAAGAAGTGAGTGTAGTTTGAAGAAAGTGTAATTTGACTTTCACAAATTTTTAACATAGCCCAGCGGATTAGCAAGTTGAAGTGGCAGTGGGCAGGGCACAGAGCACGCAGAACTGATTGCCGATGGGGCTGCAAAGTTCTGCAGTGGAGACCACGGACCGGCAAGCGCAGCGTAGGACGTCTACCCACAAGGTGGACAGACGACATCATAAAGACCGCAGGAACGCGCTGGATGCGAGCCGCTTCCAACCGGTCTTTATGGAAGTCAATGGGGGAGGCCTATGTCCAGCAGTGGACGTCCTACGGCTGAGATGATGATGATGGTGAACATTTTAGAGTGTCTATAAATTTTACCTAATTATTACCGTCTCATAACTCTATAATAACCTATTCCACAGGTATTCTATCGATAAGGTGATGATTAGTCGCTCGAAGGGCGATTAACGTTGATTAAATATATTTCTAAAAGTAAGGGAAATATGTTCATTAAAATGTATTTAATTCGGTTTGATGTAGAAACCTATCCCAAAGCAAACAAAATCGGATACAGAGCTTATACGCTGAGTTGGAAAATAACCAGAACTTATTTTGCCACGAGATAATATCAGTTTAGTTTAGAAAATGCGATGGTGGCTCAGTCTATTGACTCTACAGATAAATTTGTAGCAAAGTAAGCAAAAGCTGGATCCGCATTTTGTACAAATTAAACCTGAAATAAATTCAAAGGTGGAGCAAAAAAGCAAAACTCGGTGTTTTTCGCGTTTGTTTTGTGAAATGAAGCTAAATGGAAAGGTCAGGGTTCTGTTGGAATAATTTAGCCTATATGGAGGTACGGAAATACATTCAGCATTTATTCAGACTCTTCATTTTTAATCAATATCTGATAGTAATTTTATCAATAGCTACCTACTTATTATATTTTTTAAAATTTTATTTTTTAACTGGGTTACACTATTTTATCGAAACTTCAGAATTAGGTAATGACTGGGTTTTTTAAAGTTTGACCACAGTTCACTTGATGTCGACTTGAAGTGACGGTGTGGTCGAAGAAGTAAACACACCTAGCCTGGAATGGAACTGGTTCTCAAATGAGGCTGCCGTAATACACCGTTAGGTACTCGGTGGGAGATTTTCAACTTGAGGTTGGTAGCTAGCCATTCAAGTACTAGAAAGTACTCTACCATCATGCTATGGTTTTCTCATGATGTTATCCTTCACCGGGAGCTCAAGCTTATTGTTGGGGTACGAACCCACACCCTTCGGCGAAGCGACCGCGCTAACCACTGAGCTATCATCACAATTTAAGCTTACAAAACTACACGATTTCTCAATTACAGACAAGCTTTCATGTTTCGCATACAAACTTCGTATTTGTTTTTATCTTCGCTGCATGAAATGGTTCTCTCTCAGCCAACGGCCGATAACTTAGCAAAATTAACTGACCTCATAATCTTCCTGGAAGAATGCCAGTTCCAGCAGACGTTGCAGTTATCTGTGGTCGAGAGTTACTAATAACTGAGTTAATTTTATAGTTTAAGAATTGGAAGCAGAAAATATGCCACACGAGACACTTGCTTACTTTTTTACTATGGAAACTGACGTAGTTTTGACACGTGTAGTCACTACACGTGGCCTACGTTGTCCCGTAGATAAGTTTACGGTCAAAGCACTCCCACGTCGCATTGTGCCGCATTGCAACTTATCGCTTGCCGGTGTACACGTAGGACAACGGAGAGAAAAGGGTTATTAACGGTCCGGGTGTCATAAAGTATTTATTACGGCGCAGTAAATAAGATATGACAGATTTTATAACAACAAGTTGTGCTCTACGGTTTTAACCGCGTTAGACAGATAACTAGAAACAATTTATTCTGCACAATATTTAAAAAAATTACAAAAAGTAAAAGAATCTTATGAGCTAGTAGGTAGCTTAAGTGTTAATAAAAAAAGGGTGTTTCGAATTTAATCTCAACAAAAAAATCTCATGAAGTAACAAATATGCATAAAGACAAAACTTTTTATTATATTAGCGTGATTCGCAACTTAAACAACCTTTAAAAAAAAATTAAACTGAATGACCAAAATTCAAATAAGTATAATTTTTAAAATTAAAAGCTTTATAAAATTTTGTATAATTCAAATTCAAATTTTAATACTAAATGGATAAATTGCAATAAAAGTTATACATGGTGGAAGGAAGTATTAATCGTGTTGATTTACGAGTGGCTTAACTACCAGAATTTGGTAGACAAAGCTAATTTGGACGAATTTATAAATACTGATCATTTAAATGAAAGAATGAAGCATCATACAGAAAACAATACTTAGTATTGTTTTAATGTGGGCCATTTTTATTAGGCTATCTTTCGAGCTATTTTGTCTTTACATAGTAGTGAGGTATCAAATGAATAGATAATTTTTGTGTTAATTTCCGTTTCTTTGCCATGTGAACATTGTAGAATAAGTAATCTTCATTACCGCGCCCGCATTCTTCCAAGGCTTGACGACTCGGTTGACTCATATCATCTGACTGATGAATTTAGTAGAATTAATAACGAACCCATTGTATGCACCAGCGTAATTTGCTCTCTGAATGAAAGTAAAGCTAACGGGATTGACATTATTTAATATTGAAGCGTTTTTGTCAATTTAGGTTATGTTGATTCGTGTTATATAATTAGTGGAAATTAATTTTGTCTGCCAAATTCTGGTTATTAAGCAACCCCTATTGTCAATGCTGAACTAGAGATTTTTTTGTTACCTCAAAACTCAGTAATTTATAAACCGGTTTGGAAATAAAAAAAAATCGCTAATTGTCGTTAAATACCCGTAGATCTGTAGTGATACCTACTTAAGCGACCTCTTTCAACGGACGTTACAAGTAAAAACAGTATGACTACTACGATATGTAGAACATAAAAAATAAGCAAGGAAGTGGCGATTAAGTAGAGCCGGCAAGTAATAATGTAAGAACAACAAAACACACAACTCGGAATGTCAAATTTTCGATACTAAAAATGCATGAAAAATGACAGCACTTTCAGCATGCATTACGCCCGCAAGGGGCGTTCATCCTTTTTTAAATATTTTGGTATCGAAAATTTGACGAAAGACCTTATAAAATAAATATTAGACATCTTTACACAACGCCATCTAGCTCCAAACTAAGCAAAGCTCATGAAAATCAGATGTTATAATATGTACTTACAATAAATTTTTAATTTAGGTCCCTATATGTCCTTATTACAGTTAATGATATTTCATACGGTGGTAGGTTCTCCACTCAATATACCCCTGAATATTATGGCAGACCACATGAGTTAAGGCGCGTTCACACGTGCGTGAGATATGAGTTTATTTATAGTGTACGCGAGACCGCTGTTTCCGTTTCTACTCAATTTTCCTCCAGTTTTAAATAAATAGTTCTGAAAACTAAATTTATTTTGAGACCATGTGAGTCAATAATTTTTGACACAATTCTTTGTTATAATTGGAAGTGAAGGCACGCTGAAATAGGACAGACATTATTTCTGCTGAATCCATTTTTGCTAATGTACAAAAAAAGCTGTGCTTTTTTGTTTGGCATCGCACTTTGTGTATTTTGCCAGTATCAAGTATTTCGATATTTTCCAGCATTTTTTTAAAACGAAATGATATCGTCTAAGTCACTGTAATCTCTTAGTAAGGTAGTGGCAACTTTAGTACAAGCTACGGAGCTTTGGAAGCAACACGAAAAGGTATACATACATATAGGTTTCTATGGGACATTCAGAACGTTAAGATACATTTATATTCCCAGAAACGAGAATTTTGTTAAAAAGTACTGTAAGTTCTATCTAAATATAATGTTGTCTATAACTTCACAGGTGACGTGCCCCATTTTTGTGCATAAAATATAAAGCTCAGCGACCGAAAATGGGTCACCGTGTGCCAAAAATATAATAAAACTTAACGCCACATAAACATCATACTTTATTACATGTATTTCAGCAATAAAGTGCCCATCATTCACCACTAACCACACAGAAAGCTGACAATAAATTTCGGATACATATCAATAGGTACCTAGACCACCCACGTTTAATAAGCATCTATTTTATAGTTATTTCATATAGGGCGTGAATACTTGCATAACAAACAAATCTAGCTTATAGTCAGGCTAATAATAAATTGCACTTACCCGTATAATGGGAACGATGAGATCAGCTGAGCATTTTTACTAGACTACAGAGATTTTTTACGTAATTTTATGAAAATAGGAGTTCGCAACGCTCGCGGTAAAATTGGAGACTAGCAGTAGCAGATATACAAGCAGTAGTGTGTAAACACTGTACTGCAACTAGCGAAATTACAGGGCTGTTGAGATTAAACTAAAGTCTCAAAGTAATGATCGCCAAAGCAGCGATGCCCTGGACTTTGTTTTGTTACTCAAATTTCTATCTATCGCTGCAATGGTCATGGACAGGCGTTATCTCCATCAGGACAGCTTCACGTTAGTATCATTACTTTTACATTAAAAATGAACACGTTATTGTGCTCAACTCGTTAAAATTGTAAAAAAGCTCTACTATGAAACAGACAGACAGACGGACAACAAAGTGATCCTAAAAGGGTTCCGTTTTTTCATTTTGAGGTACGGAACCCTAAAAAGTATTTTGATCCTTGACCGAATCTATGAAGCGAATAGTTTTACGATTTTAGAGTTACACCTATTGTAAAAGTTGTTTAAAACACGATTACCCTCTTTCGGTTTAGTGCAGACCATTTTATTTGACATCATATTATGCCACCAGGCAAAACGTCTGCTCAATTGCGACCTGTGACTTTAAAAAAATGGGCTTACGTACCTGCATTTATGCGCTGTATCTCGTATCAGAGTTTTGTTGTCACAGTTTAACGGAAGTGCGATGACGTCATATGGCAAGCAGCTAAGGATTATTCTTTGGTATGGTATTCGACGCGGGGGGCTTACTGATAACAGCAGGGTATTCGTACGTACAACACACGCACACAAATAAATCTCGGTGATTATGTTTATCACTGTCGCGCACAAAATAAAATCAGACTTCTGGTGTGGTCGCAATAAGCGTATTATAGCGGAAAGCGTATCAAAAAAAAACTATTGCAGTCGTCCAAAATCGTTAAACACAGATATCTGCAATAACTAAGCATTTGCTGGAGGCGAGATCCGATCTTTGATCTAAAAGTCCTCTTCACTGAACTAAAAGAGCTCCTACCAAATGAGCTAAACGAGTAGTCCAATACTCATAGCGTCTAAGGCAGACATGCCATTTGCATCCTTATTCGTTTTACTGTCACATTAAATATTTAAAAATACCCGCACATTAAACTTATAACACCCCTTCTTGCGTCGAGATTAAATACACTGAACCCTATTAAGTTATATTGCCTGAAGTGATAGACTAGACAGGTTCCATTCTTATTCTATTTCTCTTATACATATTTCTATAACCTATTATGTTCTTCTTATATTTATGCGCAGTGGCGTAGCTTAATGGGGCGGCACCTATAGAGGGCGGCAAAATTTCACAATAAATCTAATAATATCTTGTGAATATTTGAACCATTCCAGTTTTTTGTGGCACCTACGATTCGGGCCGATTGAAATGAGCACGGAATTTTCCATTACGAAATCGGGAAATCCCCTTTCTTTAAATGAATGTATAATAATGACATCTTGCTCATTGTAACGACTGGCAACGCCGACTGTACTGACTCGCAGAGATCCCCCGTATTTTATTATGTGTTTTTAAAATGAAATACCTAAATAAGAGGGCGGCAAAATCTTCTTCCGCCCCGGGCGGCTGATACCCACGTTACGCCACTGCTTATGCGGGATTATTCACTTTAAATTATATCGGATACTCCGACTATAGTTTCCACAGTTAGTTTTTAAACTATAGTTTTGTGCGAAGCATGACGAAACCGCGCGCGCGTTGTATTCAGCTTTGTCTCCATGCTGAAGGCCACTGGATGTGGCCGAAACTATAGTCTGGGTATCCGATATAATTAGCCGTAAGTAATCCCGCATGAGTAAAACAAACATGTGTCAAAACTACATCAGTTTCCATAGTAATCTTTAACGTGTTTGAAATTTGAAGACCTGTCACTTTGTATACGCTTTATTATAATTTCAAAACCTCATAGCCATGTCCTTTACATTTCCAAACTCACAACCTCTGTAAACATATTTCTCAATGGAACTGAATTTGTACCCTTAAGTTTAATTAAATTTGTTTAGAAAAACTTGTACTGATTATTACCCTTTGTTTTGTTTCAGGTAAATACCAGTTGTTTCGTCGTCAGTTTCAATTTCAAATTCACCGAGTGTCATGTCGAGTAAATTAAATTAGCAGCCGAGCTCTTTAATTTAATTAACTTGGCAGCCACTTAACATTCATGAAGGTATGTTTGCGTGACACGACATACTCGCATAACACAGAACATGGTGTAATTACAAAATTTAAAACCTCTGGCAGAAAAATTATTCATATCCTAATTTATAATTTAATAATTTTTTTAAATCATTTTAAAATTTTCCATTTAATAGAAATACTAGTAGGAGGTCTTCATTTGACCTAAAGATTTATATTTCAATCATAATATATACACATACTATCAATAAACTTTTTTTTCAAATAATTAATAAAGCCTTTTTTATGGCTGGTATGCTAGACAGCTCACCTGATGTTAAGTGACAGTGTGGTCGAAGATAGTAAACACACCTAGCCTGGAATGAAACTGGCTCTCAAGTGAGGCTGCCGGAACACTCCGTTAGATGCTTGGCGGCAGATTTTTAGCTTGAGGGTGGTAGCTAGCCAGCCGAGTACTTGAAAGTACCCTACCACCACGCGATGGTTTCCTCACGATGTATTCTTTCACCGGCAGCTTAAGTTCATTGTTGGGTTTCGAACCCATGCTCTTCGGCATGCGAACCGACCGTGCGTAATGTTTTTAAAAACATTCAGAATTGAAACTCTTTTTTCTCGTTCCTCTTTTTCTAACATTTAAACATTGAAAAGAGATTTTACTATTGAACAAGTAAAAACCATTTTAAATAAAAATTTGTTCGGAAATCGAATATTTCCTGTTTGATAAATTCGCATATTTTAGAAGTAATATTTATAAAAATGCTTTGAATGAATTCTATGATTCGCCGATTCTATGTACCAAGAAGTTCAAAACAATAAAAAATGTGTTAAACGGCCAACCTAATTGCGTAAGTTGTCTGGTCATTCGTGACTGTTTATTATAAAACAATGGTTAAGCAGATTTACTAATAAATTATTTTTTTTGTCAATTGCTAAACAATGTGTATAAACTGCTATGCTGTTGAGCGAACGAATTGAGTGTTCGGGTTACGACATCTGGAACGTAATGTGTATCACTCTTTACCACAAATAATGTAAAACAAAACGTGAATCAATATCATTATGTATGTCGTAATTGACAATGATTTTGTATTAAAAGAAAAAGTATAATTGTATACCTACTTTATGAAATGTTCAATTAAATATTGAAGGATATTTTCACACAGCGCCATCTAGCCCCAAACTAAACAAAGCTTGTACTATACCAGTATTTTATTATAGTTCTTTTTTTTCCAACAGAATAGCTTTAATATAGAATGTTCAATGCATTTTCTGCGGATTCCTGTACAGAATGTTGTTACGCTGTAAAGTCACAATGTTTTTCCTTTATAAAATAAGTACTTCAGTATAAAACAAAGTTAAGAATCTCTTTAGCAGAGTTTACGCTTTCATTAAGTTCAGAATTTCCAGTAAAATTTAAACGAAAGCAACAAGGATTTATAAGTTTTCTAACAAATTCTGGAATTTTATTTCAATTTAAAATTGTGTCGCCGACATGATTTTCTACTATACTTCTAAGTATAATGATTTTAATACAAATGCCGAACCGGAATTCCAAGTACACTTGGAAACTTTCATTTCGATCGGTGATCTTTATAAAAATGTACAACTTGATCTTTAGAAAGGTTTCGTATAAATCGAATTTTCGAAATTTGGAAAACTTTATACTAACAAGACATAAATAAACAGAATTGTGCCATTACGAACAAACAAAGTAGACCCCTAAGGAAACCTGAAACGGGGTCACACCTCGGTTTTCATATCCTGAAGTATTACATCCCATTCATCGCTGGCATTAGCCATTCATGACGGTGATAATAGAGACTAACAGAGACCCAACATTTTTTTGATCACAACTCACTTGATGTTAAGTGACGGTGTGGTCAAAGATAGTAAACAAATCTAGCCTGGAATCGAACTGGCTCTCAAGTAAGGCTGTCAGAACACACTGCTAGAATTTTTGCAGAACTAGTCTAATAGACTACAATGAAAGAGAGAGCAACATTTTTTGTAAGTTTAGATCCGTCAACTAAATCCAGATCCAAAATTGATCTTAATATAGCCATAATGTATGTCATAATAAAATAAATAAATATCGTAGCTCATTACACACGGTGCCATCTGACCTCAAACTAAGCAAATAAATAAATAAATATTGGAGGACATTTTCACACAGCGCCACCTAGCCTCAAACTAAGCAAAGCTTGTATTATCGAAGACAAATAACTGATAGAATACTTAAATAGTTTTTTTTGTAAATACGTACAGAACAAACATTTGTTTATACAACAAAATGTTTGTCCCGGGTGGGAATCGAACCTATGCCCTACAGCTCTTGAAGCAGACATACTACCAATGAGCCAACAGGGCAGTCAAAACCTGTTGAACCCTGAGGAATAGACAAACCCCAATAAAAGAAGAACGTTATCGACAATCTATTGCTAGATAGATGTGGGAATCGTAACTATCCGACTGCGGCAAAGCCAAAAAAGGAGGGTTATGTGTTTGACCTGTATCTATGCATGTCCGTCCCTATGTTTCCTCGTAACTACTAAACGGCTAAACCGATTTTGGTAAATGTCACATCGTTAGATTTATATTTATGGTATAAAATAATTTTGTATTCGAATTAGTAGTTTATTATTATTTTATTGAAGTTGTACGTCTGTCGATTTCTGAATCCGCTCATTATAAGGCTTCAAACTCGCGCATACCTAGGCTTTTATTCCGAGCCTTTTCAAAGGAGCTTTTCAGGCGAAGCCTCTACAGTGAACGTTCGTACAGACGCTCGATTAACCGACCATGGTTCAGACGAACATCGTTTTACCGATTGGAGAGACCATTTATTTTTTCTATTTTTTGAAAGGAAAATCAGCTGTATTTAACTTTTTTGTGGGGTTTCACTGCTCTTAAGGTTTAATAGTTTGATAAACAGCTCTATAAATCGGTTGCATAAGCAAAACAATAATACGAAAGCTAGTTATACGTATATATATTTACGTACTATGTAACGTGATCCGAATATCCATTCTTAATATTGTAAAGCAGTTGTAAACCTCTTTAAGTTCCGTTAAAAGATATTCATTTATTTAGTGAACTAGGTTTAAAAATGAAGAATTTCGTCACATGACATAATATGAAAATGGTTTGGTTCTTTTTTCGATCATAAAAAACGTCGCCAAGAACACGTCGTCTACAGAACAATCACACAAATTGTTCGCCCGTTTTGTACACACTTATTTAATATAAAGACAAAAACTGAGAAAGTTAGGAGAACTTCAACTGGTCGTAAAAGCTCTCGTTTTTATCAGTTCTATTTCGAATTCTTTATTGAGCTTTATCTTGTCCTCATTCCGGTCGGATTCCGTTGAAATGCCCAAATAGTAAAATATTGCATCAGAGTTGTAGGGAAGTCTGCCAAAGAATGCATTTTGGATTAAATTAAACAGGGCTTTGTTGTTTCAAAGTACATACATAGTAAATTGAGCTTTTGGTATTAATTTAGGCGTGTTTGTGTCTCAATTCGAGGTAAGAATAATTTCATGAGGTTTTACGCATATAGTAAAGAGACTAAAACACGATGATTCTTCTATAAAAATGCCAATACAGTGACTTATAGATGGTGAAGTGTATTTAGGTTTCTATTAACATTATTTATTAGAATAATTTCAAACAGTTTTCTGTTTCTTAATTGGCAAAATACGTAACGTTCTTAGTGTTACAGAGAATATTAGAGAGGAAATCTATATTATTTACAACTTCATGCGGATATTTCGTCATTTAGGTTGTCTTGTATTAGCATCAGATGGGCCCACTGAAAAATGGGCTGTTTGTTTGTCATAAAATCTATAACGCATTTATGAATTCTTTAGTAACTTCTCAGCTTCTCTGAATGTATTTATTTTGTGATTATGCTACATACAAAATGAAATGCTTTAGTTAGTTACGGGTTTTACTTATATCGTTCGGTTCCGTCACTTTACATCAAAGAAATACCAAAGAAAAATAAAATCAATATTGGCAAAACGGATTTAATTTATCCGCCCCTCAACAAAAAAATAAATAAATCATAAACTGTCAATGTCATATACAAGCGCGGGACTGGTACGCCCTGATGAGGGTACGTCTCAGTAAAATAAAATCGTTAAAATTTATTCTCATTCTCAAAAATTACCTACAAGACTACAAACAGACTAAAAATCCTTTACAGACCTATTTGTATGGACCAAACATATGTATATCATGCCTTTATTCTCTATCCTTTTTACATATTCAATTCTATTGTTTGACCTATCAACACAACTATTAACTACTGCCAAAGTAATCTATAGAACCTACACAAAATAATGAAGAAACACGTCGTACAATGCTAACGGTAATAAGATCATTCATATAGTTATTATGTTCTTTCACTAAAATTAACACGTCTGCGACACCACTTCCGTAAGCTTCCATGCATGGTGCTCGAGGATATTTTGGGAGCTTGGTTCCAGGGCTTGTTTATTTTGAATGTCTTCATCCAGCTTGATGGATGATGACATTATTGTTAATGAGTAAATGATTACGTCGCTTTGGTTTAGCTGCTTTTAGAGAGAGGTTTCCGGATGTTGTTATTAGGATTTTAGTAACTGAAACTTAAAACAGTGACTTGTTAAACTCATAGGCTCTCTTTCTCTCTCTCCTTCTTTTTGTTATGTTTAAATCTGTTATATGGTAATTTTAAATAAATTCGATTTTATTAGATAAATGGGTTTTACAGGTTGTAGTTGTCTGTAATGTTATAGCTTGAAGACAACATCAAGTAACCCGTTTCTTTGTCAGCGTTGTCAAGAACATAAACATGCCCATCGACATCTATGTAGTTATTGAACAGCAAGAGGTGTGCACTAATGATTGCTCAAAACAAAAATAAAAAATATGAGGTTTTGCGGTTTTTTAGTTCTTTATCAAATTGATACCAATATCTTACTCTGTCTGGTATACCAGCCAATAGCCGAAATTCTAAGTCTTATCATTCATTCGAGATTATCCTATAGACTTCCAATTGCCATCCGTCATCGTTAGAGCTATACACGGTCAATTTAATCCAATTCAGTATCGCCTGCACTAGATTGGCCACTGTCCCTTGTAGACCGGTCCGACAGATGGCAGTATGTGGGAACCTCGTGACGAGTTAAAAGTACTCAGGTGCTGTCGATTGTATTTAGGTTCAAGGCGAAATCTATTAGACTATAGACCCGTGGACATTCTATATTCCGATTCCCATGATACACTTTCTCCTTGCATAAAATTAACTATTTTAAAAAGGCACTAAACTGACAAACAGTGGCTCCAGCTGTCTGGTCTGTAAGCTCATTTGGTACTGTAGGGCGTGGGTTCCCAGCCAAGACAAACATTAGTATGACGATAAATATAGAAAGAATAAAAATACTTTTTTGTAAATACATACAGAACACCCAGACGCAGAACTAACATTGTTTTATACAACAAAATGTTTGTCTTTAGTGGGAATCGAACTCACGCCCTACAGCTCTTAAAGCATATATTCTACCAATGAGTCAACAGGGCTGTCATAATAGCACTATAAATTCGTTGGCTAAGTTGGCCTGGTCTGTGCTCGGCTATAGATACTCGTAGAACTTGACCAAGCACTATTATCGGTGTTTGTATATTTTTGTTTAACGATAGGATAAGTACCGATGATGCAATCAAATTCAGTCAGATTAAACAGGATAGCCTTCCTGCAGGATGAAAAGATTAACTGACCAACAACGTCCATCAAATGTTACGTAGATGCATCGCGTGTGGAAGGATGCGAGTTGCAGGAATTGCTCATTCAGTGATTCAGGATGAATGGGTGACGCTAACTGTTGTAGGACAGTAGACTTATACTTATTCTTACATGGTCCTCATTAATAAACATTGCTTAAAATTAACCTATGTTAGATGTAGGTTGTCTCGCTTCCGCGCATAACATTTTACGTCAGCGAGAAGTTCATAGATATCATTGATTAACTTCGAGCTTAGTTTAAAAGTAAGGGTTATAGTACCTAATAGATATTTATAGTATAGCTTGAACTAAGTTTCAATGAAAATTTGGGAAACTAAAATTCTTAAAAAGCTATCTATCATGAAACGATATGCTCGTTTCATATTCTTGTTTATTATTATTATTATTATAAGTTCATAAGAAAACATTATTTTTAGACTAATTACTTTACTATTAATAAATGTAATTATAATTGCAAGTTTGCGTACTTCCGATCAACAATGCGGGCAAGCGGAATATTATATTTTCATCCTTTTTCTTTTTGGATTAGGCTTTATCTTTATGGCTATAGGCGGAGCGAACGCGGGTTTTTTTTAAGGATTCTACTTTTAATTATTAATTTTCCCTATTAACGTCATTTGAAACCTGTTCACAGTAAATACCAAAAAGTAGATCTCTAGTATAAAATATAGTCGCTTCCCGCCGTTTGTACGCTTAGATCTTTTAAACTTCTCAACGGATTTTAATGCGGTTTCCATCAATAGACAGAGTGATTTAAGAGAACGGTTTATATGTATAAATACATGCACATGCGCCACATTAGTATCTACATTGTGCCCGTGCGAAACCGGGGCGGGTCTCTAGTATTTTTATAAATGTCTGTTCTATGTAGGTACTTTCAAAAAAGAAACGATTGCCATCAAAGACCTATATACTATAGATAAACGCTTACATTTATTTCTCTTTGACGACGAATGGTCACCATTCTTTTGATATCAATTACGTTTAATGGAGTTTACGAGTGAAAGGTGTGGCACGAGTGGACAAATTGTCGAATGATTGAACAAGCTCCAAATGATATTACTTTAAGAAATGGTTAGGTATCTTTCGTGATTAGGTTTTATCTTGGATTTTTAGTTTTATGGTTGACAGGCTGGATGTTTGACTACAGCTCACTTGATGTTAAATGACGATGTGGTCGAAGATGGTATTCACACATTGTGTGGAATGGAACTGGCGCTTAAGTAAGGCTATCGGAACACACTGTTAGACGTTATTTTCACATAAGTTTCTTGTTTTTGTAATTGAAAAACTTACACAAAATTACAGAATTAGTATTTTAAGTTTTTGTTTTTTACATTATACGCGCAAGCTTGAGGTGTAGTAAGCTGAAAGGTTATTGTACTCACTATTTTAAACATCTTTTATTGTGGGCACAAATCTAAAATTGTGAAAATAAAACAGCTGTTCGGTAGAAAAATTACGTTATCCTCTATCCTGATGAAGCATCTGTTTCTCTTTTCGCGATTCCCGAGTGTGTGAGTTTCATATTCTACGTATAAGTGGCAATTTTAGCTGCTGACGGCAAAACCACTTATGAAAGACAAACATGCCATGTCTAGGACAATGAAGATATTTTTGGTGTAGTTTCAAGACGTCTGTGCGATCACTATCTGACAACAATTGACATGTTAAATTAACGATTGTTTTTTTAATTATTACTTTGACATTTAAATTTTATATTGATTATGACTTAATTATTGTTATTATTGCATACTTTTTTTTCTTAATTGTTAATAATAATACACATATATTTCAGTTTACTAGAACCCATACGTAACTAAATACAAAAAAATAGTTTCTTACTAAATAAATACATTATTAGGTCATGCGGTATAAATGTACACAATGTTGGTGATCATAAAAAAAGAAAAAAAAAAAAAAAAAAAAAAAAAAAAAAAAAAAAAAAAAAAACATCTTTCCTATGCAGAATGCGCACACATCTCAGCATGATTGCCGATTGTCACAGAGCGGCGCTGGATTTTAGATAGACTTCAAATGTTGTACATACTACTTACTGGTTATCAGTACCTACTTACTTTATTCTATATTATTAAACTATTTATAAGACTCATGACGACTCTGCATTAACACTTATTACCATCATCATCATCATCAGCCATATGGCGTCCACTGCTGGACATAGGCCTCTCCCATTGATTTCCATAAAGACCGGTTGGAAGCGGCTCGCATCCAGCGCATTCCTGCGGTCTTTATTAGGTCGTCTGTCCACCTTATGGGTGGACGTCTTACGTTGCGCTTGCCGGTCCGTGGTCTCCACTCCAGAACTTTGCAGCCCCATCGGCCATCAGTTCTGCGTGCTATGTGCCCTGCCCACTGCCACTTCAACTTGCTAATCCGCTGGGTTATGTCGGCTACTTTAGTTCGTGTACGGATCTCCTTATTTCTAAACCGATCTCGTAGGGAAACCTCTCTTATTACACACAATACAATGGTAACCTTCAATGAGGATTATAAACATAAACAATAAAACATTATCGCGGTAAAAAATCCGCTGTTAACACGTTTTACAGTATAGTTTTTCTAAGTCTACACGTTTTCAGTATTAATTTATTTTATCAAGTTCCTTTTAAGCCAGACTAGTTCACGATAACAGCGAATGCAAGCTCGTAAAGTTGAAGAAACATCACTCCTTTGGGGTCGATGTACTGATAAAGGGAATTCACATCGGGTTGATACTGGTGCTTTAATTTTGAACATCTGGACATGCTACTTTGCTTAGCTAATTGAAAGTGGTTATAGAGTAGAATATAGATATATACGTGTATAGAAATGTATATGCGTATAATAATGCTTTTCTTTATGTACTCGTCCAGTTTTACATTATTGTTGGCGTAGGTAAATCTAGTGTCACTTAAACTGGTATTCAAAAACTTAACAACAAATATTTTATATTATAATTTATTAATATTGTATAGATATATAAATAAAGCGTTGCTTAAAATTTA
Source organism: Biston stratarius (assembly GCA_950106695.1). Lineage (NCBI taxonomy): Eukaryota > Metazoa > Arthropoda > Insecta > Lepidoptera > Geometridae > Biston > Biston stratarius. The sequence continues at coordinate 29,994,949 of OX467109.1, forward strand.
ATAAAAGCTTATATAAAGCTTAGCTTTAACTTTTATTAATTTTTAAATACGTTTCATTAAGAGCTATATAAACTTCAGTTGTAAATGGGTTTCGTCAAATGTTATTTAAAAAAAGTAATAATAATTATATAATCATCAAAAATACGTGCGTCTCCTTACTTTTACGTAAAACAAAACAGTTTTATCTTATGTCAGAATAACGGCACAGTGCAATTATTTGTCTTATTCTTATTCGGAATGGTGGCTATAATTCTTGCACTGATGTCCTACTTGGGGTGTATTTCACATTTCTTCGTACCAACATTAACCCTAGCCCACCCAGAACCTTGAAATACTTGAAGTAAGTGAGATGGTATTAAGCATGATGGGCGATGGCAAAAAGGAGTGACTGCTGTGGTGACATGGAAATTGCATGCAATGCTTCATGCCTAGTTTCTTCTGTAGCTTTGCAAAGCCACAGTACATGCTACAATTCTCCAGCAAGCAGCAAAGTGGACTACGAGTCAGAGTAAGCTTATACTTAGTACAGATGACTATTCAAATTGCATTGACCTGTTATAAGGCCTACTAAAAGACGAATTATTTGTCTTTATTCTTCAGATATTATTATCAGCTTATACGAACATAGACGATAGAGCGGAAAAAAGGCTCCAAAGTGTTCGCAAGAGACATGTCTATTGGGCAAAGTCGGTTGACGAAGCTGAAGAGAGAAGATGGTAGTATAGCGTCGACCAAAGCAGAGGTATTAGAGGAGGTCGAAAGGTTTTATGGACGGTTATACACCTCGGTAGCTGAGCCTGTTAGCAGCGCGGCCAAAGACCCAAGAACCAAGCTGACCCGGCACTATACCGAAGATATTCCGGACATCAGCCTGTACGAGATTAGAATGGCCCTGAAACAGCTTAAGAACAACAAGGCGCCGGGTGATGACGGAATCACATCGGAGCTTCTGAAAGCGGGTGGAACACCGGTACTTAAAGTCCTTCAGAAGCTCTTTAATTCCGTCTTACTCGAAGGTGTAACGCCAGAAGCATGGAACAGAGGCGTGGTGGTGCTGTTCTTCAAGAAAGGTGACAACACTTTATTGAAGAATTATAGACCCATCTCGCTTCTGAGCCATGTTTATAAGCTGTTTTCAAGGGTCATTACGAACCGTCTCAGTCGCAGGTTCGATGACTTCCAGCCTTCCGAACAAGCCGGTTTCCGTAAAGGTTACAGTACCATAGACCACATCCATACGCTAAGGCAAATTATACAGAAGACCGAAGAGTATAATTTGCCTCTATGTCTAGCGTTTGTGGACTATGAGAAAGCCTTTGATTCGATCGAGACATGGGCGGTGGTTGAGTCTCTCCAACGATGCCATATTGACTATCGGTACATCGAAGTGTTGAAGTGTTTGTATAATAACGCTACTATGTCGGTCCAAGTACAGGAGCAGACTTCGAAGGCGATTCCACTGAAAAGAGGCGTAAGACAGGGAGATGTTATATCTCCGAAACTGTTTACTGCCACAGTGGAAGACGCCTTCAAGCTCCTGGAATGGAAAGGATTCGGCATCAATATTAATGGCGAATACATCACTCACCTTCGATTTGCCGACGATATAGTGGTTATGGCAGAGTCGTCGGAGGAACTCAGCACAATGCTCGAAGACCTCAATCGAGTTTCTCAACGGGTGGGTCTTAAAATGAACATGGACAAAACGAAGGTAATGTTGAATACCCATGTTGTGCCCACCCCAATATCAGTTGGGAGCTCGGTTCTTGAAGTTGTTGACAAGTACATTTACCTAGGACAAGCAGTCCAACTAGGTAGGTCCAACTTCGAGAAAGAGGTCAATCGTCGAATCCAACTCGGCTGGGCAGCGTTCGGAAAACTGCGCAGCGTTTTCTCGTCCGAATTACCTCAGTGCCTCAAGTCGAAAGTCTTCGACCAGTGTGTGTTACCAGTGATGACTTATGGCGCCGAAACGTGGTCTCTGACTATGTGCCTTCTTAGTAAGCTCAAAGTAGCACAACGAGCTATGGAGAGGGCTATGCTCGGAGTTTCCCTACGAGATCGAATCAGAAATGAGGAGATCCGTAGGCGAACTAAAGTAGCCGACATAGCCCGGCGGATTAGCAAGTTGAAGTGGCAGTGGGCAGGGCACATAGCACGCAGAACCGATGGCCGATGGGGCTGCAAAGTTCTAGAGTGGAGACCACGGACCGGCAAGCGCAGCGTAGGACGTCCACCCACAAGGTGGACAGACGACCTAATAAAGACCGCAGGAACGCGCTGGATGCGAGCCGCTTCCAACCGGTCTTTATGGAAGTCAATGGGGGAGGCCTATGTCGAGCAGTGGACGTCATGCGGCTGATGATGATGATGATGATACGAACATAGGTATTTCCGATACAATAGAATTCGTATTTTTTAAAATTTGAATAATGATTTACATAAAAGTTAAAATGCTATAAAGATGAAAAGTGCACTGAAACGTCCCTTGGCTTATTGCCAGCGCGTTTGTCTGAAATAAAGTCGGTTTATACGTTAGAGCTGCCATTTTTGGGACAGAAGTAGAGCCAAATGCATTTTATAGTCGCTCCGATTATTAAATTTATAGAATCTTTAACACTGTCTGAGAAGAAGAGGAAGGGTCGATCTGTATTTTTTATTTTTGTACTCTAATAAATCTGACGTTATTTTGTGAATTCGAGAGTTATATTTTTAGTATATTTCCGCTAAAAAGTCGTTATGGCCACAATAGTGACAAGGTTTTAATGTGATTTGAATATAATTTTAAATATTCTTTCGAAATATTTCTTGTATCTTAAACTAAACTCTGACATAAACTTAAAATCTAAATAAATTAAAATAACTAATTGTAATAATAACGAGTATATTTTATAACCTCTATTCGCTGCAGTAACCAGTTGCCGACTCGTGTTTCGCCACTACACGAGACATCATCTAGACGTGTCGACTCTTCGAATGCTAGGCCGAGAATGAAGTGTAAAAAAATAGCTTGATGTTCATATTATGAGATAGATTTTTCATAAACTAAATGTCTAAATGTTAAAATATGGTTTTCTGACTGTAAAGGAGATGACGTCAAAGATTCCAAAGAATCAAACATTTCTAGTTACCTTTTTCTAGAATAAAGTGCACACCCACCATAAAGAAAACTGCTCTAGCGTCAATAGACAGCTCGATGAAATAACTTTTCCACAATTCAATGTTCAAAGCTTCGCGAATAGCCGTTGTGTTTACAGTAATACTATTCTTTATTCTGTAGAAATGTCGGACTGCTTCGTTGTATACTGTGGTTAGGATAAACATTGGCAGACGCGACTTTCTCGCGTTTCTATTGATATTCCGACTGGTTTAGCCATAACAACAGTTAGTGTCTGTTTGCGGGTACAGCGCTATTATATTGATTAGATTGAAAGTATCTACAATGTACATGATATAGGCTTCGCCTAGTTTGGGTTCCACTGAAGCTAATACAGACCGAGCACATCTTTCCTTGCATGTGAAGTCTCTTAGCCGTAACGCAATATATGTAGCTGTAAGATTTAACCTGTATAAGAATTTCAGTACAAAATTATCATGGAATAAGTATCCTATGGACATCCATGTGATACACATTACCTCCTTATCAAATTTCATGAAGATCTGTACAGCCGTTTAACCGTAAAAACGCTTCAAGCAGACAGAAGGACAGAGTTACTTTCGTTTTTATAATATTAGTTATCCGATTATAACATGTTATGTAGTTTTAATATTCTAGTTCTATTTTGTTTATTTTTTAATAATTAAACATTTACAGCCTTTATCCAAAACATATAAGGCGTGAGATAAATACAATATTAATGTTTTCGAGTTAACAGCAAAATATAAAACACAACTTGAAAGCAGTTTTTATTTATTAACATGTAGGCTAACTTTGAACGTATTGCGCCTGACGTGGCTTACGATCGAGTTCGCTTGCCTAGAAAAAAAGCTTATTAGGTTATTGTAAAATCAAGAGGACAAGATGTCAAGGAAATTCTTTGGCATTATTAGTGCGTTTAGTTCTTAATTTAGTCACGTCGCCAACGGGGCTGCTGAACTTTTGGACGGGCTATATCAGACAACAGAGACATTTAGAGAAAGGTCAATAGAGGCAAAGTTCGTGCCACTTTGATAAGTCCTCTCGACTCCCCGTCTTATCCCCTAAAAGCTTCAGCCTTACGCTATACATACGCTGTATAGTTGAGAAATAAAAATTATAACTTACTAGCGACCCGTCCCGGCTTTGCATGGTCGCAATTTATTTTGACGACCTACAAAATATTGAACTTCTCTACTTATACAAAAGTTTAATTAGGATGTTTTGTATAAACAAACCTTCTGTAAAAAATATCTATACCATAGTTAAAATTGTATCAAAATCCATTGCGTCCGTTCCAACGACTTTGTTTTATACTATTAAACGATTATTTATTGTCTTTTACGGCATATGTGGCTCTAGCATATTAATCTGCGAGAATTAAGCAGCACGTAAACGATAGTCAAATGTATGAAAAAAGCAGCCCCTATTTACTTCCGCCAGGGGCGCTGCCCTACTTTTCATACATTATTTTATCGTAAGTAGTAGTTACGATATCTCGCCAATTGTATGCTATCGCTACGGATGAGCAACTCGTTCGCCTTATTGCGACTTATAACAAAATAATTCAAAACTTGATTTTGTACGTTCCTCTAGTACATAATATATATTAAGCACAGCCCTGTTGGCTCATTAGTATTATAGTATGTCTCCCATAAGAGCTTTAGAACGTGGTTTGATTCCCGCCCAAGACAAACATTTTATGGTATAAACAAATGTTTGTTCTATGTCTGGGTGTTCTGTATGTATTATAAGTACGTATTTACAAAAAAAAAGTATTTATGTATTCTATTAGTTATCTGACTTACATCACACAAGCTCTGCTTAGTTTGGGGTCAGATGGCGCTGTGTGTAATGTGTCCTACGATATTTATATTTATTTATAATGTTGAAGTAAATTTTTCTGTTCCTTCGTTGTCGTATATTAAAGCGTTTTAATATTACGTATGTCTCAAAAAAGATACACAAGGCATACGAAATCACAAAAAATTACAAATATAATCCTGCTGAATTTCACATTGTATTGTATTTTTATACGAAGGCAGTAATTGGTCCTTGAAATACAAAAGGATACAACGATTTCAATCTTATCCGACTTTTCTACTGTTAATAGAGATTTCCTGTCCAATCCCTAAACGGTTCCAAGTCAAGGAGCTCCGGTCCTTTAATCCCTTATTAGCCCTCTGACCCCAATCCGGATATAATGCTGAATGGGATGCTTAAGAAAAAGTGGAGTATTTACATGAGGTCTCTTTGAATTTGACTTAATGGTTTTTTTCTTTTTCGGTCATAGCACGTTCGTACATTGTGCCAATTTTTAAGACTTAAAGGTTGCATGGGACAGAAAAAAGACAAAAACTCTTTTCATTATTTTTTAATTATACGTGATTAAAAAATGTATTGAAATGACATGCGCCTATTCATAAATAAAAAACAACTGTGTCTTGTTTTTTGCTCTTTCGAGTTATGTAGTGCGTTGTGTAGCCACGGAATAAGGAGCATTGTTAGTATTGAAATGCGTGTTATTTGGCGACGAAGATAGGTATTATGTTTATCACAAAACATACAAAAAAAGCATAAGTATTTTTTTTTTTTTTGCGCGATTGAATCTTGTTATAGAGATTTATGCGAAAGTTAATAAATTACAATAGAAGTACCTACTCGTATTAGCTAGCCCATGTTAGCTTATTAGACTGTTTCATGAGCTGCATGAGCTTTAGTTCAATTCCCACTCAAGACTAAAATAGGCCTAAAAAATTAAATCTCTATCATATAAATTACATATTAATGTATAAACCAAGTAAGTCTTAGCATGTTATTTATATTGCCTGAAAACACTAGAGGCAAAGACAAAAGTAGGACAATGTTATGGATTGGTAATACTTAGAATAAAAAAATATCTGAGCAGTATATAAAAAATAAGAATGCTTTTTATGAAATTCGAACACGAGCATCTGACATTCGAATGAATAAATCCCTTTTGCCCATCTCTAATATCTTTGCGGCATTCTGACAAGGCCGTGTTAAGAGCATGTGACAAAAGTGACAAATACATTTATGTGGAATGTCGTGGCATGTCAGTTTTATTATGACCAATTTGCTGTACGCCTCTGAAATCGTAGATTGTTCATTAGGTAGAAGGCAGAAAGGAAAAGTTGAAGTTCATTAGGTATGCATCCATTACGTTACAAGATTTCTTAGTGTTGTTTCTATTACATTTTTCCTACAGTAATATCTGAAAGTAATGAATAAGTTCAATAATCTAGGTTCTAAGACAAATTGCCTGTCCATGACCATTGCAACGTTAACAAAACAAAGTATATAACATTACTGGTTTCGCGCTCATTACTTTGACACACTCCATGGTTAGCCTCAATAGTCCTATAAACTAGCTGTATTACTCTTCAAACTAGAACATCGTATTCTTTACACTACTGCTTTGCGGAAGAATATCTGATATTGCGGCGGTAAGCTAAACTGAGTGCTTCATTTAGAGAATGCAAACCGCAGAAAACACCGTCCCTTTTAGACTAATCTGTAAATTTTTACCCATCTCATTATTGCATAGTTAGTTAGCAGTCAGTTAATATAATAAATAAAAAAACAATCGTTGCCTGAAAGAAATCGGTTTTGGACAAGCCAGGCACTTGCTCGTAAGGTTGTATCACTTTTCATATTTAATCTATGGTGTAACTAAAACCGAAATCCCGCAACCGCTGTCTGTCAGTACGCGCGACCAAGTAAGACAACACGGCAAATACCACTCGACAAGCGCAAGACGAGCTCGTATGGAGATGAGAACTAGAACGGCCCAATTAGATGGACGGTGGATAGGGATGTTACTAAACGTGTCCTTTTTTATATTATATAGCAGATTAAAAGAGTCTTTGGAAAATAGCACAAAAATATTTATTTTTCTGCTATTTGCTCTACAGAATTTATTGTTTGTGATTAGCGCAGCAAGTAACGCCATCTATGGCGAATAATGATAGTGAAACACACTTACGGTTCTACTCTGTTCTTTATATTGCCAATAGATGTCACTGTTTCTAGGTAACGCGTCATAACGAATAACATTGTTAAATATTTTTTTTTACCGATAATCCATAACGAAACTAGCAGATATGAAAAACAGCAACCTGTAGTAAAACAGCAGAACGTGGTTGCGATAATCTTAAGCTTATGCATAAGCATAACGTGCATGTTAAGAAAAAAAATATAGCAAATAAATGTTACGAAGCGTTTTTGGTTAAATAGCTGTTATGAACGAGCTATGGAGAGGGCTATGCTCGGAGTCTCCCTACGAGATCGAATCAGAAATGAGGAGATCCGTAGGCGAACTAAAGTAGCCGACATAGCCCAGCGGATTAGCAAGTTGAAGTGGCAGTGGGCAGGGCACATAGCACGCAGAACTGATGGCCGATGGGGCTGCAAAGTTCTGGAGTGGAGACCACGGACCGGCAAGCGCAGCGTAGGACGTCCACCCACAAGGTGGACAGACGACCTAATAAGACCGCAGGAACGCGCTGGATGCGAGCCGCTTCCAACCGGTCTTTATGGAAATCAATGGGAGAGGCCTATGTCCAGCAGTGGACGTCATACGGCTGATGATGATGATGATGAGCTGTTATGAACACACTTAAGTTATCACTAAATATTCCTTCATCAATTTTTTATACATATTTAACTATCGTTTATGTACTACTTAATTTAAATGTGGAAATGGCGGTAAAATATAAGCTTATATTTTAAATTAAAAAAAAACTTGGACGTTGTTTTTCCTTGTGGCAACCCTAACGTGTAAGTAAGATAGTGTTGCTAATTGTCGTCATTAACACACGTATCTCTTACCCTACTGACTAATGTCTACTCTGTGGTTATAGCTAGGCCATAAACACGAATTTACTGATGTAAACTAATCCTTAGGTATTATTTTTAATTGAATAATGTGTTAATGTCGGCGGTGTTTGCTACTTACGTATTTGTCTTCTATAGTAAATGATTCTAAATTACAGTTTAAAATCATAGATAGATATTGTTTTAACATATTTAATTGTACATTATTAGGTACAAAAGTCGAATAATAACATCAATGTCAACACTGTTAAGTAACAACTGAACAAATAACTGAAATGTAAAGCTCTGGAGAATGCGTATACTAGAGATTATTATCTATATACTCACAAAAACTAGATGTACCTATATTATTTGAGTAAATTATTGTAGGTCGCCCTGAAACTAAGTGAAGTGACAATATACGTAAGACATCTGCCAGTAGCTGATGCCAAAAGTGGCTGTCGGAACACACATGCTTGGCGGCAGATTTTCAACTTGAGAGTGGTAGCTAGCCAGCCGGATACTAGAGTAGAGTACCGGCAGCGCAAGCTTATTATTGGGGCCTGAACCCACGCCCTACGGCGTGCGAACCGACCGCGCTAGCATCATCGCTACAAAATGGTATTAAATTTAAACAGGAAACTTCTTTAGTATTATTCAAGTTTTATTTTTTTCTATTGAGAAAATTATCGTGATCAGGTTTCGAAACTAATGGTCCCCTCAGAAATATACAAAAATTATACAAATTTTTCCGCTGCATTGAAATGTGTAGGTTTTTCAAAAAAAATTGTACTGCGAAATCATTTCAGCTACCTAAAGCATCTTAACTATACTCGTACCTACCTACTTACTTTAATTAAGGTAACCCCGAAATAACCTAATCGCGTGATATGTTTTCCCAATATGACGTTACGCTTTTTATTTACTTTCATTACATGTAATGACAATAAAAATATATGCTATTTTTTATCATAAGTAGGCAGTAAAACACGTGTACCACATGTTTTAAATGCGATTGTATTAATGTACAATAGGTTAGTAATCACACCTTTGCTTAACTGTATAAGTTCCATTCCAGCGAGATAAAATAGGATAACTTTTTGTTGAACCGTCTCCTTGTACGATCAAGAGTTAGTTTTTGCTTGTTTGACGTGAATAAGTAATTAAATAAAAATAAATATTTTAGGACTTTTCACACAGCGCCAAAACTAAGCAAAGTTTGTATTATAGGAACTACATAATGGAAAATTATAAATATAAATATAAATACTTATATACTTTTTTTTTTGGAAAAACATGCATAACACTCAGACACAGAACAAACATTCATATGCTCAACACAAATGTTTGTTCCGAGTGGAAAGCACACCCACGTCCTGCAGCTCTTGAAGCATATACACTGCCAAATGAGCCAACACGACAGTCAAATAATAAATCAGGGCATTAAATTTGTTTTTATAGTCAACAAGTTAATAAACAACTGATGACACCAAATCGGGGGATACAGTTTGATAGAGCTACGTATCTATTATCTGCATCCATAATTGTACCACCATTCGATAGCTAAAGGATCAAATAACTCGTTACGTTGAAAACAAATTTTCAAGTGAAGACTCATAATCAGCCAAAGGACGTCCACTGCTGGAAATAGGCCTCCGCCTGGGGGGGTTTTGCCAATACTCGCCACGCTTGGCAGGCGGGTTGGCGAGCGCAGCTAGGTGTGATTGTTCAAGGAAGACGCTGCTGCCCATCTTCCGGATTACATCCCTTAGCCGACTCTTACGGCAACGACGGGTAGAGAGGGTGAGGTACTATTCTTACGCCGGCACCACCACGGCAAGTGAAGACTAGATACAGGGAATCCGAATGGCTTCTTAGTGATCAAAAATATTCATATGCGTATGGCAGTGTCAACGACAGCCAAATGCCGTTTTTTTTTTAAATAAGTGTCAAATAAGCAAACTTTCCTTCTAAGGCAAACCGCCACCTACCTATATTGATACTTACAACAATATTAGTGACGTTTTCCATGATGCTAACCCTACGACTGAATGCTTAAGAAAGTAATAACTCTTCTTCCTTACTGTGATAATAATTTTTAACCCTCTTTCCCCATTTTCATACATAATTAAAATCCGGTACTCTCAGGTTACACCCATGTTAGACGACACCGGTACCGTTCTTGTTTCTTATTTAGGTCACGATATACATTTCATTTTCACACGCGACGTGACTTTTCCTAACGCAATAACTTATCAACTTCATAACTCCCACTGGAGTAAACCCTTGCCAACAAGCTAGCCAATGCCTTGAGTAACTCACAAAAACTTATATTACTTCCATAAAAATGTAATATCGGTTCACGTGCCCGCGGGATCCCATAAAAGCTAATTACAAAACATAGCTTCTGGAGTCCCAATACAAGGCTGAGTATGTCACGCAACAAAGCTGGACACGCCCACCAAACAGCTGACCGACGTGTCAGCATTCGGACGTATCGATAACGTCGCTGTCCATCGCTTCTTTGTTCCCCAACAAGCTCCGTTAGCCGACGTATCCACCGCTGTGGACTTCAAACTGACAAGCTCCAAACAGGTCGCGAAGGTTGCCTATGATAACGCCAGTCAGAGCTGTCAAGATTTAGTTGTCAACTGAAAATTGTGATGGAAACATTCGTGATAAATTGCGATACAGTGGAATGGATTGTGGATTGTGAAAGTGGTGGTTGGTAGTGAGGGTGTGTGCACGCGTGCGCCCTGGTGCCAAGGCCACGCGCCGCGCCTCAGTCCGGCTCGGGGCAGCGGAGCGGGCGCGCGTCGCGGCGCCATGTCGAGTGCCGCAGTGGAGTGAGCAGCCGAGCGCCGAGCCCGCATGCCCAACCCGGCACCAGCGCAGCCTCCAACCCGCCGAGCGACCTTAAGCTCGGAAGCCCCTCGGTCGCTCCGATTCAGCCTTGTAATTGGATTTTGTCGTTCGATAAGCAACGTTTCTGATTTGATTGGCGAACGCTTTCCGCTTCGATATTGCAGCTTGCCCTTCGACTTCCTCTCGAAGTGTCCCGAGCGCTTGTAGTAGCTTTGTTTGTTTTCCAATTTGTATTTCGAGTGATAACTTACGTAACGGCTGGCGACGTCGCCGAGTGCATCAGGTTACAGTAGCACTATCGCCAGTCGGCTGTAGACTTTTGATGTGAGTGCGCGCGTTGACTGTGACCATGACTTGCTGGGAAAGCGTAGGACTTCTGGGCCCGTGCGCGCTCCTGGCCTCGTCCGACCATAGGGTGAGTTCTACATCCCGGTAATAAAGGTCATTGTTGATGTGCCCCGTCAGGTATGTTACGCAAGAAACCCTTTGATAATAAGGTTAAAGTACAAGGTCAAATAACCCTGTAACTTCTAACTTATTTTCCGAGTCACTGAGCCGTCACTCTTATAATACTCATACGAAACTACTCATTTATAGTATTTTCCAATTCATTCAACTAACTTATCTTGCTAGTAATTTACAAATTAGAAGTGATACGATAACTACTCCTAGATAAAACCATTGTAGCGTAAAACTAATGGCTGTTTTACGCTCATCAATATTTTTTCTTAATTAGTTCCTACAACCTTCATAATGAATGTTGACTTTGAATAAATCATTATTTTTGGCGATAACTATCACAACAACTGGGCCTCAGTTGCCCTTAAATCGTGAACCGAGTGGTACTCTACGAAATGGTATCTATAGTGCTACTGACGACAGAAGAAGTTCTGCAAAGAAATGGATTTTGGTACTGCTTGGACTCAATATGGATCACGGAAGAGTTGGAGCCGTTTGAGGAAGTAAAGCCTGAGCACATTTACTCAAAGCCACTTACAAGAGACATTTACTATACCAAATACCCGGACATACCCAGGAGCGAATCCGAAGATGAAAACTCTTTAAGTCTAACCGGCTTCAGAACGAAACACGATGAATGGAAGACAAAGATATGCATAAAAAGATTCAACATACAGCGTCGTAATTCGTACAATTCTCGAATCAGTTTGCCTGGTAAGAGACTGACTAAAAGCGACGCTTCTCTAGATGAATCTAGGAGAGTTACGTCACTTGTGGTTGAAAATAAAAACTTACAATGCTCAGACGATAAATTGCATTCCAAAAACAATGATGATAGAGTTCGGGATTTTTTCAAACGTTTGGTTGAAAGCATACCACCACCGCCTATTGAAGATTTACAAAATGATATTCCAAAAGTTACTCTAGAACCACCAATTCCAAACAGTGAATTTAACGAGATTGAGCTACCGAACTACGAGGAATTCAAGAAAGGCAAATTACTTCCAACGAGCAGTGAAATAAGCTTTAACACAACCACATCCAGTTTAAAGAAAGCTAGACGGAGTGTCAGCTTTAACTTGAATACTATCGATATTGAACATCCGTCATGGTACGAATCTATTTTTGGCTTAACAGATTTGATTACACAGTCCAAGGAAAGTCTGCAAGAAAATACACACACAGATGTTGAAGCGAGTAAATCAATGAGCGGCGCTAGCAGCATAGATTGTTTCCCGTCGTGGTCTGAAATCGTGAACGAATGTGGGATCAATAATAGCTTAATCCAGAGCAAAGAATCTCTTCATTCCGTCGAGGAAATTATCAGCTATTCCCACCGTGCAAATGCAAAAATAGAAGATATCTCTGAAAAAGACCGTGATGGATACGCCAAGTTTGCGATTTGCAAAATTCATCAAACTTACAAATCCGGCAAAAGAGATTCGTCATCCTTGAGAGATTTACACGCCGACTTCGACGATTTGCAGAATAGAACTAACGTTTCTATTTTCACGGATTTGTATCGCTTAGTGCCGAGTAATGTTATTGAGATTCATGAATCGGTAAATAATGTGACCCCCGAGTGCACTGAACTGTAACATTTCAATGTATTTTAACATTTAATAAAAACCTATTTACTGAATATTGCCTCTGTTTTCTCTTTGCTATTTGAATATTGTTTTCGTATGTCAGTTGTGGATACGAGGTCAGAGCTTTTATTTTGATACTTTTACTGGTTTATTGATATTGATTTGAATAATGACGCTGTTTTCGTATTGTTACAGCCCCCAGAGAACGAGTTGCAGAAGAATTCAGATCGCGTGCTGTCGGAGCACGAACTGAGAGTACAGAGGTCATTGCAGAAGCTCAATGTACCGGAATGGTGAGTTGAATTTTCAGCAATTTTTATAAAAATGTGTGTATTATGTTATGCGATCTACTTACTCAAAAATTTAGTGTGTGAATTACATGTTGCGTAAGTTAAACTAGCATTAAAAACCTAGCAATTTTATATATTGCTTCCCCTACTAATATCAGCTGCGATTCAGGCTTTTAATCTTCATCGCACGGTCTGCTTCACATACGAGCTGATATAATCATGTCAAGGCAAGCGAAAGGGTTTGATACCGTATCAATATATTACTGCTTTGGTGAACTTCGTGATTTATTACTTGTTATGTAAAGTAATAACTTTTTTCGTTCGTTCTGTAAGGAGAATTATTGTGCCGCATATTGGGTTTTTGCCAGTGTCAAATATATTCAATCTATCAAATTGTTACCAGTAAAGTAAAGCGAATCAAGCCACGATAGAGTCTTACTTATGTTTCGGTAAAGTAATAGACATTTTACATAATGCTTTTATTGCTTTTAGAAACGCAAAAAGACACATTTGACAAGTACAGCACATGGACATACTATTGTACGTTATCGAATAACTGATGTGCGGTATTCTACCATTATTTAATTGTGCTGTCTGATAGTCTTAGACGAAAACTTACCAGCTATAATATGTTATTATGTAGGCTTGCCTTTCGATCGTCCAATGTAAATTAAATTAACAAATAATCGATAAGATTCAGAAGGAGATTATTTTTATCGTCGGATGCTATAACATATATCATGAAAAACCGCGGCATCAAAGTTATCTCTTGTTAAATGATAATGAAATATCAATCTCTATAGATTAACGCTATCATCAATCAATAAATTTGCTGTATTTCTAACTACCTTCAAAGTAAGAAAATTTCCACTGTAGCTAAAAACTGATAGCAACTTCCTCCATACTCTAATTCAAAATATAGTTTATCAGTATAGCTAATTCCCCATAACTTATCTAGTCGGCCATATCTGAACAGTTTCCTACTTTAGTTTCCACTTAACCTAATGTAGCTATTAGCTAATCTAATCGAAAGCCCTTGATATATGGCAACTACCGTCAATCAACATAATTTGGCTCATCTTACCGACAATTCCTGTACAAAATATTTAAAAAAAATTAAAGCATTCACAAAACGTCACCACATTTATATTTCTAGCAAACGAAGCACGGATTTCAAACAGAAACAGAAATTCCTACTTTACGAATAAAAATACAAATATTTTAGTGGTAAAACCAAAGCTATAGATCATTTTTTCATTCGTATTTAAAAATAACATTAAGAGTGTCAAAATCATATTATCATCAATAAAACGAAATGTCAGTATAATAATATGTCAATATGATTAAAGGTCAATAAAAAAATTGACAATTACTAGTAATTCAATAATCTCTTATTTTTAAATAATTGTCAAGTCATAAAATAAGGTCTCTTGAAGCCAAGAGCTTAGCTTTCTTCTGAAGCACGCGATGACTCCTTATAATAATGTAATTCATTAAAGTAAGTAGATTTATATTATAAGTTAACCAAATGCTTGGTCATACCACGAAACGAGTAAAAAATAGTTCGCTTGCCTAGATTGAATTGTTTACTAGAATGTACATTGAAATTCCTATTTGGCCGTATTCTACCTGTGTTGCTGACTGTACATATTGATAACGCCTGATTACGAGAGCTAGTCGCTAACCATCAGCTCTCCTCTCACGCCCACGTTAATGTACGTCGGGCTCTGTTGTAATTAACTAGGTTCTAATTGATCCAGCTGCTGGTGCAACCGGCTAGAGTGACTAATTACGACGTAGCTAGGACATAGAAATAGGCGAGGAAATGACGCGTTTCCTGCGTAGATCTACCATGTTAGACTAGTCAAAGTTTGCTTTATAATTATTGAACATTCTCGTAGGTATAGATTGCAGTTTTCCCAAATATCAATAGCACCTTAATTTCCAGTGACTGCTTACGAACATTCACTGCAACAAACTAAAAAGTTTAAGGTTAGGAAAAAATACGCCATTTAGATTTTTTTATAACTCGAATATACTCAGTTACACTCGTACTATAAAGACATATCATTCATCAAAATCTGTTCAGCCATTTAGTAGCTACGAGAGAACATAGGGTCGAACATTCATGCATACATACAGTTCAAACACATTTAATCCTCCTTTTTTTGTCTCCGCCACAGTCGGGTATTTATAGGAAACATACACCATACGACAGCATGCTATTCAAAGTTTTTTAGAATATTTTATATGACTACATAAGTATATAAAAATACATACCTATAGAAGCCTAGTTGCCGAAGCGGAGGTCTCCTAGGACGATACCATCATCTAATTGCAAAACCTTATCTCGCATAATTTCCACTTTTACGCCACAAGTATAATCACGATATAACTGTAACAATGGTTCAGAACTAAGCTTTGAGAAGTGATAAATACATCAAATAGAATACAATCTCTAGCTTATTTGAAATGTATGGTAAAGGTAACAAGACATGGAGGTCTGCTTAGTAGCCTGCAACGCTTGACAATCCGCATTTCTATCATCGCTGGATAGATATACATAATTATGTTAGCGTCATCATGTTAACTATCCCGTTTTATTAAAAAAAAAAAAACAGTCTATTAAGGATTGTATTAGTTGGGTATGTCATATCCGTCACTATATTTTGGTAAATAAGTGTTTCCATAGAAAAACCTCGAAACTCCTAACTACTGAAAGAATTCTTAGATTTTTTTCTTAATGCTGGAATGTATAACAAAATTGACACAGATTCCTGCCGTCGGATGGAGCCTATAAGTTTGAGATTTCGTTTGAAACTGGGTCAATATAATTAACTAGACACAGACATGTTTGGAGCTTTTTATTTCATTTAGAAATAACTGTATCGATTCTATACTTATAGATTTTCGACAGGGTCTGCGCGTACGGTATCTTTGCGATATATCAAACTCAAACTGAACAACGTTTTTTATAAAATTTCATGAACATTAAATAAAACATTCTCAAGTTGTCGTCGTATAAACGCGCATACAGACCACCTGGGTACAAATCTTAATATTTGCTAATAATATAATTTGAGTCTTCCGCTTCGATTGACGTTGGAGGTCTCCCGCATAATTAGAAGGGAAAATCCGGAAGTCTGGATGACGATCGGTCACAAACACATATAACGTCTTTTCTTGATGTTTTATAGGGCTACCTCTGTAATTTGTATAATAATATTTTATAAATGCGATATCTCTTACTAAAATGACTATAAAATCTTCTTTTCTTATTTTCAGGTACAAAAACGCGCCAGCCCCTCGAGAGGGCTTCCTCCTTCGCAAGCGTTTATCTGACGCGTCCGCTTCCGCGACCCGCTGGAGCGGTCTTAACTCCAAGACAACGTCCCTCGGCAGCCTTGGCGGAGCGAACGTGCAACCTCCTCCTCCCCAGCTCTCGCCTCACACGACTAGCTTCGGACGATGGTCAACTAGCCGGCTCAATTCTAACCAGGTCAGAGACTTGACTAGAAGGACAAAACTTTACAAACTAGTTTTCGCCGTACACAACTAGCTTCGTACGATATGTTCCACAGTAAACTGGCAGTTCTGACTCGAAGGTGCAAACCAACTGCTTGCGAGATTTATTGATCTGTGGAGCATACTTACAGATGCGATGTGTGCCCTTTGATATTTATAGTTCAAACATACTCCAAAACAAATATCTCTTGTCTCTATGATTACAAACAACGAGAATGAATTAGATAGCAACGAATGCGAAAATGGCCGGGAATTGCGCTCTGAAACACAAATCCATAGAAAGCGATACAATTGTCACCATTTTATATGGCTTCCTCCCAGCATTGCGATTTCCCCAGTTCGTTCACCGATAGCCAACTGTATTATGTAAACGAGCCCATTGTTTTATTTCACGAAGTGCCTTTTGAATTTTAATATCGATCAATCTGTCAACTGTAGCATGACTTTGCGATTATTGAAGCCTGATAGGCAGGGAGACTGATAAATATTAATTGAAGTCCCTGATGGATATCGCTGAGGGTTCGAGACAGGCTTTGCAATAGCGAAGTTTGTTGTAAAACTGGTCGAGCTTTGTTAATCGGAACTTTAATCTAGCTGGCTTTCGAAAAGGGATATAAACTAATTCTCTATTGTGTAGCTATCAGCAATTTGGTATATTTTAAAGAAGATATCAAGGTAAAAACTAAAAAAAGCCCATCAGTTTAATTCAGAAACTATTTTCATTCATTCTTTAAATATTCAGTAACTAGCCTTGTAAAATTTTCAATCACCATAGATTTAGAAATGATACAAAACGGTTCTCTATTTATTTGTATGTCTAAGCCCTAAGCTATAAAATTTGCAATCTATTAGTCCACAATGACCGTATCGTCATATCAACAGGTAGACAGGTAGGTATTTAAATCTGGCCCGGATAGACGCAACCTGTGGCAAGGTTGCGGCTAAATATCCGGCCTAGTAAAACCGTGGCTAGGCCTGCTTATAATATTGCGACATATTGTGACAGGCGCGGTAGCAAACAGTTAAGCTTGTCCCACAGAATCATGCTAAGCTAAGTAGCGTACTTTCAGGTCGAATAAGAATGTCTAATATCTTAGAGTAATAAGCGCCGATTTGTATTTCGTTTTGTTCTTCAAAGTTCTGAGTACCACTGCAATGGTCGTGAACATCACTTCGGGAGGGCTTGTGTGCTTTGAGGTGCTTGTCTTTATGCTTACCATTTAAAACAAAACGCCCTGGTATTATGTCAAGGCATACTAAATGTAATATTACTCTTTCTCAGACGTCACCGTGCTCGTCCACACGCAGTAGCATCCGCGGCGCGAGTCCGTTGTGCTCGCCGTCAACAAGGTCTTCCTTCAGCGCGCGACAGCCCTACCTCGGTTGGAGAAGCCAAGAACGACTGAACAGCACGCCCAGAACTCCACATGAGAGGTACTTACGTAATACTTTAGAGCATTTTCTGTTATTCATGCGTGTTACCATGGAAACTGAGGTAGTATTTGAAACATTTTCGTTTTATTTATACGGGAGTAGTTACTCACACGGAAGAGAAAACATGAGTATATTTTACTTTAGTTTCGATCATATACGATAACCTTTCTCAAGGGGTGTAAGATCGACGCACGGTCATCTTTATGTTACGTACTTCGCAACTTAGGTCTATTTATTGTTTCCTAGTAACATTTAAGTTATTTAGTTACAAATGTACTATACTTTGAATATAAAAGGATAAATATTACCAAAAAACTTATTACCGCGGGCCAGTAGCAAAGCAGCCAGAGCCGGTGTTCTGTGTCTGTATTCATTATAAAAAAAGTATGTATATAAGTATTCTATCAGTATATATAAGTAGTCTCCCATATTACATGCTTTGTTTAGTTTGGGGCTAGATGGTGCTGTGTGAAATGTCCTACGAGATTTATAATATAATCCTTTATCCTTTTGCAGGCTAGCCTCATCCCTTCTCCAGCAATCGGCATCTTCCAAAGCGTCCGAAGAGATACAGACGTCAATAAAAGAAGTAACGTCAGCGATTGTTCACTACGTGTCGGGACTAGAACCCGCGAATGGTGATCTTGACACCACGCCTTCACCAAGGTCCAGTCAGAAGCTGTACTGGCTGGAGAGCTCTTTTGTTGGTGAGTTGCCTTTTCATTGTGTGAACCAGAATTTGCTCCATAGGTGGTTGTCTCTCGATAGATGTGTGTGTATACATGTGTATATGTTTCAGGAACGAAGCCTCTCGAATCGCCGCAGACTCCTCTGGTAGTGACCGAGGCGTTACCACCGCCGCATCCGCGACCGCCTTCCTCGCTGCGGCTCGAGCACCGAGCGGCGCCGGCGCCCGGTGAGCGAGCGTGAACCACGCACACTGCAGGCTCGATACACGATACACTCACATTCCCAGATGCGTCGATGAACGACGAACAACGCGATTGACACGCTTCTTGACTTGTCAGTACAAAATTAGAGGGCGTTGTAAGTTTTTCAAAAAACATGCAACAACAACAACAATGCATTACAAAGATTACGAATAAAGTGCCAGTATTTTGTCTCCAGAGCAGTATAAGTACAAAAACAGGACGAGACTCGAATACGCCCAACCTGTGAGCGTAGTCTTATAGAGTAAAGCTTATCTAAAATAGCATGTTAAATAAATTGTGGCAAGATATATCGAACTATCTTTTTAGACGAAGAGTTCTATAATCAGGCCACCGAATTAAACGAATGAAGGAAAATTGAAAAACTTAATGACCCGCTGGTGTTGTACGAACTTGTCAGGAACGGCTTGAAACGCAACAGTCGATTTTACATTACCGAGGATTAATTGCATTTACGCATCGACATCAAACCTGCAGTGTCATGTTATGTTACGTTTTAATACTCGAGCGTTAATTTTTGTGCTGTTCTATGTATTTTAGTTCTGTAAAATGTTAACCCTATGGGTTCCATTTTGTGAATATTATTATCTGTAATAGAGCTTTATAGACTGTGTTGTAAGACTCAGGACCATTTTTTGTGACATTCATTCTGCACTTTTTGACTCAGATTTCTATACGTTTTTTGTAAAAGTGTTTTTAATTTTGCAATGTTAAGCACTGGCTTGTAGTACGCTTCCAAGTGTTATGTGAATTACGCAACACAGCTTTTTATACTCGACTGTCACTAGTTATTAATTTATTAAAATGTTGCCTGTTCGTATAATAAAATGGCAACTGATTCTTCAAGTTATATACATATTTATGTAGTAGCTATACATTGAGTTATATAGGATTTTATTATGGATGACAAATTGTTAATTCTATTTCATTTATGCATTTCTAATGAAAAGTGTGACATATAAATATAATATTAATAAGTTTACTTGTTAATTATTGATTTACCATTTATCAAACATATCATTGTTTTCATTTGAATTTTTTTCCTTTCTAATCGAGTCAATATTTTTACTGTGAAATATATGAAAATGCTTTTATTGTGCACGCCAGAAATTAAAATAAACATACGAATAAGAACCTAAAATAAGTTTTCAATAAATAATTGCCATTTTAAAATCCCCTTAATCAACCAGTTGACTCTAGTAAGTAATGATTTTGTTTGATGTACAGATTAAGTTATTATGTTTCGTGCGTTTTTTATTTGAAACATTTTAGTATTTAGTTTTATTGCTAGTTTTAATTTAGTGTCTGTACATACAGTTTTATTTTGCCTTTATTTTTTGTTAGGTGCTAAACATAGATTTGATTCAACACGTTTTTTTATTTTTGTTTACTTTAAATGTTAACACTGAAAGGTACGACAAAGCTTTAATATGTCACAAAACAATTCAAAGAGCGCATTTTGGTAAACGTTGCTTATCAATAACAGTCTCTATTTTTATTTAAGTAGTTATATTTTTTCTGTGACAGCAGTTATCAGAACCATAAAGAGTGGTGGTGAAAGTGTTAAATATTCTGGAATCTAGAAAACTTGTAATTCCTTCTACTTAAATCACCTCGTAATTTATGTTGAGGCATGTTCTTGCTTCTAAGTAAATTATACAGGTTCTGATTAGGTTAGAAAAAAGTCAGGATTGCGTAACTAATTCGCACCGCCGAAAATTCGAAATCATACGTAACGAATTTGTTTAGCCTGTGGCAACAAATTTTAATTGTAACAATTTTTCATTCACCTTCATTGTCTATGACAAAATGTAATAGGACTTTTTAAGTTTTATTACATTGAAATCTGTATCTACCGTACTTTTTCTGCTAACTAATAAATATTCACATGTAGCTCTCTAGATATTTAATAAAAATATCCCAATTTACCATAGAAAAGAACCCAAAACATATATTATGGTTTCTATGTAGCTATAGATAATTATATTTATACTAAGTTAGAGAATCTCGGTACCTTGATGTTATAAAACAAATTATTTAAACGTTGTATCGAAGACTTGCATTAATAAACCTAACTATTTCGTCATATTTATCATTTTAAAAGTAATTGTGTTCTACTTAAGTTAAATTTTAAATATAGCAATTAATAAAATATATTCATTTTTATTTTATTTATTTTGTTTTATTTTATGTTTGTGCTTTATTTTAGCTACATCACTGCTTGTTTCAATAACAATTCTATAATCCATTAAAATTTTCTCTCCATTCTAACATAATTTATTGCACCATTTATTACTTAACAGAATAACTTGAGTACCTATATATTTAAAAAATAGCAAATTTATACCCACGGTACAAATAAGATTAAACTAAGAAAATTACTATTCAGTTCAATTCATAATGGGCACACTATACATATACAAGCATAGTGATAAGTGATAAGATTTAGTAAACTTAAACATTACACTTATAGGTAGGTAAGTATATGACCGGCTAAAATACACAAACTATGTAGAACACAGTCCGCCCTGTTATTTCACAGCTAGCAACGTTTGAGGTAAGTTTTGAATTTACATCTACCTTCTTTTTTGTATTTGAAATATCATCGCATGCAGACTTTATCCTAGCTTCAGCTTCATTCGTCTACTAATTTCTCTTCATTACTTCACTTCTTATCCGAGAAATTTCAGTCTTCAGAAGCTGTATTGGCTAACATGGCCATTTTCAATAATAATGTCCAATACGATATGACCCGTGCGCTTACAGACTGGCAAGACTCCCAGAGGTCTCTAAATTTGGGCATCACGCGGCCTTCTCCTGGTTCTACGACTCTGGAAGACGTGTTGGACTCTCTCTTGGGGCTACCTTCTCAACCAACGAGAATAGCCACGCCTCAGCCTAGCCCGAGAAAATCTAGCAGCCCCTATTACTTGATGGGTGGAAAGGTACATTATTTGTTACATGAATGACGAAAACGAGACATCTCAACAGGTTGCTTGCTTGGTGGGAACTATTCTCTACATTAGATTAGGTATCTGATTATACGTATGAGGAAGTACTTTGTAATTTAAAGGTACAGTTAGTTATAAGTAAGTTACCTACACTTAAAGTGATGCAGACCAAAGCACCCATTACCTACACACTATTCAGCGAAGCCCTTGGTGTATAAAAGGTTAAGTATGGACATAGAAATGACTTCTTCTTCATTAAAATGTAGATATGTATAAAAATGATAAAATAGTAAGCTTGTACCCACTACGAATAAAACGGATTTAACTTATCCGTCTTCTACTTAGTGGGTTTCTAATAAGTGAAAGTTAAAGTATTAACTTATCACTTTTGTAATATCACATAGAGTCATGGCCGTTTAGGCGATAAAACTTAATCGTTTTTTTTTAAATCGTAAAATATATACAATGTAAATATTGCAAATTTAAAAAGGCATATTTTGGGATAAGCTAGATATTAAGGTAAAGTATATAATTAACCAATTTTTCAAATTTAGTCTACTATTCTATTCTATCAGGTAAAACAGTAATCCTCTTCCATCTTCAGAGTCCCCGCTACGAGCAGCTGGCCAGCAGCGGTCATAGCAGTGCCTCCCCTGCCTCCCGCTTCTATAGCACCCCCAGCGAGGGCCCTAGCTCCATCACCGACCCTAGCCCTGACCGTGATCGACCAGGTAGGAACGATATGTAAGTCAGGCCGTTCCAATTTTACTTATACCTTATCACCCCTTTCAGAAGCTGCAGCACGAGTGACTATCTAACCTATTTGAATAGCAAGTGTCTATAGAACACGATGACTTTTCAGTCAATATTCGTGCTGGAGCCTCTCTTTACTTGAACAAAATTTCGAAGTCTTGCTGCCCAAGTGAGATGATGTTAAAATTCGTTAATCGTCAGCTTCGTAACACACGTGTACCTAAAAAGGCTTTTGACGCAGTCCACTCCCTCATGATCTCTACACACACCCTCATATACAACTCTACGTATTTAAATTTTGCACACCTTCCAAAATTCAAGAATTACGAATCCCTATAGGTATTTTTTCGTTTTGCACAAAGCAGCTTTTTATTGTAAGCATGTCAACAACTAAAGCATGTATGTGTTTTGATGCTTCTTTGTGTTGAATTTTAAAATGGTTCTGAGTCATTTCATGTTATCTTTTTGCTTACCGTGTTCGCCGAGTCGGTATTTTATATTCACGTTATTGTTACGTTTCAGGCAAGAGTTCAGTTGATAAGTCGGTGATGCAAGAACCACGGAGGGCGCGTTCGGCGCATGGAGAGCATTCTCGACGTAGGAGCGAACCTTACGTGCAGCAAAGCGGCTCGCTGGACCGGCGGACCAGCCTCGACGCCGCGGCTCTCCGACCCGCCGACCAACACCTGCCACACCACGACTCTAGGATCTCCCTCGCTTCTTTGCAAACGGAAAACAGCTCTGATGACGCGTTTATCAAATGCAAATACCCCAAATGCACATCCCGTGCGCCACTAACAGACGCTAAGAGGCATTACAAAACTTGTCACAACTGTACTACCATGTACTGTTCGAAAGAATGTCGAAGAGCGCACTGGGAGAAACACAGAAAAGTTTGCTTACATTCCCGAGCTAGCGCTCTTTGTAGACAAATTATATCAGCGGCCAAAGAAGACGCAGATGCCCTGCACCAGATCAGCACTATAGCTCACAAAGGATACCTGGCACTGGGTCGCGGCGTCGTCAAAGTGTTCTTCACGAGTCCAGAGTCTGCGGAGAAGTTCGCCACTCATGGCTACCAGTACCTCAGCGAGCCAGAGTTCGTAAAGTGGAATGCTCTCCAACCGAACGAAATGGGTGTAGAGCTATACACCGAAGTGGTCAAATTATGCAAGTCTTACAACCCTGAGACTAGGGTCATTTTATACGTGGCTGTGTGTATTATCAGTGAAGTGCCGACGAAAGGTGCCGTTAAATGGGAGAGACAGATGGTCTCGCGATGTGCGAAGCTACGCCTCAGTAAAAGCGTATCGGCCGTTATAAAGGAGCAGAACCGAAGAAGACAAAAGCGAGATAGCAAAAGCGTGCCTGACGACCGTGAAACTCTAATACTGACGTCAAAACTTGTCAATGCGGCCGATAAAAACGCCGCGACAACGCACAAATTTCGAGAGATATGCTTCCAGAACATATCCCAGCAATTAGAGAATAGAGGAGTGAATCTGAAGAAACATTTCCCGGAGGTGTATTCTAGGTTGGGAGCGTATGTGGATGGCACGAGCGATAGATTCATTCCAATGACCATTTACCCGAAAGATGTGGCCAGTGGAAAGTCTTTCATGTGCATTATAATGCCAGACAATGATGTCGACTGCTGTTCGCCATTAGATGGTAAAGTCACCACGGTAGACGTGGGCGTAGACCGATCGCGACATCAACTCTCCACTCCCATGTGAGAATAAGTAAATATAAGTAGGCAAATAGCAAATGCTTTGTAAAGTTGGATTCCCTCTAATGCAGAAAGACTTAGAGTGAATCGTTGGCGAATGCGAAACCTTCCGGTGCCAGTGCCAAGGTGCCATTTATGTTATAATTTCTACCGTTTTATTGAATCTCAATGTTTTTAAATACCTGCAAGAAATAGAGATGTGAATTTCAAAACTGCCTATCGACCTAAACAAATTGCTATTCCACTAATTCAGTGTACCTTATATTCTTAGTAACAAATCAACCTAGAAAATAATTATGATTATTTTATAATAATAATCTGTATCTACTATATGTTATGGAGACAATCCTATCAAAATATAAATATTATATACATATGTTGTATATGAGTGTTAATTTTATCATATTATGTATCTAATTAAAAATAATATCTAATTATCAAGCATTCAGTTCACAAAAATGTTTCGTGTATTTGACAATAGTTTATGATAAACAATGTACCTATCGCGAAGCCAATGATGGCACAATATGGGATAAGAATATTAAATTAAAATTAATAAATTAACATGTATGTATTAATAAGATTTTTTAAAGAGAATGCTTTTAATATTCACGAAAGTATAATTTTTATACTAAAATGTATGCTTAAATATGCATGTGAGCGATTAGTGAGAGGTTACTAATTGAAATTTTAGTGTTTTGTCTTAGATAGAAAATCAACTTTTAGTCGGAATATTTAAATTTGTTGTTACTTATAATCATGTGGATGACCCTGTATGTTACTGTTATAGTATCAAATTATATGTTTCCAGATATTTGAGTACCTAAGTATAATATATATATATATATAGACTAAATTCATCAAATTCAAAGCAAGACATATAAATTATCAATTCAATATAGGTACCTACAATGAAAATTTTTCTGGTGTATAAAATTTTATAAATTTTATTCAAAATACCTGATGAATTTCCTTCTTACTTACATTCCATGATAATAAATGTTTGTTGTGTGTGGCACAAGTGTACAATGTTTTTTATACAGAAAACGTGCCAATGTTTTAAAATATCTTAATAAAGATAAATACATTCCAATGAAGATATTCGACAATCATTTTCAAAGTATTACTAACGTACTTAACTACAAGTACAAACTATCGACATACCTAACCTTAAAATATATAACTTATTTCAGTGGTCACTAATTTAGGTAATTATATAAACTTTTTACAAAATTATTGATTATTCACATTGTTACAGTGGGTCATTTATAAATGTGTCCCTTAATACGCTCATAAAAGTTTTTCTAGAATTCTATAAATTGATAATTTTAGTCATTTTAAAATTATTCTACTCTACCTATTATGCCTGTAAAAATATAATGTCTTTCGTACATACGAAATTTATATGCATAATGTTGTCATATCAATTGTTTTTCATAGTCTGGAATCCAGATTTTTTTATCTAGTTGTCCATTTATGTATTTCAAATAAACAGCCCAGCTAAAGAAATAAAACTGTGTTTCTTTAATGTCATAAAGAATTAGCTTTCTCATTTTATTATAATATTCTAATTCTAATCATAAGCTTTTCCTCTCTGTTACATCACACTAGCTGCGCCCGCTGTGTTACCCGCTAGATTGCTACCTCCATACCAAATTTCATCAAAATTTGTCCAGCCGTTTCAGAGAGAAGAAGTAGGTAACAAACATACAAACACATTCGCAAATTTTTGCCTAGATACCATTGCACAGCGCCCGCACGCACTTTCTTTAATATCTAAAATATTTATGAATCGTCCATATTTCAATATATTATTCAATTATTATATTGATTTCATGCATATAATTCCACTATTTTTAAATATAAGCACTAGAAAAGACAGATTTTCGAAAACGATATCTACCTACATAATAAAATGCGGCGACGTAATTTTTTGAGTTACCGCTAAAACTCTTTTTTATATTATTATTTTTTGGCATCGCACTTTATACATCTTGTCAGTGCCGAGTTCTTGTTGAAAAATTAATATTTTCTGTGTATCATAACATAATATAAGTTTTGGAAAAAAACTTAATGTAGCGACACTCAGATAAAACGTAGTGTTTGATCTGAGCAGCGACACGACCTTTCCGCGATGCCGCTAAATTTCTTCTTCGTTTTTGGCATCGCAGTTTGAACATTTGCCAACATCAGGTATTTCGATATTTTCAGTTGAATCATGAAAAATCAAGTTAAATAAGTTAAAGTCACATTTAGTAATTGTAGTCACTCCTCAGTAAAAAAAGTAACAACCTTAGCTTTGATAGAGCTTTGGAAGCAACACGAAAAGTCAAGTTTCACGTATATTTGTAATTCAGCACTTAATGTCTATCAGTACCAGAAGTACACCATAAACACTCGAAATAACACAACTTTTAGAAAAAGTACAATGAAGCGACATTTTTCTCAAGCCCGCTAAAACTTGCTAAATTTCCCATGTAGTTCGTCTGTGAGGTTGTGGCGTCGCAAATTGTGTATTTGCCACATTTGATATCTAACAGTTATGACATTTTTATTTAATCACTTGTCAAGTAAAAGTCACAGGATACGGGCGCTTGCCGAAAGTCCGTTCTTTATATCTACGCAAAAAGTATTATAAAATCAAATTATTCAGTGCATTGTTCTCGAAAATTACTTAAAATTTGCCAGCTATGGTCCCTGCAAATGTGGTGTACGCGGCCGTACCGATATCTGTCGTTATCGCGCTGGGTTTACTTCGTAAGTGGAAGTCTAGGAACTGGGGGAAATGCGTTGCAAATACTTGTCTCAGGGGCAAGACATTCCTGATTACCGGTGCCAACAGCGGTATAGGATACGAGACAGCGAAAGCCCTAGTAAAGAGGAAGGCGCGAGTAATATTCGCTTGCAGAGATATTAACAAAGCTAAGGCTGCGATTGCAGATATAAGGAAGGAGCAGCCTACTGGAGGAGAACTGGTAATTACTTCATTTGAACACTCTTAACTAGATAGCAACCGATATAAGACGTATTAATAAATGAATCCACTATTTAACTACGGAATTAGGAACATGATTGTTGTTTCACTAGAGAAAGATAAGAAGATCACACGAAGATACATGACATAGGTCATGATATTGAAATTTGATTGCATGAAAACGTTGATACAGTATACTTATATTTATTAAATTACTCCAAATACCCAGAATGAATTGTTATAACTGTTCAAAACCAAATTTGTTTTATATTATACTAGCGACCCGCCCCCACTTCGCACGGATGCAATGTAGATATTAATGTAGTGCATATGCATGTATTATACATATAAACCTTCCTCTTCAATCACTCTATCTATTAAAAAAACCGCATTAAAATCCGTTGCATAGTTTTAAAGATTTAAGCATACATAGGGATATAGGGACAGAGAAAGCGACTTTGTTGTACCTATACTATGTAGTGATATAAATGAATCCAATATCACAAGCATTACTATTATGTATGCATCTAAAATACAATATTTGGGCATTCATAATCAAAGAACTTAGGTGAAATGTAATTTAGTAATTTAGGATCACATCCAATGAGTGCAAGCTAAGAGCCTCTATGCTCTATGTATAAATCTCACATATACGTATATGTTCACAAAGCGGGGAAAGATCCACAATTTCACTCAGAAGTTTGAAAATAAAATGTCAGAAGCGATTCACAACATTCATTTCATACAAAGTAAACAAATGCACTATTTATAGAGCACAGAAGAAAAGCAGATGTAGTACATATGTATAATGTGTTTGTTTTTCAAATCTAATACTGCCACAGTAATGTACTGCTAACCTATTTATATAGCATGATGTCATTAAAATCAATGATGGTACATTTTGTTGTTTTTACAAAATGTGTTTATGTTGACTGTTTTTAGGGTTCTGTAGAAAATTAGGAAACCTTATACTTTTACTATCGCTTTCTTCACACTGCTATCCCTGTATTGAGAGACAATATTATTCTGGGTGTCTTCAAGTCGAATGTGAATCAATATCTTCTAGGCAACCATGTTCCATCATAAATCACTTCTTCATTTAACACAAGCCTATTCATCATATAAAAAATATATAAATAATATTGTTATTATCTGAGATATAGTCAACAAAGTTGTGAAATAAAAGATGCTTACTATGGTCAGTTGTACACAGGTAGTGTAATTCCACAGTCACATGGTTTTGGTTTCATATTTATTTACTTCTGAGTCAATATCAATAAAATGGCTTTAGTTATTCACTATGAATGTTACCTATGACATGGGATATATTATCATTCTTGCCTTTTTATATTCTCAGTACCTCTAATGCCTTGTGTGCTAATAGGGAATATTCTTATACCAGTAGACCTTGCATACAAGCTATGATCATATTAATTCAGTCTTTTTGTCCTGCTGAGACAAGATAGAGATTTCCTTATTCTTGCTTTGTCATGCATAGGGAAACAATAAGTATGCCCCTGACCCAAGCTGGAGCCTAGATTAGCTTCTCAGAACCATGTGGTACTTTTAGTGTGGCCTACAAAGAAACATCTAAATTGCTTCATCTACATTCAAGTATTTCTTTATCCTTCAGATCCCCATGCAATTGGACTTGGCATCATTTGAGTCGATAGAAAAGTTTGTAGAAATTGTAAAAGCTGGCTTCCATAAGATTGATGTTTTAATTAACAATGCTGGAGTAGCGGTGCCTCTGAAGAATGATCTGAAAACTAAAGAAGGGTTCGAAGTACATTTTGGAGTCAACCATCTGGGACATTTCTACTTGACGAATTTGCTACTAGATTTGTTGAAAAGGGCTACACCAAGCAGGTAAACTGTTCACCATGTTGATTCTGCCATACCTTTAAGTTCAAGGCCATATAAAAATATATAGTTAAAAATCTTATAGATTTAAAGTACATGTATATGTTTTAAATATTTTTTTAACACTTGTGATAACATATATTATCGATAACATAACAAATCACAACAAAATAAACATCATATACAATTAATATTAATATATAGTAATTTAAAAAAAATGCATGTATATACATTTAAATAACATTTATTAGATCACATCACATCATCAGCCATAGGACGTCCACTGCTGGACATAGGCCTCCTCCTGGGGGGGGTTTTCCAATACTCGCCACGCTTGGCAGGCGGGTTGGCGAGCGCAGTTAGGCGTGATTGTTCAAGGAAGACGCTGCTGCCCATCTTCCGGATTACATCCCTTAGCCGACTCTTACGGCAACCACGGGTAGAGAAGGTGGGGTACAATTCTTACGCCGGCACCACCACGGCAAATTATTGGATAATAATCCAAACTACATTTGCTATGTCAAAAGCTGAACCTCAGTTCAGTGCTCTTAACTATCTGTATCTGTGAGGTCAAAGGAGAGTCAACCATACAGCTTATTACTGTAACATGTCACAGTAAGGGGTACCTAACTAAGCAGAACTTTTAAGAGTATATTAACATTGGATTTGGCATCTATAACTAAATTGTTACATAAGACAAAGGCGTGACTTGTCTGATTGAAGCAAGTTGGTATTATGTCCATCTAATGGCTATTCATAATTATGGTTTTAATGGATGACAAACTAGTTGTTTGACCACAGCTCTGCTGATGTTAAGTAGCAGAGTGGTAAAGCACATCTAGCCTAAAATGAAACTGGCTCTCAAGTGAGGCCACTGGAACACACCGTTAGGTATTTGGTGGTAAATTTTCAACTTGAAAGTGCTAGCTAGCCACCCGAGTACTAGAACGCCACCCTACCACCATGCTATGGTTTTCTCACAATTTTTTCCTTCACTAGTAGCTCAAGTACATTGTTCAGATTTGATCCGTTCAACCTTCAGCGTGGGAACCGACCTTGCTAACTACAGAGCTATCATCACAACAATTATTTTTTAATTGATTTCTTACTGGTAATTGAACTTTACTTTAATTTATCATGCACAAAGAGTATAAATCAATAAAGTGCATATTAAATATGATTAAGGACATTATGTGTTGTTGATCAGTTATCTAGTTGCTAATGAGTTTGATATGTATATACAAATTGATAGTGTTGTTTCAGATAAATTACTTGAATTAAATTTTATCATTGTTTTATCAATTTTCTTTGGTAAATATCGCGATTGTGAAAAATGACCTGGTTTTTTATGGAAGCTATGTGCTACAAGTATCTAGACAACACTACTGATTTTTTGAATTTCGTTTCACATTATATAAAACTCCGAAGCCTTACTTAAAAAAGGCCATCTTGTTTTTAAGTGAAATATTTTAGATGAGCAACCAGTTGACAAACCATTTTAATTATAAGTATAAATATTTTAATTATTTTATCATATTATACCATTTATATTATTTATAAGGTATTAGATGTGGTCTATTTCATCAGTTTTAACTGTTATTATATTTCAAGTACTATATAACACATCTTAGTCATATTCCAAGTATTGCAAGTATTGCATTATAGAACATTTACCTAGCTAACATTTTTAATTTTTATCGTTCGTACTGTGGTCTTAAAAAAAAAAAAAACATTAATTTCATTTTCAACTAATGTTCTTGTGTTATTTTTATCTAAGTATACTAATGAGTTATGAAACATTTCTCAAAATACATAGTCACTAAATTAAATAACGCATTGGAGGCCCTGGCTCCTACAATAGGATACACTGAGTATGTAGGAGCTAAAAAAAATTTTGTAATTTGCTTGAAAATAAATCGCACATTTTTTTTTTTTTTAATGGCTGACTTGCTACGTGTTTGACCACAGCTCACCTGATGTTAAGTGACGGTGTGGTCGAAGATGGTAAAGCACACCTTGCCTGGAATGGAACTGGCTCTCAAGTGAGGATGCCGGAACACACCGTTAGATGCTTGGCGGCAGATTTTCAACTTGAGGGTGGTAGCTAGCCAGCCGAGCACTAGGAAGTACTCTACCACCACGCTATGGTTTCCTCGCGATGTTTTCCTTCACCGGTAGCTCAAGCTCATTGTTGGGGTTTGAACTCACGCCCTTCGGCATGCGAACCGACCGCGCTAACCACTGAGCTATCATAGATCCATCACTCATCAGTGTGTTTAGTAAATGTTGGGCATCAACTATATATATTTTTAATGCTAAAAACTTAGGGCTTAAAACACAAAGCTTGGAAGCCAATTCATGCAATTTTATACTTATTATCTTTCAGAATAGTAATTGTATCATCTACACTTCATGAGCGAGGTGCCATCAACTTTGAAGACCTGAACCTTAAAACTGCAATTGAACAGGCTAAGAAAGGCGGAGGTGGTCGACACAACCCTGGTTACTGCAACTCTAAGCTCATGAACGCATACTTCATGCGGGCTCTGGCCGATCAATTGAAGGGCTCCGGGATTGACGTCAATGCTTGCTGTCCAGGGTTCTGCTATACAAACCTGTTCAGGTGAGATTTATTTTTCGCTCTGATCAGCTAAAAGGACATGAGATAGCTAGATAATACTACTAAAAAGTACACAGAGTATTCAAGGTTACAAGCGTTGGATATACTAAGCAAATGAGGTGTCATTGTACCATTATGAACAACTTTTAATTACAGAGCAACTTTGAAATCGCGACAAAAAAATGCTCCAAACATTGGTTAACGAACTTTTTCTATAGAACAGCTAATTTTTTAAACTGTTTTAGAGTTCTACAAAAATTGGTACAGTTAATTGGCTTATTCTTGTTTTTTTTCTAAGTGTCAAAAAGGCCTAGATGGCGCTACTCTGTTTGTGTGCTTCAGCTTGTTTAGGCTTTACATTAGCCACTTCGTAGTAGGGAAGAATCGAATCAATATATGGCGTTCTTTTTAAGTAAATTTTTGTGTCATAGTTTTGAGTAACACCATGAAAGCTTATTAATTTTATTTTATGTACATCTTTATTATTACTTATTTAAAAAAAACCCAATCGTATAACAGATACAAACAAATAGGTTAAACAGTTTGTATGTCTATGTCTTGGCCTTAATGTGTTAACAAACTAGGCAAGCTTAACCTTGCAGCTAACGATGGGCTTATGCAATGAGTATTTGTACCATGATTAAAAATGGACCTTGAGTTTACTCTACCCAAAATAGATTTATGGCTCTACTATACTACTCTACTGGCAAACATACAAACCAAATTAAAAATTCAATACGCATCGAACGTGACGTCAATATTATTATGGATGTAATAAATTAAAGACAAGTTTGAATTGAACAGTCTCATACCTAATATTATTGCCGTTTCATCATCATCATCAGCCATATGTCGTCCACTGCTGGACATAGGCCTCCTCCTGGGGGGGTTTTGCCAATACTCGCCACGCTTGGCAGGCGGGTTGGCGAGCGCAGTTAAGTGTGATTGTTCAAGGAAGACGCTGCTGCCCATCTTCCGGATTACATCCCTTAGCCGACTCTTACGGCAACCACGGGTAGAGAGGGTGGAGTACTATTTAATTCTTACGCCAGCACCACCACGGCAATTATTTGCCGTTATTTGTTTGCTATAAAACATGATGAAATTCTAACTGATGTAACAAACATCATTTAGATGCTATTTCAGACTTTGCTATATTATAATAATTTAAAGACGTCAAAAGATGATTTGTCATTGTTAACGTTCCTGTTTGTAAATTTTCAGAGATTCAATCAGGTGGTACCACTACATTCTGATGGCACCTATCTTTTTCCTATACATGCGGTCAGCCCAACAAGTGAGTAACGTTTTTTTCAAAACCAAGTATTCCCAATTTCATACAAAATCGTTCAATGTGAAGAAGTAACAGAAGTGTTTGCATGCGCAAATTTTTGGATTTAAACTTTTGTAAATTCTTTGTGCTTGATAGCAGAAAATTTCAACTTGAAGGTAGCTAGCATGTAAATGGTACAAAATCTAGCTAGCATAAAAATGTCACGTTCCAGGGCTCGGAGACGGTAGTGTTCTGCGCCACAGACTACAGCATCGAGGGTAAGACTGGCAAGTTCTACCGCGACTGCGTCGAGTTCGAATCTAAGTACAACTTCGACAAGGAAGTTGAAACAAAACTCTGGGAAGTAAGTATACCATGTACAGTACACACTACACTACAGTACCTACTACAGTAAATTGCATTCTCTTCATCGACTATTTTTTAACCCCCGACGCAAAAAGAGGGGTGTTATAAGTTTGACGTCGATGTCTGTCTGTCTTTGTGTGTGTGTGTGTGTGTGTGTGTCTGCTGTGTCATCATAGCTCTCAAACATATGGACATCTACTAAGAGAGCATTTTCTTATTGGTCTCCAAGTATCATATATAAAATTCAGCTTTTATACTATAACGTAAGTATAAATATGTTTTTTTTTTTTAAATTTAGGTGTGACTAGCAGGGGGTTAGAACTATACTAAGTGTCCGGCAATGGATAACGTGATGTCTAATGTTATTCCGAAGAAAATATAAAAAAAAAATTGAAGTTTATACTCTAAGGAAATTGGGGCACTATTTTATACACCTTTACTACCTGTTACCTGCCCAGGTAACCACAATTCAATCTCCATAGTCCCTGATCGTTCTTACCTGTGTTGGGTACATGCATAAAGAAACTTTCAGCTTTTATAAAATAACGAAGGTCTGGCCGTCGTGGGCTCTTGCTCTATTACGTCATCCCGAGTGACACTAGATATAAGTTTTAAAAAAACACTGATTTGTGAGCATTCTTTTTTTTTAATTCTTTCATAATTAAGCTTGTTTTCAATGTAAAGTAATGAACTTTTCGATTAAAAAAAATATTACTAGTAATTTATATTGTTCCAGGTGAGCCAAGACCTGGTGAAGGCGAGGAAGCCCCTCTGATTGCAGTGCCGGTCGCTGCTGACTCGAATATGCGAGGGACGACCTTACCACTTTACCATCACTAGAACAAACAACGCTTGAAAACGAATTTACAACTATCAGTGCTCTGTGAAGTGATTCAACTATGTGTGTTAATGTGTAGCTATTGTGACTTAGAAACAGAATATAAATGAAATAATGATTGCTAAGGATTTGGTTTTTTGCAAGGGATTTTTAGATAATATCTGTCTCGTAAGATGCTCGGTTACACTAATGACATAGTCCTGAATCTGAATTAGGTATTTGTTGTATTTTTATTGTGTAATGTTTATACAATAATTATACAACATTCTAATTGAGTTGATATTTAATAATAATTGTTTCAGGTTTGATTTTTTATATTTATTGTAACCGAAACAACTTATAACAAAATAATATTAAAAATTATTTGTAAACTGTATTCCGGTTTGTTTGCAGTTAGCAAAATTACAGCGCTGTTGAGACAAACCATCCAGACTCAAAGCAGCGATGCCATTGACTTTGTTTTGCTACTCAAAGTGCTATGTATCGCATGCAAATGCATGCGTTACGTTATCTCTTACCATCAGGAGACCGTCTCGTTCGTTTCATTAAAAAAAAGCGAAAATACTATGTTACTTCTTTAAAGTATCATTTGAATCTATCGGGTAGTTTCACTGTTGTAGTTGATACTTACAATAGAAGTTAAAGTGGTAAGACGTATTCGTCGTCAAGTTTTGGGTAGATGGTGCCTTAGTTTGGTTGAATTAGGGGTAGAATTTTTAAATGTGAGTAATGTGTGGTTGTTGAATGTAAAGGCCTCTGCAAACGACGCGCTGTTCGATACAAGTAAGATTTACTTATTGTCCTACAATCAAACGCGATAGTCGCGATAAAATGTGACTTGCGCATGAAAATCCAGTTATTCCAATGATCTATGTGACAACCACAGATTTTAAAACAATACAGATATAATGTCTCGTGGAACATGGGTGAAGACTCATTGGTCCTCCAATTTTTGCCTGTCATACGTTTACTAAGCTCACATGAATACATCAAAGTATTTGTTTGAGTGTAGTTCCCGTATGTTAAACAGAATTGTAGGACCAAGTCTTCACCCGTTTTCTACCCAACGTTGTAACTACTACTTTTTTTAAAATCTATTCTGGAAATATATCGGGTTATAAGCATAGGGCGTACTAATCTGAAAACACAAAAGGACGTCTGAACAAAACCTTTGATATAGAATTTTCTCCAAAAAAATCTAAGTAGTGTTTGAGATATAAGATCTAAGATTCTAAGATTTTATAAGAGAATTCTAGATCTAAGATTTTTAAAAAAATCGGGCATCCCTAGCCGTTTTAATTATTTACATTGTTCCCCCCACTAGCTCAGTAAAGGAAATCGCGCACCACGTCGTTGAATAAGAAGTCCAAGGGAGAACAAGACTTTAAAATAGAATGTTATCGGAGCTCCGATTTGGGGCAGTCGTTAGATTGAACTTACAACCAATCAAACTTATAGAAGTATTTCTTTTAATGTTTGTGGCAGCTTACAATAATAAAGTAGTTTTTTTGACGGGAATACTTTTTATATTTGCTTCCATAGTGGGAGGAAATTCAGAAAACTGATAACAAAATCGGGGGATACATTTTAGTGTTGCAGCTAATGTACATCCAAAATGTAAATACACCACTAAATATCTAAAGGATCCATTAATTCGTTACGTTGAAAGAGGACTTCAACCGTGGAAATAAGAAGGATTACTTAGTGTTCAAAAATGTACACGAATCACACGACAGCCACACTCCGGTGTTTTTACACTGCCATGTTGCGTCACCGCATTTATCGCTCAATGCCTCAATGGGCGCGAATTTGCGGCAATTCAGCCTTTTTTGTACAATTAAATCTCCACGATTTCGATTTATTCGCATTTGTTGAGATGTAACAGAACGATCTATTTTATCTGCCGTCTTGCTTAGTTTCGTGTGGCGCGTCTTCAGTTATTCTTATATTTTAAGACTGTTCTGGCATATATTTGTTTTTGAACGAATCCAACGACACTTAAAATGACCATATGTGCTTGGCCACGAGGCTTATTAATTTTACAAAGTATGTATTAACGTATGTATGTATTCTGGCGTGAGTAAATAAAGTTGGAATATCATGAATATTTTAGTATGCTCAAACTTAGATCTTATTTTTTCGTACAAAAAGAAACTAATTTACTTTTTTTTTGTTATATACAAACGGCTTGCCCCGCGTTGATGAAGCACAGATGAAGGTCTCATGCACAGGGACCACGTCAGGCCTAATATGTAAAGCAAAAGGGGGGTGTTAATTCTTAACGCGGATTATTGTAGTTAAATGTTCAGATGTATTAAATCACATAAGTAATGCATAATACATATTAGTATAAATGTTAACTACAATTTAAATTTGTAAGTGTGTCGCGAAAACGTGCTGATTTTACTATGTATTTGGGCGTGAGGAAATAAGGGTTAGGTCATACGATGCGCTATGTTAACGGCGCGGCATTGTACTTTCCGCAAATCTTGAGTCTTGACGCTAACGTGTCGTATGTAATCGTAATTTTTATTTTTGGTGACGCATTTATTGTTAAGTAGGTAGGTGACCAATGTATACTCGTTCCATGTTTATATACGCATGTGTAGAGTAGTTTCCAAAAACTATGTGATTTTATATCATACATATTATACTGTTCAGTGGGTACATTTTTGTTTCATTTATAAAGGCTAATTTTACAGTCATATTTACATGACGCGCATTTCTGGCAAACGAACACGCGTCGGTGTCACTCGGTCAGTGGCACCAAAGCTGCGCAAGGTTAGTTTAAAACGGTTCTTAAGGTGAATATTCAACAAACAGCACTGACGGTCGGCGTGAATCTTAAATTAGTCTTGACCACTTCCCAGAGCAATTAATAATAAATAGTATACACCCGCCAGTGTACCTCCAGTGATAGGTAAAAGTCATAAGTGTACAACGAAATGATAAACAATTTTTTAAAACCAAAATTTCGAAGTAAACTATATCAATCGAGTAACGCTCGAATTATAAAGTGGTGACATGGGTTATCTTATCCTAAAAATACACTCCCCTTTGAGGCTAATCGGGTAAATAAATATAAAACAAAAAACTTTGCAATGAGATTTTTATTAGAATAAAATTACAATCGTTTCAAGGTCCTGCCCGGTCTAAAACTATTCTAAATAATATGTTAAAATATCAACAGTGCAATAAAATGTAAGGTTATTTGTATAAAAATACTAAATACTGGTGTCATTTCTGCAGTTAGTTCAAAATTGATACATGCTAAGGACCACAGCACACGACAAGACGCGTCGAGTTATTTTACATCAAGAGCACAAAAAAAAACTGTTGAATTCTAGCCAACTAGCTAAACGGAAATATCGTGCGACGCAGCGCATCTCGATATGTCGTGTGTGGTGGCCCTTATAGGCACTTACAGTAATTTGATTAACACATTTCAAAATACACACATCTATACACAAGAAACGTTATTTTAAATTTTTTAAACTAAGGTAACGCATACAGAAGCCAGGCACTTAGTGACAAACTTACGTCTAGACTAAAATATCTACATTTCTATTTATATTAAGGCGCAGTAGGTAATCAAAATGGTTTCGTAATAAACAATTTCAGCATTAAAGCAACAATAAATAAATTAATCTTTATGATAAATCTGAGGTGGTCATTATTCTCGAAATCTCTACTATTAATTTTCTCAATAAAAAAGAATCACAACATTGACGCGTAATTATATTTTATCAATCGAGCTACGAAAACACTACAGCTCACATTATCTACTGGGAGCGCCTTAAATAAATTCTACAAATTCTATTATAAAACAAGAGACAAAATCGAGATTTCAAGTATTAGTAAGTAACTTTAAGCACCGATAACATGATAGGTACTATATTTTTATTATCATAGTACCCTTAGGGGAGAGGGTAGTTATCACAATAGTTCCAATACAGTAAAAAAAAATGTCTAATGGACTACAATGAAAAAGATAGCAACATTTTCAGTAAGTTAAATCTATCAACAAGCACTTATTCAAAATTGATTTCTTAGTTTCTTAGAATTCAAACACAAAACTGTGAAATGACGCAATGCGAATTGTTTTTTTTTTTCAATAATCAGCCTACTACAGTTTTTAGTTGTTTAGGTCGGAAATTGTTCGCATTACGTATAAATGTTATAAATTCCTATTTTTGAATTGAAATCTCATGTACCTACTGTAACGATACTTTTCAATTTTTTACAGTTTTATTTAAAATATCAAATAGATGAGTATTCATTCTAATGGTATATATTTTAAATATATAACAGATGTCTGTATAAATTATGTGCATTATAAATAAATGTTATTTCTGAAATTTGTAAGTAAGACAATACCCTCAGATCCCCTAACTTCTTGTACTTTTTAAAGCGCAAGTTACATTACTAACTACGAAGTACGAACTATACAGCTAAGTAACTCGAACTAACTTATGGAATATAATTAACCCCACAATGCCAGATAAGTTATCAGTCGCCTGTCGCCCTTTGATAATAATCTATCTTACTTAGTTTCAGTTTAATTAGCAGTGTAGCTTGCGCTTATTGGACGGTGTACTAGAATAAAAATTACTTTGAGTTCAAAATAAACAAAAGTAATTTAGTAACTTTTCAAAATTTTCCGTACGGAACGCGTCCATACGTTTTTCGATAGCTTGACGATGACATGATCGCGCATTAATAAAATTGTTTCATTTTTATAGACCTATATTTAAATAGTAAACCTAGTAAATAGTAAACACTTTCTGTACGGAATTTTCCTAAGGAATGTTAGCTGGCTATCTTTGAAGTGATTTAACCAGATTTTAAGCTACCGTCTTTTTTTTTTTCAAAATTAATAATCCACTTATTTATAACAAAACGTTGGTCCAAAAATAAGTTCTATAAGTACAAGCTGCTTAAAATTGCGCTGCGTTACTCTAAAAATAAAATCTAAAATACGTAATATTCTTAATTAAAATACAATCACAACCAAACAAATATACTTTGAACATTCAAAATCAAACCAGTAAGCATAAACATGAATATACGAATAAGCCACTACGCACACGACATGACACATATTTGTACGTTGAAGGCAACTCGGAATGTATTTTTACCATGAAAATGTCGATAATGCCAATTTTTGAAGAATGTACTTACTTTTGAGATAAAAATATTGTTGTCTTAGTCTAACAGACTATAATTAAAAAAGTCAGCAATATTTTTACTAAGCTTTTTTTATGGCTGACAGGCTTGATGTTTGACCATAACTCACTTGATGTAAAGTGACGGTGTGGTCGAAGATGGTAAAGCACACCTAGCCTGGAATAGAACTGGCTCCCAAGTGAGGCTGCCGGAACACACCGTTAGATGCTTGGCGGCAGATTTTCAACTTGAGGGTGGTAGCTAGCCAGCCGAGTACTAGAAAGTACCCTACCACCACGCAAATCCGTCAACCAAAATTGGTCTTGTTTAAATAATTAGAACTTGATAGAAATACCATTGAAACGCCTTTACGCAGTCTAAAAACTGACACTAAGGTTAGTCATTGAGCATATCTTATCAGTCCAGTATAATATCAACATATGTATTTAATTTGAGATTTTTGAGTTGTTAACCCTAAGTTTGGTACAGACAGATAAGGCTAAAATCTTAGCTACATCTATGTGGGCTAGGCTTAATGTCCGTTTTTGGGCCGCGTCTAGAACAATTACTCTTGTCAAGTCAAACAATCGGAATATGCTATCAAAATGTTCTTAAGTTTTTAAGATTTGTAAAATATACATATACAATGGAGATTATTTTGAAATTTTAGATGATTATGAAGCACCCATAACACCTCCTATTATCTACATAAGACTAAAAACTACACAAGAATAATTTTAAAAATCTACATCAAAAGTGCAAAAAAATCACAAACATTTTCATTTTTAGATTAGGGCCGATTCTGTATATCATTTTTAAAATGGCCGAAAGTATAAGCGCGGTCAGTCTAATTCGGGGATAGCCAAGTTCGTTATTTTGTTCAATTTATAATAGACGAAATGCGAAATGGACCAACGCGAATAGGTTGAATTGGACTAATCGCGCCTAAAGGATTCTCAAAATGTCAGTAAGCTTTAAATGGGCTTCGATATTATACCGACTTGAGAAAAAGAAATCAACATTTTAAAGATCTTGACTTCGAAAATGGTATCAATAAGTGTATTAAAATTTTCATTGATGTTATGACTGCCATATAAAAACTCAGAGCAAATCTACAAAGTCACTGCAGTAATCTTAATTATTCTAGATCTAGTCAATATAACAGTAATCTAAATATTACAATTCTAATAGCTGGAATCATTTATAAATAGGTATCGACTATGAATAAAATTCAGAGCACTTAAAAGCCTGTACACGGTATTTAGGGAACTCAGCCCTGAAGGTAGGGGGAAGGGTTTTTGTATTACTGCGTAAATGGAATCTACAGATAACATTTACAGGAATGCGAATTTTGAAAGCTTAAGTTGATAGACATAAACTTATTAAAACGTGCTAACCTTGTCTAATGAATGCAATGGAAAAAATAGCAACATTTTATAGTAAATTTAGATCAACTAAAGCCAAAAAATTAGTCTCGTTATTGTTGTAAGACAATAAATTAAAATTACCATCTTACGTACATGTTATTCTGTTCTAAAAAAATAGGTATCCATTTCTCATTAGCCGGATTAACCGTTTTATAGCATATACGGATAGCTTGTATGCATAAAAGCATTAAAAACCGAAGTTGTTATAGACCAACACTTATTAAAAACTCAATACGCATCAGCATAAAAGCCATAGACTTATAGCTGACGTGTAGCTATGTATGCTATAAAATTGTCTATCAACTAATGACGAGAAAGTGACACAATTCTGAATACAAGACTAAATACAGGGTTATAAGCTTAGGGTATACTAAGCCGAAAGGGAGTCATTGAACTCATTATTATGAGCATAACTTATACTTGTACGTTTTCTCAGGGGTTAACGAATTTTTTTTGACAATTTCTGTTTGTGCCCATAGTAAAAGTTTTTTAGTACAATGATTCTTTTTCGGCTTATCCTAAGCTTGTAACCCTGTATTGATAGGGTCTTTCATGTCAATTTGCGAAAAAACTTCGTTAAGTTCTCCATACCATAATGTATGAAAATAGTTACAACTTGATCTACGTTACTTTCAATTTCTATTTACGCCCGCCGGGAGCGCTCATCCGTTTGTCACATTCAGATATTTAAAAAATTTTTAGGCAATTCTCATGTTTAGCAAAAAAAATACAAATATTGAGAGTTTATGTGTCAGGAGGCGAGTGTGTTCTTTGGTCGATTAAGACTAATTCCATAGAGATTCACAAAAAGTTTTAAAGAAAGCAGCACCAAGTATTCTTTGTTTATTAGCTACCAGCGTTGCCCCGCGGCTTTACGCACTGTGATGATAAATGGTGATGAAAATGATGACTATATGTAATGCCAATTTTTTTATTTACAAAATTTCACTCCACCAATTTTTAACGAGAGGAAGAGTTTTCTTCATTGATTTTGAAAGTTTCAGCTTATCTCTTATCTACCAAAACTACTAAACTTCTTCAAGATTGGCCGATCTGTGAACCGATTATGTGTGATCTGTGTTGGTCGATGAATACGTATTACAGCAACAATGACAAAGAATTAAAATTTTGCCGTATTGTTAGTAAAAAAAATTGAAATACCAGTTGATTTTCCTCAAGTCGTTAAGGTAAACTACCTGAATTAAACGACCTCCAAATAATACCTATTATCATTCGTCGAGACGAGTCCTTTAAACAATTGTATCATAATGAGATCGAAATTTATTTGCAGAAAACCTAAAAAATTGTTCAGTTTTGATAAAAAAACTGTTTTTTTTTTTCTAGGTGTTTGACCA
The DNA here is from genome assembly GCA_950106695.1 of Biston stratarius. Lineage (NCBI taxonomy): Eukaryota > Metazoa > Arthropoda > Insecta > Lepidoptera > Geometridae > Biston > Biston stratarius. Next base: position 30,037,348 of record OX467109.1, read on the forward strand.
CAGCTCATCTATGACGGTCAAATATGAAGAGAAGAAGGCCACACAAATGTTAGTCCTGAGTGGGATTCGAACCCACGTCCTTCAGCTCTTGAAGACAATGCAATGGTCATGGATAGACGTTACCTTTATCACGAGGGCGTTCTGTAGCCAGTTATTCAGTTGTACATGGTTTTTGTCAATCTTTTATATGCATCTGATTAACATTTAGTGCTTCTTCTTACTTATAATGTTCTGTATACATACACATTTCTTTATGAATATAATTTAAACCAATTCTTTATTGTCATTTACATAATGTTGATGTAAAAATTCTATTGTTTTGTTTATCGAAATAAATAAATGGTCATAAGACGACTCTTACCATCATAGCTCTTTGTAGCGATTATAGTTCAGTGGTTAGCGTGGTCGGTTCACACGCCGAAGGGCGTAGGTTCAAACCATACATCGTGAGGAAGCCATATCATGGTGGTAGGGTACTCTCTAGTACTCGGCTGGCTAGCTACCACTCTTTAAGTTGATAATCTGTCGCCAAGCAATAACAGTGTGTTCCGGCAGCCTCACTTAAGAGCCAGTTCCATTCCAGGCTAGGTATGTTTAACATATACGACCACACCTTCACTTATCATTAGATGAGCTGGACAAATCTTAGCCTGTCAACCATAAAAAAAAAAACAGCAGAGCGTTTCGAATATCTCATTACTTTTACATTAAAAAAATACAATTATTTTATCTGATACCATAAATAAACTTAATACGAAAGCAATTCTGTTTTTCTTTCTACTTAATTTCATGTGGCAAACTATGTATGAAGTTATTAAACCAGACAATGTATTAAGAAAATTATCCGCTACAGACGATCAAGGTTTATTACATCATTGAAACAACCTCCAAGCTGTCTACGTGTTTAAACCAACAGTCTGTTAGACTGAGATTAAGTTTGTTAGATTTTGTAACGCATATAAGTCCGCGTTTGACCACCAACTCGCCTGATGGTAAGCGACAATATAGTCGATTTATGTGTTAACATTTATTTGATACACGTTTACGTAAGCACCATGCTTACAAGTATATATAGCTTTACATAAACCTTAATAGTCCAGTACTATTTAATCTTCCTGCCTTCTGTCTGGTTTGGGAGCATAACTTGGATGAATAAATGTCTATGACTTTTTTAAATGGATAAATTTTTTTGTTCGATAATGTCACCTTGTTTTTTTATGATTCGCGGTTTTTGTAATATCGGAATAAGAATGATAGTGAAGGTTAAATCATAATTTTAACGCTTTGGTTGTTGATAAAGACTATTCTATGAAAGATATACTGGGTGACTTTTTTACCGAAACCTTGGGTCTATAACGAAGAAACTGCAAAGAAAAATTCATACAAAAAGAAGCGCAATCTATTGTTTAAAATTTTCAGCTTTTGAAATATTATGTTAGAAAAAAAAATTAAATTACCTAAAGTATGTCTATCCCATATACAAGTATAAATTAACAATTAAAAAACCGTCTCCATACTCCTGAGATAGAACACGGCTACGTCTTACGTATTATGGTTTAAAAATCAAACTATTCAACCGATTTTTCATATAATTTCTATGGGACCAATCTACAAGTATATCCTTTAAAATAAAAATATATAAAACACATTATGCGTCCTTATAAAATTTGAGGGTTGCCTTCGATTTTTCTGGGATTCCATCATCAGATCCTGACTTAGTGCCAATGGTACCTGGGAAGTAGTCATTTTAGAGAAAAAAAGAATTTCTCGAATCGGTCCAGTCGTCTTTAAGTATGGAACAAAAAAAAAAGATTCCGAAGAATTGAGAACTTCCTCCTTTTTTTAAGTCGGCTAAAAATACCCGTTACGTCAAAATTAAATTCTAAAAAGCCACCTAGTATTCACGATTTTGCGTCACTTATAAATATGGAACTTGCTGTGATGAAAGTTTGTTAAAGCCTTCTACATACGTCATCATATTTGGTATCGTAACTTGTGCATTAGCCACTAGCCACTTGTGCTAGTTTAAGTCACGGTCATAGTTACACAAAGTCAAATCCGTCCACGTCCTAGTAACGTAATAGTAGTGATTTCACTAAAAAATTTCAACCTAAAAATCATTTCACCATATTATATCACTTCCCACACTCGCTATTTCGATACTTTAAATGAATTACAACTATTTTTATAAATAAACACTACAAAACACAAGTTTTGGAAAATCAATAGACACAATACGACCATATGAATTTTTCGCGTACCTACCTAAACCAAAATGTTGCTATAAGTAGTTTTGTGACCGTTTCTATTATAGTAAACACAACTTAACTATACCACATAATAAATGCTCTAACATAATCTTTAATTAATCTTGCTATCACTAACATGAAGATTTCATACGGCTTTGGAGTGAGTAGAGTCGTTTCAGGGTTCAGAGAGTCTGGAACAGCAAGTCGCCCGTATACTGGACGGCGAACGGGTGCCGTGCAACGTCATAGCGTCTGGGTGCTGGAACATGCCTAGCTCTTTTTCTGCCCGCTGATCTAGTTCTGCCCATCTGAAATAGAACGGGTTTTATTTTAGAAAAAAATGTTATATTTAAACTGATGATACTCAAAGTGGTCTATATCGATCCCAAGGGGTCGAAGACGACCTACAAAGGGTCCATCATCATCATCATCATCAGCCATAGGACGTCCACTGCTGGACATAGGCCTCCTCCTGGAGGGGTTTTGCCAATACTCGCCACGCTTGGCAGGCGGGTTGGCGAGCGCAGTTAGGTGTGATTGCTCAAGGAAGACGCTGCTGCCCATCTTCCTGATTACATCCCTTAGCCGACTCTTACGGCAACCACGGGTAGAGAAGGTGGGGTACTATTCTTACGCCGGCACCACCGCGACAAAGGGTCCATGTAAACGAATTAGGGGCCCGTCAGATGTAAACAATGGTCTACGGTAATGGATCTAATTTAAGTAGGTTGTGACTTTTCATTGATGGATGATTTGTTGCTTGGTTTTAATCTGAAAGCTTGACAAACTATTGTCATAGGTCAAATTTGAAGTTAATGAATTTGTAAAAATGCAATATTAGCTAAGTAGAACAGCAGTCTACGCAAAAACGAAAAACATGGCAAGTGGTCTACAAGACAAAAAAGTTTAGGGACCATATTTCATACCGTTTCGTTCATCTCATTACTTTTACATATAAATGTGTGCTTTGTTACTATGTATATAGTATATACTATCTATTGAGTGACTTCTCAGACGGTTCCTACGTCACCGCCGGGAAAATAAGGTTCTTGTATCTTCCCCAGGGTGACGCAAGTCTGACCTAGATCCAAAAATAGACCTACTGGTATATATTCTGTCTGTATGTCTGTCTATTTTTAACTTCAGTCAATAAAAAAGTCCAGGGCATCGCTGCTTTGGCGCTTATTTCTTTATAAGACATGCTATAAATTAGTCTCAATACCCTTCTGCAGTACCCTTCATAAAACATATAAAACAGTAATGCTTAGCGGCAGAATATCGGATACTGCGGTGGTACCTACCTAGCCAATCTCTTGGTAAGATCGACCGTCTAGTCAGACATCTACATTCTAACTACATAAATACGATTAGAGATGAATACCCGTCCAAGTCTAGTTTCTTAGTCGACGTTAACGAGCGAAAGATTTTAAATTCGATCTACGCACTTTTAAAGTATATACATGTGCTGCAAAAGATTTCTCTTAATATGAAATATTAAAAAATTCAGTATATTTTGCTAAGTATTTTTAAAATCATTACCAAAGTCGTTTTTTTTTTAAAAGCTATCCTATTGCTATTCCCTAAAATATAGGGAAAAAACCTATTTTACTACCAGTTGTCTCACTTAAACTTGTGAATATTCATTTTGCTTAGCGCCTACGCGCACCCAAATTACTGAACATAAAACATTTGACCTCGTTAATGGACGTTTTGTCGCCGGGTCGAAGCGCCGCCTGGGTAATAACAAAAGCATTATCACGCTGTTCGTACACGAAGATGACGAAAGGTATACGAATATAATTTGTTTGTAACCAGAATACTTAGAATCACTTTAAATTAATTTCTATGAAACAATGATGTACATTAAGAATAGATATGCCGATATTCTTAAAGTCGGTTTTCAAATAATCGAGTTGTAAAGGTTGTAAAATCAAACATTGTTTATGTGCAAGTACAGAGGTCCAATTTATTTTTTCGTGTTCTAGAGGGAAAATAAGTACTGAATTTGCTTATAGGAACCCACTAATTATTTCGACTTATAGAGGGTTCAAATTTCGAGCAACGGAGGTTTTGGGGCCGAAAGGAAATTTCGCACAATTTTTTTTCGAGTTTGGGAGGTTTTCAACTTATCGAGGTTCGACTTAAAGAGGTTCTACTATAACTCCTATAGAAGTATCATGGATGACCCTTTCAAAATAATAATCAGCTAAATCGTTTCAGCAGTTCTCAAATTATACTTTAGTGCTTCGTTCTCGAGATGAGTAATCTGTAAGAATATTCTATTATATATTCGATCAACTTGTAGTAGTAGGTCCAGTTATCATCACTCCACTGAACTTGAGCGTAGTTGTGATTTAATTTTTATTTTTATCTCACTCAACAGCCTCTGTCCGCCCTGTTCGTCATTCGTATTTTCAGTGTCAATCACTCCGCACGCGTTTCAATTTTTAAAAATAAATTTTCCAAGTCGTTTTTATTAAAGTCGAAACGCCTAAAAGGAAACAGCATAGAAGATCGTGTTGGAAGGAAGCTACATAAAATAGAAAGGATGTTGAAAAAGTGTAAAAATCAATGAATAAGATCGAAGAAAAGAGTGATTTCGTCATCATCGGATGTTTCTTCGGAACCGCCTGTAAACCAAAACGGTATGCACCTAGTGTGAATGTGTTCTTATATCTATCTCATTGCATGGATAAACGCACAAGGACGTCTGCGGGACTATCCGAGCGTAATCTATCATGAGATCATTAAACCGTTTATAAAAATAGAACAATCTTTGAAGGTCTATTCGACATAATGGCTAACGCACAAGGACGTCTGTGGGACTATCCGCGCGTATACCAAATGTCGCTCATACACGTTGGGGGTCGTCACCGACCTCAAATGAGAATTTACGCACAAGGACGTCTGCGGGACTATCCGAGCGTAACTTGTCATGAGATCATGAAACCTGTTATAAAAATAAATCAACTTTTGAAGGTCTATCCGAAATAATGGTTAACGCACAAGGACGTCTGTGGGACTATCCGCGCGTATACCAAATGTCGCTCATACTCGTTGAGGATCGACATCGACCTCAAAAGAGAATTACGCACAAGGACGTCTACGGGACTATCCGAGCGTACATAATTATACATACCGTAACAAATAGGTCTATCAGTTTGAGGACCAGTATAAAATAATATTATAATTCCATTATAAAAATATAAAACTTTTATCTTTAAATGTGGGTGTGTACTCACATAAATACTGTGTTCGAAAACATACAAGCCGCCGCCTCTAATACAATTACCGTCGCCGCAACTACCCCCAGAGTCGATAGCATCGTCTACTCTGCAAGAAGAACAGTCACTAGCAGAGGACGATCCGGTGCCCCCTCTAGACTGTTCTCCGGGATTGGACAGTGAAATTTTGGGCGATGGTCCGACGTCTACGATTGGGCTTGATTGGATATGGGCTTTCCCGTCCTAAACTAGCTGCGTGTTTTAATCACTTTGCCACCAACGGCTCAAATAAAGATACCCGCAAGGGACTTTGTTATAAGTACTTTATCCCAGGGAATTGTACGAAAATACCCTGAAGCGTGATAAACTTATAAAATCACGGCAACTAATAGCTGCTGCTAAATCCTGTATAAGAGAAGCACCGTCTCGTGCGTCGGAGGCTAAAGAACGCACAAATAAAATGCCTCACAGTTCGCCTCATATGTGACGCCCAATATAACGAGTCCGTATCTCGAAGAAACCTCGTTTTACTTACTCGTTAAAAAACGAATTGAAAGTAACTTTGTTAAACACGACAATAAACAAATGCTTATTCGGAGAACAGTTAGTAGATTCCTTGAAGGCGGCTAATGCTGTAACTAAATCTGATATAGTACTAAAAGCTCATTTCAAACCGCCGACAAAAACAATCCCTTTCGCGGGTCGTAGGCAACCAGCGACGGGCCGACGGAACGCGCCTGCAGCTCCGACGACGCCGGCGCTTCCCGCGCCACCACCGCCGGAGACGCGCGCCGCACGCGCGCACTCGTCGCGCAAGCCGCCATCGTCGCCGCCGAAGCTCGCTCGCAGGCGTTACTGACCCGGGTAAAATACGCAAGACGACTGTAATATTTTTACAAATCCTCGTCCATGATCTCTTACGATTACACGATACTCTCATGGATCGACACGGGGTATAAAATTGTTTTTACAAAGCCTGTGACGCAAATACGTCCACACCCGGTTCATAAGTACTCTAACCCGAAAAGGTACTCATAATAATTAATGACATTCACAAATGAGAGTCTTATGGGGCAATATATTCCTGTCGGCCGTGTAAAAATCGATTCAAATCGAATGTATTCTTACGTCCCAAACCAAACGGCAAAATAAGGTTTATACTTAACCTGTAGTAACTAAATAAGTTCATTGACACCTTAAATTTAAAAATAGAGGACTTTCGTACAACTTTAAAATTAATGTATCGAGATATGCCCTATGCATATGCTATATGTTACGCACCTTAGACATTAATGATGCTTAGGTACCATCTTGTTAAAATTCGACCAGACAGCAGGAAATATCTAAGATTTATATGGAATGATATTTTATGAGTTTAAAGTTTTGCCATTTGGTCAGAGCATAGCCCCGTATGTATTTACAAAAATACCTAAACCCATTGTCAAACTCTTAAGATCTGGCGGATTTGTGTCTACGATATAATTATTTAGATGTCTAATGTATGTTACATTTAACATATGAAAATTGCGCCAAGAAATATCCTAATAACTGATTACTAAAGAATTACTTTGTTCTTTAGTCTTTATAATTAACGAGGATAAAAGTAACCTTAAAACATCAAACAAATGCAAATATTACATACAAATACATTACATTCTGGACAAAAAAAAAAAAAAAAAACAATTATTACAATTTAGACATATTAATATATGTACATTGGGCAGCTTGTACAAATCATTCGATTGCTGTTCTCAGTTTGTCCAGCTATTGACTACATATGTATATGGCTGTACACCAAAGACTTAGAAAGATGTAAATAATATTAAATTTAATTCATAATGACGATTACGAAAAATTTATGAATATTCCAAATTATTTATAAAGCGACTTAATGCAATAGATAATTCAGTACACGGAATTCTAATGAACAAATATGAAATTGAAATATTTTCTAACGCCTCAACGACTGGGTGGGGCGCAGCATATGGCGGTGAGACGGCCCGTGGCTAGTGGTCCCATGAGGAACGCAAAAAACATATACACATATACTTAGAACTGCTTGCCGTTTTTTCGCTGTTAAGATTTTTGCCAAAAAATACGCAAATTGCCAGATACTTCTTAGAATCGACAAGTTTACAGCGGTATCATTTATGTAAACAGAATAGGAGGTATGCAGTTCCTACACCTCACAAAAATTACCAAATATCTGGCAGTGGTGTGAATCGCGAAAAATTTTCACGTACGCATTATATATCCGGTCTTAGGATAACTCGATAGCAAATTCCAAATCAAGACAAGACAATAGAGTGGGAGCAAATTTTGTATTTAACAAATCAGTAGCCACTTCCGGTCAACTACAGGTTGATCTGTTTGCGAGGTGTATAAATTAAAAAAAAAAAAAAAAAACTCTTAAATACTTCTCGTAGCCTAAATACTCAGACGCCTTTGCGTTAGTTTAACACTTTAACACGACTGGTCTAAGTTCTTTTTAAATTACTCTTTTCCGCCAGTCTCCGTAGTCATAAATCTTTTACGGAAAATTATATTAGACAAAGCAACAGGGAATAGTCCTTGTTCCTTTATGGGAAACTCGACCATAGTTCCCAGTTTTTCTGCGTTTGCTTATAAGTGATACTGTACTTATAAGTGATACATTAGGACCCTGTGACAACACCACCGTCTCTCATTCCAGTATGCTGGCCTCTTTATCCACCAACTCCATCAAACAATACGATGTCTGTTTTAAGAGTGGGTTTAGCTATACTAAAGAAAAATTTATAAACATTTACGAAGCGTCGGTTAATTCAATTCTATAATTTTTTACATATCTGTTTAATTCCGGATCTTAATATGGATCCCCCAATACATATAGATCTACTTTAAGCAATGTTGATCAGACCCCATGTGTCCAGCGACGATAGCATTAAAAGACTTTTCAAGGGAGTGCTTCGGCTGAAGCCTCCTACCCCAAAATATATTGTTACCTGGGACACGTCTTTTGTCCTAGATGCGCTTGCAAACAGGTAGCCAAATGAAGATTTATTATTGGAGCAATTGTCTAAAAAATGCGCAATGCGGCTCACCGGGTACAAACACTCTCGAAAATAGATGTTTAAAATATAAAATAATCTGACTCACAAATAAGTATTGAGATTCCTGATCTTATCAAAACCTCTCGTGTTGGTGCTAATCAGTTAATCTTGTACTTGCCATTCTTTAAACAAAAGCCTGAAATTTGCCCTGCAACTACTCTACTTTCTTAATAAGACAAGAGAATTTAGAGGTAGCTGTCACTACCTCTTTATTAGCTATAGAAAACCTCATAAGATCTAGTTCGCAATCGATTAGTCGTTTGATAAAGTCGACTCTACAAGAACGTAGAGTAGATGTATCGATGTTCAGTGCGCACAGCACGCAGCACCCAAGCACGCCACGCGCGCACCGCCTCGGCCTCAGCGTCGACACGATTAGTAGAACTGCGGGCTGGACCGATACATCTTCCACATTACACAACTTAGCGAAGTTCTATGAAAGGACTATAATCAGTAATCAAACCGATTCCCTCGCCAGGTTAATTATTTATAGATGGACATTAACTATAATATTATTATATCTTTGATTGTTTAGAAAACTAAGTAATCAATAATAACTTCATAATGTGCAAATAATGTTACCAGGTTTGATTCATACAAAACATAATTGATAAATAAAATCTGGATTTCATTGATATTTCCTCAAAGTTCACTCTCAAAGTCTACAAGTTGATCGAATATATAATAGAATATTCTTACAGATTACTCATCTCGAGAACGAAGCACTAAAGTATAATTTATGATTAAACGAACTTACTCGTACGTGAAGTTCTATCATAATTATACGAAGTGCTTCGTTCGAAGAGATGAGTAACCAACGCCCACCCAATCCCCAGCGTACTCAAGTAGGTACGCAACCCGCTTTTTCGGAAATATCGTTTAAAAAAAGAGTGATTGCTGACTCCAAACGAAATGACGAACAGGGCGGACAGAGGCTGTTGAGTGAGATAAAAATAAAAATTAAATCACAACTACGCTCAAGTTCAGTGGAGTGATGATAACTGGACCTACTACTACAAGTTGATCGAATATATAATAGAATATTCTTACAGATTACTCATCTCTTCGAACGAAGCACTTCGTATAATTATGATAGAACTTCACGTACGAGTAAGTTCGTTTAATCATAAATTATACGCTATCGTTTGATATTAATATATCATAGATTATTTTATTTATTAAATTTAAAATCGAACGATAACAATTTTCAACGATAACAATTTTATAAAGTCTAGAAGTATACAATACAAACTGAGGAACAAGTCACGTCCAGCACGTTTTAGTCTCACCGACTTAAGTCGTCAAATGTACAAACGGGCTCGCAGTTTCAGTATGTAACTGGTGTATAAACTATGTTCGGATTGAATCATTACAAGGCAGATGCAGGCGTTAATTTTACGGGGAACCACCAATTAAAACGGGGGTCAAAATTAAACGACTAAAATAGATTATCCTGTTTTAGGAGAACCGGTACAAATAACCCCAGCCTCCGTACTCTTACTTCTTATTGGGATTCCCATTAGGCGCTTACGAAAAAGCTACTCGATCGCATACCATATACCCGCGCAGTAAGGTTTGTAGTCGGGTAGCTTATTCGTGAGCTCCTAAGGAGAATCTCATTAAGAAGCTCAGAGTACAGACCAGAAAACCCTTAGAAAAATTGGAACTAATGTAATGGAAAAATTGGAAAATAATGTAAGTACCAAGAATATCATAATTCCGAAACTACGACATTACAGTATCGACACTGTAATCTCTATTTTGTTATGTAACAGTAATGAGAGGAACGAGACGTGCTCCTGTGGTAAAAGATAACGCATGTCCATGACCATTGCAGCAATACATAGAACGTTGAATAACAAAACAAATTCCAAGGCATCGCTGCTTTGACGCTTATTATTTGCAATATACCTACATAATAATATGTGATTGTAATTACCTTAAATTATAAAGCTCGAGTTATCGAGTTCAAAATACAGTTAAAATATACTTACTTTAACGTTAAATAGATAACAATGATTACAAAAGAGCAAAAACGGAAAAAAACCTTACATGTTTTTTATGGGATCGAAAAATAACAGCTTCTCGTTTTGACTGCCATTACTGCCAAGGTTCTGTCCATTCAACTTGACAATCGAATTGTATCGACCTAACTAACCTACCTACTTACTTCCTAGTATGCCAGCCTAGTATTGTTGTGTAGGAAATGGTCGATTGTTTCGTTAGCATGTTCTTCAGCATGCGGAAAACTAGTACAAATGTATTTCCGTGTCAATGAAAAAAATACGCGAATAAGAACCTTATTGACCAGGTACACGATATGCTTTTTCGTGGTCGCATAACTTGAATGGCAATAAGAGCTTACGGTATTACGCCAGGTACTCTCGTTATAAACTGAATTGCTCTAAATAGACAAGTAATTCAATTAAACATTTAAAAAACCTCCTACGCAATTAACCAAACATAGCTAAGAACCACCGCAAGGAAACAGGCTTTCAAATGAAAAAAAAAAACGCATCGAAATCGGTCTATCCGTTTGAGAGCTACGATGCCACAGACAGACACACACATACACACAGAAAGACATCGGCGTCAAACTTATAACACCCCTCTTTTTGCTTCGGGGGTTAAAAACAAATATTGACATGAACGCCCCTATTAACAATTTAATCAGAGAAACGACTCTAACGAAACTATTTGATTTCACTTTTATTGTGCGAACCGCTAAACACTGGAATGTAATGTCTGAGTGGGTGTTCCCCGATATACATATATAATCTGGGTGTTTTCAATTTGAAAGCGAATCGGCATTTTCTAGACAAGCGTACTTCATCTTAGATCGCATCATCACGGCAGTCCAATAAAAGCCTTTTCATTATATTTAAAAAAACAATGTATTCTTCAAGGACGATATAAACCTTTTTGTAGATGGTACAGGTAAGTTTTTTTATTTTAGTAAGTTTTATATTTAACCATATTTTTATTCAATGGTTTCATTAAAAAAAAAACATACTAAGTGGAAGACATATTTAGCGGAAGGTCGTTTAAAGTAAGAAAGAAAAACAATAGACGAGTTTCGTTTATCAGTCTAAATCTTATTACTACAATAGATGCTGTATGTAACAAATATTACCTCTGTACTGCCATTGAGAACGCTTCGACGACGTTGTTGTCGTTCTTCGCTGACGTCTCTATGTACGTAGCAATCTTGTTGTCTTCGCACCATTGCTTCAGCTGGTCGTGGGGCACTTCCCTGTCTTTTGATGACACGTCAGACTGTAAAAACAATTATTTTAAAGATTTTTGACATCGTGGCCTACAGGTGAAATGATTCATTTTCAGAGAGGTTCTTCAGAGATCAGAACAAACAGATCTGATTCAACTATGTTGATACTTTGGCAGTTCTATGAACGCAGAATGAAGCCAGTACGGCTGCTGAATTAGCCTAATAGGGTTTTGACATCCAAAACGTATTTGGTTTTTAGTTGGTGTTAGATCTCCTTTAAATAGCAGGAGGTCGTCTAGATAGGTACCATCGCATAACAGATATTCTACCGCCAAGCAGTAGTGTGTAAACATTACTGTGTTCCGGTTTTAAGGGTACTGCAGAGCAAAATTACAGAGCTGTTGAGACTAACCGTAGAAAATTGCCAGTGTCAAGTATTTTCATGTTTTCAAGTATTTCATATATCCAAATATAAATCCAGTAAAATTATTATCTCAAAGTAAATTAAGGCCAAGTCTGCTCATGGCCGAGTATAGTAGTGGCGACTTTACTGCAAGCTTTAAAGGAATTTTGGAAACAACACAAAGAGTCATGTTTCACCACTTTAGTTATATCTCTTTCCGACACTCGCGCTTATAATTCGGCATTGAACAAAACATCAAAATTTTTACCCATGAACGACCCTTTCGCGTTCCCAAAATTTATTCCTGACAAGTAAAAAAATTACATCTAAACAGGTAACATTACAACAGCAAACAAAAATAAGTTACTAGGCGCGCGCACATTTAATATCCTGTAAACCTTTTAGTAACCGTAAATTTTATTAGGATATCGAAATACTTTACGTATTATTCCATAAAAAAAACTAAATTTAATTAAAATCCGTTCAGCTATAAAAGTTTTGCACAAACCTTCATACACAGAAACCCACGTACCTACATTAATAATAACGTTTTATGAGACTAGATGGCGCTGCAGTCGAGTTAGCACGCGGTGGCGTTTGGCTTAGAGATCGCGTCAAGTTGAACCGACGATCGTTCACTGTTAAAATTACATGCCCTGTAATTTCACTAGAAGTTTTTGAAGTCTCTAACCGATAAATCGGGAAGGACTAAGACATCAAATTGCTTTCAACCCTTGCATGTTGTTCATGAAATAAAATCTCGGATTGGCATGCTAAGCAAAAAGGATGAACAATTCGACAGTTGGCCTTTTCAATACACTTTTGCGTTTATAACTTCACGCAGTCTTACTTTTCAGCGGTAATCTCACCTTATCACACATATACCAGGTTACAAAGATAACAGTGAAGTTTATAAATCAAAACATCGATCATCTTTAAAATAAAGGGGGCTGTCTTTCCGTCCTGGTTTTCACGAATCGAGATGGAAAAAATTACAGGTAGAAAATGAAAAAATACAATTTTTCCTAATTTCACTCAAATAATTATGTATTTTTAATTAACATAAAAGATTTTTTTTAATGTAATGCTTATTTTATAATTTTGCAGAGACAGTAACCACACAACTAGCTATCATAATTTAGCTACTAACTTCTACTACAAGCATAATATAAAATGAGTACCTTATTCCCCACAACCATGAAAGGATATCGCTCTATACCGTTCTTGACTCCAGCATAGTGCAAGAACTCATTGAGCCACATCTTGATATTGTTGAAAGAACTGCGGTCGTCAATGGCATATGCCAGGATGCAGATATCGGAGCCTCGATAGAACGGAGTCCTCAGAGACTTGAAGCGCTCCTGGCCAGCTGTATCCCATACCTAATTTAAATATAAAAATCATTTAAATTCAGTAGAATAAATAAAACTTTCAACCAAACTGAATCCTCAACCGATTCTGACTACTAAAAATTATACCTGTTTGTACTAAGAGTAATCCAATTAAATCTTAATTTGATCTGACAGTGAAGGTAAATATCTTGAGGAAATCATAGCATGGTGGTAAGGTACCTACTTACTAGCACTGAGCTGGCTCACTACCCTTGAGTAGAAAATCTACCACAAAGCACTTATTGATATGATCTCAACTTTGTGTATTCACGTCTATGAGCACATCATCAGTTAATATCAAATGAGCTATGGTTAAATACCTAATCTACAAAAAAAAACCATCTGTTGAGCCATTACAGAAGGTAAGAACAAACACAAAAATAGACACATGTTTCTCTCGTAAAACCTCACACAAAAACATAAAACATAAAAAAAAAACAAAGATAATTATGAAGTAGGCTAACAGACAAAGTTTAAAGATTAGATGAACCGAGTATATTAGGGTAAGATCTGGGAAAATGTAAAATTTGAATACTGGTGCAGTAACTAATATCAGAGTAAACACAATCATGGACAAACTTAAAAAATGTGTCAAAAGCAATACACAAAACATACAAGTAAAATTGTGAATGTAGTAGAGTCATAAGGAAGTAGACAAATTTGTAATCTCCTACACAAATTTAACAGTTACTTCATAAATAACTGTACGAGGTTTTGTACACATGCTACATTGTTTGACATTGTTTGATATGATGTCATGTATATACTAACCAACTATGTACCCAACTATCAGTGCCTTTGATTTTATCTATAATGGAGGGAAAAGTGTTAATTCAAGGTACAAACTTTTCTAAAAAATATCAGATACCTACAGGTGTATATATCACTAAAACGTTGGCCTTTATTTCAGACAGATTATAAGCATTGCATCCAGTAGGGCAATGTAATCATTATTTTAAGCATGTTGCCAAAATTTGAGATTATTTAATATCTCTAGGGCTTTAAACAATCTCCATTTTATTTTTAAGTCAGTATAATATACTTTAAATGTTCAAGGTATATATAATTGTAGTATATTTAACTAACTCGATGACAATTTTATTGAAATCATGTTGTAACCGAAAAATCTTTTAAGCAATTAGTTTTATAGTATGAATGTTAGAAAATTTACTTCTTATAACAACTATATAAAAAGAAAAACTGTGCCTCAAGTTACTGAATATCATTGTTCAAACAAAATGTTAAAACCTCATTCTGATACAGATAAGATTGCTTTGTAATTTGAAGGTGAACAGAGACTAAGCTGAGCAATAATTGTCAGACTGCAAATAATTTTGCCTAAATTACAGATAAAACTGGATTTGTTATGCTAATAAAATGTATTTTGAAAATCATTTAATAAGGGAGATATTATAAGAACTTATGCAAATTAAATCAAAACTCAAAATTCAAAAGTAAAATATGACAATATCATTTTACCTGCAATGTATACTCCTTTCCGCCAACTTCTATTGTTTTATTCATGAACTCTACTCCGATCGTGTGAAAGCTGTGGTCATCAAAGTGGTTAGAAATGAACCTGCTCATCAAGCAAGACTTTCCAACACCACCATCCCCTAATATGACTATCTTGAGCAAGGTGCTCTTATTTGGGCCACGACCGTAACCGCGGTCGTTTTCTTCCATCACGATGATACACAGCACATTATACTAAATAATAAAAAAACTTCTTTTTATTAATACAGCCTTGGATTAAAAGGCTGCTAATTAATGAGTCATTTTAAAATTAACTTTGCAACTTTAACTATACAGTTC
Organism: Biston stratarius; assembly: GCA_950106695.1. NCBI lineage: Eukaryota > Metazoa > Arthropoda > Insecta > Lepidoptera > Geometridae > Biston > Biston stratarius. The sequence continues at coordinate 30,052,748 of OX467109.1, forward strand.
CAGGTAATTTAGTAACCGCTTAGCTTTTATTTATCTCAGTAGCACAATGAGAAATTAAGATTTATTTGCTCTTCAAAATTACGCCACAACCAAAATAAAATCGAAACGAAAACATGAAAACTTTGAGGAAACGCACGCAACTTTGACGCAACACGACAAAACAATAGTGATGAGCACAGTATATCTTAGTTTCATGAATTATTTGTAACGTCATTCAATTAACGTCAAGTCGAGTCGACTAAAAAGTTTTAAGTCGATTCTTTTTAAATGTAATACATAGTAATTAGACTCTCTTTCTCGCTCTCATTTTCGTTTAGATGAAGCATGTTCATGACTAATGCAGTGTTATATAGAACATTGAGTAGCAAAACAAAATACGAGCCTATTCCGAATGGCTTTAACACCTGCGAGCATTGCTGCTTTAGGATTAATTACTTTGAGACTTTCGATGATAAGTCTCAACGGCCCAGTAATTTCGCTAGCTGCCGAAAAACTAAATTGAAATATAGTAATGTTTACACACTATTGCTTATTTATTCTCACTACACGTGTTCGTTGTCGACTACAATCACGTTGCAAGTCAAGCTTGAAAATAATTTGCCTGAGGTGCAGTATCGATATAAATTGGTGAGGACCATGATTAAAGCATTTTCATCATCTTTCAGTCAGTCGGATAGAAATCGACTAACAAATTGTCACCGCACTATACATTATATTGGACATCCTTAACAGTTTTAAAATGAAGTTAGTTTTTTCTTTCACGTTTGACACTACACGTTATATACACTGCCACTGATAAAATTATATAGAATATGTTTTAGCCTCGATAAAAGTTACGTAAAATAATTAAAGTTCAGTATTCCATGCTTTAGTAAAGTATAATACACTGCTACAGTAACAGTGAATTTATTAGAAGTTAATATGGAGCTATGGAAACATGAATTAAATGAGAAGTTCCTATAATGTACATATGAGTACCTGGTTTACCGAGCATTGCTCGGCTGAAAACATGGATAAAACGACGTTTTCTGAAAATGAAACCTAGCTAGATCGATTTTTGCCCCCGAAACCCCCTGGATACAAAATTTTATGAAAATCGTTGGAGCCGTTTCCGAGATTCAGAATATATATATATATATAGATATATACAAGAATTGCTCGTTTAAAGGTATAAGATTTACCCACACTTGTGCTAAGGTTAAACATCACTATTCTACTCATGACACTCGAAAATTCAGAAGTTTTGGAAAATTATACAACGCAGCGACATTTTTTCGCAATCCTACTAAAAAACCGTTTTATTTAATTGAGCACCATCTATTTGCTTTACTCAAGGAAAAAAATTAATGCCATCTATTGGATTATTTTTGTAGCTGTGTTTTTTTTTTGTTCAGTCAAGTGAAAACTGCCAGGTGTCGCTGTCGTAGCATCATAGCATGGACCTTTTGTTTTGAAGGCCGTCCGTCTGCGATCGAATATCGCGAGATGTCATGCGTGTTCGTCGCTCGCCCTCGCTCGCGTAGTCGCGCGCTCACGGCTCGCCGCTCTCGACTTTATTATTCCGCTTTGTTTTGCGGAGGTGAGAGGACACTGTGCGTCGACAGCCTGTTTGTAGTGTTTTTCTTGTAATTTACAAGTTTTTGAGTGAACAAACATTAACAATCTATTGAAAAAGTGTTTTCTAATTCGAACGAAGACTGTGTATGTGTTCATGTATAAAGAAATCTACCGGGTTTTGCGCAATAGTTTGTGAGACTCGATGTCAATAAACTTGGAGTCATCGGTTTATGGGAAAGGTGTGCCGCGTCGTGGTACCTGTTCGCGACAGCGGCGGCGGGGGCCGAGGGCCGGCCGGGATGGCTGGAGCCAAGTCGCGGTAGCCGAGGTGAGTTTGTCGATGTGTTGTAAGTTACGAGTTGTTTCATTTCATGTTTGTTGGGGCCGTGGCAAGGCTGAGTGCGAGGGGCGCGGGCGGGTGGCGCGAGCGTTCACCTCTGACCCGCGCGCGGGGCGACGCTCAAGGTCGGTGCGCCGACGAAGGTCGCGCGTCACGTGACGCGGAGGGTGCGCGCCCCACCCCCCGCCCCGAACACATTACCTCCCTTAGCGATATTGACGCTCGCGCACGAAAGTGCTTTCGGAATCCGTGACTTATTTATTGTATACACAAGTCAAGTGCAGCTTACCTTACCTATACAATATTATACGCTCGACTGACCAGTGCCTACCTAATAAGTGAAATAAAAACATTGCATTTAATTAACACCGAATACATGAATTTTTCGAAATATAAACTAATCTATCCGTCATCTAAGTAACGTAAAAGTTTGCCAATATACTTTTCAATTCATTTGGAAAACACTAAGTGTTTGCGTGGTAGGTACGGAACTCTCAGTGCGCTAGTTCAACAAGCACTTGACATTTTTTTTTTAAGTCATGTTTCAAGTTCAAGACCGCAAACCAACGCGTCCTCCCAGCAGAAAAAGGGTGACACTGGTGTGACTCTTTACAAAAATCAATTTCGTAGGTATCTCGAAAGCTAGCGAAACCGGCTTCGCATGAATGTAATTTTTTAAATTTTTTGGCGACATAACACATTACAAAACATTAAATCTACATAAGTTTAATTAGGTTGTATTGTATACAAACTTTCCGTAAAAAAAAAAACCTAAATGACAGTAAAACTCGTATCAAACACCGTTGCGTGATTTACAACAAGTGAAGAAACTGACACGTGGACAGCGACTTCGTTTTATATTATATAGATATAAAATCAGTGATAAAACATAGGTACCTGAATAAGTATGCATATTTTTATACGACGAAATTGCGATTTGGCATGCGATTATAAAAAAAATGGCCACAGAATGGAACTTGTATGCGGTACGAATATCATACGAGCAGGAGTTGACCTTCGCTACTGGCACGTATTTGCACATGTCCATAACTATAGGTGCAAGTATTCGTGTTGAAGGTGCCTAAGTAGGTTTGCTAGCTGTCCGAAATTTACTGGATTTTAGTTCTCCGGTCTGGACTTTATACGCTGGAAAATTTGAATACCTAGACTTGAAGACTAAATTGTTATTTTAATCTGCTTTTTGGCATTAGCTTATTGCCGACATTAAAAATAGTAACGCCAGGGCTTATCTAAATGTTTAACAGCCCTCAAGATGCCGTCATTTAACTGTACTTTTGTTTCTCACTTTGATACTTTAATATAAAACAGAACTGACTATTCTAGATTTAACCTTTTAGCAATCACACTAATATTATAAAGGCGAAAGTTTATGAGTGTGTTTGTATGTTTGTTGAACTTCTTCACGCTCAAACGGCTGGACTTATTTAAATAAAATTTGATATGTAGGTAGCTTAGCTATCTTAAAAAATTTAATGTTCACGTGAGATGAGCAAGGAATTAAAAAAAACAGCGGGTATCACTGCGGGGCGCAGCTTGTATGTTTATGAAGTTTATGTTCGAAATTTAAAAAAATATTGCCTGCTCTTGTCTTGAAGGCTTCTTTGACACGAATAATGTTGTCTCGAAACTAGAAATTACTTTGTAAATGTCAACAAAATCTAGAAGCAAATTTGAGAAAGGCTACGAAAAAATTCCACTGTAATGATAATTTATTTAAACGTATCATTTTATTTTCCTTCTAGGAAATTTACAGAGCTTTTTATTTCATGCCATTTTACAAAATATGTATAATATACAAAGATTTCATAATTTTTTCCGCATGAGTTTTTGTACGTATACTAACATTCATTATTTTTATCGTTGTTTCGTCTACAGATAGTCTTATTTGTGAACGAGCCGGCAGTGCGAGGCTAAAACATAAATTAGAATTAAAATACCTGCATCTTTGCAATATCTTTCCTCGTTTGAATTTAAATTTCTTGCCAAGGCTGTTTCTTTTTATTCCTTCTTATTTTTGTGTTTCTTTTTCAGCAGAATAGTTACATAGTTGACTTCTTTATGTCTAATTAATATAAGTACCTGGTTGACCGAGCATTGCTCGGCTGAAAACATGGATAAAACGACGTTTTCTAAAAATGAAACTTAGCTAGATCGATTTTTCGCCCCCGAAACCCCCTGGATACAAAATTTCATGAAAATCGTTGGAGCCGTTTCCGAGATTCAGAATATATATATATATAAGAATTGCTCGTTTAAAGATATAGATAGATTAGTCTATCTTTCCACCCAATTCTGTTACGTCTCTTTGTTTCTGTTTGTAAGTCACAATACAAATTGTAAGGATACGGTATAGATTCTACGTTCACAGTATTTTCCCGTTTTATATTAGCCTTATCCATTGCCTTCGACATGATTGATAATTTTATTATTTTTTTTCGTCGTCGCTCGTTTCGATTTCATCCTTTGTATAGATATAAAGCTTGTCAAGTGAAACTTTTTGCAAGAAACGGTCAAGTACCAGCCTAATTCGTACACCGTACCACGCAATATAAAAAAAAAAACATATATTCGTACAATACAGAATAACCAAGTTTTACATATCAATGTACCTATTACTTGTTTTTATCATAGAACAAAAAGAAATTTTTAATGAAACATGATTTTTTTGTGTCAAGATGTCATGAAGAAGATATAATTTGTGATAATTTCAACTGACTAGGTACTTCACCGTAGTATCTGTGACACGAATGAAGCAAATTTTATTGCTTATTAGTGAAAAACACCTTGCCAACTCATCACTATACCCAAGTGATGATTTTATGGTTGTGACTCTATTAATTGATAGCAACACCGATAAATCTTTAAAGACATATGACGTAAATGTATATAGGTAACTTGTACACTGATTGTTCAATATAATAATCTATACTTGATTTAAGTTTCTCGTTAAAAGAGAAAGGAATCAATTATATTTTACTATTTGTAAGTTAACGAGCAATAATAAGGCTCAATAACAGATAAAAACTCAGGAAATCATTCATGTAACAGACATTTTAGAAATATCTAGATTAGAAATCTAAATATGATATCTACGCTCCAAGATTTGTCTGTCGGAAAACAAGCCGTAAAAACTATAAAAATATTATGTGGCCACGGTTTCGATTCGTGTTTCGTGATTGCGTCTCAAATATCGGGCCTCACAATTTTATGTTCTCGACAAAAAAGTTGCATATTTAATTCAAAGTCGATCGCTGCTATGTAGTCGTTATGATTATGATAGGAATCAGGTTTAGTGAATTGGATGGCAATTTGTTTTTAATTTTTATATTTCATGCGACTAGTATGATACATTTTGTACTGCGGTGTAGTTAGTGATATGTTAATGACTGTGAGGGCAAAGTTAATGCATATTTTTTGAATAAGATAAAGCTCAAAAATGTTGTGAGTGGTAAAAGAAAAAGAGAACAAAAACCCATTATTAGCATAAATAGAATTTTGAGTAATATTTAAGTAATTAAATACATCTACGATTGTCGGACGCAACACCAAAGGTTTTTCCAACTTTGTGAAGTATCAACACCCTCTTTGATTATTTCTCGTCGTAGTCCCTCGAGCAGACCATGGAAAGTTATTCCACATTTTGTAAACATGTTCTGAACTTTTGTTTGTAGATTATCTTTTTGTTATTCACTGCATACACTGTTTACAAATGATGAAATAGAGACGCGTTTTTCTCCATCAATTATAAATACTCTAGCTTGCGCCCGCGACGTCGTCCGCATTGACTTCAGAATTGGGTTCAGAGTGAAATTAAACATCTGTGAGCCGTCTGTGAGTAACAAAAAAGCAATAATTTCATCCGTTATGACACTTACGCTGTGTTTAATACCTAGATGAAAATAAAGGAATCCTTTGCGGATACGTCTTGTAGCTCGTTTTTTGATTTTGAATGTTTTTCCTCGTAAAAAACTATCCTATATGATAATATAGGTAATAAACTGTGTGCAAATTTTAAATGCAAATCTGTTGCGCCGTTTTTGCGTGTTGAGTAACAAACATCTAAACATATTATAAACTTTCACATTTATAATATTATAGTAGGATAAGCTAAGTAACTGTGCTGGTACAGCGACTCCAAAATGTGTCTTGGCTTCCAATACTACAAGGCGTCACCTTTCTTGATCTTGTAGTACTTCATGCTATATTGATTCTAGCTCTTGAAGTCACAAACAAAATACATATACAACATTTAAAATGAATTGATGAGATGAAAGTCCTTTAACAAAAGCTGTACTACCTTGAATGGAGCGACACGCCTTCAATTGCTAATAATTTCGTCATATAAACCGTGGGTGGTAACCGCATTTGCGATATTTTAATCTTGTTTTGCTGTAGTGCGAAATACGACCTACTGATAAACTTCAGAATTTGTATACATGTATGTTAATTGAGATCTATTTCGATTCTGTATGATAGCCGAAACAAAAAAATGTATCGGATTAATTGTAATTTGTTATTATAATTGACAGATACTTATATTCATTCATATTGCCTACAATATCTTTGTACACATACATATAATTATATATTTCAATAAGTGTTTTTTTTTTTCAACTTGTATATTTTCCAAAAGAAATCAAATGTGTATCTCCACATTCTTCTGTTATTTTTCAACAATACCTACTTAACTTTATACATCCCATTTCCCATACTTTTTTACATTATTTTTTTCGATGCATTTCAATATTAGTCTGGTTACGGATATAAATATTTGTGCATGTGTAAAAATTTAGGTTCCTTGTTCCTTAAAAATATAAAGAAATGACTGGTTAATTGAACCGACATAGCATAGGAAGGCTAAAAAAATTACATATCCAATAATTAATTATTACTATGTGTTTAGCATCTGTATAAGTAAACTTTATTATGTTTTCTATCGCTGTATACCACGAAGGTCGTCAAAAACATTCGCCCGAGGCGCTAAACGAACAAAGACAAGACGAGCTTTTTTCTTTTGGCAAATCACGTTTGGTACATTCATCCAGTCTGGTAGCTTTTGTGCGCAAGCGTACTCTCACTACTTTCATGTTTGAGTGTGTGCGTTCCGCGGTAGTGTGTGTGTCGGCTGATGACCTTGCTATCAGGCGGAAGCGCGCGGCCGAGTGACTCAGCGCGCGTCTGCAGCGGAGCAGGGACCTTCAACCAGTTCTCACCATGCCATCGTTCAATCTTCTATTCTTGCACCTAGGACTCTAAATTCAAGATCGCTTGCCGATTCTCCGCAATATTTTTGTATCTCCATAGTCAAACAGCCCTAATGTCGTCAAATTAATCAGTCTTTATCGTTTAAATGTTCACTAAATTGTATCAGACTATGTATGTATAATAACAAAATTCTAGATAATGAATCCTCTCTATTCATGATGATATTGTAGTTCTCGTATGACTATTGCAAGATATGTGATAAAGTTATAGTATTCTTAAAGTTATAAATTAAAGTGTCAATCTCTTGGGTCACACTCAAAACTATAGATACCATTTGCGTAGTAGAGCGCATCCCTAGCGGTAGTGATGTGACACCGTTCCCGCCACGACCGGATCGCATTGATACTCTCGACTCGATAACCGTTACTCGACACGATATTGATACATGGCTTTTATGATTTTTATGCTAATTAGTATAAATAAATATGTATTACCTTCTGAGATTGTAGTTAAGTGATTATTACCATATCGATATTGGTGAAAGATATTAAATTTCAAGTGATTTATAAAAGACTGGCAGTGCTTCGCAGTTTCAGCCGCCATGAGAAACTAATTTTATTTTCCGTACATAAGTAAAAGATAAGTCACGGTAAAGTCCGGTCCGTACCCTAGTAAAGTAGCGGTGAGTTTACTAGAAGCTTCTACAGAGTTTTGGAATCAATACAAATAAATACGTTTTTCTACAAAACAATAAACAAAATTTAAATGCCAAATATTTTTTTAAGTTTCTAAAAAAAAGTAAAAAATTTGTTTAGCTCTCAAAAAATTAAGGAAAACGCAAGAAGGAATATTTAGAAAAGAATAGGTAGCAATGTGCCGTTCTTCAGCTTTTTTTGTAGCCTGATTTTATTATTATTATTTTACACATAGTTGAAATCTAATCAAAAAGACCCCGCGCACCAAGTCATGACGAAATGTCCCCAAGACGCTAAAGTTGCGTTCCTTCTCTGGATGACGAAAGAGTCCTTTGGACCAAAGGACCATTCCGACCTTTTCTGTCAAATAATTGTAATACTATTTAATTTAAATATGTAATTAAACGTTCTCAACAGACAGACGACGCGTGCTTACTGTGCGATCATCCGCTCAGTAAGCGTTGACCCCGGCATAATGCGTGCGTTGCGACAGCAAAAGTAAAAGGTGGTTCGCTGCATGGCCGTTTCGCTAAGCTCTTATTCTTAGTCGTTGAGGAAAAAACAAGTTAATAATATTACAAACGTTAGTGCATGTGCCTCTGTGACTTTTTATATGACTTACCCCGTGGAAGATCTAATTAAACGAAGTGTCCGTTTTATATAAGCTTGTATTCTGTTTCCACCCTTTAACTAATCTGACATAATCAAATCAACTCAAAACTTACTGGTGATAGATAAATCTCCCTAGCAGGAGGTCATCTAGGTAGGTACCACCGCAATACCAGATATTCCGCCGCTAAGCAGGAGTGTGTAAACATTACTGTGTTCCGGTTTGAAGGGTACTGCAGCTAGCGAAATTACTGGGCTATTGTCTCAAATTAATGAGTGCCAAATCAGCGATTGTCTGGATTTTATTTTGTTACCCAAAGTTCTGTGTATCGCTAATGGTCGTGGACAGGGGTTATCTCTTACCGTCAGGAGAGCGTCTAGTTCGTCTCTTTACATTTACATTTAAAAAAAAATACGTTTTACCTTCTTGGGGGTCATCTCTACAATAATTTAAATAATAGACTGTGGCCTAGTGCCAAAACAAAACACGATGCTTCTCATTAAACTGATGGAAATAGTAATTTGTTAACAAGGAAACTGTCATTAAATTGACAACGTGTCAGAACGATACACGTCGTGACGTTAAAGGCCGGTGCTAATGCTCCCATAAAAAAACAAAATCGTGAGTTATGTCGATAATATCCATATTATATTTATATTATATAAAGTTAAATTACCACTCACTGACTGACTGACTTAGATAAATAGAAGTCATATACGGGGGTGTGGTGGAAAAGATTCGAGTATACCACCGTGTAGGGATGAGTTCAGAGGGCCCAGGAAAAATACGAAATCTCCAGAAGACCAGGTCTTCGATGGGGGACCCCATGGGATCTCGGAAACGGTAAACATTTTTACTGTCGCAAATGAGCTATTTCGGCCTAAAACCCTGGTAACTTTCAGGGGGGGCGAAAAAAAATGCACCCCCCATAGGAAAAAACGAAAGCTCCATACAAACTTTGGCCTCTTATTTCTCGAAAGCGGTCAGAGATGGACGGGGGGTGCTCGACCGAATGTCATAGGGGACGTCGAGATCTTCCTCGGTAGGGTGGCCCCGAGGGCCTCCGGAGGCCTTCGCGGGCCTCCAAAATTTCAAAACGGTCGTAGAGGTCTGAAATTTTGGCTCCGGGGGTTTTTGGGCCTCCCGATTCGAAATATGAAAAAATTTTTTGGAACTTTTTTTTTTTTAATATAGCTGCCGTACATTGCTTTTTTCGGGTCGGCACTTGGACGGTCCCGGAGGCGTCCCCGCGAGGCCGGAGGCCTCGCCGGTCGCTCGCGAGGCCGCAGGCCGAGCGAGCGAAGGCGAGGCCGACGGCCTCGCCCCGCACTCCGAGGCCGAAGGCCGAGGAGTGCGGCAACTCGCTACATGCGATATTTTGCCAGAACAGAAAACATTCCAGCGAGGCCGCAGGCCTCGCCCCGCACTTCGAGGCCGAAGGCCGAGAAGTGCGGCGAATCTCGAGGCGCACAGTCGTCATCATCATCATAATCAGCCGATATTCAACCGTACGCAGTTTCCTTACCTATCGTTCGATATGAATTTCGTTTTGAAACTTTTACTAAGCATTGAAAATTTCATCCACGGAAATGTCAAAATCATCATCATAATCAGCCTATACCCAACCAATCACCGTTCTCTACCTATTTATCCTACTGCTTCTTCTTTTTTTAAAGTTGCACCCATTTGACTCTGGAGCTATAACCCTCCTCGCCCTCGGGACCTCCCCGCGGGCCGCTTGCGGCCCGCGCAACCACGCGACATACTAGTTATATAATAAAGTTAAATTACCACTGACTGACTGACTCACTTACATAAATAGAAGTCATATACGGGGGTATGGTGGAACAGATCCGAGTATACCACCGTGTAGGGATGAGTTCAGAGGGCCCAGGAAAAATACGAAATCTCCAGAAGACCAGGTCTTCGATGGGGGACCCCATGGGATCTCGGAAACGGTAAACATTTTTACTGTCGCGAATGAGCTATTTCGGCCTAAAACCCTGGTAACTTTCAGGGGGGGCGAAAAAAAATGCACCCCCCATAGGAAAAAACGAAAGCTCCATACAAACTTTGGCCTCTTATTTCTCGAAAGCGGTCAGAGATGGACGGGGGGTGCTCGACCGAATGTCATAGGGGACGTCGAGACCTTCCTCGGTAGGGTGGCCCCGAGGGCCTCCGGAGGCCTTCGCGGGCCTCCAAAATTTCAAAACGGTCGTAGAGGTCTGAAATTTTGGCTCCGGGGGTTTTTGGGCCTCCCGATTCCGAATATGAAAAAATTTTTTGGAACTTTTTTTTTTTTAATATAGCTGCCGTACATTGCTTTTTTCGGGTCGACACTTCGACGGTCCCGGAGGCGTCCCCGCGAGGCCGGAGGCCTCGCCGGTCGCTCGCGAGGCCGCAGGCCGAGCGAGCGAAGGCGAGGCCGACGGCCTCGCCCCGCACTCCGAGGCCGAAGGCCGAGGAGTGCGGCAACTCGCTACATGCGATATTTTGCCAGAACAGAAAACATTCCAGCGAGGCCGCAGGCCTCGCTCCGCACTTCGAGGCCGAAGGCCGAGAAGTGCGGCGAATCTCGAGGCACACAGTCGTCATCATCATCATAATCAGCCGATATTCAACCGCACGCAGTTTCCTTACCTATCGTTCGATATGAATTTCGTTTCGAAAGCATTACTAAGCATTGACAGTTCCACCCACGGAAATGAAAAATCATCATCATAATCAGCCTATACCCAACCCATCACCGTTCTCTACCTATTTATCCTACTGCTTCTTCTTTTTTTAAAGTTGCACCCATTTGACTCTGGAGCTATAACCCTCCTCGCCCTCGGGACCTCCCCGCGGGCCGCTTGCGGCCCGCGCAACCACGCGACATACTAGTTATTATATTATATAAAGTTAAATTACCACTGACTGACTCACTTACATAAATAGAAGTCATACAAGGGGACACGGTGGAAAAGATCTGAGTATACCACCGTGTAGGGATGGGTTCAGAGGGCCCAGGAAAAATACGAAATCTCCAGAAGACCAGGTCTTCGATGTGGGACCCCATGGGATCTCCGAAACGGTGATATCTAGGGGGGTCGGTCTCGAACAAAATCTTCCCAAAACCCTGGTAACTTTCAGGGGGGGCGAAAAAAAACACCCCTCCCGAAGAAAAAAACGCGCCCCCCATACAAACTTTGGCCTCTTATTTCTCGAAAGCGGTCAGAGATAGACCGGGGGTGTTCGACCAAATGTCATAGGGGACTCCGAGACTCAACTGCCGGAAGAGGTCTAGGAGGCCTCCGGAGGCCTTCGTGGACCTCCAAAATTTCAAAACGGTCGTAGAGGTCTGAAATTTTGGCTCCGGGGGTTTTTAGGCCTCCCGATTCCGAATATGAAAAAATTTTTTGGAACTTTTTTTTTTTTAATATAGCTGCCGTACATTGCTTTTTTCGGGTCGGCACTTGGACGGTCCCGGAGGCGTCCCCGCGAGGCCGGAGGCCTCGCCGGTCGCTCGCGAGGCCGCAGGCCGAGCGAGCGAAGGCGAGGCCGACGGCCTCGCCCCGCACTCCGAGGCCGAAGGCCGAGGAGTGCGGCAACTCGCTACATGCGATATTTTGCCAGAACAGAAAACATTCCAGCGAGGCCGCAGGCCTCGCCCCGCACTTCGAGGCCGAAGGCCGAGAAGTGCGGCGAATCTCGAGGCACGCGAGTCGTAATCATCATCATAATCAGCCGATATTCAACCGTACGCAGTTTCCTTACCTATCGTTCGATATGAATTTCGTTTCGAAAGCATTACTAAGCATTGACAGTTCCACCCACGGAAATGAAAAATCATCATCATAATCAGCCTATACCCAACCCATCACCGTTCTCTACCTATTTATCCTACTGCTACTTCTTTTTTTAAAGTTGAACCAAACTGAACCTAAATGCCTGACCCTCTTCGCCCTCGGGACCTCCCCGCGGGCCGCTTGCGGCCCGCGCAACCACGCGACATACTAGTCCATATACTATAAAGCTAAATTACCACTGACTGACTTAGAGAAATAGAACTCATATAAGGAGGGGTCGCAGAAAAAAACTAATTACAGATTCGTATAGAGAATCGTTCAGAGGGCCCGGGAAAAATGCCAAACCTTCGGAAGGTCAGCTCCTGATGATGGTACCCCAACGGATCTCGGAAACTAGAAACATTTTTACTATTGCACTTTAACTAAATATTATCGAAACCCTGGGAACTTTTAGGGAGGGCGAAAAAAAATACCCCTCCCATACAAAAAAACATGGCCGCCATACAAAATGTAACCTCTAATATCTCAGAAACGGTTTGACATAGGCGGGGTATGTTCGACCAAATGTCATAGGGGACGTCGAGAACTTTCCGGCAAAGGTCATCTTCAAGGTCACCTTTGACCTTCGATGACCTCCAAAATTTCAAAAAGGTCCTAGGGCGCTGAATTTTTGGCTCCGGGGGTTTTCGAGGCCCCGAGTCCGAATATGAAATTTGTTTTTCGAAATTATTATTTTTTAATATGGCTGCCATACATTTTTATTTTCGAATCGGCCCTCGAATAGATCTCATATAAAGGAGAGTGATGGGAGAAATGTAAGTATACTATCGTGTAGAGAATGCTTCGGTGGTTTTGGAAAAAGTGCGTGACCTTCGGAAGGTTGACTCCTCGAGGTGGTACCCCATGATATCTCAGAAACGGTAAACTTTATCGGGGTGGCTCTTGAACTAAATCTTCTCTACACCTTGGGAACTTTCAGACGAGATAAAAAAAAATATAGGTCTCATACAAAAAAACGTGACCTCCATACAAAATGTAACCTCTAATATCTCCGAAACGGTTTGAGATAGGCGGAGTGTGTTCGAACAAATATAATAGGGAACGTCGAGCACATTCGGGTGGTGGCCATTGCCATGGTCATTGGGAGTCATTGTTAACCCACAATGGTCCTACGGCGCTCAATTTTTGGCTTCGGGGGTTTTTAAAGTCCCTGAACCCGAATCTGAAATTACTTTTTCGATTATTTTTTTTTTAACATAGCTCCCATACATTTCGATAACAGAGAACGCATAGCTTTTTCGTGAGCGCCTAACATACCGATATAAAGCCAAGTGAACGCACCGAACATAGCTTAAACGAAAAGATAAACTGCATCGTGAGGGAAACTTAATTTTTATGCTCAGCGAAATAAGGTCGGTTATTGCATTTTATTATCTGCATAGTAAAGTCGGTTATTATTAAACGGTTCGTTTTGTCTATTGTTCCTATGACGTACTAATTTGCATCCCTTATTACCTGCGAGTAAGGTCGGTTTTCAAAAACTCATTTTTTTTGTCTATATTATTATTCCTATGACGCACTAATCTGTGTCTCTTATTTATTTACGCGCTCAGGGACTTTTGACACGTTAGCAGTGTTTTAAAAAAAATATTGTTTACAGTATTTTTCAGTAGGACGTGAGTGTTGTTTAATTTCAATTACTTTTCGTGTTTTAAAGATCGATGTATAAGTGCATATCTAATTTTTAAACTTTGGACACATCAAAAGACCACGGCTAATGCAACATGGTCGAACTGTCGAGGTAAATAAACTTATTTTTGTTTCATATAATAGTATTTATAAACATAATTAGGTACTGATAAACTTTAAGTAGTTTTGGTAGTACATATATGTATTTGTGTAGGTACATCTATTATATCTACTTTTTAAACTTACAATTGTGATTATTTTTGAATGAGTATTTACTTACAAGTTATTCATAGGGTCCGAATCAGTCTTATTGCTGCCGAAACTTAGATAGGTACCTATTTGTAATTGTTGTAGTATTTTGCGAGTAATTTTATTTACTTAATTTCATCTAATATAGTATAGAGGGTTTGTCAACAACACTGCACTAATCTGTATCATGTGCAAAATTGTACAGTTTTTTTAAATATGTAAGTATTAAGTTTTTTTTAATTGGACTTGACGACTTTACCAATCTTCAACTGTCTTTGGGTTTGGTCATAAATAAGTCATAATAATCATCAGCCAAACTAACTTTATTGCGATTCTTTACCCATTTATGATACTGCTTTTTAATTATTTAAGTTTTTATAAGTCAAATACAAAAAAAATAACTGTCTGACCTCCCCCCTCGCCGTACACCCCAGGCCGCGCAACCACGCGAAGTACTTATTATTTACTTTTTTTTAATGGAGTTTTTCTTAGGGTAACGTACCTACTTTCTTAATCATCATAACAACCAGCCAATTTTGAACCTTGTTGCGATTCTTTACTTCTTTCATTTTGTTTTTCTTTTTTAAAGTTTTTACTGAACTTGGTCTTAGGTTCACCACCAGTCCCAGGATGCCGGTCATTAATTCACCATCATCATCATCATCTTCAGCAAATATTGAACCGTATTCCGTTTTCTTACCCATCATTAATTTTGTATATTTTTTTTAAAGTTTTTATATCTGGACTTGGTCTTAGGATGCCAGTCATTAATTCACCATCATCATCATCAGCCAATATTGAACCGTATTGCGATTCTTTACCCATTTTTATGTTTTTTAAAGTCAAACACAAAGTACAAAAACACCTGTCTGATTTGCCCCCCTTGCTGTACACCCCCCTCCGCGGGCCGCTTGCGGCCCGCGCAACCACGCGACATACTAGTCACTATTTAAAGCTCTATGGGCGCCTAACAACTGTAATACGTCAATCCATTAACTTTGTACGTCTTGTTATGTAAGCATTATTCTACATAACTAATAAGTGAGTTAATATAAAAAAATAGTTTTTAAACACGAGCTTTTAATGTGCAGCAGCTAGGTAAAGCTGTAATTTAAAATAGGCAAACAAAATTTCGAGTCTATACCGTAGGTGACCGTTAAGGAGTTCCTTCGTCTGGAGCCAATCCTGGGTAACCATTAGTTACCATAAAAACGCATTATCAATGGGTCAAATCTTAATTCTGTTGTGCAAGAGGAAGTGTTTATAATTCAACATAAACTAACTACACATACATTGCAAGTTAAATAAAAGATTGTAAAAACACTGATCACTAGTCTATATCTGCGACGAACATAATAAAAGCTTCATTCACATTGTGTGTCATCAGTTTTGCTACATAGTAATCCAAGGTTAATATGTTAGCTACCTACTCTAATGATCGCTAAAATGATGAATCACAAGAAGACAGACTACGAAGAAAAACTATTTTGTCACCCACTAAACACCAAAACAAAAGAAAGATATGACTCAAATGCGATGGTTTGACAGACAGACTTTTGCGCAATTATCACTAAACCGCAGAAAGCTCGATAACGAGCAAAATCAGATCACAGATTTCGAATTCGCAGAAACTCGAATCAAAAGGCGACGAGCAAATGTTAAATTTTAAAAAAGCTCAGAACAAAGACGACCTTTTTCCGTAATCCGTTAAGCGAATGCTACTTTCTCCGATACTCCTGAGTTCCCACGAGGCCCCGAGAGGAGGTCTGAACCGAAATCATGATACATCCTTGCCCGCAGGTTTCGAAATGAAATGATTCCGCGAAACCATTACTGGGTGACTCACGCGCCGGTGCAGGGTACCTCTGGAACAGGTCTTGGCGTTGCGAGTGTAGACAGAGGCGGTTTGCCCCTTGTAGGTCAGAAAACATCGAATAAAATATTATCCGATTTAGTAAACTCTATCTCATCTCTTAATCTTTGTACCGAAATAAGAAGATTGTTATAATTGTCTGACTTTTTGTGACGATATATTTTTGTTCTGTGTCTAGGTGTTCTGTATATATTTACAAAAAAAAAGTATGTATGTATAAGTATTCTATCAGTTATGTATCAGGTTCCCATAGTGCAAGCTTAAATTAGTTTGGGGTGAGATG
The DNA here is from genome assembly GCA_950106695.1 of Biston stratarius. NCBI lineage: Eukaryota > Metazoa > Arthropoda > Insecta > Lepidoptera > Geometridae > Biston > Biston stratarius. The sequence goes on from OX467109.1 coordinate 30,069,058, forward strand.
ACGATGTGTGCAATGTCTTACGATATATTATTATTAGTACCTGGATGACCGAGCTTTGCCCGGTTATCTTTTTGTTTTCTAAAAATGAAACCCAGTTAGATCGATTTATCGTCCCTAAAACCCCCTGCATACTAAATGTCATGAAAATCGTTGGAGCCGTTTCCGAGATTTAGATTATATATATACATATACATATATATAATCTGTATCAGATTAGATATATTAACTAACGTTGCATTAATGCAATACTTTTCGTTTACTTAACATTCTTTTGTTGATTTCAATATTATAGTTTTCTGCTTTACCTGTCTCCGGTTCTTTATATATTTATATTTCTTTTAAATCTTGAAAAATATTTAATTTAGCCTTTTTCGTTCATTGGTTTTATTTTAGCATTTCCAAACTAGATGATTCAAAACATTGATAGATTGATAGAAATTCTTTATTGTACAGAAATAGAAAAATGTATAGACAAAAATGTGAACAAAATATTCTATTATTGATGGATAACTTGCCCCTTTGTTACATCCTGGGTACGTCCTAACCTTGGGTCCAAGCTTAGCGACGTTTGACTCACCGCAGCGCACGGTGTTTTTGTGGTGTCTGGCGAACTCTGGCCAAATTGAATCGTATGTCGATTTTGTTTGAAAAAACATTCTTTGTTCACATACTCATGTGTCAGAAGCTTAAAATGTCGACTAAGCTCAGCGACATAATTATTACTGTTGCTGAATAGGTTCAAATGTACTCTATCACTATGCAGTGCAGCGATTTAACGCAAAATAAATATAGTAAAAAAAAAATTGCCTTGTAACACGTGTGCAAAATTTCAAAAACTTCTTGAAGATGTTGAAAGATTTTGTTACAAATCATACTAATAAAAATACATATATTTAATTAAAAAAAAAAAAAAAAAAACAGTTTAACAAAGAAATTTATTGCCATAAACTTGCCACGAACTTGTAAAATTTTGGAGTAGACGCAAAAGTATCGCTATTTATAATACTCGTAGTTCGTTGTAAACGGTCACAGACGTGACTGCACAGCAACGCAATTTCCGGAGATTTTTTCTATCTGCGCAGGCGTTTGCCAATTAAGTCGATTTTAATTTGGGTACCGGAAAACTCAACCATAGTGACGGTTAGACCGGTTGAACTAGAAGTGTTATTTGCTGCGAAGGATATTTTTTACATTCACAAGCACTGATTTGGCCTTCTTCAGGCGATTGTGAGTGAACATGTGAATTGAAAGTCACAAGTTCAACAGGTGATATTTGCTAATCTTGCATCGATATCGTTCTGTAATTAATTGTATAATTTCGATAATTGTGAAGTTTCGGTGTTTTTATCGACTACAACCAACCATGTACAGAGCACGTCACTATTCCTTGTGCTTATGATATCTTTGAAAATTGTATCGTTTTAGAGTTTACAATACTAAAAGCATTATACCTAATATCCGACCGCCCATGTCTTTATGGATTATAATACTATGAACCTATCTGTTCATATTAATTATCGCTAAAACGCGATTAGTTTTTATTGACAAGGCTAGCGTCGAAGCGCATCACTATTAGGCAATTAGGGCTTGCGCAAATAATTTATTACTTTTAGTCTTTAAAATTATGTCAAGGTTAAAGTTCGTTAATACACTGTTTTAAATTTGCATGAAATCTATAACTAACCTTTTTATCTATTCATTGTTTTTACGTAAAACAGCAATAGCTATTAGTGTTAATATGGGACAGAACTTTGAAGAATTCAGTGTAAGAACTGTGCGGGTGGCGGGCTGGCGGGTCCAACGCGTTGCAGGGACAAGAACCCGTAACGACTCCTAGGACTTGCGACCGAGTTGTAGGCCTGAACCTACACCTCGCCTGGCCACTTTAAATACGTGTTAATGCTCACCGTCACTCATCGTGGGAATACGGGTGTATTTCCATCCCTGTCTGGGTGTGTTTGATATGCCCTTTTTTATCTAACATTACCTTACAAGCTTACGCCTGCGTCTTCGTCTGAATTAACTTTAGAATTAGTTTCAGAGAGAAATGAAATATATGTAACAAATAGACTGCCCTGTTTTATTGTATTGGTAGTATCTCCACTTCAAGAGCCGTAGGGCGTGGGTTCGATTCCCATTCAGTACAAGGATTTTAGTGGTATGATCAAAAAATGTTTGTTCAGTGTCTGGGTGTTCTGTATGTATTTACAAAAAAAAGTATATATGTATTCTATCAGCTATCTGACTTCCATAGTACAAGCTTTGCTTAGTTTGGGGTCAGATGGCGCTGTGTGTAATGTCCTACGATATTTATTATGAAATAAGCGATAGTCATGAAAATTGTGCAATTTTATTATTAAATTATGATAAATGATACCTTTTTATACAAATTCAAATAGTTATACTGGAATAATGTTCCATAAGACGCATCTTAGATTGGCAGACATACATCATCATCATACATCTCATACCAGATTGGCACAGGACCGAGGCAGATGGTATAACAAGAGAGAGGCCTATACCCAGCAGTGGGATAAAGAAGGCTGTGGATGATGATGATGATGAAGACGCATCTATACCAAATTTCGAGTGGATACGTCCAGTACTTCATTTTTGATAATCCCACAGGAACCTGACATTTTTCTGATATAAAGAGTATCCTATATGTTAATCCGGGTAATAAACTGTATGTGTGCCAAATTTCATCCAAATCCGTTCAGCCGTTTTTGCGTGATTGACTAACAAACATCCAAACAAACAAACTTCCGCAGTACTAGCTATTGCCCGCGACTTCGCGTGGAATTTAACAAAAAGTTTGTTTAGTTTGCATTTTAAAAAGTATCTACGTTAATCCTGGTCATAAACTATATGTGTGACAAATTTCATCCAAATATGTTCAGTAATTTTTACGTGAAAGAGTAACAAACATCCATCCATCCACCGTCACAAACTTTCACAGTAATAAAATATTAAGTAGGAAGTAGGATTGTAATATTAGTAGGATAAGAAAATAGGCAAACCAGAAGTTCGTTACAACCAACGGTCCATATGTCTGCGTTTACCGCGCATACAAGGTCCGTAGAACCGCCGTTTTCTTGGGAACCGTCAACCGACACGGAATGTTTCCGTTACTATTATTTATTCTGTGTATGTCGGTACATTTACCCCCTCCCTATCCAGTCGCCGAGACCCGTAAGTTTAGTGGTGGGTGGGGGACCGGTCGTCGTGCCCTCGATGCGTTCGATTCCGCCTTGCTACTTGCGAAACTACAGAGCCCCGATAAACCCTAATGCGTCCGCGAGATAAACATGTCAAATGTTAATTGACTTGCTTTTAGAAAGTCGGGGCTTTTCACGTAGCCAATTAGGAGGCTAACTCGCTGAAATGACATTTTATGAAACCATATGACCATATAAGGCTCTCTTCTTTTAAGTTAAGGATGGAGGAAAAACAAAAGAAAGAGGGAAGGGATGTGTTTTAAAATAAATTGAAAATACATGTACAGATTTACACACAAAAGTTAGGCACCATCAAGCTGCAGTGTAGCGGCGTTTCTAAGTTTTAAGCAAATTGCTTGCCAAAGCGCAAGGCCGTCTCAAGCGTTCACCGCTCGATTTTCAAAGTTTTTTATATCTCAGCTGTCGACTGGTAAAACCCAGCAATTTCAATTAAATATCAAGTTACTTAACATAACTGTTCCAATGCAGCCTGTAAATAACGGAACAAAATACTTGCGAGTAATTAATTCCCTTTCGCGACATTTTAACTCTGTGAGATAAATACATTCTTCAAGACATGATTCATACTATAAAGGGCGTAGAAGTCTGAGACCATGTTTGAAAATAAATGAATATTTATCGTTCAAATTTCCGAACTTCTTTTTTTGAATCCAGCCATATATGTATTATTATCATTAGTTTAATTCGCAATGTATGCGGTTCTAATTGGATTAAATAAATATATAATACATATATATATATATACATTCAGACATTCCACCTACTTTTTTGATCCTCTCAGAATTTCTCATACATTTCATCCGATTGCTTACTAAGTTTCCCCAAATCTTTGACAAACTGGCATTTGATTCCATAGCACATGATATCAATAGCCCCGGATATACCAATGTTTCCAACCGGGGCAGAAACTTGATAGTTAAACCCCCTTTCTCCAGTGTTTGAAATAAATAGTTTAAAAAAAACTCACAAATACATATATGGGTGGCATTTTTTGTAACCGGGAGAATAAGTACCCTTTCATGCATTTACACTTAGTATATATATAAAAAAAATGTAAAACTCTGAAAATTTGTTTTTCCTAAAGATGAAACTTAAATCGATTTTTCACACTTAAAAACTCACATGTTAATTCAGCTCTCTCGTAGAGCCCCTAGTTTTAGATGTGACGGCAATTCTCCCGGCAATCAACTTGTGATACTTTCATAAAGTTGGATGTTTCAAAACCAGCTGGGCGTTTTAAATTCAAATGAATAATTGATAAAACAACGTGCGCTGGATACTAGGCGCTTTGTGAAACAAGCTTTATTTTCAAGCATATTAGGAACCTATGTTATGGTTTTGGCGCCCCTGAAGCTGCCGCCCGGGGCATGTAGCCTGGTTTGCCCCCCTCTAGATTCGGGGTTGCCTGTCAATATCTAGTAATACATCATCAAGATGACTCATCGTTGATATCCTTTGATAAAATCAAATAATACTACAACTTTCTTAAATTATTTACCAAAATTAATTACGGACCTGTTTTCAGTTTACTTCTTGATACAAATAGATACTCGGTAACAAATCAGCGTTATTTCAATTATATACAGCGGTTTCGTTGTCGACAAACCGCCGCAACTTAAGTCTATTAGTATCGGCCCTTCTCTTAATTAATTCAACATTTTGACCCACTATCTCAATAGCAACGACTGGTCGAAGACAACATTCCGCTGGCATTTAAATGGTGATCCAATCTGCGGTATTTGTAGACCTTGGAGGATTTAGTTGTGTCACGTTGCACCTGATTTATTTCCAAACTATCATTCCAACTGGCGATTACATGGATATGATTGTGTTGCTCTGGAATTTCAATTATACGTGAAATTAATTTTTTCCTGCACTTTTTCGAAGTATCATGTTTTACTTTGGAAACTGACGTGGTTTGACACATGTTTGTTTTACTTATGCCGAATTATTCACTTTTAATTATATCGGACACTCCGACTATAGTTTCGGCCACATCAGGTGGCCTTCATCATGGAGACAAAGCTGAGAACAACGCGCGCGCAACCTCGTCTTCGTTTCTTCGTCAGCTTTGTCTCCATGATGAAGGCCATAGAATATGACCGAAACTATAATCGGGGTTTCCGATGTGAATAATAAAATAAAACGTGAGTAATCCCGCACAATTAAAACAAAAATGTATCATATGTTTTTTTTTCATGATTTTTTTACATTGTTATATTCACCAGGATTGGTATTAAAGTGATGTTTAGTCATGACAAAGCAACGGATAAACAGGAAGGCAAGGTATACTTCCACATATTCTAAACAAAGTATAATTTTACTAGGCGGTGGATCCCCTTTGCAAGAGGTCGTCTAAATTTGCACCACAGCGATATCAGATATCCTGCCGCTAAGTGAACATGCCTGATTACTGACATATGACATAATCATGAACACGTTATCTCTTACCATGAAATGGAGCGTCTCGATCGTGTCATTACTTCCTTTCATTAAAAAATTAAACATAGATATCACGACACACAATTCTTTTTACCCCCCCATATACGATACAATTACACGTGCAGAATACTATCAAAATATCAATATAAGACATGTAAAATTACTCATAACCAACGAAAGATTTGTGACATAATTATTTGCAACACGTGGGTCTTATTCACAACATCGGAATGAATTAAAAATAACAGAAAAGACGTCGATCAGCAAAATACGAGTGTGACTCACGGTCTTCAACATTCAACTTTAAGTATGGGGCATAGATTGAACAGCAGTTACAGGTTTTGGCGCCTTTGAAATGGCTTCGTGTGAGAGACGGTTCATTGCTCAAGGTTAATGCACAGAAAGGGTATGGTAGAACGAATTCTATGTGCGTAGTACATACTTAGGGTAAGGTGTATGAATGAAATGTGGAATCTTACTAACCTCCTACCTTACAAGTTAACTTAATGTAACATTATAAATTACAGATAGATAGGTGAACTATTCACATCAAAGATTAAACAACAACAATTGGTAACAATTTGTAGCCTCGTCATTAAGAGAGATCTCTTCCAGGCTACCTTAGGATAGAATGGATCTAAGTAAAAGTAGAAAACGGGGTGTGGCAATAATTTCAACGCTTGCTGATGTTTTTGAAGTTAAATTTTCTAGAATTCTTTTGGGCAAACTATTGAATCTATGGAGTACTCTTGGCCGAAGTCTGTATTTCCCGTAAAGAACAAATTAGGTATCTTCGAAACCAGAGTAAACAGGTTTCTTCTAGGTAAGCATACGCCATCCTAGACCGCATCATTGGTCAACATTGAGCAGGATATGACCAAACTCAAACCTTTGAATAAAAGACTAAGTATAATAATAATAACCTTTTAAGCAATGGTAAAATTTCGATTGATTTTGCATTGGTGTCGATTTAGGATAATTTAATTTTAAAACACAGCTACTTGAACTATCTAATTGAATATACTATAGCTTATTGTTGTCTAAAGTGCACATTGTTATTTTAATAGTTTCGCAACGGTAGCGACTACCGCTATCTCTCCGTCGATCTACACGGTAAACACTGTCCACTTTGTCATTCTAATCTGTCACTGCACACATTAGGGTTGTACCTATAACATAACGATTAAATTAAATTACGGCAATTCGTTTGCCACTGTAACTGATTTATTCGTTAACGAGACATAACGGCTAAAATATGCATTAAATCAGCTGCCTTAACAGCTATTACGGCTAAAATAGAATGCCGAGGTCGACCACTGCAGTGTGGAGACAGGAACGACACGTAAAGACGAACCTTGGCCTATTGGGTGACGGTAGACGACATTCGTTAATAACTTTTAACGGGATCGTGTCGTTAATGAAATTGGACCGTGACAGTTTTTACGAGAGACCTAATTTTGAAATGGTTGTTGACGCAAAAGCTGTTTTTTAAATAAAATTTAAAGGTCGAAACGAAATGTAAAACTATTTTTTTAATCGTAAAGTTTTTTATTGTATTCTTTGTGGGAATTAATATAGTTTAATCATATTTTTGATTAAAAACTAATTTAGTGTTAGCAATGTGGTGGCAATAAACTTTAGTTATCCAGTCAGCATGACACGTCCTGTTAGCTTGTTAATTCATTACGAGTCATTAAATAGCACTAGGAAGTATTGGAACTAAGGTGTGTTGGGACCTATAATATTTGAACAGGATTTATCGTCTAACAACGGTGTTACAGATAATAAATGGATATCTAGGTAAGTAGATATTAAATTAAGTATTAACCAATGCTATCGCAATGTAGATATTGCAGTCAACGTTGAACACCTTGGGAGCAAAGTCTATGGCGCCGAGAAGAGAAATATGCTCGTACTGCAATCGATTTATTTATGGGTTCAATTTACTTTAATGTATCATTTAAGAGTTAAGAAATAAAAGCTAGATTGATCATCCACAGATTTCCTTAACTCACTGTTGGCAGAGAAGACATGTACATTAATAAATGTGCTATGTAATGGGTTTTGATTATAATCTTTTGATTGAGATACGAGTATAAAATTGTTTTATATGGTGCTCAGTAATAACTTGAAGCATTTGAGAGATTTCACAATAATTTTCATGATAACATTATAATTACCCTAACGTCAAATATAAACTTTTTGTTCGAATTAAGAAACTAATTATATTGACAACGCTGAGTCCTCATTTTATTTTTGGCATTTTGGATATTATAATGCATTCCAATAATATTGATTTTATTATGGAAACTGACGTGATTGATTTGTGAACTATAAAGCGATTTTATCGAATCGAAGGAGATGTAGTGATGTTCCTTGTTTGCAATACAATTAAATCTCAGAAAACCTGAATCTACAATCCTGTTTCTCGCAGTAAGTTACTATTGCATTACACCGTTAACTACCAGAGACAATACGTTTGTCTTAGTTGTTTATGGTATGACTGGTTCATTACAGTCTGTGGTGAAATTTACTATTAGTTTCTCTCTGCTATTGCTGATTCTAAATCTCTATATACATATTGTACTAATTGTCAGATGTCTATCGATTTTTGATAGATTGTAGACTAGTTTGAACAATGGAAGTTTGTAGTTAGCCCTGTTGCAAGTATAATCTCTTTCCTTCTATCAATTTTCCATTAATGTAGTGACCATCAGCAAACTTAACCTTGTTGTAAAAGAAGTTGATTACGTTGATGCTATTGTAATATTTGCATTATATGTTTATACAACTGTCTGTCTGGCGGTATTACTTGCAAAAATATATTCAAGATTATTCCTTGTCAAGTTTATAATAAAGTACGTCCAATAACCGATGAGTACACTTAGTACTTATCGGTTTCATTACCATGGTCACACCAATATGTATATGTACTGTTGGACATAGGCATCTTGCGATGCTAACCATCTACTACTACTGCTAACATCGATCTTTTGACTTCCACTTTCTGTACATCAATTTTTCACGTCTATTGCATCAGCTAAAATAATATGCGTAGTTTGAAACAAGAAATATAAACTATGTTTTACAATACTTATTTTCGACTTAGCAGACACGAAACGGCTTTAACTCCCTTAAGCTATCTCGGCTCTTGTTACAGATGAGTACAGACAGACTGAAAACTAGTCACACCTGTTGGCATGGTACCAGGGCGGGGTGTACGAACGATGGCTAGACTGTACATTAGTGCCATTCACCTTTGTTACTTTCTTCTATGACTAAGGCTGTTGCGGCAAGGCCATCGCTTCCTTCAAAGTAGTTCGTTCATTTTGTCGTAGATCATAGTCTTCGTTATTAATCTGTTATACTTTACAATTTTTAACCAACATAGTTGTCATGTTATGCCTTCTGTTGGTAAAGTAGAAGATACCAATCCAATATACATCGTGGCAAGTAAAACATCAGTAACTTTACAGTGATTCTAAGATATCCTTGAATTAGTATACAATTAAGATATTATTATTTCTATAAATATTGTTATTTCCATAGAACCCAATCTATAAATGTTGTTTCTTACGTGGAGCCCAAAGTCCGAATTGAATTAATCACCAAAAGCAACTGCACTTTTAGTTGGTCGGTTCGCTTTTACATTTAACATACCTCTATAACCTGTAACTAACTACATTTATGTTGAGTTGTAAAGAAGTTACGAAGTATCTATTGTAATAAGTATTTATCTTATTAAGTTAAGCACCTTTATCATCGTTGCGTTCCGGTCATCTACTTTTGTATATACACAGCACAACGAATTACCTCTATTGTATTTTATTCCGAGATCAAGTGTATTCAACAACACTGGGCAACTAATGAACGTTCCGCAGAAGTCTTTGTTCCTTGTCCTATGGTACCGAACTATCAAAGATAGTTTACTTCATTCATCTGTCTGTATATTATCTTTATTCTTAGTATTTTGAATTTAAATTGTATTTATCGGTAAGCATCTAAACTGAACTTATTGAAATAATCATGTATTCCAGTAGAGTTTTTCGTTCGCTACCAATGATATTCTGACTCTTTAAAGATAAGAGTGTTTGTCTCATCTATTTTAAATCTGTGTTTTTTAATTATATATCATATGTGATATATATATATATATATATATATATATATATATATATATATATATATTTATTATTATTATTATATATATTATTTATTATAGTGTCTTTGTAATAAGTTCAAAGTTCAAACTACATTCATCAGTACTCGTTACAGTTAATCCCTCGGAACTTCTGAATTAATTGCTGCAGTTATTTGTTCGACGTCCATGGTATCAAAGACACGGTGTTGACCTCGTGTATTTTTAATCTATATTTTATATACTTTTCATTCCAAGCTTACTCTATTCATCGATAAATAATCATTGATCGCATTTCGTAGAAGAGTTCTTCGATGAGTGGGCATGATATCACAGAGTGTTCATCTTGTCTATTTTTAATCTATATTTTGTAGTGTCTCCGTCCTAAGTTCAAACTACATTCATCGGTAATCCTTCGAACTATTGAATGAATTGCAGCAAGGTTCTTTGTTCGATGCCCATGGTATCGTAGGCAGAGTGTTCACCTCGTCTATTTTAGTGACGGCGTGGGTGACAGGGTGCGATGTACTCTAGGGGTTACACGACCTTACTCGCACAGGTCAAGGATGTAGGAACTGTAGGATTGGAAGTTAGTTGACACCTCGTTTTCATTTTCAGTGTATTGGACTCGAGTTGAGGCGACGTAACCGTATGAACGGTTTTGATTGTTAATAGTATAATAGATATCTGGAAAATTTTGTTTTATACGATTACTCTGATTTTCGTAAAAAGGGTAAAGCTAATAATGTTGTAGGTGCTTGAGAGTTTTATGTTCTGAGCCAAGATTTTTCAGAACTTCAAGTGTAGTTTTTTAGCAATTATGTTTTGAAACACTGTTATCGAAAAAATGTCGAATTTAATGCTTTTGTTATTGAAACAAGGTGCACCTGTATAATATGTCGATAGTACAATATTATCACATTGCATGACTCCACGCTTACGTCACACTGATAGTGCTGTGACCTTAAGATAATTATCGGTCGACGCCTCGTCTTATTGCCTTATCGATAACTTAGAATAACATCGCAAGGACATCATTGGCATAGCGAGTGAACCATGAATTGTCGAAGAGATGCGTTGTTGCGTTATATTTATTTTTCAAATCGATAAATGTTTCTAGTGACACACCTAAGCGATAAAGTTGTGTATGGCTTTTCCTTGTTATTGTTGGTCAATACTCTGCAATTTGTTTTGAGTGGAGCATTTGTTTTGATATGTAGAGCTTATTGTTTTGTTGGTTATTTTATAACCTTGAATGAATGCCGCTTAGAATTTGTATTATTATTTTGTAGTTTAGGAAACGCCATTATCAGTATCGATAGAATTAAAAGTGAAGTTATAATCAGAACCGTAAAATTCGAATTACATTTTTTATCCCTGGTACTTGGTCTACATATGTTTTATACGTTATAGATATTGCTTTGTATTTTAAATGCGTGGAAAATCACCAGTTTGCTTTGCGTTCGATAAATACGAAGTAGACAAAGCAACTCGTCTGGCGTATCGTACAAATGACCGCTCGGCCTTGTCTAGGCCGTGGTGACGCCATACTGCGTGCGGATGAACAAACTCCTTTTATTAGGACACTAAATTCGACACCTGTCTCGCTCAAGTACTTGGTTTTTGTACGCATAAGAAAGAGATGAACAGATTTTCAAATAGAGCTAATTATAAATCTTAGACGTCACTGACATTATGGCTTAGTAAAGTTTTTATGAGCTTAGCTGTTTCTTATAATTGTTCTTTGTGTTGATATAAATCCTATGAGGTGATATCGATGCTTTTATCAATATTGATAAAAGCATCTATCAAACATATATATGTTATAGAAATAAAATAAACAATGTTAATTCTGACATAATCTGTAAAGTAAAATAACTACCTATATAACTAAATATATCTGTAAAATAACTTTTGTTTATTTTTACAGATATATTTTAAGTTGAACAACCGCCTTGTACGCTATCAATTCCCTAAAAATAATATTATAATAATTTTAAATTGAAATGTCGCTGCAGTCAATAATATATTTAATTTTGGCTCTTGTAGCAATTTAACTGTATTCCGGTTACCAATTCCAAATAAGCTTGTCCACTGACGCATAGATTGCTTAATATTGACTGCGTTCTACGTTGCGTAATTGCCAATTAATTGCGTTGTCAAGGCGACTGGAATGAGCTGTCCACCCGTCTGATAGCGCACAACGCTTAGCCACTATTGTTTTATTCTGTGGCCAGTGAAGTAGCTTGCTCTATCCGGGGGCCCTTCTAGCAGACTTTCATTTCATAGTTCCACGGGGTCATACTATTATTCTTTCACAAACTTGTTAATGAACATAATTATAATCGTACGAGTCTAACCCCAGACGTCATTGTTGCCGTGGCCTATGAGGCTTACGAATATTAACTTACACATATTAGGGCCCTTATAGCCTGGGGGCCCCGTATCATTGATACGGCTGATATGGTAGCTACGCGCATGTCTGTGGCTCATCGTCTGGAGGCATGAAGGTTATTGGTCGTTAATTGATCCGCCAGACATTGTCGTCTGATCTAACCTTGTTACAGATGCTAACAAGCTTTCTTCCTAAGTAAGATATAACGGTAACGGCATGAATTATTTTCTTTTATAAATTACGAATACTGTTTAGCACAAACCTTATTAAAAAAGACATTACTAAGACATCAAGATAAAAAAAAAATTGCTAATTTCTAAATTGTGGTTTGTCATATTTTCGTTGTGGTGTTAACGAAAAATGTCTAAGAAGAAGCATACAGGACATATCTGAACGAGACCGGTTTTATTGCTACTATTTATTTTCACATAATTAAGCTATATGACATGGGAATCAAGTGACAGTATTTTTTTTTAAATTGTACTTGTTTAAATACAGAACATTTTAGTTATAGGTATATATCTGGCTATAACTCATCAGCAGTCACTCATCACACATCGAGCGTATCGCTTCGATTCAGTATTGGGAACGAAACGGGCCAGTCCTGCGCGAAAGGCAAAATGTTCGCGGCCACAACCGGCTTCGTGAAGGCCGATCGACGCCCCTCCCCCACTCCGCTCCCAGTCGTGCTGGTGACTGCCTTATCGATAAATGACTAATAATATCTATGTGCAGTTCACAGTATACAAAAATACTTAATTTTTTTCGTGCTTTTAAAAATACATAAATACTTTGTGTTAAATGTTTTAATCGTGCTTTTCCATTTTATTTTAAGTATGACGTGGAAGTTTAACAAATAACAATAATGTAAGTAAAGATGAATGGTAGGGTAGAATTTACATGAATAGGCTAACGTTATCGCGCGTCCGTGTGTCGCCTTCGTACGCGATGCCAATGACACGAGGGTCGGAGTATCGATAAATAATATCGCGCGTATCGCAACACTGGGCGGTCGGGGCACGCAAGGCCGCGCGACGCGACGCCCGCGTGTACACAACACAAACATACGCGTTTACGAAACGACACGACTCTCGTTCGGGACTTCGTATTTTCGAATTGGCTGGCAATGTTTTGACGAATCCTTTTGTTTTTTTTTAGAGGTTTTTCCACGGAACTTTCTTTTTATCTCCCCAAGACTGTTGAATTCGGTGGTTCGTATATCAAAATACTTAACATGAATAAGTTTATCGTTAAGCAAAAAATAATATGTTGTATATATATCTCTACAGACTTCTACTGCTTGTTCACTTTTCAAATATTTAATGTTGTGTTTCTATTGTTACAGGTTACCCAAGATGATTCTATCATCAGGTTGTAACCCTCATCGAAATTCAGCGCCAATGTACAAAACACGGATCCACGAATCAAGGATTTCCGATACCGCAAGACTGACGTCACTTGCCTTAGGGAGCGACGCAAGATGATCACCACAGAAATTTTGTAAAAATAAACTTTTTGATAAAAAACATATTCGAATTTCGAACTATTTTTGTAAACATTTTCGTGTGTGATTTATCAGCAAATCAAAAAGTGGTGCAATAGTGAAGTGATAGTCAATAGTGTATTGTCGATAGATTATTGTAATCGACTGGACTCGCGGTGATGGTGTGATGTGCAGACGATGAATGCCATGAGCAGCGAAGGCGAGACGGTGAAGGTGGAAGGTGGACACGTGTCTGTCACCACCATCAGCATGTCGGGCTGTCCGGAAACTAGTAATGGTGAGCATAGTTTTATTTATTTTTAACTGGCGACCTGTCCTGGCTGCGCACGGCTTTACTCGAGGCTTTTGATCTATCTCAAAGGGTAGGCAGCGTTTTCAATGAAAGATCCTAGGAGGTTTGTATTTTTTGACACTTTCTACAATTATCATCATATTTCAACCTATTTACACAAAACCTTGACAAATCATATACTTAACCTTTCCTCTTGAATCACTCCATCTATTGATGAAACTCGTATGATAATCCGTTCAGTAGTTTTTAAGTTTATCGCGAAAAGACAGACGCGGCGGACGATTTTGTTTTATATTATATGATATGTAGGAATCAATAAGTGATTGTGACATTGATGACATGGTAAAGTACATATAAAGTGTACATATATTCTATTTTGTCGATGTCTAATAGACTGCACTATAAAGATAACAATCACTAAAACTTCAAGAGTAGAAAACTTGACACTGGCAAATGCACAGAAAGTGCGACGCCAAGTCTTCCACGGAGGAATAAGAAAAAAAAAGAAAACTTTAAGAGTTGGCGGGAATGCGGAAAAATCATTTCGTATATTCAAATGCATGGTGGGATATTCCTCTTTTATAGATCTCCAAAAAAGTCCATGGTGGCATATATCTACCTTTTAAGGATAGCTTACCATAGCCATTCTTAACCAGTGCGAAGGGGCCGCTAGTACTCAATAAAAGATGAATAAAGAATACATAATGACTTTGACGCGAACACTAAATTAACCGCGGACCTATTTTTCCACCCATAGAACTGGTGCCGCTGCGTTATACAAATAATCTATTAAATACATGTGTTTCGACAGTACATGTTGTATATTTCCTATTAACTGTAGACTTTATAGACAAATGCATCTAAACCACATGTTTAATAAATGTCTGAAACTTGCAGAGCTAGAATTTATCAATACATTCTTGTATGTACATAATATGATCTCATCTACACTATCTACTTTATCCAACGAATTCTATGTACCAAGAAATAAACTTCTGAATAAGTATAAAGTTTTAAATCGGGAGGCGTTGCCCGTTGCAGAGTGAACAAATTATATTCTACGAAACTATCATTGTCCAAGATATTCCGGTTATATAATTAATTGAAAAATTTTAAATAAAGAAATTTCACTGTCACTTTATGTCAATGTCAAAGTGACTGTTCAGGTGTAATCAATATTTTTAACCGTTGATTTTTATTCAGTAATTTACGTTTTACTATTGAAACGGAGAATTTTATTACCCCACATAACCTTTTGGAAAGGACTGGTATATTTTCCGCTCACTGGGCCATCCCATAGACAAAGTTTATATTTCAGCAAAGTTAACCAAACATAACAATAGGCTCAGATCAACAATAGGTAACCGTAAATAAAACAATAAACCGACAACAACATGGCCAAGAAATGAAATATGAATAAAAAAAAATTAAGATAAAGTTATCGACCGTAGCAATTCTACCATATAAAAACTTTATTTTCAACAACGTTCATATAACATATGTACATATGTATAACTTACTTACATATATAAGTACATGTTTTCCTAAACATGTTACAAAAAAAACTATTTTTCAAAACTCCGGGGTATAGGAAAAATAGTAAAATATCAACATTAGCTTTGATTTATTTTTTGTTTTTGTAATTACTATCTACATTCCAAGTGAACTAACTTTACTGCATGGGCGTACCTAGCATTTGGTCCGGGAACGACTTGATTGTTGCTTAAACGGGGTACAGCTAACAAAATACTAAAAAAGATGTCCCTCTGTTATCGTTCGAAAGTCATTAATGTTCTATCATACTTATTAACTAATATTATATTAATTAACTAATACGTTACCCAGGTACATAGGAACAAAAAAAAATCTGGGTGGGCCAACTTGGAATCAACATGCCCCCAGAAGCGGGCCGGGCCCATCTTGGAAAATTTCTGGGTGGGCAGTTGAAGGTTCCTACGTGCCTGACTTTACCCGAGTGTTCCTTGATAGATACAATCAGGGTGTCTTCAAGCCGAGAGTGAATTGGTATCTTCTGGGCAAGCGTGGTCCATCGTAGTTCGCACATCAGGTGAGATGGCGATCAAACGCAAATCATCATAAAAAAACGTCCCAGAATATCACTACATTGACATTACCCTGAGATGTTCAATCGACCTCGACATTCCATTTCTATATATATAAAATGCCGTGTATGTACCTATTTCCCTGCAAACACACAAAGTCGACCTTCGTCTCGCTGACGCTAGATAGCTGAACAAACAACCTCATAAAGGTCAATAGCCTGCACCTATCACCACTTTTATTACTTAGCTTTATTATTAGTGAATCACAATTTCAATGCCACTTGATGGTTTATAGTGGAAATAGACTGGGATAAACAGGAAATAAATATCTACCTAAAACGTATATAATAAATGATCGGTCTTTACCTATGAAATTGCCGTTCTGCAATACTGGCCATATCAAATTAAAATATTATTTGTTAGGCTAAGAATTTTAATTCAAAAAACATGGAATTCTTTTTCCAAAAGTAGAGTCATTTATTTATTGATTAGTGTTATCGTCATCGTGAATACATTAAAATAATCGAGTATTGAATATGAGTACCATCGTGGCAGCAACGCGGCACAAGCGCCACGCAACATCGACGACGTTTACGGAGCCAACACTGCAAGCCAACGCACCGCCTGTTATTGGTTTGCCCGCTTCCGTTCTGGAAATTTCGACCTAAAAAATGAACCTCGTGGTCCTCCGAAAATTTTGGTCGACAATGAAGAATTAAAGGCGATTGTGGAAGCTGATGATACTCAATCTACGGCTGAGTTTGCAGCTTTCGACGTTCGTCAAAACAATATTGGTCCATTTGCGTCCAATTGGCAAGGCAAAAAAGGTTGACGAATGGGTACCCCACGACTTCGATGATCGCCAGCGCCAAAGCACACAAACGAAGGAATTTTGAACCACATTGTTACCTGCAACAAAAAATGGTTTTTGTTTGACAATCGCAAGCGCTCAGCAAGTTGGCTGTGTCCTGGTTCAGCACCTAAACAATGCCTTAAACGAAAACTTACCCCTAGAAAAGTGATGGTCACTGTTTGGTTGTCTAGCGCCGGTGTGATTCATCACAGCTTCTTACCAAACGGCATGAGCATTACTGTACATGTGTACTGTGAAGAACTGAACACAATGATGGAGAAGCTCGCAAATGTCCAACCAGCTTTGGTCAATCGTTCGTCCCCGCTGCTTCTGCACGACAACGCGCGACCTCATACTGCACCGCAGACGGTCTCCAAGCTGCAAGAGTTGGGGTTGGAAGCTTTCCGTCATACGCCGTACTCACCAGACCTTGCGCCTACAGACTTCTACTTTTTCCAGAATTTGGATGACTTCTTGGCGGGAAAAATATTCAATACTGGAGAGGCCGATAAAAATGCCTTTAAAGAATTTGTTGCCTCCCGTCCAGCTGATTTCATCACGAAGGTCATCAATAAACTGCCATTGCGTTGGCAAAGATGTATCAATAGCATTATGATGATAATTGTAGTATAACAAAGATGTATAATTATAGGGCGATTATTAAAAAAAAATATAGAAAAAAAATCGTCTGATTTTTTCCATACAAAACGGCAAATTCGTAGGTAAAGACCTAATATGTATGTACCTACTTAGAATAGAACTTCACAACAAAGTGTATGCAAAACGGTCAACCAATCTGCGTGATAGAAGATAAATTGTCATTCATGTAGTGGCACATGTTCATGTTTATGTATAGTGTTTTTTTTTAATGTTTCGCAAGTTAAGTGTTTATCTACAGCTCACCTGATGTTAAGTGACGGTGTGGTCGAAGACGGTAAAGCACACCTAGCTGGCATAGAACTGGCTTTCAAGTGAGGCAGCCGGAACACACTGTTAGGTGCTTGGCGGCAGATTTTCAACTTGAGGGTGGTAGCTAGCCAGCAGAGTACTAGAAAATACCCCACCACCATGCTATGGTTTTCATACTATTTACCTTCACCGGCAGCTCAAGCTCATTGTTGGGGTTTGAACCCACACCCTTTGGCATGCGAACCGACCGCGCTAACCACTGAGCCATCATCGCTACTTAACCTGGACAAGATTGGCACAGGACTGGGCCGAGTTACGTACCCTATGTACCTACCTACTTAATACTACACGCTCCCTTGAATGAGTGTAATGTAAAAGAACATATTTTTATACTTATGCGGGATTAGTTACGTTTAATTATTTTGGATACTCCGACTATAGTTCGGCCACATCCGGTGTCTTCATCACGGAGACAAAACTGACGAAGAGACGAAGCCGCGCGCGCTTTGTATTCAGCTTTGTCTCCAAGTTATAACAAAGTAATAAAAAAATAAACATGGCCGTGGTGGTGCCGGCGTAAGAATAGTACCTCACCCTCTCTACCCGTGGTTGCCGTAAGAGTCGGCTAAGGGATGTCATCCGGAAGATGGGCAGCAGCGTCTTCCTTGAACAATCACACCTAACTGCGCTCGCCAACTGATAAGCGTGGCGAGTATTGGAAAACTTGAGGTTATTTTTTTCTATCATAATAGTATTTGGAAAACGTCTGTTCTCCACACAAAATATCATACAGATTAATAAAAAAAAAGTTGTTTTTTTTTTTTTAATATTGCAAGTTTTACTTCTTCAGCGTATTATACCAATTTAGGTCAATGTTGTAATTAGTTCTTGTAACATTCCAGGTCAGTTCTCGTACAGTTCCAGTGGGGTACGCATCAGCGTGTCTTCAGAACCGCACGACGAAGATTCGACTGATGCAGAGATCTCCAAGATTGACTTCACGCAGCATCAGTACGAGGTTAGTATTAACTTGGCTTTGCAGGCTATTCCTGTATTCCGATCAGTTTGTACTGGACCCTGATTCTCTAACTTCTCTAGATGACAAAGATTCCTTGCCGAAAACGCGTATAGCGTTTATGAAGTATATTGTGATAGTTCAAAACGAGCTTCTAACACACTTCGACGTATTGTTTTAATTTGACACTGGCCATTCCATGTGAATTTAACTAGAATTTCGCCGCGTTACGTAAACGTGGTGCGTTACATGTTCATGTGCTCTTAGCGAATAAGGGCCCTGAACAAGAGAGTAACGCGGTCAGTATTTTGAGCACGAAGCTTGAAATTAGAGATCGTTTAAACTATCTTTACTTTAAGTTTTTTAAAGGAATTGAAAAATATATTATTATTTTTTACTGAATAGGGCCCCGATTCTCTAACTCATATGAGATTTTTTGCTGAAGACGTGTATAATCACGTGATAGATCGTCACGTTTTTAAATTTTACATTGGCATAATACCACTATCTCGATTGTACATAAATTTATTATAACGGTATAATCGCGTTTGACGTATTTCATCTAAGATTATAATGTGAGTTAGATAATATGGCCCTGGAAGTTTATAGCGCTACGATTTTTTTTTAATTGTTTATATTTATTGATAAAGTTTTGTCACCAAACAAATAAGTACCGACCTTGATTGAAATCGTTTCTTATCTTGTAAATAATTGCCTGTAGCTGTTGTTTTCTTATCTTACCAATAACACATAGTACAACGAGGAAGGCTGCGGTAACCCTACATTCAATACTCAAGGTTTCTCAAAGTGGGATGCGTAAGGGGGACAAAATTCGGTGGATTTTTTATTTTATTTTTTTACGTTAAAGTAATGAGACGAACGTGACGCTCTAAGAGATAGTAGTAGATTTCCTTAGCAGGAGGCCGTCTAGGTAGGTACCACCGCAGTACCAGATATTCTGCCTTCAAGCAGTAGTGTGTAAACATTACTGTGTTCCGGTTTGAAGGGTACTGCAGCTATAGCGAAATTACAGGGCTATTGAGACTAACCATCTAGTCTCAAAGTAATGAGCGCCAAGACAGCGATGCCGTGAACTTTGTTTCACTACTCAAAGTTCTGTATCGCTGCAATGGTCATAGACAGGCGTTATCTCTTAACATCAGGAGAGCGACCCGTTCGCCTCATTACAGTTACATAAAAAAAACTACATATATTCAATTATTTAAAGAGTTTTACCGTTGTATTGAGTTGGGACGTGGAGCTAAAGCTTGAGAAACCCTGCTCTAAAAATTATTATTAAAACTGTTTTCTGTGCACTATCTAAAATACTGTAAAAGATTACCTAGAATTAGCAGCGCAACGTAGTTCTTTGTCAGCAAATGCTAAGCTAAGGTCGAAGTCCATAGATAGCTATAGATAACCGACACTCAATACATTTGTTTCTATTTGATTTTTTACTACTAGGAATATTTTATTAATAATCAACGAATTCTATGTAGATATAGTACTAAATAAAGAAATGTGCGCATGAATGTTATTCGTGACACTTTTAAGATTAGAATAAAAATAAAATAATCTTATAGCTAAATCAATTTTGTATTGTGTCATGTTACGAATTTCTTAATGCATTCAATAAATAATGTTTTTGTGGTGTATTGAACAAGATGTATACACTGCTCTGCAGTTGATCACTCAAAATCCTCCAAAAACTCTAATCCAAACATTCACTTCATCCAAGTGAATGTTTGGATTACGTCCACCTCGTACGTAGTTTTAAATCACTCAATAGCATAATTTTTACAATATTCTATTTTTTTTAAATGCTTTACTCTCAACTCACCTTATGGAAAGTGACTTTACATTCCGACCACAGCAGGAGCGGGCAAAATTAAATTATCTAGTGTGAATTAGTAATATCTTAAAAGAAAATACACAGGGTTTTAGGTATGTTGTTACCAAGCCGCAAGGGAAACCTTTTTATAAACAACTTTTGCTACGAACATAATCATGAGATCATGAATAAAAAATCAGCTGTTCCGCGGTAAAGTTCGTTGACCCTTGATCCATAGAAAAAGTTGTTCATAATAAGGTGTACAATGACTTCTTGTGGCTTACTTATACCCCAAAGCTTAGTAAGTCTTTTTAGCAGGAGGTCATTTAGGTAGGTACCACCGCAGTACCAGATATTCTGCCGCCAAGCAGTAGTGTGTAAATATTACTATGTTCCGGTTTAAAGGGTACTGTAGCTAGCAAAATTACAGGGCTTTTCAGACTAACCCTCCAAATATCTCAAAGTAATGACCGCCAAAGCAGCGATGTCCTGAACTTTGTTTAGTTATTCAAAGTTCTATGTATCTTACCATCAGGAGAGCGTCTCGATCGTCATTACTTTTAGATAAAAAAAAGCTCAGTTTTTTAGGAAACTATTATTATGATATTTCAGTAGTTACCGTTGGAAATGGGTCCTTATTACAGCACCTTATATACAAATATCTTATTGATATCACCAAAGTTAAATTCCGAAATATAATTTTAAATATATCATTAAATATGTCAAAAACACTGATTACATGTCAATGAAAAACAAAAATGTTAAAATAAAGTATCTCAATATCAAAATATTGTCTTTATCTATGTTTTATTCCATTCCAGGTAAACATGCGCAACAAGAAGATGCGGTCATGTAGCGGCGGTGGTCAGTTCGAGCCCTCAAATGACCGCGAGCGACCCATGTCCTGGGAGGGCGAGCTCTCCGACTCCGAAATGGTTATCGACACTAGCGTTAATAATGGTAATCTTAATTGCTTCCTTTTACGCTAATTTAGCGAAAGGTACGCGGCCCTAACCGCGGTTCCGCTCTGAATCTGTAAGCCTAGCAAAAGAAAATTATCAACCCAATGTGACTTTTATCGTGAACTTCATAATTCATCATTCATTTATTTCTTACAAAATAGGTAAACAAAATTGTGGTCTTAATATCTAGGTAATATAAAATAAAGGAAAACAATTACGCTATGATTAAGTTCCAGACTTGATGTCAATATATACAAATTATAACCCACATAATGCCAAATGACAATCCTTTTTCTTTTTTTTTTTTGCACAGAAAAAACGAAAGTTTAAAAGTTAATCATTTATTTCGAGTAACATAACTCATATTTACCGAAACACTATTACAATATTTACAATAATATTAATATCAATCATTCAGTCAAGATCATGACAAAAATGTAATAAAAATCTCAAATTAAAATTAAGTAATTGCTCGATATGAACGAAATATTCTATTTAAAGACCTGTTTTTTTATTACTAACTTATTGCCAAATTAGAAGCGGTCTCAAGAGATGTTAAGAAATATCAAAATAAATAAGAATATTTATTTGATATTCTTCCAGATGAGAACAGCAACTCTCTGGACCTGCAGTCGTCGCGTGATTCGATCGACACGCTCCGTAACGTGACTATCAAGACGGAACCGCTCAAGAACGAGGTCTTCCAGAGCTTGGATGATCAGAGGGTTCTGGATTTGAAATACACAGCGCCATTGCAACCCCATCAGAGAAGCCTCAGCATGAATAGGGTAAGTTAGAGCTTCTTTTTTTGCCATCTATGCAGAAATCAGGGTAATCATTTTATCAGTTTGTGTGTAAAAAATATTTATTCAGGCGATATTCTCTGACTTTTAGCAAATAAAAGAAAAAACAACTGTACTCCCTGTACTTAACACATATTTTAAGAATGTAGTCTTGCAAGATGAAGATAGCAGTATTAGCTTGCGATTTTTATCTACTAAAATATAACTTTTAAATTATAAAATGTAATTTTATAAAATTGCTTATTTAAATTTACTAAAGTAGAAACATAAATTATTTATTTATTTAATGACTCACTCGATGTTTATTCAAATCAAAGATGACATTTAAAAATATGCTTTCGAGAGTGGCTAATAAAGATAAGTAAATTATTCTTAAAAACATTAGAAAAATAATAAAAGCAATCCAGGGTTATAAACTTAGAATATAATGTAACTTTATTGTACACCAAACATGCATACATTAAGTATACCATAAAAAACTTAAACAAGCTGAAGAGTTTGAAAAAATCTGTAACCCGACTGCGATTAAAATAACTATAATTAAAGGAAAAAGCTTTGAAATAAATTTATTATTCCTAATTAAATTTAAACATATAACTTACTAGCTACCCTCAATAGGTGCAATAAAATAAATAAATAAATAAATAACAATATGGCCACTGTTACTCAGTGATAATGTAGCATTCTATTAGTAAAAGATTTTTTTAAGTCGGTCAAGTATTTTTTGAGTTTATTCATTACAAACATACAAATCTTTTCTCTTTATAATATTATTAGTATAGATATAGATTAGTAATTCTCTTTTAATTGCGTTAATTTAAATACCCTATTTGATAGGTTTGTTTTTTTTTTAATTAATATGTTATTCGCGCCAGAAATCCACTGTGGAACAACAGATTGTTTAGCCACTATTGTTCATTTATTCAGTTATTGTTATTAAAATTTGTTCATTCATAACCCCTGGTAATCCCCATTCGGCTTGGCTTATAGCCATATTTTAATTTTCTATTTTTCTTTTTATTTATTTTTTACAAAATACGTGTAAGGCGACATTGAATTACCAACACACTTGACTATTAATTATTATTTTAATGTGTGTTTTATGAGCGGTTGTATCTCTTATGCCCATAATATTTACAAGTTTTTAACTTAGTTTGAGGCTAGATGACATATCACTGGACGGCGCGCTGTGCCAACAGCCCACCAATACTTATGTTATTTTATAAAATTTTCAGATACCAGTGCTAACGGACAACACATCGCTCTCTCTTCCTCGAAGGCCGTCTTCCCCGACGAGTAGCGCCAAGTCTCTGGCGCTCTCCGACCAGGGTTCAGCACCTATCATGGCGCAAACCTCCATCGGAGAAGTCCAAAACTTGACCATAAAGAAGGAGACTTTTTCAGGTAACAGCTTGGCATTCTTGTTTATTCGATTATCTTCTAATCTTGAGTATTTGTATACTTAACATTATCGCGACTGAAGACGTAGACGTGATTGATAAAACTCGCATTAATCACTCGGGTATATTGATTGATTAATCTGATTGAAAAAGAGTAATTTCTGATGAAATAATCGCAAAAAGTTGTTAGGTCGGAGTGGAATGATAGGTAATTCTATCACAGATAGTACTTGTATATCATCCTATACAAAAAACCTGTGCTTGGTGTGCTTCTATTTTCTAGTATCATGAAGACCCAGATGGCGCCACCCTGTGTGCGTGTTTGCGAGCTATTTTGGTTTAACATTAGCCGTTTCATAGTAGTGAAGCATTAAATCAATAGATGGCGTTTATTTTTGGTTGCATTTTCGTTTATTCGTGATACAATAGTATATGTGCGTTGGATAAGCCTATAATCGACGTATTTGCAGAGTTGAAATGCGAGCCGTCTGTGGGAATGGACAAGTTGCTGGGCGCTCTCCACGGCTCCCCACTGCTGGGGCGGCTGCCTCGAGTGCAGTCCAGCGCTAGCACCGACTCGGCTGTGCATTCCATGTACACACACAGGTGACTTACATACTAATTATAGTGAGCCTATCGTAGTCCACTGTTGGACATAAACGCTCAAGACACACCACTTAGATCGATCATTGTCTTTTCGCTTCCAGGCACCGACAGCTGTCGTACGTATATTGCCATTCTATCGAGTCTCAGTATTACGTTTTTCGATTTGCATTCTCGTCTCTAGAACACCTCTACCCTAACGGTTATCAATTCTGTAACATACATGTACAGCCTGCTAGAACTTTAAGCCGTGCCAGTGACTAGTTCTCTGTTGAATTACTTCGTTCCGGATACGATCCCTTAGACTCTTTAGAGAAATGCCTAGCATAACTTTTTTCATAGCCCGCTGAGCGGCTTCGGTAGATATAGAGTTAGATATCGGTATATAATAATATGTAGACGGGTTTTTGACTAAAAATAGCTATGTACTTAATTAGTTTTTTCAACCTGCAAAGATAACATTATTTATTGTTGTTTAAAAAATCCCCATTTCTTTATGCCACTCTTCCTATATCGGTCGCCTATCGTAAAGTTTGTATCTTTTATACCAAAGAGACGAACTAGTCGGACAGGTATGTGGCAAAAATAATCGATTTATTATAAAATTACCAATTTCAGTGTGTACAGCAGTCCGTCAGCGAGTCCGCGCGCGTCCCGCCACTACACGCCGTCTCTTTCTCGCAACAACAGCGACGCGTCGCACTCTTCCTGTTACTCGTACAGCTCGGAGTTCTCACCCACACATTCCCCCGTCCAGGTGAGCACAAGCGGAGTTTTAGAAGTACCTACAAACAAAAAAAGTACTAAAAGTGTGAAAGTTACTTATTTGTATAGGTAGTAGCTAGCAAAATTACAGGGTTGCTTAAGACAAGACAATGGTAAAGCTGGTTTATCTTATATTTGCAGAGTCGTCACCCACACGTGGTATACCGTGAGGCGACAGCCGTGTTCCCCGCTTCACCAGCTCATGATGAAGATACAGAGACGGACGACCGGCTCCATCATCATCAGGGAATCAGCAGGCAGCAGCTCATTAACAGGTGAGTTGAAAATGACTAGTTTTGGTAGGAGCTCGAATGTTAAGAGCATCTACTATGATCAGGATCTCGGATGTGTTGCAGGTTTGAATCCTATCGCGTTCAAATCAGCTCATATTGGAGAATTTTCTAAATACACACACATACCACACACACACAACACATACACACACACACACGATTCGGATTCGTGTTTTTTTTAAAATATTTGCCACTTTGTAGTAGTGAACCGTCAAACCAGTGATGGCTTGTTGATGGCGCTTCTTTTTTCTGTCGAATGTAAATAGAACTGCATTTTTCGTACATCTCAAAAATGAATACGCCATTGCAAGAATAATAAGCAAAATGATTGTTTGTTTTGACAGTCCGTGCCCTATATGTGGAGACAAGATCAGCGGATTCCACTATGGGATATTCTCGTGCGAGTCGTGCAAGGGTTTCTTCAAGCGCACGGTTCAGAACCGCAAGAACTACATGTGTCTACGGGGCGGGAATTGTCCCGTCACTGTGGCGACTAGAAAGAAATGCCCGGCATGTCGATTTGACAAGTGCCTTGGATGTGGGATGAAACTAGAAGGTAACATTTTAAAATATTTTTCTTATGAATAAGCAAAATGTCTTCTTAAACAATTTAAACATAACATAAATGTGTAATGTATTAAAATTTGTGCACATTCGTAATCTGGTTTTATAATTTGTATGAAATAAGAACAGCGCCATCTAGTGTCAAGAGATGACGTCGCTATTTCTTCTTTTTTGGTTTTGGCGTTGCAGTTTTATGCATTTGTCAGTGTATTTGATATTTTTTAAGTATTTTATGAATAATCAAGTGAATTTGTCATAGTTAAAATCACACAAAATCATTTATGGTCGAGTCGGGTCTTGCCCTGGCTAGTTGGTGACTTTACTACAAATTTTGATGGAATTTGGGCGGTAACATATCGCATTTCGCTTTCCCACACTCACGCGCTATATTCGGCACTTTATATGAATAAAACACCACTATTTCTATACATAATCACTCCAAAATATACGAGTTTTGGAAAGCAACATTATTTTTCCGCCAAACCTCGAAGCAATAGAATGCAGTGATATGTTTTTTGGCATTCCCGCTAAAACACAAATAATAAAACGCAGTGACATGATTCATCCGCGTTCCAATCAAAACTCAGATTATAGATATTTGCCAATGTCAGTCCACAGTTAATGATAAATATTAACATATTTTTTTAAATTGTTGTGTAGCGATCCGTGAGGACCGCACGCGCGGCGGCCGCTCAACGTATCAGTGCTCGTATCCGCTGTCCGGCGCCGCGTCCACGGGGTCGCTGCTCTCGGCGCACGTGCCCACCACTCTACGGCACGCCTCCAGTCTCACTTGCGTAAGTATTTTCTTCATTTTAGGCATCGCACTTTGTGGATTTAACCAGTTTTCAGAACTTTCAGAGAAAAAAAGCTACTACTCTATTAACTTATTCCGGTTCATAAAATATAATATTATACTAAATATAATATTATTTTTAACCGACTTAAAAAAAGTAGGAGGTTCTATGTTCGACTGTATGTTTTTTATTTGATACTTTGAGTAATGATAGGATATCTTGGTGCGCGTTTGACACGCACTTGTCCACTTTTTTGTTTTACTTTATTTGTCAGCTGTGAAATCGTGAAAAGATCGATGAGAGCAAGTTTATTGATCCTTAACCAAATATATGGAGCAGTTGACTTTTTTTGTGATTCCAGATTGTTCTCCATAGTGAGTACAATGACTTTCGGTTTAGTACCAAGCTTATAATCCTATAACATGTATACCTTGTTACAGGTAAATGGTCCAGGGTCATACAATAGCAGGGGTGAGTCGAGTAACAGTAGACTTACCCCTGACATACCGCCGTTATTGCAAGTAAGTATACACAATATAATTATACTACCTTAATAGTATAATAACTCAGTAATTAATACTGTATGCTCTTAGTGAGTCTTTTCCTGCGATTCGAGTCGCCCCTTAACAACACTCAGTCACAGAGTAAGCTACAGGAGTTACCTGCATTCAAGTTCTTTCAACAACCGCCGCGCATTATCAATATTTCTTTTCAGAATAAAAATCTCGTTTTCAAGATATTTTTTCAAATAGGCTATTCCTATCCTCAAAAATCAAACTATAACTACTTAAATTTCATCGAAATCCGTTCAGCTGCTTAGTAGTAAAAAGGTAACAAACAAGCAAAGACAGTTTCTTTCACTTTTATAATGTTAGTTAATTAGTTAGGATTATAAAAACCTAAACAAAGTAATGAATTCCTAAAGTAAGAACAAACGCTTAGAAAAGCCTTGCTTAATTTAAATTAAATGACACACAAAAGTAGAGTTAGTTATCGTACCTAATATTTGGGCGAAGAACGTCCCATTCGCAAAATATCCCAGTCATAATATGTCTTCAAAAGTCCCTGCACCCGATCATTTAGAGACAACCATTCAAAACTCGTAGGCATCGTATCACAAATGGTGATTGAGCATTTACTGATTGCCTCTATGCCAAAGCGATGCGATTGCAGCTTGTGTTGACAGAAATAATAAAATGAAACCCACAACTTTCAGGAAATAATGGACGTGGAACACCTATGGCAGTACAACGAGTCAGAACTCAACCGAATCGGCAAAACAACGAGTGGCAGCCCCTCTGCAAATCCTCTTCTCGCCGCCAGTGGGATCACAGCACAAAATTCTAGCCCGGACTTTCTGGCAGACCTCTGCAATATTGCGGATCATAGACTGTATAAAATCGTCAAATGGTGCAAGAGTTTGCCGCTATTTAAGAATATCTCGGTAAGTTTTCATCTCTAAGAACTCAACTGCTTTGGAAAATTGATTGTATGAGAATTGAAACTCAATCAGCTTGGCAAGTTATTTTTTTATGAGCTAGCAATGCCTACGCTTGCAAATATTTCTAGTATTTGAGGGGATAATTAGTGCTTGTAAGTGTGGAATGGAATTTAAATTGATTTATTTAATGTCCGTTATGTCATCATTTTGTATATTGCATACAGTTGACTAACTTCAAAGTTAGTCAAAAAAAAACAATATCTATATGAATAGATATTGTTTTCTAAACTTTATAATTCCGTCAATCTATCACAACTTGCACAAGTAACAAACATACACACACTGTCTCATTAATATAGATAACTTAATGAGAAGGAAAATGAAACACCAGGCTCCAGGAAACTCCAGACATTTAAGTTTTTATTTTATTTATAACATTGTCAGGTTCTTTTTAACAACGATAAAATAATTTTCACTCTATAAGTTCGCCATATTTTGTCTTGGGCTAAAAAAAAAACAACGAAATTTTAAATTATTTTTATATTTACATTGAAACAACTAACGCCAAAAATGCACTAAAAATGAAAGTGACAATATTATAAAAAAGATTTATTTATTTATTTCTCAGACAGCTTAAATAACAACCAACTTCTTGACTAATCGGAATTCCTCCAAGGCTTCACGTTTTTCGTGATTCGTTCTTGCATCCCGTAAAGTTTGTACATCATATCCCAGAACGCCGTCCTGTTGTGGAATGGGTTGACTTTGTTTGTAAGCGTAGAAGTAATCTCCAAGTAGTTTAGTTTCCCTTTTGTTACTGGCTCCCACTTCACCGGTAGTAAAGCTGTCTTTTCTGGCGTTGGGTTTCTGAAATCCAAAAGATTTAAAAGTGCGATACCTTTCTTCTATCGGACGGCCAGACAAACGCGACCAAAACGTCATCCGTACATGGTGGATATTCCTCATGTACGCACAAAGCATTTTAATTCTACATATTCGAGATTGTGGAAATCTCTGCCGGAGTCTGTGTTCCTTGTTAAGTACAATATGGGTGTCTTCAAATCTAAATCTACTTCATTTTAGACCGCACTACTGCTTAACGCCAGGCAGAGTGTAGCTTCAACGCGAACCCACTTTGAATAAAAAAAAAAGCAAAATTTGCATTTGCGAAGGTCTTTCTGCAGAGTTCCAATATGATACGTTTTAATAAGGGCGTCTATAAATATCTCTATTATAAATATCTGGGTCCTGATTCTCTAACTAACATTTACAACAACATTCTTGCCGAAAATGCGTATGCTTAAAAAATATTTTGACAATTCAAAAAGAGTTCATATCATTCGTCGAGCTTTTAAATTTCACTTTGACGTAGTTTTTTACTGTATTATGTTAGCATTGACTTCACACGACCCTAAATGCAAAATTAATTTCTTTTTAACACATGCTTACCCGTATTTCACGAAATTAGTCCACAGAGTTGTTATATAGTCAAGAACAAGTTTAGTGTCATTCAACGGTTCATCCACATAAGGCGTGTCAAACAAATATCCCAGAATATCGCCTCTCGTAGCTTCGTCCATTGAAATATTATAGATACTCTTTGCAAAGTTTCGTTTTCCCACGTACGAAAACACGCCGTAATATACTTTATATGGTTGGTCCTCAAAATAGGTATCTATCATCCTCTTAGTAGGGTAGTTGTAATATAGATCAGAAGCAAAATCTACTACATGCTTCTTCACTCTTTCCCCAACTCTTTCGTTTCTTATATAAAAATAACGAACGTGCTTTTCCATCTTCCTCAATTCATCCTCGTCAAGATCGAAATGTGTTTCAAGTTCATCATAAAATATGTCTCTAAATTCTTGTCGTTCTAAATTTCGATGCGCATATTCACGCAACATATCCATACTGCTGTGGCTTATTAAGACTGGGACTTTTTTAATATTTTGACTAGACGTGTTATTTGTTATGAATGCGTTGTCATGTTCTTTTTCTACACAAGGGCCATAATCGAGGTGTAATTTTATAGATTTAGCTATAACAGATTTTATGTTTTGCTCGTTGAGATAATTCATTGCTTCAGTTTCGTTGTAATCTTCAAAATATAATTCTTCAGCTAAATCTACGATTGCAGATTCGTCATCGTCTCTATCTTTGATAAATATTCCACTATCTATAATGGCTTTTTGGAAAAGTTCTTCTTTACCGTACATTAGATGTAAATTGAC
This sequence comes from Biston stratarius, assembly GCA_950106695.1. Classification (NCBI taxonomy): domain Eukaryota; kingdom Metazoa; phylum Arthropoda; class Insecta; order Lepidoptera; family Geometridae; genus Biston; species Biston stratarius. Next base: position 30,099,598 of record OX467109.1, read on the forward strand.
GCTCTCCCCACCGCTGCCAACTCCTGCAATCGTAACCTTTTTAGGATCACCTCCAAAATGGACTATGTTGTCTTTAATCCATCTTAGCGCTAATATCTGGTCTTTGAGTCCTTGATTACCAATTTGTGCTTCATCTGAACATAAGAAACCATACGGCCCTAACCTGTAGTTTAATGTGATTAGAACTATGCCATGTCTCATCAAATACTTTGGTCCATATAAATTAGTCTTACTAAACCCAGACATATAATCTCCTCCGTGAATGAAAACTAATACAGGGTGACGTTGTTTAGTTTTGGTAAATTTAGGTGTATAGACGTTGAGTCGCAAACAGTCTAGTGTTCCAGTTATAATTTTGTCAAACTCTTCAAATTGAGGACATATCGCAGTATCGTTGTTTGCCATGTATATGTTATCAAATTTTTGCTGGGGTAAAGCTGGCTGAAATAAAAAGTTAAGTTACCATACACAAATATAACTTTTCAGAATAGACAAGTATTATTTATCTTTAAATATGAATAAGATAACTGTTCATTAAGATAGCGCCATCAAGGAGTAATTAAACTGACGTAAAAATGAAAATTGCAAAGAGTCACTACATTAATTATTTTTTTTTTATTGCCCTTAACCAATTGTTACAAACCACACACATATTGATTAACGATGAAGTACTTAACGCTAGTAGAACAACTGACGGTGCTATCGCTGAGAGCGATCTCTTCCAACCTTAGATTACTGATGATTAAGATAAGAAACAAGCTCCCGTAATTTCCGCGCAGTTGCATGCACGTTGCATGTTAAAAGTCAGTTTTAAAATGCGGGTGGTTGTTAAAAATTACTATCACTGTTTTAAATAACCGTGTTAGTTTAAATAGTGATTTGAAAATAGTTATTTTAAAAACACACTTACTCCAAAGACATTAGACACATTAATCTGAGCATATGGAATGCCCAAATACATGTCATACTCGCCATCAGATGCGTGCAATCCTTGAAACGTACCCACTTTTGTCTTCACCACCGGTTCACTAGAGTTCGTGAGCAACGCATAGGTTAAGAATCCTATAGCCACAATGCCAATGATCAGCGGAATCACGAGGAATACAATCTTATATGATAGTAACATTGTAATGTGCAAAAATATTTAGGCGCGACTCGAGATGATAGGAATGACTCCCAACACTTGTGTAAATAGGATTGTATGTACGAGCAAATTCTGTCTCGGTTCTCTTTAGTTATGTAAAGTTTTCTTTCACGGCTCATTAACACTGAGTCTTAATTTGGCATTAAAACGAAAATTAACATTGCGAGTATTTTTAATCAAGGTAAAATAGAAACTCGAATTAGTTATGGTTTCGTTCAGAGAGTTTGTTGAAACACTTCTTGTTCAGTTATTTAAATACAGACAGTTGTTTTGTACATTAACTCTCCTTGATTGTTTCTTGAGTCGTAAGAATATTGGTATTGTCGAGTTGACGTTAGGAATGTTTTGAGTTATAATGAAAATGGTACAACGACACATAGAAACAACACATAATAAGTGATTGATATATTGTTAGTGAACAGACATTGATTCAACAAATAGCGTAGGACCGTGTACATACATTAAAAAAAATACATTATATAAAAAAAAAAAAAAAAACGTGTAAATGTGAGTTACTAATTAATTTATGTATGTAGACAAGATACGATATTCCCTTTGTTTTGTATAGTAAAAAAACATATAATTTTATGCCGATTCATCAATAGTATACTCGTTCCACCAATAGCAGAATAACATAATTTCTGCGAATCTCGCTCCACCAATAGTAGAATAGGATAAAGTCTTCAAACATCGTTCTACCAATCATAAAGTAGGATAAATTACTACAAAGCTCGTTCCACCAATAGCAGAATAGGATAATTGAAGCGAATCTTGTTCCACCAATAGTGGAAAAGGATATTATGTATGCCCATCGATCAAGCTAATTACATTATATTTCCCTTGCAGATAGACGACCAAATCTGCCTGCTGATCAACAGCTGGTGTGAGCTGCTGGTGCTTTCGTGCTGCTATCGTGGGGTCAGCACCCCGGGGGAAGTGCGTGTCGGCGGCGGCCGTGGAATCACGCTGCAACAGAGCGCTAAGTCAGTACTATAATCATCATTACAGTACATTTTCAATCATCGAGCCCTGGTATATATGGTGCATGAGTTCAGATCCCAACAATGAGCTTGAGCTACGGGTGAAGAAAAACATCGTGAGGAAGTATTCCTACTGTTGCTGTTCTGTACTATTCCTATTGTATGCTGGCTAGTTATCATCCTCAAGTTAAAAATGTGCCGCTAAGCACGTAACGGTGTGTTCCTTTAGAGCAGGGGTCTGGATTTTGTTTTGCTACTCAGAGTTCTGTGTATCGCTGTAATGGTCCTGCACAGGCGTTATATTTTACCATCAGGAGAGCATCACGATCGTCTCATTACTATTACATTTAAAAAAAAAACAGTTCCTATTCTAGGCTAAGTGTGTTTATCATCTTCGACTACACCGTCACTTACTATGAGCTGTGGTCAAACCTAGCCGGTCACCAATTAGAAAACCACACAAAATGTAACAGTCCATTGTGAGCGGTTAAAAAGAACTAGAATTTCAAATATAAGAAATGCCCAGTCAGACGCTAGAGTGCACGAAATTACTATAAAACCTTTGTAATGCCTGGTGGTGCCGGCGTAAGAACTGTACCCCACCCTCTCTACCCGTGGTTGCCGTAAGAGTCGGCTAAGAGATGTAATCCAGAAGATGGGCAGCAGCGTCTTCCTTGAATAATCACACCTAACTGCGTTCGCCAATCCGCCTGCCAAGCGTAGCGAGAATTGGCAAAACCCCTCCCCAGGAGGAGGCCTATGTCCAGCAGTGGACGTCCTATGGCTAATGATGTGATGTGATGTGAATGCCTGGTTTCTTAGATAAATAAAGTGGATCTAAGAAAAAAGTCAACTATCTTTGCACATTGCTATTATTCTTCTTTCGTTTGTATTAAAATTTGTACAGTAGGATATTGCTTAAAATTAGTACAGTAAAATATTGTGTCCATATTTACAGACATTACTAACAGTATTGCTTTGTCGACAGGCTGGGCTTGACGCCGTGCATAGAGCGTATGCTGAGTTTCACCGACCACTTGCGCCGGTTGAGGGTAGATCGATACGAGTACGTCGCGCTAAAGGTCATCGTTCTACTCACGTCAGGTAACTGTCACATCATTGTTTTTGGTATCACACTTTGTCCATTTTGCCAGTGTATTTCTATATTGTGTATTTACAGTATGTTTGCTGTTAAGACTTATTGGTTTTTAAGCAGTATTTCAATTAAACTCTTGTTAGAATTCTGTATAAACACGATGAAATATATTTGCTCACAAGTGACATTAGTCTACATTCGCAAGAGAGCGAAAACGCCACCAGCGGCAGAAAACTTAAACTTTACTTACACATTTATAAAGGCAGTCAGCAACAAAACGTTTACAAAGACACCTATGAACTACTTTATAAATTTATTTATTCAACAAGACTAACCATCTATTGTCTCAAAGTAATGAGTGTTAAAGCAGCGATGTCTTGGACTTGGTTTTGATACTCATAGTTCTGTGTATCGCTGCAATGGTCATGGATAGGCGTTATCTCTTACCATCAGGGGAGCGTCTCGTATATCACATTACTATTACATTAAAACAATATTTTTTGAAGTTAAATCAATGTTTGAATCACAGTCAATGTCATACAAAGCAAGTCAAAGTCCAGTCAAAACCTAGTAATACAATGACTACTTTACTAGAATCTCTGATGGAGTTACGAAAAGACATGTTTTACCGCATTATATCACTTGTTCACGCACGTGCATATAATTTACAATTTTGTAGCGATGATAGCTCAGTGGTTAGCGTGGTCTGTTCCCACGCGGAAGGGCGTGGGTTCAAACCCCAACAATGAGCTTGAACTCTTGGTGTAGGAAAACATCGTGAGGAAAACATAGCGTGGTGGTAGGGTACTTTCTAGTACTCGGCTGGCTAGCTACCATCAAGTTGAAAATCTGCCGCCAAGCATCTAACGGTGCGTTCCGGCAGCCTCACTTGAGAGCCAGTTCCTTTCCAGGCTAGTTGTGTTTTACAATCTTCGACCTCTTAACATCAGGTGAGATGTGGTCAAGCACCTAGATAGTCAAACAAAAAAAATTGGCGTATAATGAATAAAACTACTCTTTTTATACATAAAAACTATAGTAAAAATAATACAGTGCAGCGACATGATTTTTCCGCGATCTCGCGAAAACACCATGTCACTCTTAGACTCCTTTTCTCATTCAAATTCAAGTTCTTGGATATGTGTATATATAGTATATACCTAACTATATTAATACTAGAGTTTACTGCAGCCTTAGAAAAGTTAGGGTTAGAACCTATTTTTTCTAAGTAGGTCTTTCTTCATCGCGATTGTATCCCATCCTTTCCAAACCAACGCAGTCTGTGTGGTTTTAAATATCTCATAATTATACTATTAGTCTACAAACCTCTTATATGCAGACTTTTTAATGTACATTTTATTTTATAATCAGATGCTCCCGAGTTGCGAGAAGCGGAGAAAGTGCGCGCATCGCAGGAAAAAGCGCTGGCAGCTTTACAAGCGTACATTGCGGCACATTCCCCCCAAACGCCTGCTAAGTTTGGAGAATTGTTGCTGCGGATTCCTGAGCTACAACGAACTTGTCAGGTAACTAAAAAGAACACAACTTAGAAACTTGTTGGTTGAAAATATAGAATTCACAGAGTGTAGAGCGTAAATTGCAAGCATGCGCTTACAGCGCTGCAAGTTCACCCCAAAGCATACTCTTCCTAAAACGCTTCCAACCTACAACGAACATCACAGATTTCACAACTAGTTGCAAAATAAAGCGCTGCAGCAAACTTACCAGAAGTTAATATGACGAAATAATTCTGAACGTGTATATAGTAAGAGTTGATAATTCAAAGCCAGATTTTTTATCTTTCTTCTTGGCATCGCACTCTGTGCATTCTCCCAGTTTCAATATTTCTGTATTTTGTGTGCAGTCTTCAGTTTTCAGCTTCTTTACAGTCAAAGTCCAGTCTTGGTCAAGTCCAGTTCGTGCCAGTCAAATCTAGTCATGTTTTAGTAAAGTAGTAGCGATTTTACTATAAGCTTCGATGGCGTTTTGGAAGCAACACGAAAAGACATGTTTCACCACATTATATCACTTTGCCACACTCGCACTTGTAATTCAGCACTTTATGAATAAAACACCACAATTTTTAATACATAAGTATTCGAAAAAATACTAATTTTGTATTTTTTACAAAAAATACAATGGTGCGACACGACTCTTTCCGCGTTACCACCAAAAACTCCCAGCGCCGCTCTGCCTGCGCACTTCGACTTTTCGACCCTACATGCGCTGCTCTATAAGTCGTTTACCCATGGAGCGACGAGATACGGTCAACTTCGATCATAGATCGAAGATCACGATCTTTCGGTATTCCTCACATCTGCGAGGAGAAACAAAATAAACCTGATCATGTATATCCTTAGCTTCTTTTTCATCCTAATTATTAGCACGCAAACTTAGTAAATTTAACTTATAAAACATCGACGAACATTGATATTATTGGCACACCACGTTTTCTACTTGTTTTTGAATCCTTTCCAGCCTAAGGTAAAAGAGGATTGATAGCTTTTAGCGATAAGGCCGCCAATAAATTTTTTTCTACTATATTAATACAGTCTGGTGTGAATAATAAAGAATTTATCTATCTATGTATAAAATACTTCGTTACCGAATGGTACCTATATGCACGTACCAATATGGATCACACATAACAATATGAACAGTAAACATATATTCTATATGATTAATTTTTACTATAATTATTATTGGTTTATCACAAACATAAAAGATAAAATAAAGGGCACAAAAAGGATTGAACACAACCAAAAGTCTTGCTAAGATACTTAGAGCATCACGCCGCGCCGGGGCCGGACCATATAAACTAAAACAAAGTTTAGTGCATATTGAAATAAACTTTAATCTTCCCTAAAATAATATTTTACATTTAGGTACACAAAAGAACGTCAAAGCACATTGACATACGAGTATCATTTCCAGACATTTAACTTTTTGCGGTTAGCTATACAGTAAGGCGGTAATCAATGCTAAAATTAAAACAAATAAACCATTAGTTATGAACATAAATCACACTTATCTGTTGAAAATGTAAATCAATCATTCTTGTGCATAGTTGTCGCGTACAATCTGATTTTATATTTATTATCACCTAATTAAATATTAATCAGTCGGTTTGGGATTTTTCTATGTATATTTTGTAGTGATAAGTAATTAATTTAATACAATAACAAATGTATTTGCAATGCAACAGGTATTTATCGGTAGACGTGCCGCTTACTATCAAACCGATGATAAAAATAGTATACACGTAGAAAATATTGATCTTCATATTCTGCTTTTAATGTCTCGTATTTCGGTGTTTTTAGATGTTTGATGAAAAATTAAGTGCAATAAATCTTAGGCGCAGTCATAGTCACACACAAGTCTTTTTACTTTTACTTTAAAAATCCATTTTGGGGTTTGAGACACAGCACGAAAAGACATGATTCACTACATTTTATCACTAGCCCCCAAGCATTTTACGAAATTTTACATATTAAATTTAAATGCCACACAAACGTCTTTTCAGTATTAACTAGAAAAAACACAAGTTAAAAATAACATAATACAGTGGCATGTTTTGACACGTTGCAATTCATGTCTTACATCTATAGTTACAGTCAAAGTCCAGTCTTGGTCAAGTCTAGTCCATGCCAGTCAAATCAAGTCGTGCCTTAGTAAAGTAGAGGCGACTTTACTATACTCGTAAGTTTCGATGGAGTTTTGGAAGCAATACGAAAAGTCATGTTTCACCACATTATATATCACTTTCTCACACCCGTACTTGTAATTCGGCACTTTATGAATAAAACACCACTTTTTTTAATACATAAACACTTGAGAAAACATTAGTTACACTAGTTTTGGAAAAAAATATAATGAGGCGGCACGACTCTTCCCGCGTTCCCGCCAAAACCTCATTTTATTGATAGAATAGACCTTATAGATAGACAGGTAGAAACACTTTATTGTGCACATCAGAAAAGCGGCCAATTGTGACGGCCTTGTTTGCTGAAAGCGATACCATATTGAATGTACAAATACATTAGCAGTTTTTGTAGTATCTCTAGGTATACAGACAGGGTCACTAAACCAAAAGGTAGATATTGTATCCATAATTATATACACAAATTTGAATATATATGTGTCAATTAAGAATAAAAAAAAAAAAAGTACACTTTTGACCATATTAGATAATTTTATTTCGCGATTTCAGAGTTGTGCTCATAGTAAAGTTGTTAATAATGATAAGAACAACGACCCTTTTTCGGGTTAGTATAACCCAAGGTTAACCTAATGTTTGGTTCAATCGATGTTTTTATTTTTTGTTTCAGTTTTTCATGCAAGTCGGCAAAGAAATGCTCAACCCTGCGAACAAGAGTAAAGATGGAGACGGTCCCAGCTTCAACTTACTAATGGAACTGCTCAGAGGCGATCACTGACCTTCGCGATCAAGTAATGTGAGGAAGAAATACTAACAAATCTTGGGAAGATTTGGTGGGATAGTCCTAAAAAATTTGATCATCCTAAGAAAACGTATTCTGTTACTTATAATGGAATTTTGGCAGTGGCAAAAACTATCTGATATACATATGCGATAATACATAACTATCAGTCTTAAACGTGTGATGAAAGTTCGCTTTATGATCTATGGTTATAGAGTAAACATACGGGTTGAGAGAAAACTTGTTACAATATTGAAAAAAAAAAAATGATATTTGATAAATCTTTACATGATTTAATGTATAGTTTTTTATTTTTATTTTTAAAGATGCTTAAGTCTTACAAACATTCAGACGTAATAAAAACATTGATTGCACACACGAAATGATTTTGTTAGATACCGGCTAATAACGGCTGTTCCGTTTTTGGTCCTTCGAGCTGGATTGCTTTATGTAAATTTCTTGAAAAACTATACCAGATGGTAATAATCATAGAAAAGAACAAGGAAGCTAGGTTAAAATTACATTACATATGTAATTAACTTCTAAACTAAAGACATGACTGTCAAATGACTTTGCTCAATGTGTGTTAGTATGAACGTGTCGATGTCGATTCTATTGTGTCATTTGCGAAACAATTTATCTAAAACCTTCATTTTAGTCATTATTATTAGTAGACAATAATAACAACAATTAGTCGTCAGTGTAACTTACAAGCTTTCGCGTTTTGAACACATAGTTTTAACTAAAACATTGAGGTGAACTATATTAAACGTTAAATACGTAATTTAGTTTAGATTACAAACTTTATTCCACTTAGAGTAAAAGAACAAGGAAATCAACACCAGTTAGTTTGTTTGTTGAGTTTAAACATATAGCTAATCATTCACATCTAGATCGCATCGTTACTTATCGTTAGGCAAACTGAGGTCAAACGCAAATTTACTGAAAATAAAAAGGAAACAAACACAGGCGCATAATGCGACTTCGTTATGTACTATTTAGTGATAGTGTGCAAATAGTGCCACCATTCTGTTTCAGTATATGTAAATCAACTAATAAAAAAAAAAATTGTGGCGTATTTTAGCTAATCAAACAAATTAAAACCCTAATCTTAGAGAATAAGGCTTAAAATGCAAACACGGAACGGCCGAATATATAGCAAACTTGCGTTGAAGGGTTTTGCCGGAGTTTTTGGTGGGACCCGGTTGGGCGGTATAGCGAACTTCGATTTTTCATCGAACTTGAGAACACATGACTGCGCATTGTGATAATGTCATACTTTAGGGTTCCGTACAATGATAAAAACGAAACTCTTTTTGTAACACGTCTGTGTTTTACTGAGCGTCTGTTATTAACAGCGATACACTAGGTATATCTATCGAGTTGAAATATGATATGGCTTTAGAAAATTAATCATTCAAACATTTTGATCAAAAAAAATGTGCCCATTTGCCTAAAATTTTAGGTTAATGCTCAGTAAATATTTGTCTAAGCTGGGCTTAGTGGCATATTTTGTATTGAATCTAAATCATTAGGTATTTGTTTTGGCCTTAGGAATTAAAAGACTGCTTTTATATTATAAAATGTACATACGACAGATAATCCACATTTGTGCCAATTTTAATTTTTTACACAAAATGCATTTATTATAATCTATACCTTAATAATAGTTCCGAATGTGATTGTAATAACTCATAACTGTATGTATCTACCTATATCTGTTTTAGTATTTTACCTATAAGCACTTGTACCAATAATGCATCATATAGGTATGTATGTAGATAAAATTGATTGAAGCATAATTTTGACATTGACTTCATTATCTTCGGTACTTATCTCCACGGTCTTTCCGATTAGATTTTTTTACTTAATTTTTTATATGTTTTGATATGATATTAGGTTTTTGAAACCAAATACGAAGATCATTAATATAACAAAGGGAAACATGATCATGTCTCAGACGGTTATCACTGTAATAGGTATTTGCAGTGAGGATTTTTCTAGCAGATGTTTTCTTTTAACAAGAGATGGCGTTTAAAAAATATAGCACTGTATAATACAGTACTAGATTTATTTATTAGGTTTGGTAGTCTTGTTGAAGACCGTCCGAATTCAACGACAAATTCTGTCTTTTTTCAGTTACATGCGTAGTTTATTGCTGCTAGTTTCAAACGGTGGAGGACACATCGCGAAGTGACTTGCATGTTTTCTAAGTTTTTAATATACTCTAAGATGTGTAAAGTCACTTGGTGGTAGATCTCCTTAGTAGGAAGTCGTCTGGGTAGGTACCACCGCAGTACCAGATATTCTACCGCCAAGCAGTGGTGTTTAAACATTACTGTATTCCATTTTAGCGGGTACTGCACTATCGAAGTTACAGGACTGTTGTGACTAACCATCGAAAGTCTCGAAGTAACGAGCGCCAAAACAGCGATGTCCTAGACTTTGCTTCGCTACTCAAAGTTCTGTGTGCCAGTGCAATGGTCATGGACAGACGTTTTCTCTTACCATCAGGAGAGCGTCTCCTTCTTCTCATTACTTTTACATAATACAAAAAGTCTGCCAATCCGCAATTGGCCAGTTGTGGCCTTACCCGTCTCACAATGATAAAAGACAGATAAATAGGAAAAGTACGATTAATCCGTATTATATATTTCCGGCTCTCTCTAATTTCTATAATTTACCCTAGTCCTTCATTTTTTTAATAATTGTCTTCTTTTTATGTTATCTAGCGTAAAAAGCTAAATGCAGGTATCATAGTTCTAAAAAAACTCCCCACGTAACACAAAATGTACGAAAATAAATAGTTAAAATCATATGAATATACACTGCTACAATGGTTTTATTTATTTACTTATTTAATAAATAAATAAATAGATATTGTAGGACACATTACACACAGCGCCATCTGACCCCAAACTAAGCAGAGCTTGTGATGGAAGTCAGATAACTGATAGAATAGTACATAAATACTTTTTTTTTTTGTAAATACATACTTATAATACATACAGAACACCCAGACACAGAACAAACATTTGTTTATACCAAACAAACATTTGTCCTTGGCGGGAATCGAACCCACGCCCTACAGCTCAGGCAGACATACTCCCAATGAGCCAACAGGGCTGTCAACACTATTTAACGTAAGGCCGAGGGAACAACTAATGATTAGATATATTTTGATTGTAATATGTATTACGTGTGAACATTTTGTATGCAATTTCGGATGGTACATAAAAATGTATCAGTATTATCCGAATATTAATATGGATTTAGAACAGTCTACTGTAGTGTTGCTATTTGAAAATTTAGATTAACCCATTTTTTTTATAAATTTAAAATTAGTTTAATTAAAAAAAAAAACATTAAACTATGTCTTGGTAAAGAATATATGTAATTAATAAGTGAAAAGGAGATATAAAGCTTCCACCAAAATAAAATTAATGCACTGGCTGACGTTATTACAAAATTATTCCGTAAATACAAGTCAAAACTAACGGACATAAATAAATACATAATTATAATAATAAAACATATTAATATGTTATGAGTAATAATTTATATAACATACCTACTAACAATAAATATACACATGTCACGCTTCTGATGGCCAGAGAACGACTGAGACGTATTAAGCGCCGGCACTCATTTTAATGCGCCCTAGCCTGCCATTGTAGCCAGTTCATTAATTTTATTTTGTTCGAAGGTTATAACGTATATATTTTTGTAGTTAAACATTTAAAATGTAACTGTGTATTTTATATTCTTGTACAGACAGTAATCATTGCCATTTCGATATAGTTACTTAAATATTGTAAAACTGATGTTATATACTTGTGCAGCTTACTAGTTAATTATAGTTAGATATATAGCTGGAGGTGAAACCTTTCGGTGTAGGAATATATATTTTTAGATATGTATTTATTTGTATTTTTCACACACTTGTATTCCATGTATTGGATCATTTTAGATCGTAATTGGAAACAAGACTTTAAACAATGTAATAGCATTATTATTTTACATTAATTGATTGATAGTTATTTCGTGTATGAAAAATAGGTATCGATTTATAATAAATATACGTATACCTGTATATATCATTTTGAAAAGCTATCACAATTTGTCTTCATAAGGTATGTTCATACTTCTTCATGATTGTATATACATAGATGCATACATTTGAATTTTTTGTTATTCTTAAGATATACGCACATTATACAACTAAATAGCTATCTTGGTCATTGTATAACGTATTCATTTTTTACTCTCTTCCGTAAACTATCATCAATGCTATCGATCATTGTCAAGTACCTACGTATTTAAACTTTAAACTTAGCCATATGTAAAAATTGTCAAACAAGTCATAGACGCAGTCAAAATCATGCATGAGTCATGCAAGTGATATTAAAATAAAATGGATTTCCGCTTTTCTAAAACTCCATAAAAGCCACGTGTTACAAGTCACCACTTATGGGATACTCTGACTTGATTGTGACTTGCTTTACTCGACTGTTACTTGTTCAGCAGTATTTAGATAATAATTTCAGGATTAATGGGAAAAAAAAACGATACCGTATATCAATATGCGATGTTTTAAACCGTGTATTAAGTGGGTTATGATTGAAATTTGAGTGATATGACTGACATCTAATGTGCGTGTACCCTTTTGTTTTTTTTTTGTTGGTGCAATACTTAGCATAAATTACAAAATTTTGAACATTTTGTTGCTATATATTGATATGTATATTTTATGCTAGTATTAACACTATTTTCATCGCTGATCATATTGACAGCCTAAACCAGTCAGACACTGCCTATAATTATTATAAAAGCAAGACATTGCTATAAGCAAGTAGCGTTGCAATATTTATTGAAAAATATTATCTTCTGTAAGGAAATATTAGTTTTAAGTAGACATTATTTAGTGGATATTTTTAGAATTTTTTGCCTGTAGTTGTTCTGTGTATTATTGCTTGAAACGGCTGCAAATAATAATTCTTTTAATCAGTAATTTATAACTTATTTCAGTCCATATATTGAATAAGACACTCGTTAATTTTTTTAATTATACAGGTGGCTGGTAACACAATTAACTTACTCATAAACATTATAATGTGGTATTTGGTTGTAGTTTTCTTTAGTAGGAGGTCGTGTAGATAGCTACTACCACAGTAAAATATATTCTGTTGCTAAACAGTGGTGTGTAAACACGACTGTGTTCAAATTTGAAGGTACTGCAGCTAGCGAAATTACAGGGCTATTGAGACTAACCATAGAGTCACAAAGTAATAAGCACCAAAGCAGCGATGCCCTGGACTTTTTTTGCTACTCAAAGTTGTGTATCGCTGCAATGGTCATGGACAGGCGCTATCTCTTACCATAAGAAGAGTCTCGTACTCGAACTTTCATTAAAAAATGTAATATAATTATAAATAAATCATCATACCTATTAAAATAGAAACGATTTATATAAATGTACAAATGTATATATCAATTCATATTTCTGACATCAAGTCAGTTAAAAACCTCACCCCAGACAAAATACCTGGTGCTGAGGTGCCCGTATTAAGAACATCTGCTGTTAAAGTGTCTCACTGAACACCTGAACTGTAATATGTTTTATCAGTCAACCTGTATAGTTACCAAAAATATAAAAGTACTTACTGAGTCTATATATAACTTTGTAATGTCGAAGGGCACAAGTACTTCAGAATCATAGCTATAAGGTATCTGAGCTCATAAAATACTTATGTTATTCTTAAATAATACTTATGTATTGATGAATTGTTTTAGAAACAATGTGCCACTTTAATTTTAAATTGAGATTTTCATGTGATTTCGTATTATCGCATTATAATATTGCCAATACATGTTAATGATTTTATATCCGGTGGCATCTGTAGCGTAAACTCTTTACTGAACTGATAAATATAAGATTATTAGTGTATAAGTTTTTATTTTTGTACTATTCAGTAAAGTTAGGGTGTGAAGCGAGAGATGAGGTAGTGATTGGAGCCTTCTAATTTTTATATTAAAAATTACTTGGAACGAGAATGACATGACGTCCACGTATTTTTACGTTTTGTTATTATTTCATTACTTTTAAGTATTATAGTGATATTGTATTCTTTTTATATTGTAGAATTATGAAAAGATTTTTTTTATATATAGAGCAAAAAAATAAACTCAACTTTGATTTGTAACTTGATTTTTATTTGTTATTACTTTGCGGACTGTAGACGAAGGAAATTCTGTCCTTATGGTAATACAAGCTGCGCCCCGCGGTGTTGCCCGCTACATTTTTTCGCGATAAAAATAACCTTTGTGGTAATCCAGAGTGTCAGCTACCTCCATACCAAATTACATCAAAATTGGTCAAGTCGTTTGAGCGTGAAGAAGTAACAAACATACTCACAAACTTTCGCCTGTACAATATTAATGTAATAAAACGCGGTGGACGACGTCCAAGTCTGCTGGCAAGGCAAAATAATCAAATAGGTACTTATACTAAAATCATATTAATCATCTTGCATTCTGTGATTATCTTTATTAATTATATTTATCTGGGTGCATTATCTCTGTTTGGCAGAGTATTCCTTTATAAATGGCTTGTCGTTCGTTGCCGGTAGCGATTTTGTCCAAAATGTTGCGGATTGTGGTCGCATTGTGTTTGGTTGGGGCTGCGGTCTGCGGACCTCCCGTCTCCAGAAGTAGGAGTGAGATCGAGAAGTTCCGCGACTTTTTGGAGAGCACCAGGACAGGTAAAAATTTTGGTAGACATTTCTTACAGCGCCATCTAGCCCTAATTAAATAAAGTTTGCAGCAAGAGAGGAATCGAAAAGAATCTAGAAGCTTCAATACGAAGAAGATAACAGACATTAATTAAACTACAAGTATGCTTTTTTTAAATAATTTGATTCACACTCTATAGTAGGGGATCCCACGATGCTAAATGAGGATTTACTCGAGCAACATAGAGACCTATTGGATTGCAAAGCTTAGATAATAAAATGTTATATAATGTATACCTTTTCATCGGTGGGGGAGCGGCTATAGATTTTCAAAAATGAAAAAAATAACTGTTGCATGGACATACTCAAACACGTCAGATATTGACAGCATCCATGTCCTACGCATGTTGTTAATCTGATCGTTTGCATGATGGGGGTGGTCGTACGTAAGGGTTGAAAATGAAAAAAAAAAAAAATAACGTGCGCGTCAGATTTTCTGAGGGGATGTTAAGTGAACCTAAAAAGCTCTCAATCAATAAACGATTTGGCCGTGACGCAAACTCACAGTCATTACAAGAATGTGCAAAAAAAATATCGCCATTTTGAAATGCTCAGATACATCAGATTAAGATATATACAGTTCATCTTTATGTCCTAGACGTGCTGTCTTATAATCTGACGATTATCTGGAGGGATTAGCCTAATCTGACAATTAAAAAAATTTTTTTTTTAAGTCATTGAACTTAATTAATAGCTCAGTGGTTAGCGCGGTCGGTTCGCATGCCGAAGGGCGTGGGTTCAAACCCCAACAATGAGCTTGAGCTGTCGGTGAAGGAAAACATCGTGAGGAAACCATAGCATGGTGGTAGAGTACTTTCTAGTACTCGGCTGGCTAGCTACCATCCTCAAGTTGAAAATCTGCCGCCAAGCATCTAACGGTGTGTTCCGGCAGCCTCACTTGAGAGCCAGTTCCATTCCAGGATAGGTGTGCTTTACCATCTTCGACCACACCGTCACTTAACATCAGGTGAGCTGTGGTCAAACACCTAGCCTGTCAACCATAAAAAAAAATCTTTTATATCTTATAACGGTATTAATAGTTTTGTCGATGCAAGAAATAATTAATAGAATAGAAATAGAGAGGGAATAGAAATGCAGAGAGGGGAATATAGGCATCACGCATCGACAAATTTTTGTTACTTCGGCTTGAGGAAATCGTCAGATTATATATTTTTCGTTATCCTTGAATTATTTTCTTCAAAACGCTAGATAATGTCGAGATGACGTTTTTTTTACAACTTTGTAGCCCTCCCCTTTCTTTATGACACTCTCAAATTGTCAGATTAGTGGAAAATACACTTTTTAGCATATAATTAACTCACCCTATCTTAATCTGACGCGCTCGAGAATTTCTGATGATCAATTTTTTTTTACTAATCTGTTCCTTTATCCTTGACAGGCGGCCTTATATATGGGGCTCTTATTTGGTGGATGCACTTAACCGGGTACAAGGTATCCTCATGTATATTAATCTGCCCTCCTCTAGGAAATCCCGAAATCCCCGCTTGGGCTCCCCTACTACTAGACACATTATTTTGTCTTATTTGAGTTTTGTCTATTTTAAACAAGTTTTTTTCGGAAGGAACATTTTTCTTGTGTAGTTTTTTCCCAAGCTACGATGATAGTAGCTAAGATGATGAGCGTGGCGTGAGGCGATGAAATGATACACAATATAGTACTAACATATGAGATGTAACCATTTTATAACGCTGTGCTGAATGCCACGTACACTTTTGTAGCTAATGAAGTAAGTCTTCTCTAAGATACCCAGCAGACGTATCTTAGAACGATGTAGTGTAAAACTGATATCAAAGACACTGTTAGGTATACTTTTTTTAAATAAATGACTAATGAATTGTTTTACTTATGCGGAATTACTTACGTAAAATAAAAATGTGTCAAAACCACGTCAGTTTCAATGGTAATATGGTGACGTGTTCCTCAGAAAATGGCGTGGTAGTCGGCCAGCGCTCGAATCCTGAGGCCAGCGTATGGGAGAACAGCGGCAAGTACCAGGGAGACATCCTGCTGGATGATGAGCAGGTCGAGTCCATGGTGGAGCAGTTCTCACAGGGAAGGAACGCCTATATCTGGCCGGGAACTCTGTGGCCCTCCAGGACAATCGTTTACGAGTTCGCTGCTGGAGTTTTTGGTAAGCTTCTATATTTTTATGATAATTACTTCGAGGTCGAAAAAGTCGACAAATAAGTGATGCTAAAAGATAATACTTGGCTAGACTAATCCATGATCGTTGTAGCGGTAACTAGAAAAGAAAACAAAATTCAGGCCGTTACAGAATTGACGCTCATAACTTCTTCGTAACTATTCATAACATTTTCTTTGCACCTATTCTAAATAACTTTGACTTGATTTTAACTAATTTCCTTCTCCCTGTATTGTAAAACAAAAAAAATATGTATTGTAATTAAAAGTTGACAAAGGTCACGGACCCCGGTGTCTTTGGAGCGTATATTTTAAATAAAAAATATATAAATAACTTCACTCGATCTTTAAAAAGCTTTTAAAAATAAATAGATAGCCTCACTTGAGAGCCAATTCTATTCAAGGCTAGGTGTGCTTTATAACACGTCACTCAACATCAGGTGAGCTGTGGTCAAACATCTAGTTTCTCAAACATAAAAAGAGATTATCACGACACGTACACGCATATGACTAGTTAGGTACAATAAATTATCCGGGCAACATGTCTTTTGCAACCTTGCCTTCAACTACAAAGCCGTCTTCAGTGTTTTCTTAAAACTAAAATTTAGACATTATAAAAAGTTTTTTATTTCTCAATCTGTTCATCCTCTGGCATTTCCTCCATCGCTTACCATTACAAGATGATTCTAGTGATTGAAGAAAGACGAAAGATGGTATTAAGACAGATTGAAAGACAGCACATGTAATGTCATGGCAAACAGCGCTATACCTAATTTTTTTTTAATCAAAATCTCTCCTGATTGTAAGAGATGACACATGACCATTGCAGCGAAACACAGAACTTTGAGTAGCAAAACAAAGGTGTCGCTGCTTTGGCGCTCATTACTTTGAGACATTCGATGGTCAGTCTTAACAGCCCTGTTAATTTCGCTAGCAGTACCCCTTCAAAGCGGAACACAGAAATGTTTACACTCTACTGCTTGTCGGTGGTATCTAACTAGACGGCCTCCTGCTAAGGAGATCTACCACAAAACTACTATTACTACTGTGTACAGGGCCGGATTTGAGAGTCAGGAGACCCTGGGGCATCGAAGGAGTGGAGGCCCCTAATTATTTTCAGAATAAAAATTCCAAATCAAAATTGTTTATTGCGAGTATTTTTTTTTAAATGGCTGACAGGCTATGTGTTTGACGACAACTCACCTGATGTTAAGTGACGGTGTGGGGGACGATTGTGGGGGCCCCTCTCTTGCGGAGGCCCCAGAGCAGTAGCCCCGCCTGCCCTCCCCCAAATCCGGCCCAGGCTGTGTACGACTTTCCTTTTTAAAATATGTGTGGTGTTTCAGACCAGGCGCAAAGGAACTACATCCTTTACACCATGCGTGTCCTCGAAGAGCGCACCTGCATCAGGTTCCGTCCCAGGAATTGGGGGGAATTCAACTACGTCCTCATCACTGTAAGTTTATTTTTACCTACTTCCTACTCGTAGCGTATACTAATAACAATCGTTTTGTATACAAGACTCACAAGAAGCCCAAAGGTTCTTGTTAAATCTCCATATTTATTGAAATTTTAGAAACTATCAAATATATTTACTAATTTGGATTCTCTCTAATCTAATAGTCGATTGGATGGTGAAACTTGATCATACACAATGTTTAACCTCTAATCACGTTAGAGATATATATATAACTCAAAGGTGACTGACTGATTGACATAGTGATCTATCAACGCACAGCCCAAACCACTCGACGGATCGGGTTGAAATTTGGCATGCAGGTAGATGTTATGATACGTCATAACATCCGCTAAGAAAGGATTTTGATTAATTCTACCCCCAAGGGGATAAATAGGGGATGAAAGTTTGTATGAAACTTTGTCAATTTTAAACCGATCGGGCTGAGACTTTGCATGCATAAAGCTACTATGACGAAGGCATCTAGCGCGTAAAACCGCGGGGCACAGCTAGTTTGAGATATAGTTTGGCTGTCAACATTGCCGTATAAAGTATAGTGTTTTATCAAACTACAGTTAGATAATTACCGTTTATTGGTTTAGATCGTTCCGCTTATTGGTTTAGATCGTACCGCTTATTGGTTTAGATCGAGCTTATTGGTTTGGATAGAGGTTTTATTATTAATTAAATAAATATCGTAGGACATTACACACAACGCCATCTGACCCCAAACTAAGCAGAGCTTGTACTATGGCTGTCAAATAATTGATAGAATACATATACAATTTTTATTTGTAAATACATATCTTATATCTTTAAACGAGCAATTCTTGTATATATGTATATATATATCTATATATATAATCTGAATCTCGGAAACGGCTCCAACGATTTTCATGAAATTTTGTATACATATTGTTTCGGGGGCGATAAATCGATCTAGCTAGGTTTCATTTTTAGAAAACGTCGTTTTATCCGTGTTTTCAGCCGAGCAAAGCTCGGTCATCCAGGTACTACTTATAATACATACAGAACACCCAGACACAAAACAAACATTTTCTTTATACCACAAAATGTTTATTCTAAGTGAGAATCGAACCCACGCTTAATTCTACCAATGAGCCAATAGGGCTGTCAATTTTATTATTTTTTATGTTTGTAAATGTAATGAGTGCCGTGGTGGTGCCGGCGTAAGAATTGTACCCCACCCTCTCTACCCGTGGTTGCCGTAAGAGTCGGCTAAGGGATGTAATCCGGAAGATGGGCAGCAGCGTCTTCCTTGAACAATCACACTTAACTGCGCTCGCCAACCCGCCTGCCAAGCGTGGCGAGTATTGGCAAAACCCCCCAAGAGGAGGCCTTTGCCCAGCAGTGACTTTCAACGACGTCCTATGGCAGATGATGATGATGATGATGATGATGATGAAATGTGTAATGAGACGAACAAGTCCATGTCCATGACCATTATGGCGATACACAGAACTTTGAGTAACAAAACGAAATTCAGGGCATCGCTGCTTTGACCTTCATTACTTTGGGACTTTCGATGCTTAGTCTCGATAGCCCTATAATTTCGCTACCTGCAGCACATTTCAAACCGGAACGTAGTAATGTTTACACACTACTGCTTGGCAAAATATTATATGGTACTTACTGCGGTACGACCTACCTAGACGACCTCCTGGTAAGGAGATCTACCACTAAGTGAAATGTAACCTGTTATATTGAGTTGCATCTATATACAGAACCGTAATTATGATAAGAAATAATATCGCTTGTGTGAAATGTGGGATAATATCGCTTCAACCAAAGTGGCCATTAAAATCCATGTCACAAGTTTTTACTCTCAATAGAGCAAAAGCAGAAAGAAAGAGAAAGAGAGTGAGACAGAGGAAAGGGAGAGAAAGATAGAGAGAGAGAGAAAGGGGGAGAGTTCCTGTCTCCCCCTCCCTTTGGAGAGTAAGAGAGAGATTTAGAATTGTCGCTGCAATCATGTCTAAGTTGTAAGGGAAGAAGGAAATGGAGTATTTTATATACAAAACTGTTATGCCTCAAAAATGTTTTGATCTAAACTGCAAAATTTTGAGTACTGTAAATAATAATTAGCCCGTGACAATTTTTTTCTAGGGTAACTCCGATGGATGCTACGCCAACGTGGGATACTGGGCTCAGCGTGGTATACACATCTTCAACTTGGCGCGTGACGTGCCCGGCCGAGGTTGCTTCAACCCCGTCGTGATCATCCACGAGTGGCTCCACATTATCGGTTTCTTCCACATGCAGTCCACTCATGACCGCGACTGGTTTGTCAGGATCAACTGGGCAAACATTCTCAGGGGTAAGTTTTAAGTTACACATAATTAAGTTACTTCTACTTTTAACTGAACAATACAGTTTGTTAATCAATGCAAAAGTGTTTTACCTATTAAGGCTTTTTTTTCCAGAGGCATATAAAAACATTCTCACTTAGCCATACATTTTTAACTTTGTTCTTACTCTGTCTTCATCTTCATTGAAACAAGAGAGATAACATTAAATAAAAAATGATTTAGGAATGTTTTTCAGGGTGTGAGAGTAACCCAAGTATTCAAGAATATTTACAAAGTTCTCAATTTTCGATGGCTTATTGCAATCGTAGTTTACAGTAAACATAGAACACCTCCTGTATACCTGTTATAGACCTTACCTGTTTACCTTATATAGACCGTGATCTCACAGCCATAGCAGTGTCTTCTAAAATGTGGCTACCGTTGTATCAAATACCTTACTCACGTGCCAATGTCATTACCGCATCTGTCTAAATACCCTTCTTGACAGATTTAGCTCTATTAAAAGCCTTTCACATTTTAATGCTACTTGTGGCAGCGGTCAGGAATTTAGCCGCTGTTGCAAGCCACGGCTGTGTGGGGCAGGCTTCTTTGTTTGCTACAGCATTTATCATAACATGCAGCAGCTACAGCATATTAGTCGACCGCATTTCACGACTAGTCTGGAGACAACAGAACTTAAATAGAAAAATTGTTCCTGTGCAGGTATGGAATTCAACTTTGACCGGTACGATACCAACATCGTGAGCAACCTCGGCCTGCCTTATGAATACGACAGCTGCATGCACTACGGCGCGCACGCTTTCTCCATCAACGGAAGAACCACCATTGATGCGCTCAGGGTAAGACATGTTTTGGTATTCATTAAAAAAGACATTAGGAATAGAAGTGTCTGCAGAAAGCGACACTTTACAGTATCTATTTCTTCCTTCATTTCTTTATAAGGCTTATATGATGGTGGATAGGTGTAAATTGAGTTTTTATCACTAAACTACAACTTGAACCTGTCACGTTTTGCCTGTACCTACTTCTTAAAATAACCACGATTCTACTTAATTAAAAAAAACTTTGAGAGACGATTCTTTTATACTTAATTATGTGTAAGGACTTCTACTAATGTTCAGCTTTTGTTTCTACGTCTTTTTGAACTAGTACTAAGTAGTTATATGTTGTTTGTGATTGCGAATTTATCAATTGTTTCTTATGGTCATTTCACAATCATTAAAATAGAGTAAACGACAAGGAAGTTAATAAAATTTTAGACGTTCAAATATATCTTGAATCTTATATATCTTTTCTCACGTTATCCTTGCTTTTTATTGCTCCGAGTCTACGATTATAAAGTTTACTGATTTTATGCTTTGATTACATTAATTGATTCACAAGGGTGGAAGCATTACAACGCGAAGACTTAATATAAAATTTTTGTTGTCAATGTTTTACAGTAGCGATTACATTACATACAGCGACATCTATCCAATAGCGCAACAAGCATCGCCAAGAGCCAATAAACGACTATAGCCTGCATCGCGCAAGCAAAGTTTCTACTAATTAACACTTGTTTGGTCAATTTTCTCTTTAGGACTTTCAACACACAGACTCGCATACTTTTCGAGTAACTAAAACTTCTTCCATGAAATCTTCTGTGGTGGTCTCATGCTCCATACCCGGACATACTTCCATATTCACACTTCTCAACGTTTTATCTTAATCAATACTTGACACATACAACAAATTCAAATATGTTTCTTTGGTTTGGTGGGTAGGTTTTTGGTTTTTTTAAACATATCTATCTTCATTCCAGGCTCACACCGGAGTAATGGGTCAGACCAACTACGTGACTGGCTACGATTTCTGGCGCGTGGACCGCCACTACGGTTGCGCAGCGTGGCGCAAGGTTGAAGACTACGAACCTTTCCACTTAGAACAAGCACAAGCTGAGTTCGCTAAAGAAGAATAACATGAATAGAATCGTGGGGAATATCGTGTTCTGTATAACGAATTGTCCCTGTACTGATTGTTATGTAAAATAAATACGTATTTTTCGGTTAAGCCGTTTTGCTTTTGTTCTGAGAGCCTCTTGATCTACATTTTTAATCCCCGGCGCAAAAAGAGGGAGTATTAGAAGTTTAATGTGTGTATACGTGTCATCGTAGCTCCGAACCTATTGAACTGATTTTGATTGTTCAATTCACGAAAGTTTAAAAACTACAACTAAAACTCGGTCGCCCGCATACTAAGTGTAAATGTATGATAAAATTGCGGTTACAAAAATACCACCCATATATGTGTGAGTTTTTTAAACTATTTATTTCAAACACTGGAGAGAGGTCAAGTCTCTGCCCCGGTTGGACCAATGGTAGATCCGGGGCTGATATTATCAGGAAATAGCATATATGTTTTAGTATAAACGTGTTTTCTGTAACCTTCATGGCTATAAATACCTATCTCAGTTATTATATAATAGCACCACATCGCTTTTATCTTAATTAACAATTGAAAATCGATAATAATGTTATCGAACATGCACATTTCTTGGAAATAGACTAAATGAATTCACAAAGCTCAGGTGTTATAAATACGTAGGTTGGTATTACCAAGTTTTCGTAGAGTGGATACTTATTTATAGTGTTTTATCGTTTTGTTGAAATGAAAGTAACATCACAACCTTCAGTTAGAGTTTTGGCGGGAACACGAAAAAACTTTTTTATATTGTAATTTTTTGTAACTTGAATTTGTTGGATTTAGTTTATTTCATGTTTAAAAATAGTAGGTGTCATTAAGTCATATATACATATATATGCGCGAGTGTGGGCTATAAAATGTGAACGAGCAAACGATTTTTATACTCCATTGAAGATTCGAGTAAAGACACTTTACTAAGGCATAGATTAGACTTGGCCATTACTTATTTTATGTGACTAAAACTAACTTTATTAAAATATATATATTTTTTATGGCTCACAGGGTAGGTGTTGGTAGTTGTTGTAGGTACATCAGGTGAGTTGTGGTCAAACACAACTCACCTGATGTTAAGTGACGGTGTAGTCGAAGATGGTAAAGCACACCTAGCCTGGAATGGAACTGGCTCTCAAGCGAGGCTGCCGAAACACACCGTTAGATATTTGGCGGCAGATTTTCAACTTGAGGGTGGTAGCTAGCCAGCCGAGTACTAGAAAGCACCACCATGCTATGGTTTCCTCACGATGTTTTCCTTCACCGGCAGCTCAAGCTCATTGTTGGGGTTTGAACCCAGGCCTTCGGCATGCGAACCGCCCGCGCTAACCACTGAGCTATCATCGCTACAGATACATAATACTTGAACGGCCCCCTAGATGTGTTATCCTGAAAAAATAACATAAGTTGGTTATTGTGTTGTGATTGTTATTGTATGAACCTATTATTGATATGTGTATCAACCTATTTATTATTAAGATTACATTAATATGTACCTATAATTTTATTTTGGACAAAGAATGCAGTATTGAAGAAAATCTGTCTACGGGATCCAAGATATAAAACAAGCCGAAAAGTTTAAAAAATCTGTAACGCGACTGCGAATAAAATAGCTAAATTAAAGGAAAATAACATTTTAAACCAATTTATTATTCTTTATTCAGTTTAAACATATAACTTATATATATATATATATATATATATATATATTATAGTAATCCCCTTTTAATTTACATTTCTTTATTTTGATATCCAACTCGATAGGTTTGGTTAATTTCATTTTGAACCTATTACTTACGCGCCAAAATCCGAAAAGCCAAAAAATGCAATGGAAAATAATTTCTAGTATCTAGCGCATCAACATGGGTGATTAAGCACTACTATTACATAAGCAAGGAGTTCTTCATGTTCAAAAATATACTCACGGCAGTGACCACAACACAGCCATATCCCGATATTTTGTCACTTAAGTACCTACCTATAATTATATTAGTTATCTATGGTAGTTCAATGATTCCTACTTGCCAAATAAACTTACTAAATAGTTTCAATATGACTTGTATAAAAATATAAATCAATTCGGCTTTGGTCCTCTGATTAACAGACAAACGAATAGTACCAATACTTTATTATTACGAAAAGATAAGACCGATTAAAATCTATATAATCCCGCATGGGAAACAATAAAAAGAATAAGCTTCGTACTACCTATTTTTACTGCTGGCAAGGCAAGATAATCAAATAGGTACTTATATTAAAATCATATCAATCATCATGCATTCTATGATTATCGTTATTAATTATATTTATCTGGGTGAAATATCTCTGTTTGGCGGAGTATTCCTTTATAAATGGGTTGTCGTTCGTTGCCAGCAACTATTTTGTCTAAAATGTTGCGGATTGTGGTCGCATTGTGTTTGGTCGGGGCTGCGGTCTGCGGACCTCCCGTCTCCAGAAGCAGGAGTGAGATCGAGAAGTTCCGCGACTTCTTGGAGAGCACCAGGACAGGTAATAAAATACATTTTGGTGGACGTTTCCTACAGCGCCATCTAGCCCTAATTAAATAGAGTTTGTAGCAAGGGAGGAATCGAAAAGAATCTAGACGCTTCAATAGGAAGAAGTTAACAGATATTAATTAAACTACAATTACTATGCTTTTTTTTAAATAACTTCATTCACGTTCGAGACACACATCATTATTGTCATATTTGACTTTTGTCTATTTTAAACAAGTATTAAAACATTTTATTTAAGAGAGGATTTCTTTTCGGAATAATGGCAACATTTTTTGGGTGTAGATTTTTCCCAAGCTACGATGATACTAGCTAATATGATAAGCATGACGTGAGGCGATGAAATGATACACAATATAGTACTAGTAACATATGAGATGTAACCATTTAATAACGCTGTGCTAAATGCAACGTACAGTTTTGTAGCTAATGAAGTAAGACTTCTCTAAGATACCCAGCAGACGTATCTTAGAACGATGTAGTGTAAAGCCGATATCAAAGACACTGTTATACTTTTTTTAAATAGATGACGTATTTTTGTTTTACTTATGCGGGATTACTCACGTAAAATAATATGTGTCAAAACCACGACAGTTTCAATGGTAATATGGTGACGTGTTCCACAGAAAATGGCGTGGTAGTCGGCCAGCGCTCGAACCCTGAGGCCAGCGCATGGGAGAACAGCGGCAAGTACCAGGGAGACATCCTGCTGGATGATGAGCAGGTCGAGTCCATGGTGGAGCAATTCTCACAGGGAAGGAACGCCTATATCTGGCCGGGAACTCTGTGGCCCTCCAGGACAATCGTTTACGAGTTCGCTGCTGGAGTTTTTGGTAAGCTTCTATATTTTTATGGTAATAAGTCATTACTTGTTACCAAAGTCGAAAAAGTCAACAAATATGTGATGCTAAAAGATAATACTTGCCTAGACTAATCCATGATCGTTGTAGCGGTAACTAGAAAAGAAAAGAAAATTCTGACAAGCATTTTGTGGTATAATCAAAAATGTTTGTTCTGTATCGGGTGTTCTGTATATATTATAAGTATGTATGTATTATTTACAAAAAAAAGTATTTAAGTATTCTATCAGCTATCTGACTTCCATAGTACAAGTTTTGCTTAATTTGATGTCAGATGGCGCTGTGTGTAATGTTCTACGATATTTGTTATTGTTATTTATTTACTTATTTTTTCGTGAAAGACTGTTTGAAAGACTTCAAACAGTTATTGCTAAAAATAAAATTATTTCAACAAAGGATGTAGTAATTAGTTACGATTAGTAACCTCTCTTGTAGAGGCCCCAGGGCAGTAGCTCCGCCTGCCCTCCCCCAAATCCAACCCAGACTGTGTACGACTTTCCTTTTAAATGTACACATGTGTGGCGTTTCAGACCAGGCGCAAAGGGACTACATCCTTTACACCATGCGTGTCCTCGAAGAGCGCACCTGCATCAGGTTCCGTCCCAGGAACTGGGGAGAATTCGACTACGTCCTCATCACTGTAAGTTTATTTTTAAATAGTTCCTACTCGTAGCTTACTAATAACAATTGTTTTGTATACAAGACTCACAAGAAGCCCAAAGGTTCTTGTTGAATCTTCATGTTTATTAAAATTTAAGAAACTATCAAATGTATATTTACTTATTTAGATTCTCTCTAATCTAATAGTCGATTGGATGGCGAAACTTGATCATACATAATGTTTAACCTTTAATCACATTAGAGAATAGTTTGGCTGTCAACATTGCCGTATAAAGTATAGTGTTTTATCAAACTACAGTTAGATAACTCGTTTGCGCTCTTATTTACCGCTTATTTATTGGTTTAGATCGTACCGCTTATTGGTTTAGATCGAGCTTATTGGTTTGGATAGAGGTTTTATTATTAAATAAAT
Source organism: Biston stratarius (assembly GCA_950106695.1). Classification (NCBI taxonomy): domain Eukaryota; kingdom Metazoa; phylum Arthropoda; class Insecta; order Lepidoptera; family Geometridae; genus Biston; species Biston stratarius. The sequence goes on from OX467109.1 coordinate 30,126,356, forward strand.
AAATATCGCTGGATATTACACACAGCGCCATCTGACCCTAAACTAAGCAGATCTTGTACTATGGCAGTCAAATAAAATCTGTTATATAATTTTTTTTTTTTTTATAAATACATAGGTACTTATAATACGTACAGGACACCCAGATACAGAACAAACATTTTGTTACTCAAAATATTTATCCTAAGTGGGAATCGAACCCACGCTTATTTTTACCAATGAGCCAACAGGGCTGTCAATTGTATTATTTTTTATGTTTGTAAATGTAATGAGACGAACGAGTCCATGTCCACGACCATTGTGGCGATACACAGAACTTGAGTAACAAAACGAAATTCAGGGCATCGCTGCTTTGAGACTTTCGATGCTTAGTCTTTATGTTTCAATGTTTATCTGGTACTGCGGTACGACCTACCTAGACGACCTCCTGGTAAGGAGATCTACCACCAAGTGAAATGAAACCTGCTATATCGAGTTGCATCTATGTACAGAACCGTAATTATGATAAGTAAAATGTGGGATAATATCACTTCAACCAAAGTGTATAAAATCCATGTCACGAGTTAATACTCTCAATAGAGCAAAAGCAGAAAGAGAGAAAAAGAAAGTGGGACGGAGGAAAGGGAGTGAGAGAAAGTAGAGACAAAGGGAGAGGAAGAGAAAGATTTAGAATTGTCACTGCAATCATGCTAAAGTTGTAGGAGAAGAAGGAAATGGAGTATTTTATATACAAAACTGTTATGCATCAAAAATGTTTTGATCTAAACTTCAAAATTTTGAGTACTGTAAGTAGTAAATAGCCCGTGACTACATTTTTCTAGGGTAACTCCGATGGCTGCTACGCCAACGTGGGATACTGGGCTCAGCGTGGTATACACATCTTCAACTTGGCGCGTGACGTGCCCGGCCGAGGTTGCTTCAACCCCGTCGTGATCATCCACGAGTGGCTCCACATTATCGGTTTCTTCCACATGCAGTCCACTCATGACCGCGACTGGTTTGTCAGGATCAACTGGGAAAACATTCTCAGGGGTAAGTTTTAAGTTACAATAAACTCGGCGTTATTAAGTTAATTCTACTTTTATCAAAACAATACAGTTTGTTAATAAATGCTAAAGTCTTTACCTATCAAGGGTTAGTTTTTCATGGGCATATAAAAACATTCTCTCTTAGCCACACTTTGAAATTTTGTTATTACTATGTCTTCATCTCCATTGTTTTGAGAGAGCGAGATAAAATTAAATAAAAAACTGATTTAGAAATGTTTTTGACAGTATCTTTAAAAAATATTTTTAAAGTTCTTACTTTTCGATGGCGTCTTTGCTTATACGGTAAACGACTGCAAACCCTTATATAGAGTTTGTAATCGTAGTTTACAGTAAACATAGAACAGATCTTTTGTATATTTTTACCTTATATAGACCGTGAGCTATATCTCACAGCCATATATAAGCAGTGTCTTCCAAATGTGGCCACCGTTCTGTCAAATATCTTACTTACGTGCCAATACCAGTACGCCATTTTGCTAAATACCCTTCTTGACAGATTTAACTCCATTAAAAGACTTCCCCACTTTAACGCGACTTGTGGTAGCGATCGCGAATTTGGCTGCAAGCTGTACCTGTGTGGGCCAGGCTTTTTTGTTTGCTACAGGATCCATCACAACATGCCGCAGCTACAGGAGCATATTAGTCGACCGCATTCCACTAGTCTGGAAACGACAGAACTTAAATAAGAAAATTGTTCCTGTGCAGGTATGGAGTTCAACTTTGACCGGTACGATACCAACATCGTGAGCAACCTCGGCTTGCCTTATGAATACGACAGCTGCATGCACTACGGCGCGCACGCTTTCACTATCAACGGAAGAACCACCATGGACGCGCTCAGGGTAAGGCATGTTTTGGTATTCATTAAAAAAGACATTAGGAATAGAAGTGTCTGCTGAAAGCGACACTTTAGAATATCTATTTCTACCTTCATTTCTTTATAAGGCTTATAAGATGGTAGATAGATATTAATTGAGTTTTTATCACTAAGCTACAACTTCACCAGTCACGTTTTGCCTGTACCTACCTCTTAAAATAACCACGATGCTACTAAAATACAAAAATCTTTGAGAGACGATTCTTCTATGCTTAATTATGTGTAAGGACTATTACATATTTGTTTCTACGTCTTTTTGAACTAGTACTAAGTAGTTATATGTTGTTTGTGATTGCAAATTTATCAATTGTTTCTTATGGTCAGGGCTTGGAAACCGGGAAAATTTTCAAACCGGTTTCGTTTAAAATACCTACGAACTCTATTATTTCGTTCTGTTCGAGCTAAACCTCTAAATAAAACGGTTAATGTAAAGAACAATATTCAAAAGGTTTTGCTCGAAAAACCGGTATAGAACGAAAAGGATTAGTTTCCATTTGACTTACCTATACCTACCACTACTATGAAGAAGCGGATCTATCCCGCCGCACCCCGCGCGCCTCTGTCGGCAGACCGCACGAGCTCGCAGAATAAACCGGTTTATAAAGGTTTTTGAAAAGGTTTTCATAACGCTCGCGCTCCGAACGAAATAACCTTAATAACGTTATTAACCGGGTGTTTACCGGTAAATTTGAAACCGGTTTCAAGCCCTGCTTATGGTCATTTCACAATCATTAAAATAGAGTAAACGACTAGGAAGTTAATACAATTTTAGACGTTTAAATAAATCTTGACTCTTACACGTCTTTTGTCATGTTATCATTACTTTTTATTGCTCTGAGTCTACGATTATGAAGTTTACTGGTTTTATGCTAGTGATTACATTAATTGATTCACAAGGGTGGAAGAATTAATATAATAGACTGAATATAAAAATTTTGTTGTCAATGTTTTACTGTAGCGATTTCATTACATACAGCGACATCTATCCAATAGCGCAACAAGCATTGCCGAGAGCCAATAAACGACAGTAATCTGTATCGCGGGAGCAAAGCTTCTACTAATTGACCCTGGTTTGGTTTGGTTTGGACAATTGTCTCTTCAGGACTTTCAACACACAGACTTGAATACTATTCCAGTAGATAAAACTTCTTCCATGAAATCTTCTGTGGTGAACGCTATGCTCTATTATACTGCCATATTCACACTTCTCAACGTTTTATATTAATCCATACTTGACACATACAACGAATTCAAGTATTTTTTTCTGTGGTTTTAAGGTGTTTGGTTTTTTTCAACTATCTCTCTTCATTCCAGCCTCACACCGGAGTTATGGGTCAGACCGACTACGTGACTGGCTACGATTTCTGGCGCGTGGACCGCCACTACGGTTGCGCTGCGTGGCGCAAGGTTGAAGATTACGAACCTTTCCACTTAGAACAAGCACAAGCTGAGTTCGCTAAAGAGGAATAACGTGAATAGAATCGTGGGGAATATCGTATAACGAATTGTCCCTGTACCGGTTGTGATGTAAAATAAATACGTATTTTTCGGTTAAACCGTTTTGTTTTTGTTCTTAGTACCCCTTCATGAACATTTTTAGCCCACGACGCAAAAAGAGGGGGATGTTGGAAGTTTAATGTGTGGATACGTGTCATCGTAGCTCCGAAACTATTGAACCGATTTTGATTGTTCAAGTTACGAAAGTTCAAAAACCGACCAAGTGCGAGTTGGACTCGCGCACGATAGGTTCCGTACCATTATTTACAAAAACGGCAATAAATCACGTTTGTTGTATGGGAGCCCCCTTGAATATTTATTTTATTCTATTTTTTAGTATTTATTGTTATAGCGGCAACAGAAATACATCATCTGTGAAAATTTCAATTGTCTATCTATCACGCTTGTTGAGATACAGCCGGACGGAAGAAAGATGAGTGACGGACGGGCGGACAGCGGAGTCTTAGTAATAAGGTCCCGTTTTACCTGTTGGGTCGGTCGAAGAATTAAGAATTAAAAAAAACACAAATACATACATGAACCCTGAAAACAATACACTCCTTTTTTGGGCAGTCGTGTAATAAAGACTTTAGTTCCTACAAACTATAAATAATATTGGTTGACTTGTTATCCCATTTGGTAGTTCTGTTACGAGAGCTAAAGGTCGTACGCTCAATTTCCACTCAAGAATAATTTGTGTGGTAGACACAGATGTTTGTTTTGTGTCTGGGTGTTCTTAATATATAATGTTATGTATGTATTTATAAAAAAGTATACAAGTATTTTATCAGTTGTCTGGTTTTCATAGTACAAGCTTTGTTTAGTTTAAGACAGATGGTGCTGTGTAAAAATGTCATCCAATATTTATTTATTTTGCACCTATAGTCAAAGTTAATTTATTCATGAGTTTTAGGTACATCGAGATGGTTGGCATTAAGCTCGGTCGCCATCATACAAAATGTAAATTTATTTAAAAAAATGCGGTTACAAAAATACCACCCATATAGGTATTTGTGATTTTTTAAACTATTTATTTCAAACCTAGAGAGAGGGAGCGCCACTATTAAGTTTCTGCCTCGGTTGGCAAAAATGGTAGATCCGGCTGATATATTATCAGGAAATAGTAATAATATATGTATTGGTATAAACATGTTTTCTGTAACCTTCGTACCCATAAATACCTATCTCCGTAATAATTTACTAATACGTAATAAAAACACATTACTTTTATCTTAATTAACAATTGAAAATTGATAATAATGTTATCGAGCATGCACATTTCTTGGAAATAGACTAAATGAACTCACAAAGCTCAGGTGTTGTATATAGGTTCGTTTGTATTGTATATAAGTAACTTGATTGAAGGCTGAAGTTTTGGCGGGAACACGAAAAAACTTTTTTATATTGTAATTTTTCGTAAATTAAATTTCTTAGATTGAGTTTCTTTCATGTTTAAAAATAGTGGTGTGTCATAAAGTCATATATGTACATATATGCACGAGTGTGGGCTATAAAATGTGAACGAAGCAAACGTTTTTTTGTACTGTTTCCAATGCTCCATTGAAGATTCTAGTAAAGTCCCTTTACTAAGACATAGACTAAACTTAAATTGGCCGTGACTTATTTTATGTGACTAAAACTAACTTTATTTTTAGTTAATTTTATATTGATACCCTTAAAATTATGTCACTGGCTTATACTATACATACATACTATACATTGGCGGAATCCATTACGTGCGATGCCGATAAAAGAGAAAAAGAAACTGAAGGTTGATCGTTTACACACCAGAACCAACAACTGTTGAATGCGTTACCTGTTGCCATTAGATGTGCTCTATCGATCGCTGTTTTTAAACAATACGTCAAACTTTTTTATCTCTCACAGTTAATTGATAATAATTAAAATGATGTAATAACTATTTGTTGCTTATTTGCATATATCCTCTTTATACAAATATTAATTTTATATATTTTAGTGTTTTAGTTATTCTAGTTAATCTATCTATTAAGATATATTATTATCAGAATGTAGATATAGTGTGTTATAGTTTTCTATTCTCCTATATGCATATCCTCGTTATTGACACACCCCGTCTTTTTCTTCCTCTGATCCTTTCCATCCCAAGGTTGCCTGGAAGATCGCTTTTAGCGATAAGGTCGTCAGTTGTTACACCTATTAACTAGTTTATTTCATCTGTATTATCTAATTGTAAGAGTGTACAATAAAGAGTTATTCATTCAATATGAATTTACTGTACACACATGCCGCTGTTGTTATTACCCGACTGCCAAGAAAGGGATATGTTTTTTGCGCGTATCTTGTATGTACGTAAATTTCTTTATTACCTCGTATATTCCAAACTGCAGGATGGATTTCGATAGTTAAGGTATCGTCTTAAAAACCAAGTGTCAAGAAATGTGTTTAAAAAAAAATGGGGGTTTTTGGCGCGAAATAGTAATATGTTAAAAAACGAAATTAACCAAACCTATTTAGTTGGGTATCAAAATGGAAATTAAAAGGGGATTACTATAATATATATAAGTTACATGTTTAAATTTAACTAGGAATAATAAATCGGTTTAAATTGGTTAATTTGGTTTTTCCTTTAATTTTTGTTATTTTTTATGCAGTCGAGTTACAGATTTTTTAAAACTTTTTAGCTTGTTTTATATCTTGGATCCCGTAGACAGATTTTTATTAATACTGCAATCTTCGTCCAAAATAAAATTGTAGGTAGGTACATATGAATGCAATCTAAACAAATACTTATTCTTATAAAAATAAGCAAAAATTGCAATGGAAAATAATCTCTAGTATCTAGCGCATCAACTTGCGTGATTAAGCTCTATTATATACTTATTTTTTATTGAGTAGTCGGATAAAAAGTTTGGTAAGTTAGTAACAAAAGTGAAAAAAGCGTCATAGTAATTAAGACTTGACAACGACGAGTATAAAGAGATGCATTTTGTCGTGAACAACGTCATTAAATTTGTTTCCAATAGTGGGAGGCAATTCATAAAACTGATGATGACAAAATTTTGAGCAAAAACATACATACTAGTTTACCCATAATGTAGTTACACTAATCGACAGCTAAACGATTAAAAGGTTCGTTACGACGACGACGTCATTAAGCAAAGACTTGAAACATGAAAATTCGAAGGAGTTCTTCGTGTTCGAAAACATACTCAGTGACTACAACACAGCCATATCCCGATATATTATATTAGTTATCTATGGTAGTTCAATGATTCCTATTTGCCAAATAAACTCGCTAAATAGTTTCAATATGACTTGTATAAAAATATAAATCAATTCGGCTTTGGTCCTCTGATTAACAGACAAACGAATAGTACCAATACTTTATTAATACGAAAAGATAAGACCGATTAAAATCTATATAATCCCGCATGGCAAACAATAAAAAGAATAAGCTTCGTACTACCTATTTTTACTGCTGGCAAGGCAAGATAATCAAATAGGTACTTATATTAAAATCATATCAATTATCATGCATTCTGTGATTATCGTTATTAATTATATTTATCTGGGTGGAATATCTCTGTTTGGCGGAGTATTCCTTTATAAATGGGTTGTCGTTTGTTGCCGGCAGCGATTTTGTCCAAAATGTTGCGGATTGTGGTCGCATTGTGTTTGGTCGGGGCTGCGGTCTGCGGACCTCCCGTCTCCAGAAGCAGGAGTGAGATCGAGAAGTTCCGCGACTTCTTGGAGAGCACCAGGAAAGGTAATAAAATACATTTTGGTGGACATTTCTTACAGCGCCATCTAGTCTTAATTAAATAAAGTTTGTAGCAAGGGGGAATCGAAAAGAATCTAGACGCTTCAATAGGAAGAAGTTAACAGATATTAATTAAACTACAACTACGTACGTACTAATTGGTTAGAATAGTCGTTTTTATCTCAATAAATAAATTTAATTTAATTAATTAACTACTATTTTTTTTTTAATAACTTGATTCACGTTCTAGACACACATCATTATTGTCATATTTTACTTTTGTCTATTTTAAACAAGTATTAAAATATTTTATTTAAGAGAGGATTTCTTTTCGGAAGAATGGCAACATTTTTTGGGTGTAGATTTTTCCCAAGTTACGATGATACTAAATGATGATGCTGTGCTAAATGCAACGTACACTTTTGTAGCTAAGAAGTAAGACTTCTCTAAGAGCAGACGTATCACGTTTCAGCAGACGTCTCTTAAAACGATGTAGTGTAAAGCCGATATCAAAGACACTGATATACTTTTTTTAAATAAATGACGTATTTTTGTTTTACTTATGCGGGATTACTCACGTAAAATAAAAATGTGTCAAAACCACGTCAGTTTCAATGGTAATATGGTGACGTGTTCCACAGAAAATGGCGTGGTAGTCGGCCAGCGCTCGAACCCTGAGGGCAGCGCATGGGAGAACAGCGGCAAGTACCAGGGAGACATCCTGCTGGATGATGAGCAGGTCGAGTCCATGGTGGAGCAGTTCTCACAGGGAAGGAACGCCTATATTTGGCCTGGAACTCTGTGGCCCTCCAGGACAATTGTTTACGAATTCGCTGCTGGAGTTTTTGGTAAGCTTCTATATTTTTATGGTTACAAGTAATACTTTTTACCAAAGTCGAAGTAATGCTAAAAGATAATACTTGCCAAGACTAATCCATGATCGTTGTAGCGGTAACTAGAAAAGAAAACAAAATTCGGGCCGTTACAGAATTGACGCTCATAACTTCTTCGTAACTAATCATAACATTTTTTTAACCTTTTCTAAATAACTTTGAGTACTATTCCAGGCTAGGTGTGTTTTATCACCTCACCTCGCTATACCTTATAGCTACTACTTTCCTTTTGAATGTACGTGTATGTGTGGTGTTTCAGACCAGGCGCAGAGGGATTACATCCTTTACACCATGCGTGTCCTCGAAGAGCGCACCTGCATCAGGTTCCGTCCCAGGAACTGGGGAGAATTCAACTACGTCCTCATCACTGTAAGTTTATTTTTACCTACTTCCTACTCGTAGCTTACTAATAACAATCGTTTTGTATACAAGACTCGCAAGAAGTACAAGGGTTCTTGTTGAATCTTCATATTTATTGAAATTTTAGAAACTATCAAATATATTTACTAATTTGGATTCTCTCTAATCTAATAGTCGATTCGATGGTGAAATTTGAACATACATAATGGGTAACCTTTAATCACATTTGAGATATAGTAATGTTTACACACTTTTGCTGGCAGCAAAATATTTAGTATTGCGGTGGTACCTACCTAGACGACTTCCTGCAAAGGAGATTTACCACCTAGTGAAATGAAACCTGCTATATTGAGTTGCTACTATAAATAGTAACGTAAGTAATTTTGATACGTAAAATACATAATTTTAAGAACAATTTCAACATTTTCACCAAAGTGACCATTAAAATACATGTCACAATCTTTAACTCTCAATAAAGTATATCTTTAATTTTATTGAGAGTTAAAACTTATTTGTAGCAGATAGAGACAGATATAGAGTTGTCTCTGTAATCATGCCGAAGTTGTAGGGGAAGAAGGGAGTGGCGTAATTTATTTGTAAAGCTCTTTTAACCCATGTCTCAATGCTTAGGGTGATTCCGACGGATGCTACGCCAGCGTGGGATACTGGGCCCAGCGTGGCATGCACACCATCAACCTGGCGCGTGACGTGCCCGGCCGTGGTTGCTTCAACCCCATCGTGATCATCCACGAGTGGCTCCACGTCATCGGTTTCTTTCACATGCAGTCCACTCATGACCGTGACGGATATGTCAGGATCAACTGGGAAAACATTTACAGGGGTAAATTTTAATTTCTATCTACACTCGGCATTAAAACTAACTTATTTGTACATTTATCAAAAGAAAACAGTTTCTTAATCAATGCAAAAGTATTTCACCTATCCATGGCTTATTTATCATGGGCATACAAAAAAAATCTCACTTAGCCACACTTTGAAATTTCATTCTTAGTCTGTCTTCATCTTAGTTGTGTAAAGAGAGCACAAGATAAAATTTAATAATAATTGATTTAAGAATGTTTTTGAGGGTGTGACAGTGTCCTAAGTATTTAGAAATATTTTTAAAGTTCTTAATTTTCGTTGGCGTCTTTGATTATACGGTAAACGACTGCAAGCCCTTATAGAGTTTGTAACCGTAATTTACAGTAAACATAAAACAGATATTTTGTATATTTTTACCTTACACGCTTTTTACTTCTCACAGCCATATATAAGCAGTGTCTTCCAGATTGTGGCTACCATTCTATTAAATATCTTACTTACATGCCAATGCCATTACGCCATTTTGCTCAATACCCTTCTTGACAGATTTAGCGCTATTAAGAGTAAAAGTTATAGAAATGTTATTCCTGTGCAGGTATGGAGTACAACTTTGACCGGTACGATACCAACATCGTGAGCAACCTCGGCCTGCCTTATGAATACGACAGCTGCATGCACTACGGCGCGCACGCTTTCACCATCAACGGAAGAACCACCATTGATGCGCTCAGGGTAAGGCATGTTTTGGTATTCATTAAAAAATACACTAGGAATAGAAGTGTCTGCAGAAGTAACACTTCACAATATCAATTTCTTCCTTTTTTTCTTTATAATTTTTTAAGATGGTTGATAGGTATAAATTGAGTTTTTATCACTACACTACTATTTGAACCTGTCATATTTTGCTTGTACCTATGTCTTAAAATAACCACGATGTTACTAAATTACAAAATTTCTTGAGAGAATATTCTTCTGTATTTCATTGCGTGTAAGGACCACTATTAATGTTCAGCCTTTGTTTCTACGTCTTTTTGAACTAGTATTAAGTAGTTATATGTTGTTTGTGATTGCGAATTTATTAATTGTTTCTTATGGTCATTTTACACTCATTGAAATAGAGTAAACAACTAGGAAGTTAATACATTTTTAAACGTTCAAATATATCTTGAATCTTATATATCTTTTGTCACGTTATCCTTGCTTTTTATTACTCTGAGTCTACGATTATAAAGTTTACTGCTTTTATGTTTTGATTACATTAATTGATTCACAAGTGTGGATGTTATACAACGCGAAAACTTAATTAAAATTGTTTGTTGTCAATGTTTTACTGTAGCGATATCATTACATACAGCGACATCTATCCAATAGCGCAACAAGCATCGCCGAGAGCCAATAAACAACTGTAGCCTGCATCGCGCAAGCAAAGTTTCTACTAATTGATACTTGTTTGGTCAATTTTATCTTCAGGGCTTTCGACACAGTGATTTGAATACTATTCCAATAGATAAAACTTCTTCCATGAAATCTTATGTGGTGGTCTCATACTCTATACTCTATCATACTTCCATATTCACACTTCTCAATGTTTTATCTCAATCCATATTTGACACATACAAACTGAACCGCCGAAACAAAGTATTAAAATATTTTTTTCTGTGGTTTTAAGGTTTTTCAACTAACTATCTCTCTTTATTCCAGGCTCACACCGGAGTTATGGGTCAAACCGACTACGTGACTGGCTACGATTTCTGGCGCGTGGACCGCCACTACGGTTGCGCAGCGTGGCGCAAGGTTGAAGACTACGAACCTTTCCACTTAGAACAAGCACAAGCTGAGTTCGCTAAAGAAGAATAACATGAATAGAATCGTGGGGAATATCGTGTCCCGTATAAATATACGAATTGTACCTGTACCGGTTGTGATGTAAAATAAATACGTATTTTTTTGGATAAACCGTTTTGTTTTTGTTCTTAGTAATTTTTGATGTATACTTTTAACTCCTGACGCAAAAAGCGGGGTGTTGAATGTGTGTATACGTGTCATCGTAGCTCCGAAATTATTGAACTGATTTTTGATTGTTCAAGTTACAAACTTTAAAAACTACTGGGCTATGGTCAAACATATGACCTGATCATAATTTAATGCAGCATGCTAGAATGGATGTTACGTTACGTTATGGATACACTTCACTACGCGCTTGAAACTGTGCGGCTCTCTTTCAAATCGGCTCAGAAATCCCCCCTGTACAAAATAGTTTCGATTTGTAGTGTTTGTGATTTGTTTTGTAGTGAAAATTAAGTTTTTATTTCCTCTTTTCCATGGTAAGATTTTTGTAAAAAGTAAATTTGTTAACATAGAAAGTAATTATTCAGCAAAAGTATTTATCATTAGGAGTCTATAACAAGGCCTTTTTCTACCCAGGAAAATCCACTCGATCAAAATATTTACTCCTCTTTTTCACTGTCCAAGGTACTTAAACAGACCAGAAGGCGACGCAGATAGCTGGCATTTTCAAAAATGATGTATCGATTAAGTGATTAAGTAATGTTACAATCAAACAATAATGACCTAAAAACGAGTAGTGTACTCCAATTTAGTAGCTTATGTAAACATCATTACCGTAGCAGGTAATAATCAAAAAAGAAAACAAACATCATTACAAAGAAAAACGATTAAATATTAGAAAGTACAGAAAATAGCTGTCTTCTGTGCACCAATAAAACTTATCTCATATTATTCAAAAGTAATAGTTCATCATATTGCAGCGATGGAAGGCCAGGAGAATTGCTTCGTGGCAGGACCATTAGCATCAATTTTAAGGGTGTCAAAATGTATATGCATAGCACCACTTAAATTCGTGAAATATAAGGGTGGCTGGCTTATCAGCCTGTCTCGGGTTTATTCTATACTTGGATACGTTTTCCTGACTATGTTTTGTGAGTAAATATTTGATATTACGCCACTCTATTAAAGCTTATTTACCAAGTATTTCATGAGAAATCAAGTCAAGTAAGTCAAAATCACACAAAATAAGTCAAAGTCGAATCAAAGCGTTTTATATATACTTCGATAGAGTTTTGGAGTCTATACGAAAAATCATGTTTCACTATATCACTTTCCCACCCTCACGCACGTAATTCAGCACTTCATGAATTAAAAAAAACATCTACTTTTACAGATTAAATAAACAAAACTTTTTTAGAAAATTATTCAATTTCCTCCAAAACTCTGCTCTTTCTCGGCTCGAAAATAAGTTTCCACCACCCGACAGTCAGATCGCGCAGATAATGTTGGGGGTTAACGATAAATCACATAGATGACGTTAGCATTATACATCTAGTATAGTATAGTAGCTTGCCCTAGACGGGCCCTATATCAAAATTCGTCGGGGGCCCTTCTACCCGACTTTAATTCCATAGCTCTACGAGGGTCATGTGCATTTTTCTTTTACATACTTGTTAACGAACCTATAATCGTACAAAGTCTAACCCTGGACGTCCATTGTTGCCGCGGCCTTAGATACTAGGCTTACAAATTTTTGCTTATACATGATGGGGCCCTTGTAGCCCGGGGCCCCGTATCATTGATACGGCGGTAGTTACGCTCCTGGTGATTAAGTCTAGTCTTTCATCATCGCTATACCACGCGTATTCTTTAACTTCTGTCGTGATTTGTTTGTTAAATTTTTGTTTTGTCGATGCTGTACTTTTCAGATCTATTAATTATATTGGCCGTAAGCTGTGTCCTGCAGTTTGACCCTCAAGCAGTTCACAATGTTCGGGCTGTTGTTCTTGTAGTGTCATCAACACTGATTGGGATTATGCTGTATGGGGCTCCACGTCGAATGAAGTGCTTGATAACTTGCTTGAATATAGTAAAAAAGGTGGGTAAAGTTCGGAATTAGAACATAGCAACTAATACGGGACTGCCCCAGGGCCGGATTTGGAAGAGGGCAGGTGGGGCTACTGCCCTGGGGCCTCCACAAGAGAGGGGCCACAATTGTAACTAATTATTACATTCTCTGTTGAAATAATTTTGTTTATTAGCAATAATTGTTTGAAAGACTTGACGGAAAATAAGTAAATTAATATAAATATTGATATGTTTTGTGAATATATTAGGACCTACATAATTTATTATTGCTGACTACCAATTTGCATATCAGATGGTAGAATTTAGAAAAGCGTTTAACATTGTTATAACAACTGTATAATATAACCCATACACGCATATTGCATGTCCGCTAGTTTTTATTCAGAAAATAATTAGGGGCCTCTGCTCCTTCGTTGCTCCAGGACCTTCAGACCTCCAAATCCGGCCCTGGACTGCCCTGTTAGCTCGTGCGATAGTATTTAAAACACAGCGCCATCTAGCCCTAAACTAAGGAAAGCTTGTACTATGAAGAACCAGATAACTGATAGAATACTTGCATACTTTTTTTTTGTAATTTTATCTGGCCTCGCGCCCTGCTGTGGGGCAGTCTATAAAAGCGGCTTAATATTAATTTAATTTTATGTCGCACAAATGAAAAAGTTGTAACATACCAATATTTAACATTGTACATAACTAATAAGTCATTTTTTCCTTTAATAGGTTATAGATTTAACTCTTCAAGCTTGTTTAAATTATTTCTCTCAAACGCTAGAGAGCAACTCGCAACTGTTAAATTTCTACCAAAGTTGGAAAAATTGTAGATCCGGGGTTGTCCTTAGTATAGAATAGTCAAATAAAGATAAAAAGTACTTTATTATCAACATATAGAAACGAAGAAAAAACGACGAAGATGATTAGACTATGTAGGTAATGGTAACCATTTAAAATTGTCTTCCACAGGTACAGTTGGAACTAAAAAGTCACTTGCCAATTATGTGGAACGGGAAGCATTCCGCATTATTAATAATTTGGTTTATATCCAAGTTGACAATCAACGCGGTCGAATTTCTGGTCATGGTAATCGAAAACGACCAGAAAGCCATACGTAAATACATACTTCCATATGATCTGTACCTCCAATTATAATTTCGAACACTTCCTAATTCTAAAGACAACGCAATCTTTCCTTTATTTTTTTCTACAATAGGGATGCTTTCTCTTGTTGCGTTTTAAGGCACCATCTTTTTTGGTATTAGAACAGCAATAAATGATTTAAAAAAAAAAACAAGACAAATTATGTTTTTAGACTATCATTTTTTTTTGTTTAAATGTAATGAGACGAGCGAGACACTCTCCTGACGGTAAGAGATAACGGCTATCCAAGACTTTTGTAGCGATACATAGAACTTTGAGTAGTAAAGCAAGGTCCAGGGCATCGCTTTGGCGCTCATTACTTTGAGACTTTCGATGGTCAGTCTCAACAGCCCTGAAATTTCGTTAACTGCAGCACCTACCCTTTAAGCCGGAACATTGTAATGTTTACAAACTACTGCAATTTATACAGGTCACACGCAAAGCTAAAATGAATATAAAAAGTTATACCGTTATACTGGCTGCTACACGCGGTTTCGTTCACGTAGTCAAGTGATTTGCGATACCTTTGGGTGCGGAACCCTAAAAAAGCGTTTTCAAACGTTTTTATTTAGCTTGCCCTGTTTGTAGTTAATGTTTTTTTTTTTTTAAATTGTGTACCTTTTTTGTTCTTGATTTTTTTGTATTACTTACAGTTCAGAAGTATTCACTGCCTATTTTGGAGTTGGTAATGGACAATGTCATTGTTGTGGGAAGGGTACAAGTCATGTTGGTCTCTCTACAGCTGTGGATCTATTTTCGAGCTGTCAACGATAATCTAAGATACTTGCTGACAGGTAATGACTTTCACTGTGCAAGGATTTCGCTAGGGTCAAATTTAGAAGAACAAAATAGGGTTATTACTAATAACCCTATTTTGTTCTTATTAGTGTGGGGAGGGTAATCGGATCGGCTATGGATCTAACTCCTATACTATATACAATAGTGCTAGATCATCCGTTGCGGCAGTACTGAAAATAATATAAATTGTAGGGTTTCACCGCATAAGGGTGCATCACTTTGAGACATTCGATGCCAATCATATTAAATAATAAACAAACTCATTTCATCAAAGTGACACCGCTTTATAGTCGATATTCCAAAAACTCGAAGTAAACGGTTCGATTCTACCTTCATTGTACGAACTGCTAAACAATAGAATTTGCTGCCCGACCGGGTGTTCCGTGATAGATACAATCTGGGTGCCTTCAAGTCGCGAGCGAATCGATTTCTTCTAGGCAAGCGTGCTCCATCGTAGACTGTATCTTATTTTAAGATTAAGCGAATCAAAAGCAAACTAAAAAAAAAATGCTATAAAAAATAACTAAATTGAAAAATACTCTGTCTTGCAGCCTATTTCGTTAGTTCACAGGCTTATCTTTTACAGATATAAAGCAAAAAGGGGTTTGCGATGAGAGAAGCCCATATAAGGCGAAAAATAAATTTGAGCGTCTCAATAACTGCGACAGTTTGAACTCCAGGATAAATTATATAGGTGAGTACTAACATCTTAAATTTAAAATCTGCAGAACAAACTTAGGCCTTAATTATCGCACACTAATCGACCCGATCTTTAGTTACCACTGGGCTATCATCGCTACAAATACTTTTACACTCAAGTCGTAACTCGGCAAAATTTTTGTCGGAGCACAGAAGACAGGCGTGAATTTTTTACTAATATATATATGCATATTTTTATCACGATGTTAGGTCCCACAGTATAATTAATAGTCGTCACAGATATATATATATATATATATATATATACGTACGTATATATAAAATACATATCTTAGGACATTACAAACAGCGTCATCTCACCTCAAACTAAAGAAAGCATGTACTATGGAGGTCAAATAACTAATAGAATACATGAAATCCTTTTTTGTAACAGACACAAAACAAACGTTTGTTTATATTATCGTAAAATGTTTCTCCTGTATGGGAATTGAACCCACGCCCTACAGCTCTTGAAGCTTAAAGCAGATTAACCAAGGAATCAACAGGGTTGTCAAAAAAAAGTAAATAGGTATACATATAATGTTTCATTTCTATAATATACCAATATATATTTCTATAATTCGTACCAGATGTCGAAGGGCCGGTTCGTCCCCATGAGGCCGTTCGTCGCGCGTCCTTCGCGTATCTGCATGCGTGCGATGCGGTGCGCATTGCTGACCGCGCTTACGGCTCCATCCACTTCTTACTGCTGGGCCTTTCCTTCTTACATCTCATCTCCAAGATTTACTACTTCGTCGTCATTATGTGTAAGTTTCTTTTTTTATGTAAATGTAATAAGGCAAACGAAAAGCTTTCCCGATGGTAAGGGACAACGCATATCCATGACCATTGCAGCGATACCGTTTATTACTTTAAGACTTTCGATGATTAGTCTCAACAGCTCTGTAATTTCGCTAGCTGCAGTACCCTTTAAACCGGAACACAGTAATGTTTACACATTATTGCTTGGCGGCTGAATATCTGGTACTTACCTAGACGACCTCCTGCTAAGGAGATCTATCACCAAGTAAAATGTAAAAGTGTATCAGCTTTTTTCAAACCCTTTCTCATAACACACCCATCTTGGAATGGAAATTGGCTGCCGGAACACACGGTTAGGCGCTTGGCGGTAGATTTCCAGCTTGAGGGTGGTAGCTAGCTAGCCAAGTACTAGAAAATAAGATGAAATTTTCAAGGCACCTCATAATTATGATGGCGGTCAAACGTAAGCATATAAGTAAATATGCGTGTGCGTGTTTATAATTAAAAAAAAATAGTTGGAGAATATATCCTAAATCACCAAGCTGGCTTCGTTGTTTAATGGCTGTGATGTCCAGTATGATCTTTTGGGTTTAGCTACTGAGTAAAACACTAAATTAATATCAATCAGTAAGTAGCATAGTACACCGAAGACGCACGCTTCGAACAAGTGACCGCTTGGAAGGAATTCCGAATTGGATTGAATTTTTTGATTGACAATACTCTAGCAACAATTCATGCTACTTTTAATTTGACAGTTATCGAAGACGCTAGCAAGAATCGGGTCAGTTTGGTACCCTACTTGTTGATCCAGTTCTCTATGTGCCTCTCCAACGTGATAAGTCTGGTGATCATAATCGAGCCATGCCACATGACCCATGCTGAAGTAAGAACTTAGTCTTTATGGCGGCGACATTGTCGTAATTAAACGATAGAAAGCGATCAGTCCCGACGCCACGGGATGTGAATTGCATATCATATATGTATGTATACAGTAGGTACGATTTTCCACGTTTCCGTTCGCCCTGATGCCGAGAGAATACGGTATTGGTAGTCCCTAACAGCAGTAAGAACCCGCTATTAAGGGACAAGAGATGGTCGGGGTTGGGGCTTCGAACGTTGGGTGACATACGTTTTCGTAGGTGGATGTGTTTTTAGGGACAACGTGCCAATGTCCAGAAAAAAGGGCAGTGCTTAAGACTTCGGTGCGTTCTACTGAAGATCCCAGAGTCCTTCTTCAAGCACCAAGGAAGGTAATCTGAGGGGTTTAAGTGGGTACAATCCAGTGTTGCCAACGAAAATTGAAGATTAGTCCAAAAAAAACTATAGAAAACTGTGAAACCTACCAATTTTTGCTTGATGAAAAAGCAAATAAAGCTGGGCAGGAAAAACGGTACATTAGGGGTAAAACAGGACGATACGGCATAGAGACGGCAAAACACTTTAAATATACTTATACTATAAGCAGGTACACTGGTACAATACCACTTAACTTTATCCGCAACCTAATCGAGCATCTTATGAAGGTTTTTTAAAATTGAGGGCGCGCCCTTATTACTCTGACACAATCAATGGCGAGTCTCATTAGCCCCGTGATTTCGTTAGACAGCCACCCAAACAATCTCCAGCTAAGGAGGTTAGCTTAATATTCTGCACTCCTGGTAGCTTAATTTATACATAGCAATTCAATGCAATGAATTAAAATGCGATACACCATAACTGATCAAATCAGCTTAGATTATTTATTTACTTGCGTAAGCGTCATAAGGGATGCAGTTTGATAGTCACTGATTGCCAATTCAATAAGTATTGTCTGCGTTGTTCCCTTTACATCTTTTAGATGGAATGTACGCAAGAGCTGGTGAGCCACTTGATGCAGCACACGCGTTCAACCTTTGACCCCCTGGCAGTAGAGTTGGAGCAGTTCTGCAGGCAGTTCGCACTCAATAAGGTGTCTTACAGACCCTTGCACATCACCACGATGACTAGAGGCTTGGTGCTTACGGTGAGTATACCAAGTCCCTCCCCAATCTCGCTCTCGTTAACAAAGAATAACGAGTAATGCCAGAATAGAGTAGGTAAATATAATATATATGTATGTGAAGGGTAATAAACTTAGGGTGTATTAAGCTGAAAGGAGGTTATTATCATTACTCATAATGGGGATGGAATTATTTCTGCTTACGTAAACTTGTTCAGTATCTACGACTCATGTTTAAGCCGTGAAAGTTTGAACATCGATAATATTGATACAAGAACTTCCAGTACTCGATTGTCGTTCCAAATAATAAAAAAATAGGTCGTTAATATTTGAGCTAATTGTCCTGAGCAAACACAAAAATACGGACACAAAAATCACGCGCACCAAAAAATTTTATGGCAGTTGCGCGCGGTTCCAGGTTAGATAACAGTTACTCCGCAGTCTACGTATGGTAGTTATGTTTTGCGCTAGCTCGGCGCGTAAGGCTGCGCGCTGTCCATAAATTCAGGAGTCTTGGGAAAAACTTTAACCGAAGTTTTCTTAGTTTTTTGTTTTGTATTTGTTTCGATTTTATTTATTTATACGTTTCATATGACTACTAACTAACATGTCTTTGAATATTGCTAATGTTCAAACTGTCAGTCCGTATATATGTGGCGATGACCTTACTATCAGTAGATCCGCTAACATGTTTGCTTTTTTTTAATAATAATTTTTTTTCTTTAAAAACCCCTCAGTGTTAATCTGTTAATATTGTAAAATGATGTTTTATGTTTGTTACAGATTTTCAGCAGTATTATTACGTATTTAGTGATAATGATGGACTTCAAATATTGAGGTTGGTTTGTTCGGGAAGAGAAATGATTCTTACTTCAAACGTATACTTACTGTCCTGGATTAGCCCTGTTTGTTTAAACTGTGCCATAGGCGCAGGCCTCTTCTTCACATGTCTTCGAGAACTTCTTATGAAATCTCATATATGTAGGTTTCTTTACGACTTTTTCCTTCACCGTTGTAAGTCAGCAGCAATACACACAACATAGAAAAGAGAGATGTGTGCCGTGGGTTTCGTACTGTTTCTTTTCGTTTCTCCAGATTGGAAACCAAGCGAGCGCCCGACTATACTACCGGAACGTCACTAGACTGCAGAAACTATCTTCTTTTCCGCAGAACATATTCTTTTTTAGGGTTTCGTACCCAAAGGGTAAAACGGACAGCGAAGTCTTAGTAATAGGGTCCCTATTACTAAGACTTCGCTGTTAGTCCATCTGTCTGTCTGTCCGTCTGTCACCTGATTTTTTTGCCGTTTTTATAGATAATGGTACGGAACCCTTTGTGCGACTCGCACTTGACCGGTTTTTTTTTTCATTTTAACAGTTATATTAATACAATATCCATAGGCGAAAGTGATTCCTTACCATCAGGCAGTACCCGTTTGTTTATTTCCCACTTTTGGCATAAAGAATATACAGATGCAGTTTCCACATGTATTAAAATATATGTCTACATTTATTTGCATATGGGTTTCAGTGTTTGAATTGTCTCTAGATATATATTGACCTACATTCTCTATGTACCTATAGTAGGTACTTATTCAACTGTTTTTGTGTAGTAAGATGAAATAGGAGGATAGATTATAATAATTATAACCTTGTATTTTTTTCGATTCATAAAGATATTGGCATAAAAAAGAAATATTACTGATAAGGTATTTATTTGATTTTGGAATAATCTTACCTACTTAGCTAATAAATCACTAAAAATAACCTTGACTTTATTTTTAAGAATTCTGTACCTCCATAATGGTTTAAAGAATCTTTATAGCGATACTTAACTTGCTCCGCGCTGTAGCCTGTGGTGATGCCGGCGTAAGAATAGTAAGTACCACACCCTCTCTACCCGTGCTTGCCGTAAGAGTTGGTTGGTTGAGGGGGATTGCATCCCCCTAGCCGACCCGCCTGCCAAGCGTGGCGAGTATTGGCAAAACCCCCCCAGGAGGAGGCCTATGTCTAACAGTGGGTGTTCTATGGCTGATGATGATGATGATGATGATGATGAACCTGTTCCGAGGGAGTCTTCTGCGTCGAATTCAGAGTTCAGCGATGATAGCTCAGTGGTTGACGCGGTCGAATCACAAGCTGAAGGACGTGGGTTCAAATTCAAACTCCATCAATAAGCTTGCGCTGCTGGTGAAGGAAAACATCGTGAGGAAACCTTAGCATGGTGGTAGAGTACTATCTAGTACTCGGCTGGCTAGCTACCACCTATCAGTTCTGCCACCAAGAAATTAATAGTGTTTTGCGACGGCCTCGCTTAAGAGCCAGTTCCATTCCAGGCTAGATGTGTTAAATAACGGTGTGCTCGAGGACGGTTATTTAACATCGGGTGAGCTGTGGTCAAACATCTAACCTGTCAAACAAAGAAAATATCGACCGTAGCAATTAACATTGTCGGATCTACATTTTTGCTATTTTCATTTTATTGCATTAAAGGTCCTAGAATATGTCTAAAAATGCCCCCGCAATGTTAATTGCTACGGTCGATATATTAAGAGTGATGGCAAGCCAAGTACCAGAAAGTATCCTACAACGATGCTAGGGTTGCTTGCTATCACCGGCAGCTAAAGCTCATTGTTGGGATTTGAACCCTCGCCCTCCAGCGTTTGATCTGACCACGGTAAATAACTAACTGCTGAGTTAGCTAGTCATCGCTACAAACTATAAGAAACCTGCTTCGATCAAGTTTACAAAATTCCAATTACAAAATTACTCTTAGGGAAATTCCCATAATCCATTTAATCATGTCAAAAAATCAAACTGTAATGACAAGCATTTACCTAAAATACCTATCTGCTTTGTCTAAATTAACCAAATCTACCTACGTAGTTTGGTATTAATTGATATGTTTATCTGAAGTAGTCGATGGATCGATACGAGATTCGATATAAGGGCGCGGAATAGTCCCGTTGCACCAAATAGGCAGAATGTTGCGAGTGGCAGTGTTGGTTTGCGTTCTGGGGCTGGCTGCGGCCACACCTGCTGTCGTCAGATCCAGGGATAAAATCCAGGAGTTCAGGAGCTACTTGGAAAGCACCAAGACTAGTAAGTTTTTGTATTACTAATATTTGGATTCGCACTAAAAGCTTCGCATCCTCATTTTTTATAGGCGAAGCTATATAACTTTACTATAAATTAGCTATAAACTTACTTTTCTATATATATCAATAATCCGTTTTTTCTTCGTGTTTTTAATGATCATCTTAGAGTTTCCGAAACCACCAGAAGTATTCTAAATGTCATGACAACTATCAATCTACAAAAATGTCATAAGGTCATTAAAAAGCTTTATTTCCCATATAAACGTGGCCCGTTGGTGAAAGTTTTATATACTGGGATAAAATCTCACGTTCTTAGGTCTATGTACATACTTACATACAATTTTAATTGCACAGGCGATGGCGCTCAATTCATCGCCCGCACCCAAAAGAACCCCAATGCCAATCCCGAGGAGAACAGCGGCCACTTCGATGGTGATATTGTCCTCGACGATTTCATTATTGAGGACATGATCAAGGAATACGCAATGGGTCGCAACGCATACACATGGCCTAACACTAAATGGCCCGAAAACACAGTCGTGTGGGAGTTCGGAGAAGGAGAGTTTGGTAAGTGTATTTCCATTCCGACTTTCGACGAAGTCATAAGGCAACTTTCGAAGTTTTGTAATCTAGGACTAAAACAAGAGGAACAAGGTCACGAAACTTAAAATACATGAATTTAATAACAATATGGCTCGACAACAATGTCATGTCGTCACAATAGGGACTTCTATTACATATGTAATTTGATTTTTGAGGATGTGATCAACACAGTGAAACGCTTACACCTAACTTGATATCAAGAAGCCCAATAACAAAGTTCTGTGGGAGTTCTGAGAAGAAAAGTTTGGCAAATTTATTTCTTCGTTATGAATTTCAACGAAGATTGTTCTTGAAGATTTTATAATTGAGAACATGATCAAAATAGGACGTATGATACAGAATGGTCTAAGAATTTTGACAAGAAGAACTTGATAAGCATTCGTCTAAGCCTGCATGTTTAATCTATTAGACTATATCGGCGTTCACTATCAGAGGAGTTGGTCAAATGCGGACTTATACTTGTAAAAGAAGCCTATTGACACCACTGTGACTTTCGACGAAGATTTAGATAAATAATCGAAGAAATGATACGAAAGGCCCTTCGTGACCTTATCGCTAAAAACAATGCATACCCCGCATAACACGTACAACCAAAACAAATTGTACAAACAAACAAATATACCAACAACTTTTATCTAATCATCAAACAATTAGTGTGTTGAGTCAATTTTTTTTATCCATGAGAACCAAGAAATTCTGGGTCACTGAACTAGTTAATTTTAAAGATAGGTTATCAATGATAAGTATCTACATAACATGTTAATCAGGATTAGGCAAAAGATTTGACTTTGGTTTTTAATCAATTCATTAAATAATAATAATAGAGATAAATATGATCGAATGCTTGACTTACTTACTACATGATAAAATATTCGATATCGATTTATTAATCAAAGTAAAGGTAATTAACTAAATATGATGCGCGCGGCGCCACCTCTCTATTGTCTGGTTTAATCTATCTATTTAAGTCATTGAAGTTGATTGTCTATCGATTTTCTATCGGATGCATTTTGAAGAGTGCTCTTCAGATCTGCATGATATAATTTCACCCTGCTCACTCTAATATCCGACCGCCAGGAGCTTCAAAAACTTGAACAATACGCTTAGAGTAAAGTTAAATTTGGTATCCGAGTGGGTGTTCGTCGATAGTTTCAATCTAGGTGTCTTCAAGTTGCGAATGAATCGGTTTCTTAAGCGTGCTTCATCGTAGGCCACATCTTCGCTTAACATCAGGCAAGTTGGCGGTCAAACGCAAGCCTATTTGAAAGTTATTAGATAGAGTTTAGTTACCTTTTACAATATCTTTTGTATCTTATATCTTTTGTCTCTTATATCTTCTGTATCTTTTTATTTAATGTTTAAGTCAACAATTGCCATGTTACTAATAAATAATTATAAATTCCTTTTTCAAATTGATAGAGACATTCAGTCACTCATTATTTCGATTTAACTTTAGATACTTTAGCCATCTTTCTATTCTAGCAATGTAATATAATACGTAGCATATGAATTTCCTAAAAATAAATATGTGAACAAAACGTAAATGATATCAATTTAATAGTAAAAAGAAATCTTTAAAACAGTGATTTGTATGTGCAGTCAGTAATGGCGCAACGGACAATAAAAATTGAATGAAGAAGAAACATAATTTTATGTCTATACTGTAGTAAGTACGCGAAGGGTCCTTTCATCTAGAGCCAATCCCGAGTGTAGAATAAGGTCATGCAATGAATTATCATCGAAACTGAATCAATGCCAAATATGCCAATTGTAGGATATGAGGAAGTTTTAATTCGCTTGCAAAATTTTACCAAACAAACACATACTTGCAAGTTAAATAATAGCTTGGAAAACAGTGTATAAAACATAGATAGTTGCTTTTTACGCCTATGGGATGACCCGTTTTTACCTACGTTTTTCAATCCTATATTTCTTACGTCCTTATGTTATGTCTGTCGTTGTGTAGGCCCTCTCCAATCGGCGGCTATCGAGGAGGGCATCGCTGACATTGAGAGGCACACATGCGTGAAGTTCCGCTACCGCCAGCCTGAAGACACCGTATTTGTGAGACTCACTGTGAGTGCCCTTTTCATTACTAATACAAACCATACTAGAAGAGCTAGTTTGTATTTATTTATGTTTCATTTAACAAGATTTCGTTAGATACGAAAATGTAACTTTTTTTTGTGTTTCGTGGGCATTTTCTTTTTCCGTGAATGACAACAAGGAGCTTGAGCTGCTCGTAAAGTAAAACTTCTTAAGGAAACCATAGTATGGAGGTAGGGTCTTTCTAGTTGTTGTGAATTTTGCCGCCCATCGCCTGTGTGTTCCGACGGTCTCTCTTGAGATCTAGTTCCCATTCTAAACTAGCTGTGTTTACCATCTTTGTTTACTCTGACTCTTAACTTAGAGTGAGCTTTGAAAGCAAAACTGATGAACAAGAGTAAAGAAAAAGTGAAATAATTGGGTTCTGATTATGGAACTGTAGATAAACAAAATGGTAGATAAAAAATCTTGTCCACACATAATTTGGGCTTTTATGTTTCTTATATTTTTACGCATTACAACTTGTTTGGATTAAATTTAAAGTTTTTTGGTATTGTTTATAACAATAACACTATTTACGATTCTCAATATTGGAATGTGAAAGCGAGAAAGTGGCGCAGTTATTTTTGCCCTATATTTTTGAAGTTTCGCCCTGTGGTTGCCAGGGTGCGGCCAACGGATGCTACGCTCACGTGGGTTACTGGGAGTCCCGAGGAGTTCACACCCTGAACCTGGCCCGCAACACCCCCGGTGTGGGCTGCTTCCGCCACGCCACCATCGTCCACGAATGGATGCACATCCTCGGCTTCCTCCACATGCAGTCTACTTACAACAGAGACGACTACGTCAAGATCGTTGAGGAGAATCTTATTCCTGGTTAGTATTGACTGTTAAGATCATTGGTGATTAGTAAGTAACATTTATGTGACAAATATAAATGTTATTTCTGTGTCTGGGTATTCTATGTATTATGTATGTATTTGTAGAAAACTATATAAATATTCTATTAGTCGGTTTTCCATAGTTAGTATAGCTTAGTTTGGGATTAGTCGTCCAATATTTATTTATTTAGTAGATTTTATACAATGCATCAAGTATGTTTGCCGTGCAAAGGACTTGAGCACTTTACTTTAATCAGTGTTTAAAATAAAATAAATATATATTGTAGGACATTACACACAGCGTCATCTGACCCTAAACTAAGCAAAGCTTGTAAGTACTATGGAAGTTAGATAACTGATAGAATACTTAAATACTTTTTTTTGTAAAAAACAAACATTTGTTTATACCACAAAATGTTTGTCCTTGGTGGGAATCGAACCCAATTTCTACAGCTCTTGAAGCAGACATACTACCAATAAGCCAACAGGACTGCCAGATACTTTGTCAACTTTTCGGCGACGATGATATATTCTCGTGAAAACGAATCAGTCAGTTTATATTTTTAACCAATGTTTTTAAATCTAAGCATCCAAACCTATGTTTAATAATTAACCTATCATAGGGACTAACCTGCCCTAAGACATGTCACTTAGCTCGATCTTCGCTTTGTGCTTCCAGACACTGCCAAATGCCTTATAGCATTAGCACACCAAAATTATCTATCATATCTCTACAGTAGAGAACGATGCGATGTAATCAAGGATGATTTTAATTTTGCTGAAAAGTTCTCGATACATTAGGATGCAAATATTCGGAGGTGACACAGAAAGGCCTTATGTGCTCTTTCAAAACAGTTACTAATTATGATGTGCGCACTGCTCTGGGATTGTTTTCTAATATGATTTGTCGTTCGTCAGGAACCGAGCATAACTTTGCTATTTACGGCAGCGACTTGGTTGACAACCTCGGCGTGGAGTACGACTACGTGAGCTGCCTGCACTATGGACCCTACGCCTTCACCAACAACGGGGAACCCACCATTGTCGCTCTCCAGGTACGCAATACTAAATGTACTGTTTCTTTTGTTCGATGCCATATGAAATATGCTGTCACTACTAGTTGGCATTGCTAAGTTGAAAGGTAAACTTATACATAGATCTATACGCCAATATTTTAATCGTTGCTCAAGATTATTTAAGATATGATGAGGTCCTGGTTGGAATCTTGTTTTCAACTATTTAAAGGGACCGTGAGAACGGCTATCAATATTTCAACGTTTTAGAAGTTTTTTTTTTATAATTAAATCAGCGCTCCAAAGAATCCGAGGTCCGTGCTTTTTAAAATTAAAACAACCGTCATGAAGGTTAGTAGAATTGCATTGCTTCTCTTGCTGCATCGAATTTGGCGTCACGCCAGCTTTGTATGTTTTGTTTATATTAAGTTTTTGTGGTACCTCTAAGAATCTCCATTACTGGTTGGTCTTCACCTTAAAACATGTATCTAAGCTATTAAACGCTTGTATTTCTTGTTCACTCCTGATTGCTCCACCAACAAGACTTATCTTTTCTTGCCCATTATCGACCCACGATTCTATGACTGATAAATTGATTGATGATTTGATGATGTTTCCTTTGGTTGTTCATTTTGTGATCTAACCCTTTGATTATTAAAAACAAACGTACCTAATTATAAGCTTGTCTTTGTTCCAGGAGCACGAAGGTGTGATGGGCCAGCGGGAGTACATCACCGAAGAGGACTGGGTCCGTATCAACAGGCACTATAACTGCCCCGGCGCTTGGGATTAAATCCAACCTTCTGCCAACGAATTAAAGTTTCGTTTACAGTGAAACATTCAAATTTATGATATTACTGTACATATTAAAGTGTAAGAGAGGCAGCACTTATGTTTTAATTCATTCTACTACGGTTATGTTTTCCAAGCTTGTAGAGTTACATAATATGTACTAAATTTCGACTCAATCAGACCTGTGGAAGGTTCATATTCATTCATCAACTAGAAAAGAGCTTATAATGTTCAAACGACTGATTTTTTTCTTGGATCATAGGAACACTTTCTATCTAGCTCCTTTACAAAAGAATAATCCAAAATCAGTCTAGGCGTTTGGGTGGACTGGTTTGAACGCCACACAGAGACACAAACACACGCGTATAATACAAATACAAAATATTTTATTGTTACAAAACTTGTTACTTTGTTTATTGTTACTTTGTATGTGTTGCGGGTTGAAAATTATGTTTTTTATATAATTTTTGAATACCCTACCGAAATCAGTCGAATGGCAAATCAGACTTTACTTATAAACATTATTTAAAATTAGTCTATACTTAAATTAACTGCGCAAACCAACAGCTGCAAAATCACGAAATCTGCTAATTCTCCATACAGAAAAAGAAAAGAAAAACTATGAAAGAAAGCAAACAATTGCAAGCACGCCTAAGCTTTTTATCCGTCAATAGATATAAAAATGACCAATAAATTACGCAATTTTTTTAAATGGTTGTTTGACCACAGCTCATCTGACGGTTAAGTGACGGTGTGGTCGAAGATGGTAAACACATCTAGTCTGGAATGGAACTGGCTCTCAAGTGAGACTGAATGATCGGAACATACTGTTACTACCATATTGTGGTTTCTTCACTACTTTACTAGGGCATAACTAGACTTTCATTGACTTACTTGTGGCCTTGACTTATTTTACTAGATTTATCTAAAATACTTGACACTGGCAAATACACAATGTGAGACGTCTAACACAAAGAAAAGAAGAAACATAAAAAACAAGGTGGAAAGAAGTTTACAGATATGCAAACGTCGATCTGCCTTGTTCGCTAGTTGCAATCCAAAACGGAACGAAAAACATGTTACGCCATCGTAGATACTTCTTACAATATACTTAAACTTTAAAGAAAACATTGAACAAAATTGAGGTGTTATTTTTAAGTGCACAAAAAATATGCAAAAGCAACGCTCCCATTCGACGGCAAAAGACTCTGAGATAAAGTATTAAATTCAAGACACGATGGCATAGTTTTTACTTTTTTTTTTGTACCGTCCCTCGAGGCTGACCTACAAGTTGTCAGCACATGCGCTCGCGGGGCTTTGAAGTCGCCTACAGTAAATATTGTCAAGACAAATTTCATCTCTTTGAAATCTTGGAGATTTAAACGCGACAGTCGTTGGTTAATCAGATTTATTACAGTTTAACTGCTGGGATGAATAAGCGGCAATGTAAGTGATAAAGCAAGGATTCTGATTGCTTAGGAAATTGATGTGAACATTGGGACTTGGTGTTTTTGGTGGTGTTTTCACTTGAATTGGAACAGCTCTTCTCTAAATAGTGTAAAGCAACGTCGCTGTGTGACTGATTCTCCGTTTATTTCTTCATAATAAGTACGAAACGAATATTGATACTGTCATCATTTACAAATTTATTTTAACGCAAAGTATTTATGTGTTGATTAGGTGGTAAATCTCCTTAGCAGGAAGTTGTCTAGGTAGATATCACCGCGGTACCTGATATTCTGCCGCCAAACAGTAGTGTGTAAACATTACTGCGTTCCGGTTTGAAGGGACTGCAGCTAGCGAAATTACAGGGCTGTTGAGACTAACCATCAAAAGCCTCAAAGTAGTGAGCGCCAAAGCAGCGATGGCCCGAACTTTGTTTTGTTACTCAGAGTTCTGGGTTCCGCTGTAATTGTCATGGATAAGCGTTATCTCTTACCATCAAGAGAATGTATTGTTCATCTTAATACGTTTACTTAAAAAAAAATGTATGTACTTACGTACATACAATAACATCTTACTTAAATTTATGTATAACTAGAAAAATTTAATTAGTAATCGAGGCGCAAAATAAATTATGTCCGCGCAAAGTCGGGGCTGGTCGCTTGTATATAATATATATATATGTTTACCTACTGTGTCTGTCTGTCTATTCTTTGATAACACGTTAATTTTAGTAAGCGTTGCTCGATTCATGAAGATAATAAAAAAAAAAGAAATATAAAAATATTTTTTATGTAATTAAAATACTCCTTGGTCCTACAACTAAACGCACGCAAATAGGTGCGTCACACAAAAACATGGAGGTATTTATGTGTATTATGTGAAGTGTTAATAAAGTAGAGCAAATTCTACCAAGATCTATATACATATTATTATACAGTTCTGACATTAAGATGACAGGTCATGGTTCAGTGACAACGCTGCTGACAGACAGAACATCCCAGCAGCCAAGAGTGCGTAACTGATACCCTTACGTTGGCGCATATACCCGCCACTAGACGCTTGCGACGGTTTTACCCGCGATGTCCTACCTTCTAAACCTTAGACTGAACTTCGTTTATAGGGTTTAGAACAGTTGAAGATCTATATCAGGGTTTCTAAAAGTGCCAGGCGTCTACTTCGGGTACGCCATTTGATCGTAGGGGGTGCGTAACAAATTCTATGTAATAGCTGCGATTTAGTTGATTCCATAAAGACGAAATACAGGAATCGCTAGAACGCTGAATCTGAGTTATTATATATTAAAAAACGAGCAAGTCCAACCATTACAATAATATAATTAATAAATATAACATATCTATGATCATTTTTGTTTTACTTACGCGGGATTACTCATGTTTAATTATATCGGATACTACAACTATAGTTTCGGCCACATCTGGTGGCCTTCTTCTAGGAGGCAAAGCTAAATACAACGCGCGCGCGGCCTCGTCTTGCTTCGCAGTGCGAATGCAAACCGTAATGCAAACGCAGTGCAAAGCAAGACGAAGCCGTGCGTCATAAATAAAAATATGTTTTTAAATATGTTTGCCGTTGTCTTGAAAGTCTAATAAGCTATAACTTTAAGCCCTGATTCTAGATAATACTCGTACAAGACTATTTCTGAAACTCGATATTATTTCTACAACTTGTGATTCTCATTTCGGTTGACATAAGAGTGATGGGTATAAAAAAATCAATAATGCATGTTCTTGAATATTTATAACCAGAACAGTATTGTACTTATACATTGTATATGGCAAACTAATACCAAACCGTAGAAGTATCTTTAAAAAAACACACATGCACACAAACAAACTTATTTGTCACTCTCGGTTTGTGATGGATTCGTGTGGTGCAGGGTGGTCGGTCATTTAAGAGGGATTCAGAGAACTGCACCATAACTTTGGTATTGAATTACTATCTAAGCAAAGCTGCTTAGAGAACATAATAATCCCTTCAGACATATGCATATACAACGTACATTTATACATAGACGTATACAGGGCTGTAAGCTTGAGGTATAATATGCTGAAAGGAGGTCACTACTATATCCATCATTACAAATGTTTTTTATTTACTATGGACACAATTCTGAAATAATGAATAGTAAGCACCCTTTAACCATAATTATGTGTGGAGCAGATTTTTTGCGATATTAGAATTGATCAGAATTTTGTCTATAGATGAATAATAATTGTCTCTTTGACGATATTGTCACCGTCGCGGGTTGAACCTGGACCAGATCGGCACAGGACCGAGACAGATGGCATAACAAGAGAGAGGCCTATACCCAGCAGTGGGAAAAAGAAGGCTGAGGATGATGATGATGATGTGTCTATAGAAGTTGTACAAAATGATGAGTAAATTGACCCCCTTTCTCTAAGTATACCCCAAGCTTATAACGCTGTATAAAAATTCTACCTGGGACCTACAGTCTGAAATGCAAATATTATGTACATTCCTTTGCACATAATAATACATACCTACATAATATTAATATTAAACATTATTATACATATGACAAATATTTTTTCAAAAAACAATTTATACGTTTCATTACCGAGTCCAAAAAATAATTTATATTAATAATATTAATATTAATATAGCACATATTTTTATCTGTTTGTTTGTGCGTCCCTAACTTCGATCTCTTAGACTAGTCACCTTTAAAAAAAGCCCGTATCCTGTATTCTTTTACATCAAGGCGAAATACTGTATACATAGGTACATATTTAGTAGATTTTTTACATGGTTGCAAATGACAAGAAATTCAAAAATAGATAGCAAGGGTATGTCATACGACAGTCCCCTGGGTAGAAAGCAAAGGTAAAGAGTCCCAACATTGACAGCCACTTAGCAGATCCCGACACAGAGATAAGAATCTGTTAAAAAGTGTCAAAGTTTAACGACATGATAGTTCGAAAAAAACTTTAAAAAGCTACCGAACCCCTAATCTATTTCTAAACGAGTGTTTTTAATTAAAATAGTGGTTACGAGCGTACAAATTAAATATTTCCTGAGGAAATATCTGATTAAAATTATCTTTATCTATGCACTCATTTGTTAGTTTACGATTGTTCGGATGCGTATTTATGAGTGGTTTGAAAAACTGGCTAAGTTCGAGTTTGACTCTGGCAACTAAAACCACGTAGGTACATTATACATTAATAATAAAAAATACACTGCTCACCAAACTTTTTTTATATGTGGTGTACTTTAGGTAGGTCAGTAGGTACAGGTACAATTATAATCACACCAAGACGAACAATTTAAAAATGTGGAGATCGGGAACAAAAAGTTTGGTTTTATTTTTAAATAAAAAAAATAGATCAGGTGTTGAAATAAAAGAAATTATTTAAATCAGCAGTATAAGTTTATGGACTAAACCTGACTGGGTATTAGGCTGTATCTCTACAGATAATTACAATCATTAAATTTTTTTCAGTAATTCAGAAAACTGTGCGGGCGGCCTTCAGAGATATCCCGCTACATTTCTTAAAAGCACAAATTAATTAAGGCGGGGTACAACATCGTCACGGTCACGACTCATCGCGAAGCATCCCCATTTGCTGATTTACTGCTATATCAACTGCGCCGTTGGTGCACTAATTATTATTTAAGCTGTGCCCCGACTATAGTAACTGTCACGCTCTCCCGTGTTGACGTGTGCAAATTAATGGCGTTCGACGCTAACTGGCCGTGAGCATGCATTTCCGGAATGCCACCGAGGTGCGCAGGCGCCTGTCATAAAAACCCATCCCAAAGATGCTTTGTAGGTAGTCAAAATAATTATAGCAAAATGTATGTTTTTTTTTTATTTCAGCTTCACCGGTGTCCGTGACATTTGTCAACTAAACTTAAACTATATGCAATTCAGGGGTAAGGTAATCCATTACTTGTTTGTATACACACCGCGAACAGACCAGCGACCCGCAAGCAGCATCCGATCACGAGTATGACGCATGCCAGCCATCGCCCTCCTCAACCATACCTATCTAAGGGAAGAGAGCGACCTGTTACACGACGCCGCCGTAAGATCCTTCTTATTCCTTCGCCGTAAGATTCCTTCTTCGATGGTGAGCATGACATAAAGTGGCGGAATTCGAGTTAAAGGTATTTTTACGCCAATGTCAAATAAAAAAATACGATGAGGTCTGTTAGAAGTCTGTTTTGAACTATCAAAATAACTTTAATGTTACAAACGCTATAATGCGCTTTCGACAAGGAATCTCACGTAAGTAGATAACTAGGTCGTTTCCTCACAATGTTTTCCTTCACCATTTGTAGTTAGCGGCAATAAGCGCATAACTTAGATCTGATAAAGTTGCGTGACTTGTGATTCGAACCTAGGCCCTCCAAATCTGCGTAGAATCTACGCAGATTTTGCGATTCTCTCCACTAAGCGCTATAGCTTTTAACGTATGTTTTAAAAGAAAAAACAATGTCAGTAGCAATAAATCAAAATATAACTAAGAGCTTTCGTTAGTCCAAAGCACGTGCATTAAAGGCCAGTTTGCAATGTTTTTAGATTTCCAAAACACACAAATGTAAACAAAAAAGTACACTTCATTACAATGAATGTAAGTAAAGAAAAGTGCTCTATTTTTTGTTACTACGGAAGTCACAAATTGACAAAAAACTTCTTCAATACAAAATGAGGAACCATAACTCATCCACCGTTACATCGAATAAAAATCACAATCCATCATCAATTATCTCATTCTATTTGTGTACTTAGTGGCCCATGTTTTGGGTATTTTTCTTGCAAGCGCTAAATTTAAACTGCGTTGGTTTTCGAAGCGAACCGACGCGTGTGCGCAGTGAGCTATAGCCGAATTCAGTTGCGGTAATTGCGATGCGCCTTATGGTGGCAATCATATGGACAAGATAACGAATAATATTTTTAAAAAAATAAGAGAAATCTCGCTTTATCCCGTGTTCAGTCTTTTTTCCATGGCCACTGAAAAAAGGTTGAAAAGTCGAATAAATAAAAGTATTATTAAACCTACATGGTGATAAATTTTAGGAAAAAACTTTTTTATACAAAAACTGTCTATTCTAAATTTAATTATCCCGTATCCCGTACCTCTTTCTCTTTACGTTACATCTTCCTTCTTTATCATTCCTAAGCGTGACGCGTCCTTGAAATTTCACTCTCAACTCTTGTTCAATCGAATTGCCACCTAAAAAGTTTCACTTCGAAAATTACTCCTATCAACATGAATACCTGAGCCTACTTGTCTGGCTGATTCCAAGTCGCGAGTAAATCGAATGATCTAGGCAACTGAAGTCCGTTGTAAACCATATTTTCACTAAACATAAGACATAGCAAACTGTTGATCAAACATAATCTTTAAACTATTCTCTGTTAAAAAAACGACTTTAAAAATCCTCTGAAAGCTCACAGCTATAGTAACGGTACATACTACTACAAAGAAGAAAAATCAAACTAAGATGTTTTTAAAGAATTTTAAGCAAAAAAAAATAAGAATAGGTTCATAGATAGTGGGATAATCGGTGCATATTATGGTGTAAATCATTCTTATAGAAACGATTGTCAGATTTTGTTAGTCACAGCGACTCGGATAGGCTAGAAATCTAGGGAAATGGATGACAAAACCATCTCTAAGGGAAGCCAGAGACAGATCGAGGTGGAAGAGAATTATAGAGGATGCCAAGACCCATAAAGGGCTGTAGAGCCGTAGGAAGTAAGAAGTAATTAATCGGTGTATTTATATACATAAAAACCGTTAATATTCAGAACCAACTCTCCTTTTCAAAGTCTGTTAATAAAATCTCTGACATCACATTAAGTATTGCCACCATAGTGGAGGCTGCGGTGATGAATGTTTGCGGTCACGGATTACTGCGGCGACATCCAGCGATGAACTCCTCAGTGCGACCACACCGTTTCTAACATTCTTATTAATTTTAATTTATAGGAATAAAGTCCATTGCTGCACAACTTGATACAACATCAAGGTGTTTTTTCTATAATAAATAGGCTTGCGTTATCTACTTGCGGTCTGCGATAGCCTTGATAGTTGGCCAATTCAAGTTATTTAGAGGTGTAGACTTTATTTATAAGGGTTGTAAACTTGCTGTGTACCTAAAAGTCGCAAGGGGTCGCAACTTTTACAATGGACGCAACTTAATTCTCGCAAATCAATATACCTAGGTCAGGTAGGTCTTTTTCTACCGAGTAACTGAACTAGGTAAGGTATAAGATAAGAAATTTTCAGGAGCTCAAGCCCTTGAAAAGGACGCCATACAATGCTAAACAGTTCAACGTAACGCAACACAACACAATGCAATATACAATATTTTATTGATAACGCCAACGCTGCTAGCTAAATTCCATAATATTATTACATATTGTATATCATTAAAAATTCCTTGTTTCCTGTAAGATATAATCTAGATCTTTTCAAGGCCAGAGCGAATCATTTGAAAGGTATCTTCTAAGTCTGCGTGCTTCAGCTTCGATCACATCATCGCTTACCAGGCGAGTTGGTGGTAAAAACGTGGAATTATACGTTTTAAAAAAAATGTCTACAAAATAATATAATTAGGTACTTACTAGTCTCTAAATAGTAGGTATACAACAAAGTCACTGTCCGCGTCTGTCTGTTTCTCTATATTAGAATTAAATTGCTTTTGATATTTTTAAAGATAACGTAGTTTCCTATAAGTGTATAGTAATTCTATGGTAAGTATACCTAGTAGGATTCAAGATTAAATCTTAGTCTCATCGTAAGAAATTTTATCGCGGGTATTTATGACCACAGGACAGGAAAACATGCCAGACAATGTCCTCGTCACCAGTCTAACAAACAGCGGCTTATATTCCAACCGTAAATTAAATTATGTTTCTCTTTAATGTCGTTCCGTCTGCATTATTTTCAAAGCACGACACGGAGTGAGCTCTCGTTACGCACACCCGCAAACGAGATGTGTTGCGCGGGCGCAGCGTCTACCAACTGTCACCCCCAATTATGGCCGCCATGACAGTTTCGCGCGCTTGCTTTTGAATTTAGAACGTTCAATTCGTTGGAATCCGGATGTTTTATTAATTTTGTTTTTAATGATGATGATTGTGCAGACTGATAGCGGTGCTACTTATTTTTTCAGTAGGTATTAACGGTGACAATCAACACTGTTTCTTACTATGTTCGTCACGTAATGTGACCAGGTACTAGATACTGAAACAGAACAAACTGGGCCCCAATTAATAATGTACGCTGTATATATACATATATGCATGATAATGCATGTTGGGACTCAAATTTATGAGCAATTAATATTCTACAGAAATTTTACGTGTACCTAGTCAATATTTTGCATAAATATAAAGTGCAGTCAGTACATACTCAGATATGCAGTTAAAACTCTACAAAAATTTAATAGTCAGTTAAAACTATACAAAAACTTAACGTGCAGTTTATACTCGTAGTTGTCTGCTTATAGTGTTTTTTTTTACAGGCTTGGTGTTTGGCTACAACTCACCAGATGTTAAGTGACGGTGTGGTCGAAGATGGTAAAGCACACCTAGCCTGGAATAGAACTGGCTCTCAAGTGAGGCTACCGGAACACACCGTTAGATGCTTGACGGCAGATTTTCAACTTGAGGGTGGTAGCTAGCCAGCCGAGTACTAGAAAGTACCCTACCACAACGCTATGGTTTCCTCACGATGTTTTCCTTCACCGGCAGCTCAAACTCATTGTTGGGGTTTGAACCCACGCCCTTCGGCATGCGAACCAACCGCGCTAACCACTGAGCTATCATCGCTACAAATGTGCAGTCAATACTCGGTTTTTGTATGTGATTTTTTTTTCAATTAGTACTACGCGAAAATTGTTTGGTCAATGCTTATCCAAAAATAGTTTGATACTGGCTCTAAAAAGTAGGAGTATAGATAACAAGTAGAAACATCTCGGACCTGGATGAAGCGAAGAGTACTATACAACTGGCACAGGTCGGCAGGCATCCTTTGGTTTTCTGTCTACAGCTAATAGATAGCAATGCTTTTTGTTTCAAACAAACACCGTTGTATTATGCATGGAGATATTATTTTAATATTAAATTCATATGACTCAAAATGGTACGTATGTAGAATAAGGTTTAATAACTAGAAACAAATACTACTATAAAGTAATATACATATTATAACCTAATTTAAAGAACAAAAATCAATTTTATTCAAATATCAAATAATAATCAAATATTTAAATTGGAATAAAAACTATTTCCAAGGTGGTATTAGCGTAGTCATAATTAAGTTTAAGTCATTACTATTGTTTTGATTCTCTTACCTTAAAAAACCTCATATTGTTCATCGCACATTAAAATAAATTAATTCATCATTTTCCTAGAAAACACGACAGCTTAAAACTTTTCAAAAGAACCATTTCAACTGCTAATAAAATAAAGTCTGTGCTGGTGTCGTGGTGCATTTTTCAGAGTTTTACGCTAATTCGAAGCGACGGATCCCGGTTCTATTCCCGTAGGCGACGACACGGCGTACGACACGGAACGCGCTGAAAAGCGTTTTATGGCAAATGGTGGTGAAAGATGTTACAATTTTCTATGTACCATATATTATATGTAAATATAATCATAGACATATCTGTGATGTCTTGAGGTAATGAGCGCCAAAACAGCGACACCCAGGACTTTGTTTTATTGCTCAAAATTCTGGGTACCGCAGCAAAGATCATGGACAGTAGTGATCTGTTACCATCAGAAGAGCGTTTGGTTCGTCTCATTATTTTTACGTTTAAAAAAATATAGTGCTCTTCTAAGCACAGAATAAGCACCGAGTACAAAAAGAACACTTTTAAACAATAGTTTAGGTATAAACATCTAAAAGACTTAAACTAACCGAAATCATGGTAATATCTTTTTATGGTTGACAGGCTAGATGTTTGACCACAACACCTGCGACCTAAGTGACTGTGAATATTGTACGATAATTGTATTGCAATATTTTATACTAGTTTCACCCACCATCGATTTCTAAAACTCGTACCGTGAAAAAAATATTTACTTAAATATAATTTTTTTTTGTATACAGTAGTAATGAGACGTTCTTCTGATGGTAAGAGATAAGGTAACGCCTGTTCATAACCATTGCAGCTGTACACAGAACTTTGAGCAGCTAAACAAAGTCCAGAGCAAAATACTCATGTTAGTTTTTTATTTTTTATGTAACAGTAATGAGCCGAACGAGACGCTCTCCTGATGTTAAGAGATAAAGCCTGTCCATGACCATTGCGGCGATACACATGCCTTGGCGCTCATTACTTTGAGACGAGATGGTTAGTCTCAACATCCCAGTAATTTCGCTAGCTGCAGTACCCTTCAAACCGGAACACAGTAATGTTTACACAATACTGCTTGGCGGCAGAATATCTGGTACTACGGTGGTACCTACCTAGACGACCTCCTGCTAAGGAGATCTACCACCAAGTAACCTTCTTCAAGAAATGAGCTATCACATGCAAAAATATTTTTCAAATAAGACTCCAGAGAGTTTTAGTTCCAGAGATTAGCGCGTTCAAACAAACAAACTCTTCCGGGTTTATTATATTACTACGTAGGTATAGAATAAATACCACAATACAATACTATCTATGGTTGAAGCGTTAAATCATATGACTATCAAAAAATATTATGGGTTTCAAATGTTAATAATAACATTAAATAGCGCGACTTATGCTATTATTATAGGCACTGATTATAAGTAACAAATGTTATTAGGTTAAAATTAATGATTTTTAAAATTAGTCTTAATACTATTATGCGAATAAGTAAATAGGGAATTATGTTCATTGGACGAATTAATAGGAGAATGTATAGTAATGTAGTTTCCAGACAGCATTTTCTTTTACCTTTGTCATTCGTATCTAATTTGGTAGCTCGTAAAAAAAACTTCTTTCAACCACGTCCGCTACTGCAATAAACTTATCAAAACCAATTACCAAAAAAGTTTATGTTAATTTTCTCTCTTCAGCAGCCATAAATAATACATGTTGACATGTCAATTATTGAACTCAAATCTCGAATCGTTTCCCGCGTTTATTACTTTTTTTTTTCAAACGCAGGCGGGACGTTGCGTAGCCACGCCTTTGCATTTAGTCTAATTTTGAATTTAAAACTCCCACTTAACATAGCACCATTTCGAAATCGATTCTATTCCGTCGTAATAAAACTTTATTCGAGTCAAACTTTTTAAAATGTTTGACGATGGAGGTTTTAAATCTTAAAGCGAAGCTATAGAGATTGAATTAACTTTTCGTGTGTCAAGGGGGTGTTTTCAGGAGTTACAGGATTTTTTCAGAAGCAGCACACATGTTTCTTAGTTTTAGCGAAGCCAGATCACGGCACAGAGTCCATTAGTTCGCACATTAGCATGAGTTAGCCGAATTATTTAATTAAATAAAGTAATTCAATAAGCTTGTGAATTAATAACAGTTACTTGGACTACGTTCGATTGAATTTTGTATTTGGTAGAGATCTTATTCTAAATCGAATGTGACAGTGTTTAAAAAGATTTTCGTAACTATATGTTGTGTTTTTAAATTAGTGGCAAATTTGTATGACCGTGCAATGGATCAAAATAAAGGTGAGAAGGTGGTGCGTCTTGTTTTATTATTATTTTATTAAATGTATTATTTAACGTATTAAAAGAAAGAATAAGATACTAAATCATTAATCATTATAAACAAATCGTCCGACATCTAACTAGATTCTTTTTTAACACTAGCATATGTTTTACCACGAACTCACCTGATTGAAAAGACGATGTGACCGAAAATGTATTTTTTTGTCAATGTTGTATGAGATACGGTGCAATTTGTGTCGTTCTGTTATAAATCGGATGAATATCGGATTTTTGTAAAGTTATTTTCAATTTCATCATGCTGAAAACAGAATTTGTCAATTTTTCATTTATTCCCGTATCTATCCATCGTTCGTTTCAGGGATTCATTTATAACTTTTGTGAAGATGCTTCTCAAGTCTGCCTTGCTCCATTTATCTATTCATGCCTGTTTTTATTTTGTTTATGATAATATTAGTAGGATGCCTAAACAATTGGTGTTATATGAATAATCATAATAAGTGATGAATTTAGAAAGTGACTACGAGGTCTATTTTTGAATTACGGCTGAGTTTTTGTATAGGAATGTGTTCACACGTCCATAGAAATTATTTCAAAAGTTAACAAAATTCGTCTACGAAAACTCATTCGCAAGTAAATATTACAAGTAGAAAGGCAAGTAGTTAAGGTAATACTAAACTTAATTGTTTTTGTTCAGTTGATACCAAAGCGAAGACACGATTGTGATTGGGTATTTAATAACCTAAAAACCTCCTATTTATAATCTATTAGTGAAACTAAACTTAATGAGTGAATTAGATAAATAATGTAGGTACCTAATACTTCTATTACTGAAGAATAACTTATAATTCTCAGTTAAGTGAATTTGTATATTCTTATAAAAAATCAATATCTTAAAACGTGTAAATGACACACTCACCCACACACCATTCAGATAATTCGACAAAAGGATAATTTATAGAAAGTTCTCATATTAATTGCGCTCCCGGTTATCTGGTATTTATCTAGTTACTATATTTTCAGTTTGCCGAATTACGCGCACAAATATGGCAGTCTTATATAGTAGTGAAACATAGGTTTTGTAGTGATGATAGGTCAGTGGTTAGCGCGGTCGGTTCGCATGCCGAAGGGCGTGGGTTCAAACCCCAACAATGAGCTTGAGCTGCCGGTGAAGGAAAAACATCGTGAGGAAACCATAGCGTGGTGGTAGGGTACTTTCTAGTACTCGGCTGGCTAGCTACCTCAATATCGTCAAATTGAAAATCTACCGCCAAGCATCTAACGGTGTGTTCCGGCAGCCTCACAAGCTTCTGGTAAAACTGCTGTTGCTTTAGTATGGCATGAACGGACTTGATTGTTACTTTGTGTGACTTTGACTGTAACTAATAGACCTATTGGCATCATTTGAATTTTTATGAAATACTTGAAAATATAGAAAATCTTGATATTGACAAAATACAAAAAGTGTGACGTCAAAAAAGAGGAAAAAAGTACGCTTGTGTTTTTTTTTTAAATATACATCCTTTTGAACGATACTTAGGTACGTCATGTCATGAGGAAACCGGAAACGCTCTGACGCGACACAAAACTTGCTACATTTTTTGAAGCAGTAGGTTACCTACAGTACCTACTCAAGCTAGTAAATTTAGTTTATCGTACTATAAATACGTATATATGTATATTAATGGACAGATACAGGGTTCTACTTTGTCCCTCACACTTCCCGAGATTCTACTTACTTAAAATAGTGTAGGGTTCAGTGTTTTTGTTTTGTCGAGCGATATTGTTATTAGCTTTTTAAGAGAAAATCGGCATGCTATTTTATACAGATGATTAATCATGAAAAAGTTGAAAGAAAACCTTACATCCTTTTACATCGATACCGCGATCTGAATACTTTGTTCAGGTGTATACCCTTGTACTTTAGTCTACAGAAGATATTAATTTATTTACTGAATTAATTGGGAATTTTGTATCATAATACAATACAAAATTGACACCTTCCTACCTAGCCGTTTTGCAAACACATATTTTTTTTGGAAACGATTTGTTTTTATTTTACATACTAGAAGTCATAGTTTATCATAAAAAAATGTTAGTATCAAGTGTGATTGTTATGTGGTCTAAGTAATGAACTATGAGCGCTACTTCAGTGAGCGCTACTTCTTTGCGTGGTGGTAGGGTACTTTCTAGTACTCGGCTGCCTAGCTACCACCCTCAAGTTGAAAATCTGCCGCCAAGCATTTAACGGTGTGTTCCGGCAGCCTCACTTGAGAGCCAGTTCTATTCCAGGCTAGGTGTGCTTTACCATCTTCGACCACACCGTCACTTAACATCAAGTCAGTTGTGGTTAAACACCTAGCCAGTCAGCGTTAAAAAAAAAGTGACTATTCATCCACCGCTATGATCCTGGGCAAGGGTTAACTCTTACCATCGACATCTTGTTCGAGGGCGTCATGTTCGTCTGCGTCATTTTCGTCTACTTATAAACATAGGTACCTAACATAAAAACAATTTACTTAACTTAGGTACTTAGCAACATGTAGGTATACTTGAGTTTCAACGCGAATGCGGATAAATCCCATTATTCATTGTATTATTTTTCAAAACATTTGTTTTCTGTATTGTTTATGCTGAAAAATTATGTTTATGTTTTAATTATGAAGTGCTGAATTATGTGCTCAAGTGAAATGTTGTATTTTCGTATTGTTTCCAAAATTCCGTAGATTTTCTGACTTCCCAACTAGTTTACCAGGACGTTGACTATGACTAAAACTTAAGTATTTTACTAGATTTTATTTTGGCATGAAAATATGGAATACCTACTTTAGATTGGCAGAATACAAAAGTGTGATGCCAAAAACAAGGACAAAAAATATTTTAACTTTTTTCTCTGATCAAATATCCACCTACCGCAAACAGCAGCGAACTTCTCGTGTTCAGAGTAGCGCAAAAACCGAATTCACGTGCGTTTGTAAGCGATACTGCTACGCGTGCCGATTGCTGAGAACAAAGATCCACACAGAGCGCCGCCGGCGCCGCCCGTCCTCGCTGTTACAGAAACGAGATTAGAAAACATTGTTATTTTTTTCCTTATTTTTTTTTTAAGGTTGGACAGTAAATCGTCAAATTCATTCAAAAAACTTAACCCTTCACTAGTTGTACCTTTCAAACTGGAACACAGTAATATTTACACACTACTGCTTGCCGGCAGAATATCTGGTACTGCGGTGGTACTTACCTACACAAACCCCTGCTATGGATATCTACCAGCAAGAAAATGAGATCCTAAGAAGAATAATTATTAAATAAAAATAGAAAACACACATTAAAAAAAATGGAACCACACTACCGCTATATTAATTTTTTTCATAAAAATATAGCCAGTGTCGTTCGGGATGATGTAAGGATTCTAACGATACCCATACATCCAAATCTGTCCAGCCATTTAAAAATGGTGGAATAAAGAAACTCAGCATATACATGAACTCTGGAAACATTACACTCCTTTTTCGGCCAGTCGTGTAAAAATTAAATACTTTTCGCATTGACTTT
Organism: Biston stratarius; assembly: GCA_950106695.1. Classification (NCBI taxonomy): domain Eukaryota; kingdom Metazoa; phylum Arthropoda; class Insecta; order Lepidoptera; family Geometridae; genus Biston; species Biston stratarius. Next base: position 30,168,934 of record OX467109.1, read on the forward strand.
AGCTTTCTTCCCGCAGATGTTCCACCCGGTCGAGCCGCCAAACCCCTCGACCCCAAGTATCCGGGCTCCTACAACGACGGGAACCTGTTCCAGATGATCAAATGCCACGAAGACAGTCTATTGCGGCTGCATCACCTCACCGCGGGACGACAGATCACTGGTTATGAACAGACTTATCAGAACGAACTTTCTTGGTAGGTGCTTACCCTACTTAATCCTTTCAAATTAACATTTTCGTATGTCTCTCATTATCATCAATGTGTCATAGTTCCCTGCTAGACATAAAGTTCGCCCAAAACACGCCTCTTAAACTTTTGTAGCGATGATTGCTCAGCGGATAGCGCGGTTGCGTCACACGCCAAAGGGCGTTGGTTCAAACCCCTAAAATAAGCTTGCCCAGCCTAGGTGAAGGAAAGCATTGTGAGGAAATCATAGCATGGTAGGATACTTACTAGTAGTTGGCTGGCAAACTACCACTCTTAAGTTGAAAATCTCTCGCCAAGCACCTAATCTTCCGGGAGCTTTAGTAGAAATCCAGTTCCATTACAGGCTAGATGCACTGACCGTCTTCGACCACACTGTTACTTAACATCAGGTCAGCTGTGGTCTAACACCTACGCTTTCATCTAAAAAACGGTCAATCTTCGGCTTCCAGCTACTACCGGCTGTTCCTATATCGTCATTCAATCGGCTCTTACTCTACGTTTAGTGATAGTCTTTAATACGTCTACCCCAACGGTTGTCGGTTCTGTTGTTCTGCGACAAATATGACCAGTCTACTGCTACTTCTACTAATATGCTGTGATGTTAGTGAGTTTCGTAGATGTTTTTATTAACCTGTGTAGTACAATTTAAGTAGCAGGTAGCTTCCACGTACATACCTACTGCTTAAAAAAAACTTAAATTCTTCTAGGTACCAGAAAGATCTTCGCCAGCCATACATGAAGCCCGTTGATTACTTAGCATACGAAGACATGCGAAGGAAATACGAAAACAAATCAAAAGAGAGGGAAGACAAGAAAGAGTCTGAGGAGGAAAGAGATGGGAAGGACGAGCGGAAAAAACCACGGAGAAACCGAACCACGTTTACCAGCCAGCAGCTGGCAGCTTTAGAGAAAGTGTTTGAGAAGACACATTACCCAGATGCATTTGTAAGAGAGGACCTTGCTGCGAGGGTCAATTTGACTGAAGCTCGAGTGCAGGTTTTACTTTCGATCCCTTAATTATTAAATGATCTATGTTTGTTCCATAGTAATTAGTTTTGTTCACACAAACTACCTTGTTGTTTTGCACCTAAGTATGTAATATACCTAGTTCTCTAAGCTTGTTTTATCTTTATTACTCTCGTAGAAAGTAAAATTATTGCAGCCTGTTGTTTATGTGCCAAAACCTACATAGTATAAAACAAAGTCGCTTCCCGCAGTCTGTACGCTTAGATCTAGTTTAATAGATTTTAAAAAAGGATTTTAATGCGGCTTCCATCAATAGAAAGAGTAATTCAATAGGAAAATTTATATGTATAATACATGCATATGCAAAATTAGTATTTACATTGCACCCGTGCGAAGCTGGGGCGGGTCGCTAGTCTTTTATTAATTAATGTTCTATTCAAATTTATTTACAGCTAAGTTACTCATCGTGAGTTCATGAAAATAGATTCTACAATAATAAATGGATTGTATCAACACTTAGATATCATTGCACAAGGTTTAGGTAGGCAGCCTTCGGAAGGTATCTCCTTGGTTTTTAGTTTTGTTACCAATCTACACGAATCGACTTTTTGTTTTTTTGATATCTTTAATTTGTAACCGCGGTATCTATTCTTTACCAGCTCAATTACTCATCGTAAGTTCATGTAAACGGCATAAAACACATTTTTTTATTTAAAATATTAACTAGATAAACTCTTTATTGTTCACAAAGAAACGTTTTAATATCAAATACGATGGAAAAATAATAAACTGTGTAACTAGTTGGCAGCCTTATTACTTTCTCGCGATCTCTACTGGGCCACCTTGGGATGGAAAAAATTCAGAAACCAGTAGAAAACGAACCTAAAGATCTAATAATGATTAGTATTACCTAACTTGCGAGAATTGATTTTCGTTTTTTGTAAACTATATTCAAATATATGAGAAAAATAGTTTACATTTACCCCCGCAGCTGTCTTAGATTTAAATCTCGCAAATTGATATGCTAACTTTTTTGAGCGGATCAAATCATAATAATTAAAACTTTACCTACTCAATATTTAGGTACCTACGCAGTTTTCTAAGATTAAATTGATTGCAAATACATTTAAATATCTGAATTAATGTAGTGTGAAGGTTGATCAATTCATGAATTAGTAATATTTTTGCATTACTTTACAGGTGTGGTTTCAAAACCGACGCGCTAAGTTCCGACGAAATGAACGATCTGCGATGTCAAGTCATCGGAGCAACAACAGCCAAAGCTCCCCGGAGCCAATCCCTGTCCCCATCGGCATTCCTCATCAAGATCCAAGACAAGACTATTCAAGGAACTCCAAAGAACCATGGCTCCATCACTTTCAGTCCAATAATCTGAATCTAAACTTGAGCATACCGATCGCAAACAGCGGCCTCTATCCGAATGATTATTCTCTTATGATGCAAAATGTTGGGAATAGGCAGTATGTACCTAATTCTAATTCTCTTATGGGCCAAGGCATGGTTGGCTACAGTGGATCAACGGAGAACAACTATGGATCATGTTCCTTGATTGGAGGATACACTGCTCCACTTCCAGCAGCTCACCCTAGTTCCTATAACTTAAATTTACGACTGCGACCACACGACTTTAGTTTAAATAATATACCCTTATGATAATTATGTGTACTTAAAATAACAAAAGCGTAAAACGTACTGTTTTTTAAAATGAAATAAACGTTAAAAGTTACGCAAATGCTCGAGTTTTACTTTGGACCAATACTTAACAACATAACGCTACTTATGAGGGCTTGATTAGTTCCCAACAAGTTCTAAATATACCTACCTTCAACTGTCGTAATAAAGATGTATTGACGCAAAACTTGACCGCCACAACTTTGCTTGTCTGAGTATGAGCGACTAAGACTTACCTACAAATGACTTGAGTCTTAATATTAAACACTTGAACTAGTTTACATACTTGCAGTAAAAGTTTGTAGAGTTTTGGTGGGAACACAAATAATGCATATCGCTTTTTTTATTATTTTCGCAAGCTTGTGTTTTTTTCTAGTCAGAATGCATGAAAATAGTGGTGCTTGCCTAATTCATAAAGTATTTAATTACGTAAACGAGTGTCGGAAAGTGACACAATAGTAATACTGATAAAGTGGTAACATTATTATCTTTTCGCGTTACTTCCAAAACTTCAAATAAAGTGGCTACTAATTTAACTAATGTGACTTTGACTTATTTTACTTGAACTTTCATCGAATACTGGAAAATATTGAAATACTCAATACTCAACACTAGTACATGCACAAAGTGCGATGCTAAAAACAAAGAAAAATTATTTGTATACATTATGAAAATGTCAATGTGAGTTGTACGTCATTTGTCAAATTTCATTGAAATTGACTTGACGTTCGCCGCGACTACATATTTTCTGTCCTGTAGTTGCACTTGTAATTTGAATTTTGTGAATCGTCATTAAAATCCGCCAAATTTAAAGAAATAAAACAATGCAATGCTATGCAGAACTGGCTAATAAGATAAAGTATAGCACTTGTTTTGTTAATAGGAATAACAAACGCGTGAGGAAAGATAGCTGACGACAACATGAATCCATTAGAATACAAAAAATCATTTTTTACATTATTAGCACTTGCTTTAGTTTCGCGCACTATATTACGCTTTGTATCATGGAAAAAGAAAAAGGTAACTACAAAACAAATCAACGAGGTAATAACATTTTCGGAATCGGCTGAATTGGTACCAAGCAAATATTCTGTATTTCGGTCAAAAGTTACACCAAGCACTGACCGCATACTTTACTATTTAAACGAAGCTCGTTACTCCCTGGATATCTGTATGTACATGCTGACCAACCGAGAAATATCTTATTTAATACAGAAACTTCACTACAGAGGAGTAAAAATCAGATATATTGTTGATGCTGATACTGCTTATGTCAATAAATCAGAGACTAAGCGACTTTACAAGCAAGATGCAGTTGTATTACGTTGGATGAGATCTCAAAATATAATGCATCATAAGTTCTGCATTATAGACTCTTCAGCTGATATTCAGGATAAGAAAGTTGTACCATTTGTAATGATGGGATCTCTGAATTGGACAAACCAAGCTCTATGTGGTAACTGGGAGAGTGTAGTTGTGATGTCTGAATCTAGAATAGTGGAACTTTACAAAAAGGAGTTTCAGAAACTGTGGCAGCAGTTTGCACCCCCAAGATGAAATAGTTCAATTTGAAAATATTTTACCTTAAACCAAACAAGCTGCAATTTTCCACTTGTCTTGTGACTAGCTATATAATCTAGTGTGCTTATATTAATGAAATTAAGACCTACCCTTACTTCGGAATGAAAGTGTTTAAAAATTAAGTATGGTTAATATTAGTAAAAGATAACAGTATTTGTATGACAAAGCTTAATGAACTATGTGATCTTAAATAAATTTCTACGCAATTATATTTTACATTGTACATAAAGTTGAGATTTTAAGTTAAACAAGGAATAAATCTTTTTGAAAACTTTTTTTATTATCTTTTATTACTTATGATACAAGATTTTCGTTAATTTAAACACATACATAATCAAAATCTAAATCACTAGTTGATGAGATCAGAGTACCAAAATCATGTCACCTGACACTTAACATTATAAGACAAAAATACCTTGTTAAAGATAGTACTCTATCTTCAGAAACAATAAGTCGAAACAGCTGTTTCTCAGAATCCTTTCCCTATTCTGTACAAAAGTAACAACATAAATCTTGTGAACTATTTTAAGAGTTACTTTTTGGCTACCACAGCATATTAACAACTACATAATATATATATGAAACCATTCAAAAATTATGAACCATTTTAAGAATGTTGTCAGACTTTTATGGTAATTTATTGAAATTTTATTAAATTAAAGCAAAAATATGATAAGTCATTTAAAATTTTTGTGTGATATATCACACTTAAATTTGACCTGCCATGTGACCATACAAGTATTTTTCTATCTAAAAAATTCAAAGTAATGTTTATATTGCAGCAGCATATATTCTCTCAAACTCTTCCTTAAATACATTTATAAATGCAACTCTAGATGTAACAAGAACTATTTCATTGTTATCACCAGAAAGGGCTTCTATTGACCAAGGAGGTGATCCAAATATTATAAAAGGTATTAATGTTGTATCTTCAACTGATGTATCAACCAAGCAAAAGTTTCTAACCATAGAATCCACAGTGGATAAGCGTACATGCACTCCCTGCTTTTCGAGTAGTTGGACACTAGAGGCAGGGGTATATGCCATATCTGGATCAACAATTATTCTCAACTTGACCCCACGATGGTGGAGATCCATTAATTGACACGCCACATCGAGACTGGTTATCATTTCCATGTAAATATCAACGGTGTAACGAGAAAGGTTAAGGTAATAAAGAATGCGTTCAGTGCTAGGATGAAGTATGGGTCGTAAAATATAGTGTCCTGTGTCTGATGGCATTGCGTCGACAAACGTTAATACTTCATTAATAAACTGGTCACGGGATGGCCTTTTCTTCTTTCTTGATACTATGTAACGGTAGGCGAATGAAGCAGTACCGAAGAAGATAATCATTAGAAGACCACGGCGAAAACTTAACGTCATGTCTAATAATTGCCGTTACATATGGCCACATATTATAATCAACAGCGTAATTTGTTTATTTCTACCGCTTCGGCTTAGTTGTAAATTTTCTACTTTATTTTTAATTTACACTACTAAAATTGGACGACGATCACGATGATTGATGAATTCTAGCTACAATGTCCTACATTGAAGTATTTGAAGTTTTATATGAAACTGTTCCGAAGTGTATTGACAATGCCAATCCACGCTATTAGTGCTAATAAAAACCAGCACACCCACTATCTAATACTTTCCATTTGCTCTGTATTTGTTAAAGCATTACTAACAGTGTAGGCGTTGTTAATAAGTTTAAGCCCCATACTCTTTTCATTGCTTGACTGTCAACTTCATTTACTCACTGTGAGGTGTATTTTTTAAATAGATGTTTTTGTTTGTTTTCTTGTGTTGTTAATGTAAAGTGCAAATCTAATTATATTCTTATTATTGTTTCCTTAGAACAAATCAAATAGTTTCTCAAAATAAATATATCTCGCTCAAGTACGGTGATTGTCAAGTATGAATATGATTTACAGCAATGGCCTCCTAATACTAATTTTCTTCGGCTTTGCTTCGACCGCTTACCATTACCTATCAAAAAAGAAGAAAAGGTCGCTCCGAATATCTTGCAGGAAGCAAATCAATGACGTAATTATGTTTTCAGAAGTTCTTCAGTCTGAATTGATACAGAGTAAATTTTCCCGGGCTCTAATTCACCCAAGTATGGACCGCCTTTTGTCTTATTTGAGCTTGGCTCATCACTCTCTAGACATTTGTATGTACATGATTACAAATTGTGACATTGCTCATTTGATTCAGAAACTGCATGTTAGAGGGGTAAAGATACGATTCATTGTTGATGCTGATATGGCCTATGCAACTGGGTCAGCTACAAAACGAATAGAAAAGCAAGGCATTGAACTGCGTTGGATGAAATCTACAAATTTTATGCACCATAAATTCTGTATTATCGATGGATCACCTGATAATATAGATAGTAGTATTATACCCTTCATTATGATTGGCTCTTTAAATTGGACTACACAAGCACTCAATGGAAATTGGGAAGATGTTTTGGTAACATCAAAACCTGCTATTGTTGAAGGGCTAAAAGAAGAGTTTGAGAAACTTTGGATGCAGTTCATACCTATAGTTAAATAACAAAAATGCTCACTATTTTGGTTCTACTATAATGTTGACTAAACTATGGTCATGGAACCTAGTAAAGACGAGTAAGGAGCAATAATGTACAGATTGGCAAATGCAGCTAAACCAAAAAACAAATGAAATTAATCATATTTGTTCAAGTATTTTTTGTAAGAATGACTTACCTAGTCCTGTTTAGATTAGGTAAAAAGAAAGAAATAAATAAAATAAAATTTCCACTGATTTTCGAAATTTTAATTAGTTCAATGATTACATGAATATTATGATACAAAAAAACAAGGTCTTTTGATTTTATGAAAATATTTAAGCTTTAGCTCACATCAGATGTTAAAACTCTTGAGCCACAGTAAAATCGCATGCATTACAAATAAAATTTGGGAACTTACAATCTTAATGTTTGAACCACGACCTACACCCGAACTGATTTATAGTTAAAAAAAAACAGGATGCCATTACGGGTGGCTGACGTCGGCCATTCATTAGACGAGTCAATCATTACACACATATGTCACAGGCAATTTGTATGATTCTGCATTTTACAAATCACATCACTCGTTTAAAAACACTTTGAGTTTTGAAATACACAAATTGCAAATTGCTTTGTGACTATATAAAACTTAATTTTTAATTTTTTAATTTTATTTATTTATTTAAGCAAAAAAAAAATATACAACTTTTAGCTGCGGACCCTGAATCTCACACTAGGGAGTCCCGTGTCGTGAAATTCAGTGATTCCCACCTTTTAGAGTTTAATGTCTATCTGAGCAACAACATTTGATGGATAATTCAAACGCTGTTCACAAAATGCCACAGCAAATTAAAGTGTTTATACTTATTGCTATGATAAATTATATAACACCTCTAAGGCTTATTGTTTATAAAAGTTTTTAACTATTGTTATGTATGTCATCAAATTCAAATGTTTTGTTAAGTACTTAAATAAAATACTTAAGGATCACATATTAATTTACTGTTATTTTAAGTCTTGATAGGTACCCGACTGCTAGAATTAAGTCTGATTAGCTAAACTTATGATTATGATGGCCATCCTACAATAACAATCTATATTGTAAAATAACATTGAACAAATTGTCAATTTGCCTTCGGCATATTTCAATATTGCGAGTGTTTTTAAATAGACGACGCTGTTTGTAAAAAGCGATATCATACAAATTGCCTTCGACAGATACACAGCTTTTTCATTTAAATGACTTATGGAAACGTTGATTCCATTTGAAAATGTAGTGATAATGGCAAATACGACGGTCAACGCCATAATTGGGTAAAAAAATAATTGGAAATCATTTGACAATATTAGTTTTGGCCTCAGACCAAAAACTACGTTTTGGCGGTAACGCGGTAAGATAGAAGATTCGTGTCGCCCCATTGTATCTTTTTTTTACATAACTAGTGTTTTTCGAGTGCTTATGTATAAAAATAGTGGTGTTTTATTCATAAAATGCCGAATTACAAGCGCGAGTGTGGGAAAGTGATGTGGTGAAACATGACTTTTCGTGTTGCTTCCAAAACTCCATCCAGAAGATTATAGTAAAGTCGCCACTACTTTATTAAGGCATGACATGATTTGACTGGCACAAATTGGACTTGACCAAGACTGGACTTTGACTGTAATTATAGATGTAAGACATGAATTGCAAAAACTGAAGACAAGGCAGTATGGGTTTACAGCTATAGCCAGCCCGAAGAGGCAAATTAATTAAAAAAAAAATACAATTCTCATTTTTAAATTTAGTTTATGCACTAACTTGTCTGATTTTTCTCAGAGATTTTTTAGTTTAAAACCTAGTATAGCTATTAGTGCCGTTTATATAGGGATTTCATCGAGTTTCCTAGTTCTGTTTAAATCACAAGAAATTTGAAAACTTGAGTAAGTATTTGCAAAATGCATGAAAGTGCAACGTTAAAAAAAAAGGAGTTTATATTTTCAATTTCAAAAGTATCAAATACATACGGTATTTATGGCCAAAATTAGTGGCATTTTTTTTTTCAATGTACCTAATATGTATGTTTTTAATTGTGTACATGAAACATGGCCGTATAGTCGTAGCTTATCGACAAAATAGATTTAAAAATTGGCCCGCTATCATTGTGTGAGAATGATAAAATTGTTTATGTGTGAGTTTTCTGATAATGATATTGATAACAGATAATAAATGTGTAAATGCAACGTAAAAGTTCAAAGTCAAACTGCTTTTTACTTGCCGTGGTAGTTTCTCTAAGAAAACTAATTTTAAGTTAACCTATCTAACTATGGTGTCTGGTCTGGTGGCAGGACGACTTGCACTGGTTACTGGTAAGTACTAGATAATTCCAATAGAACGGTACTTTCTTAAATTATACAGGAACTAAAAATCTTATGGGAGGTAAGTACTTATATACAATTATTAAAATAATTTTACTAGGCAAGTGGCGATATCCTTATTTTTTCGGAGAATATAAGTAAAATAATTACGTACTCACTGCTTAACTATAATAATTTAGCTTCTAGTAACTATATTATAACTAGCTCAATGCCGGGTACTACATTACCAAGTGCGGTAGCGCTTAGCGCCTTTGCCCTCGCGTATAAATAAACCTAATTCGAATTAACACCTACATTAAAACAAAAAAAAAACCAGCTAAATTGGTTCTACCGTTCTCAAGTTAGTACACTTACCAACAAACAACATTTGATTTTTATTTATATAGATGTGTACTTATATAAATATACATGCATATTATGCACATGTATAAAAACCTATACATGTGTTAGTGAAGGTATAATATGCATAAAATAATCTAAGAGAATAACGTAGAAATTAGCGAAAACTAAGTAGGTACTAGGTAAACAATAGATTAGTAAAAATTGGCAGTGGCGTTTCGATAGACTAAGTTATCATCATAATAAGCCTATCATAGTCCACTGCTGGACATTGGCATTTCCAAACACAAGCTACTCAACCCTTTTTTTTAATCCAGCCGTTGCGGATTGCCCTATGTATATTGTTTCTCCAGTGAGTGTCAGGATGTCTTATACATATACTAGGGAACATGCTTTAAAAAGAAATTGCTCTTTTTTGTCGCAAATTTCTATCCTAACCCCTCTGTTTAATGCTATTTGCATGCAAGCACTGATCTCCTCTGTAACCCAAATAATTCCTTGACCATGGACCTCAAAAAGATACCAATAGCAAAAAAGAATGAGGATTTCATAATAATTTATAAATTATTTGGAATTTGAATTCTGTAAATATTTAGTAAATTTATAAGAAGAATAAAATAAATCATACTATTGAAATAATTTTAAAAAGAATTTAGAGTGTCTTCTTTTTTAAGCATAATGAGTCATGATTACGATTAAGATAGCATATTCTTATAGTTTATTATATTTTTGGTTTCTGGTATTGTCATATTTTGGTAAATTTGTTGAATAAGCTGTCTGTTTTCAGGTGCTGGGTCTGGCATTGGTCGTGCAACCTGTCAGGTTCTATCTCGAGAAGGTGCTACTGTCATAGCAGCCGACAAAAATTATGAAGCAGCTCTGGAGACTATCAAAAAACACACAGCTTTGGCTTCTGGAAGTAATGGTAGGCTTCATTACCACTATTTTGCACTTTTTGAAATGTCTCTACACCAGCCTGTGATTTCATTTATTTGGGTAATATAGTGTTAAATTTTGTTTTGAGAGGAAGTCCAGCATAATCCATCTATAATCGACTAAAAGAACTCGGCTTTCTAAGAACATCATAAATTGATTACTGGAAAGAGTATTTAAAGAAGCGTTGGTAGAATAATATCAAATTTGGTTTAGTTGGGATGGGAATATGGACAGAGAAGGTGTGTGTTCATACATATTTAAAGGGCCTCTTGACAAGTCTAAGGCACTGCAGGATTCCTGTCCCTGAAACGTAATGGATCTGGCATCTGCATAGCAATACTATTCAATGCTAAGAAGTATCGACTAAATAAATACAAAAATATTCACTAAGTATCATTTAAATAAATCCGTACATTTGTAGACCACCCAAATGAGACATCTAAGAATTGAGCATTTAAAAAAACAATTGGTACACAGTTAATGTTATACATTTTTTTTTATGTATGTGTAGTTTATTAGCATAAAAATAAGATAAAGATATATTTATTTGCAATGCATGTATTAAATAAAATGTTATTAGGTTAAAAAATTCATCAAAATGCAAATGTTTTAAAGCAAAAAATATGTAATAATTTTTATCATAGTTTTGATGGGACCATTGTTCTCAAACCGTGATTATGTACCTACAATATTTCTCTACTATAATTTACTTAATAGAAAAAAACCTAAAAGTAACATCTAAAATGTATGTTTTTTGTGTAAATTTTAATACCAAGACTTATTAATTAAACTATTAAAGTTTACACACAATATTTTATTTAATGCTACTGTTGCCTATTTAAAAATCCCAATTCACGCGATTATTTTAAATTAATATTATATATAAATTATTAGCTAAATTTAATTATTCTTTATATGTCAAATTACAATTAAATATAATAATTATTTTAATTATACTACATATAACAATACAATTTCTTAAACTAAAATAACCCACCCCTGACCGTTCCCTGTGTAAAGGTTCCCATCACACTCGCCGCATTCCCACGCTGAATGGCAATATACATTATAGAAATATATTATTATATTACGTTATATATTATAAATTACAATATATTGTTATACTATATATTTTCAAATATCTGCGCCATTGTCAGAACTGGACCAAATTGAAATGGGACCACACGGGAAGCACCAGTTTTCAAATAAAAAAATTATTAACAACACATCAGATGACATTTTTACACTAGCTCTATACATGTATATACACTTATAATACATACAATAAAACACCCAGACATACAAATATAAATGTGTGACGTATATGTTTGTCCTGTCCAAAGATCACATAGCAGATCTACTACCAATAGAGTTAATAGAGGAGTCAAAATTATAATATTATAAACCATTTTTGAGGTTTATGTCAAATAGCTGTATATCACACTACATAGTTTGTGAGTATGTAAGTGTGTTTGTTAATTTTTCACACAAACGGCTGGACCAATTTTGATGAAATTTGATATGGACGTAGCTGACACCTTGGATTAAAGCATAGGCTACTTGTCATCCTGAAAAATATAGTTTTTACATAGGAATGCAGCTATCTTTATCAGATTTCTGTGACGCAACAAATATATGTCAAAATCACCCATTTCTCTAATTTGTTCCACAGATGGCGACCACAGTGCAGTAGAGCTAGATGTGTCCAATTCTGCTTCAGTTAAGGGCCTTCTAAAGACTGTTTTGGAACAGTACAAAGGCCCACCGAGTATCTTGGTCAACTCTGCTGGAATTACTAGAGACAACTGGATGCTCAAACTGTCTGAGAGTGATTATGACAGCGTGCTTGATGTTAACTTAAAGGTAACTGTGTTAAAAACTATAGGTTTGATATGATTTTCGAAAAAGAAAAAATAATTAAATAAATTTTATGTCACAAACCGGCCTCAACTCAGCATAATGCTGACTGCAACCAGCCGGCGCTGGTCTTCCGTCGAGGCCGGCAGGTGACGTCACGCACGAGTGTGCCGGACGGTAATACAAAAGAGAAAAATATTTATGCATATACAACATAAGGAGAATAAAACTTAGATTTAATGTACTGAACATGCTATTAAACGATGCTGACTGATTACAAATGACCCTGTATATATACACAAAATGATATTAAGACAAACAAATACATAAACTAAAATGTATAAACATTATCCAGACAAATAATATAATTACAACAATAAATAATTATTCTTTGTAAAAAAAAAAATACTATGGAAACTGACGTGGTTTTGACTCATTTTTGTTTTACCGAGGTTACTCACGCTTAATTTTATTGGACACTCCGACTATAGTTTCGGCCACATCCGGTGGCCTTCATCATGGAGACAAAGCTCAGTACAACGCACGCGCGGCCTCTTACTTCGCACTACGGACCGCTACGCGCCCGGTGTGGTACGGTGGTCGGTTAAAACATATTTATTATTTCAGGGAACATTCCTGATGATGCAAACATTTGCTGGAGCTATGTCAGAAGCTGGTATACCAGGCTCCATTATTAACATATCCAGCATAGTTGGCAAATATGGAAATATGGGTATGTAGGTAATTAGAATTACATACTTATTTTTATACTTTACTAGCTGAATGCCCGGTTGGTTTTTCACTTTCTCGTTATGATGATGTCGAGGAGCACTGCCCGGCCCGTTGGGCCTGGTAGAACACGATATCAGTTTTATTGGCGACAATAGTCTTATCTGTGATTATTGTTTTAATAATTGTTATTATTCTGTTTCATACCTAAACTTTATATTCTTTCCAGGACAAGCAAATTATACCGCTAGCAAAGCCGGCGTCGTCGCGATGACGAAAACGGCAGCAAAAGAATTAGGAAAATTTAACATAAGGTTTGTATATCTTACGACAATATTTAGCTTAGAATTACTTCCGAGTCATCGCTTTACTGTTAAGTGAATAAGTAAGAAATAATTTTTTTTCAACTTTCGCGACTTATACGTAATTTGTTACACTCGATAGCTTAAAACCCTATATAGAGTTCAAATATGACAAGAAAACGCATAACAACAAATAATACCTAAGTTGGATTGTCACATGTAATATAATACTTATGTTGGATAACAAAGTTGTTTAAGAGTTGTATGACACAGCAACGGTTATCGTTATTATGTGGCAATATTTTACTTACAACACTTGGATTTGATAAGATAATAAGTTTTATCTATAAATATTCAAAATATTAAACTGGTCACTCTGACTTTAGGTAGATAACCACCGGAGTACCAGATATTCCAAGCAGTAGTGTGTGCAACATTATTGTGTTCCACAGCTAGTGAAATTACTGTGGTTGAGACTAACCATCGAAAGTCTCTAAAGTAATGAGCGCCAACGCAGCGATGCCCCGGAGTTTGTTTGCTATTCAAAGTTTTGTGTATCGCTACAATGGTCATGGACATGCGTGATCTAATTAGCATAGTACCTAAGTAAAAAATAGTTATAGTAAATCATTTAGAAGGCTAGGAGCGCCTTTTAAAATTTTAAAGTAAATGAATAAATTGCCATATAATCTCAATCTAGAGTTTAGTCCACAATGTCATCAATAATAAGTAAAGACCTCTCAGCCCCCTTTGGTGCTTAAGTAATATTTAAGTAGCCTCTAAGTTATAGATATGCTTATAATTACTTATTAAATTTCCAGAGTAAACGTGATACTGCCAGGGTTCATAGAAACGCCGATGGTCAAAACGGTACCAGACAAAGTAATGCAGGGGATATTAAAACTGGTGCCTTTGGCGCGGTTTGGTCAACCTTCAGGTAAGCAAAGACACTTGCATCGAGGCAGATTCCCCAACTTTTAAATAGGTTAATTCTAAATAGGTTTGCATTTGACCACACCCTGCCTGGTGTTAAGCAGTAGTGCGGTGTGAGATGGAGCACGCTTACCTAGAAGAAACCTTGCTTGAAAAGGAAGGGGTAGGATTTCGATTGATTATATCATCAAAGAGATTTTTTTTCATTACAATTAGGCTTGCGTTTGACCGCTATCTCGCTTGATGCTAAACGAATGCGGTCTACAATGAAGCCAGTTCCTATTCCAATGTGCTTACCAGTTTCGACCACAATATCACTTAACATCAGATAAGCTGTGGTCAAACACCTTGCATACTAATATTATATAAAAAAATCTTTTTATAATATTATTAAAAATATGCATACTTACTATAGTTTCTTAACGAGATTCTTCCTTGCAGCCACCTAAGCTCATTGTTGCAATTTGAACTCACGCATGCGATATACGATCTAAACGCATTGACCGCTGAGTTATCGCTACTAAACTAAATTTTTTCTTTATTTTCAGAGCTTGCTGAGGTAATAGCATTCTTGAGCTCTGATAAAAGCTCTTTCGTCACCGGAGCTGACATAGATGTTACTGGAGGATTCTAGAATACAATCCAACAGTAAAAAATATTCCACATGCCAAAATCAATTTATACAGACCAACGACGTCCCACTGAATTGCTTGGCATTTTGAAATCATTTATAAAAGTGCCTCTATAAATGTCCCACGCATACATTGATCGTTATTGGAACATGCGCGTTCTTTCAACGCGTGTACAAAGCGTTCACACCGAACCACAATGGTCCAATTTTGAAGGAACGCGCACGATTGAAAAATGCCAAGCTTAATAGCGGCCATACACTCATGAAGAACCCACTTAATTCTAATAACTCTCCAATTTATGCTATCTCGAATTTAACTCTAAATTAGAGGTCTAATACATAATACTCTTATTGTTAGCTTTTGCCCGCCAATTCCACTGTGTACAAAACATATCCAATTGTTTTAATCCTTAAGTTTTAACCTTAGTTGTTAAGAGTTATGGTCGACGTATGTATCTATTTATAAATAACTTTTACACATATTAAGTCTACAGAAAATTGCCAATATACAGAATGCCTTCAAAATGTTGTTCACATATCTGTGATATTTTTGTAATAAATCGGGAGTTTTTGATAAATTTTATTGATGGCTGCTTTTTACCACTATTGTACTTAGTAACTTCATTATACTCTTATTGTTAGTTTTTGCCCGCCAATTCCACTGTGTACAAAACATATCCAATTGTTTTAATCCTTAAGTTTTAACCTTAGTTGTTAAGAGTTATGGTCGACGTATGTATCTATTTATAAATAACTTTTACACATATTAAGTCTACAGAAAATTGCCAATATACAGAATGCCTTCAAAATGTTGTTCACATATCTGTGATATTTTTGTAATAAATCGGGAGTTTTTGATAAATTTTATTGATGGCTGCTTTTTACCACTATTGTACTTAGTAACTTCATTATACTCTTATTGTTAGTTTTTGCCCGCCAATTCCACTGTGTACAAAACATATCCAATTGTTTTAATCCTTAAGTTTTAACCTTAGTTGTTAAGAGTTATGGTCGACGTATGTATCTATTTATAAATAACTTTTACACATATTAAGTCTACAGAAAATTGCCAATATACAGAATGCCTTCAAAATGTTGTTCACATATCTGTGATATTTTTGTAATAAATCGGGAGTTTTTGATAAATTTTATTGATGGCTGCTTTTTACCACTATTGTACTTAGTAACTTCATTATAGTTCTATATAAGTCATAGAATTAGATATTTTATATTTTTATTAAATATCATTGTTGCTGAGTTCAGACTTTCTTTATTTTTACCCTTTTAATATGAACTCTCAGAATTAAATGTTTTATACAATAGGCTTGATGATAGGTCATGGGCCACGAGGGAGGCTAAAGCCGTTTGATGTCACAAGATATGACATGAGGGCCAACCAACTTGCCATGCACGATGCTCAGAACTGTGTGAAGTTAAAGCACATAGCAGGAAAGCTGACCCGGACTCAAGCCGGGATAATCATTTATTTATTCAGAGTATAATTGTAAGATTTTAAAAGTATAGTGTTAATCTAAATGGTGCAGCTGCTTTATGGTTTTCATCCAAGTCCAACCATTACAGCGTGAAGAAGTGTCGCGTTTTATTGTCACACCAGTTATGTTCTCATTCAACTGTTTGTTGACTTCAATTGACAAGTCACTCGCATATATTCTACTTGACAGATTTGAATGAATTTGGATGTAGAAGTAGTACCAGTGGTGTAGCTACCAAAAGGTTAGGCGGTGCCGTGCACCAGGGCCCAAACTCGAGGATCCCTTGGACCCTGATCACAAAGCAAGCCGAACTTGTCATTTCTCCTACCTTTTACCTTTTGAGCGCCACGCCACAAACGCATTCCCTTATCATGCACGCCAAGTCCCAAAGTAAACAAATTGCTTGAATAAGAATCCATGTTTTTTATTTCAATATTTCTAAGTACTTGTGGCTCTAGAGACTTGTTTCTTTATGACTTTTACTTGGATAGGGCCCTATTTTTTTTTGCATCAGGTCCTTTATATACCTAGCTACGCCACTGAGCAGCATTCAGGAACGAATAGCTTAGATAGTTTTTACTTTACTAGACGTAAAAAGGATTTGGAAAGAAAAAAAAAATGAAAATTATGTATAATTTAATGAACAATCATTTATTTTTACTTTTAGGAACTTTTTTGATGCCTTTTAACTTATTCTTCTTCAGTTGTGCCTTATTTTTCTGCCTCTTGTCTTTCATAAAGGTCCTGTAATCTGATTTTCTCTTGTCGTCTATAATTTCTTTGTATTTCTTTTTGTTATACTTCTGGAATTCAGCATCTGCTAGAAGTTCATCCACCATTGTCCTCTTACGTTCCTTTTTCGTTATGCGCTCATTGACATGGTCAAGTGGTGAATCCATTATACGCCCAACCTGAGAAAGAGTGAAAAAAACATGTTAAAATAATGTCATTACTAAAAACGCTTTCTTTGCTTTGTAGTGGGCGATTGAGAGTCGAAAATGATGTTTCAAAGTACAGAAATGTGGGATATAACAGACAATTAAAAATAAGGGTTCCTTAGGTAGGTGAATTGGGGGCAACCTATAATGGTCACCTGTGGGATTGTATTAATAAATACCTAACTCCTGCACTTGTATCTTTATTAAGAGGTGTTGTATTTTCCCCTGCTATAAAAACCTGTAAAGCCAACCCAGCTTTTTTAAATACTGGAGAACAGTTGTTTCAGTTGTATTTCAAAATTTCTTCTTAAAAACAAGTTGTATTTATATAAAATAGTCACAAATATATTACAGACTTACCTGGAAATACTTAGGCAAGACTTCCATATCATTCTTCTTGTAGAATCGCTTGGGGTCCAAAGCAGATCTCATTTTGAGTACTTCTAGGTCATTCTTCAGCTCTTCTGTGACCTCTGTTGCTGGCAAATTGAACCAACCAGGACCTTTGGTCTTATCTCGTGCTTTCTGGAATTTACAAATAAAATTTGCTTAATTTAGCTAATCAATTTTTTTATAGTTGCTTTTTAAAATCCTACTACCAGATTATAGCATGGATTGTTAGGTCTGTCACACATAGATACCTCCTATAATGCATTTTGGCTAACTATGAACTTAGTTTTCTCACTGTCTCCGAAACAGGATTAACTCAAGTTGCAAACTAATAATTATCTCATTTTATAGACTTCCATGAACTACAGCCTCACAATAACCAAGAGAGGAAGTTTGTATTGAGGTAGCATAGTGTTTTCTGGTATCGGAGGTCAAGATCCAATTCCGTTTGTTACAAATTAAATAGAGGCAAATTTTCTTGCGACTACCAAAAATTCATTATTCCAAAAGTATCTTACCCTTCTTATAGCTTTCAATTTCTTCTGACTAACATAATATGGTTGTAGCTTGTGTTGCTTTTCCAAGCCTGGTTGTAATACAGATGTTTTCATTTCTTTTTCCACATCAACTCCACCGATGTTTGACTTTAATAAGCCTGTTTCAGCATCTAACTGATCAAAGTGGAATAATCTCGGTTTGTTATTTTTTTTCAATAAAATGTTCTTGGTCCAGCCCATATCATCAAAGAATTCATTGAATGCAGTATCAACTTTTAGGCTTTTAAGTTTTCTTTGTATTTCTTCTTCTGCTTCTGCTTGTATGTCTAATTCTTGCTTCTTTTTGTCAAACAAGTTGAGAATTGCGTTAAGCTTGTTTTCTCTTTCTGAAATGGTAAAAAATATGTTTAAAACTCTAACAAACCATACTGGTAGTTTTTTAAAGAAAGTTACGGTAACTATTTAAAACTTAACTTAATATCAATGTAATGTAATTTAATGTAAAAAATCGGTTTTAGAATGAAAAAAACAGTAAATGTACTGGTACAAAAGCCCTGCAATGGTAAACTAACCAATAAAATAAGGTTTCTCCGCATCTTCAAGAAATTGTGATTTCTCATGCAGTTCATCATCTCCAGCAGTATCGATTATAAAATCCATTATGTCATACTACAATTAATTCAGCATTTGTTGAAAAATCTGTATAATTTTAACCTAAAATAATAACAAACGATTGAAGTGAAACGTGAATATCGTCCATAAGGTTATTTTCTTTTTCTTTGTTTTTGGCGTCGCATTTTTGTCTATTTATCAGTGTCAAGTGTTAAATAACTCAAAGCCACACAAATTATGTAAGTAATAGTCAAGGAATCGTCTGGTTGTGGTAGTAAAGTAGTGGTGACTTTACTAGAAGCTTCGATGAAGCTTTAGAAAATAATCTAATGCGGCGACACGTTCCGCGTTCCCGCCAAAATTCGTCAAATTATCTCTAGCATTGTGACAGTATGTCACTGACTGACAGTCGACAGACACTGGCGCTGACTGACACTGAAGCTCAGGGAGGTGTACGGGGTCACACATTGTATATTAGCCAATAATTATAATCAGTAATATCATAATGGCCATAAATAACAATAATGTTACAAGCAAATAACTTGTACAAATAAAAAAAATATCGAAATTATTAAATTTTTTATGATAGTAAATATTATGAAACAGTCAAATTAAAGCTAAGCAATATACGTTCCAGGCCAACTTATGCTCCAGCAACGTGTGAGAGAATTTGCATAAAGCTTTTTTAATATTTTGGAAATTAAACGTCTCCAATTTATCGCTCACTGACTCTTGTAGGTACTTAGTAGAATACAGTACTAAATAATAATAAATATGCTTGTATCTCTTATGATAATTATATTGAATAAACTAATATTCACTAAAAATAAAGATCTGATAAATACAAAAGATACATAATGCTTAAAACGCTTTTACTTCATTTTGATTATCTTTCACCCCGTTCTTAATTTAGTAGAATCCTCTATATACTAGGTATAGGTTGCCTAGAAGAGATCGCTCTTAGCGATAAGGCCACTAATTGTTCCACTAGTGTTAAGTTATTATTATTAAGGGCAAATAATATCGTTATAGTGTTTCTTTTTGCTTTATGAATAAAATACAGTATAGTAGGTACATAAAAACTCGATAAAAAAACTAGTTTTAAAAAATAATACCTAACCTAACCATAACTCCCAGACGACTTTAAAAAAACCTAAAGTTAGGTATAATGTTACAATATTTTTTGAAATATATTTTGAAATGCACGATTAAGTACATCCTTTTTATACGAATAAAGAAAATCATCACAGTCATATCTATGACTATGAAAATAGGTATGTTTTAATCTCAGATCTAAAACTACGTTTTAATTCTAGTAGAATTAAAACGTAGTTTTTACGTAATTATGTGTTCTAGAATTAAATTAATTAATAAACAAAGTGCAGCTAGATAGCGTGCCATACTGACATTTAAAAATGAAGCGTTTAGGGAGGTTAGTATCAACTCTAAGTTAACTATTAAATACTCGCCTCGTATCCTTTTTGTAATAAACTTGAAAGCTCCTACAAGACCCATAAAACTGTACTTTGTTCTTCATATAGGTACCTATCTATGTTATCTATATCTTGAAACGATACGCATAATTATTTATTTTTAAGTACTCGTATGTCAAACTATGTCAACAGTCTAGAATAATAGGCTATTTTGAGGAATTCTATTTAAGTAAGTAATACCTACTTCTTTCTATAAAATTGCAACTGTTAGGTACCTACTTCACAAAACTGATTCTGTTTCAGTAAATATTGGTCTTGGTAAACAAAACGAAATGAAACAAAACAAAAATACGCCATAGTGTGCATGAATCAGGGTATTTTTTTATTATTACGTTATTTATGATTACATGTACACACGACATATAACACGACGTTCATATAGGTAGCTAAAAATAAAAGCACAACGCCTTTGTGCAAATGCTTTTAAACATAAACCAAAATTGGTTGATTTCTTGTGATTCAAGGTCTGACCGAAGGAATCTCGATTGAAGAGACTCTTGGCCCTCGAGTCGGTCGTTATGTGTTTTCAAGCACCCTTATTGCGAGAACTCGGCGGTGTGGCGATCGACGGGAGACTTTCATGAAGGCAGGTAAGGTACTTACATTGGTACTTACTTTTGTTGCTATAATTATGGTAGAGGCATACATAGCTGCAATATCCTGTGACACGCTGTTTTACTTGGTGGTAGATTTCCTTAGCAGGAGGTCGTCTAGGTACCACCGCAGTACCAGATATTCTGCCGCCGAGCAGTAGTGTGAAACATTATTGTATTCCGGTTTGAAGAGTACTGTAGCTAGCGAAATTACAGGGCTGTTGAGACTAACCATCTAGTCTCAAAGTAATGAGCGCCAAGGCAGCGATGCCCTTGACTTTGTTTTACCACTCAAAGTTCTGTGTATCGCTGCAATGGTCATGGACAGGCGTTATCTCTTAACATCAGGAGAGCGACTCGTTCGTCTCATTACTGTCACATAAAAAAAAACTCAAAATGACACCTGAATCCCAATTATTCTAAAATTTGATTGCAATTCCCCTTTTGCGTAGTAGGGTGTATAAAGCCTACCTGCTTAGAAGCACTTTGTTTGGTGTACCCCCCGCATGCATCGAACTAGGTCAATGGCAATGGGTGCCGGTCGATACAATTCAAGGGCAGTTCCGTGGCCAGTCGTAGAGATTTTAGTCTGAAGATATTATGTAGATACCAACATACATAAAACATCATGGCTTTTACTCAATATATACCGCTTGTAACAGAACGTTTAAATAACAAAATATAAGTCCAGCAAAACGATTTTAACGCATACTGCGACGCGGCGACGTATCGTTCTTTTCTTATCACTGTCAAATTAATTTTGCTAACATGTTACATTTATCCAGTAGACACCTGTTTTATGGAAAGTCCGTGTTAGTATGCATATATGTACATGTGTTATTATGAGTGTTAATCACTCCATGTTATTCCCTATTTTTACTTAGTGGTAGATTTCCTCAGCCTCAGGTCGTGTAGGTAGGTACCACCGTAGTACCAGATATTCTGCCGCCAAGCAGTAGTGCCGTGGTGGTGCCGGCGTAAGAATAGTACCCCACCCTCTCTACCCGTGGTTGCCGTAAGAGTCGGCTAAGGGATGTAATCCGGAAGATGGGCAGCAGCATCTTTCTTGAACGATCATATCTAACTGCGCTCGCCAACCCGTCTGCCAAGCGTGGCGAGTATTGGCAAAACCCCCCCAGGAGGAGGCCTATGTCCAGCAGTGGACGATCTATGGCTGTTGATGTGATGTGTGTGATGTGAAGCTGCAGTAGTGTAAACATTACTGTAGGCAGCAAAATTACAGGGCCTTGAGACTAACAATCAAAAGTCTCAAAGTAATGAGCGCTATAATACCCTGGACTTTGTTTTGCTATCCAAAGTTCTGTGTATCGCTGCATTGGTCATGAACTATTGAACATCCGTTATCTCTTAATATCTCAGGAGAGCGTCTCGTTCTTCTCATTACTATTATATTAAAAAAAAAAACTGTTTCTCATCAAGATGGTGTACGGACATATTTATAAATATCTGTATTAAATATACTTATCCTTTTTCTCATATACCTACCTATTATCCTAAACATTTTCCCTTTACAATTTTCTTTCCCAGACATGTAAACTAGGTGAAACGAAAAACTCCTTGTCCGAGTTTGAAAAAAAAGTCCTAAGTAAAAAATATTAGAACTGATTTTAAAAAATGTTCGTTTTTTAATGAAATAGGCAAGAATCACGCATTTAGATTTTTTGGGCTGTTTATTTTACGATTCTTTCTTTAAATTTTTACTTCGTGCTTATTTTATCGATGGTGTACCGACTGACCATGTTTTAGAATGGTGAAGATTTTCTCATCACAGTTTTCCGATTTACTCCAGAAGTTTTGAATGGCCTTCAGGATGTGTCTTTCCCTTTGCTTCTGGTGGAGACACAAAGGGGTCGCTTCTAGAGTTGTGCATCTGACATGTAAAAGGTCGCAGCACACGTATTAGTACCTCTAGACAGAAACTATCGAAAAATTCATAAAACAAGCTTAAGAAAGAATATAAAAAACCGGCCAAGCGCGAGTTGGACTCCCGCACGAAGGGTTCCGTACCATTATCTATAAAAACGGCAAAAAATAACGTTTGTTGTATGGGCTCCCTTAAATATTTATTTTATTCTGTTTTTTTAGTATTTATTGTTATAGCGGCAATAGAAATACATCATCTGTGAAAATTTCAACTGTCTATCTATCACGGTTCATGAGATACAGCCTGGTGAAAGACGGACGGTCCCGTTTTACCCTTTGGGTACGGAACCCTAAAAAACACGATTGTCTCCAAGTAAATGATTTAAAAAAAAAATATATAGCCTATGACTTAGGACGATATAAGGAATCTAACGATACACCCAAATTTGTTGAGTCATTTATATAAATTTATATATAAATAAAGAAACTCACAAACATAGATAATTATGTAGATACATAAATCCTGAAAACGTTATACTCCTTTTTTGGGCAGTCGTGTCAAAAGTAAGACCCTTTAGGCTGGCCCGGTGTACTGTCAAAGTTATTGTGCCATCTGAAGTTGTTGTTGTTGCTCAGAAATAAATGCCACCCACGGTCACCCATCCGTAGACTGAGCGGACTGTCCGTAACATAACATCGGTAATATTTTGAGACCAACCAAGCTAGGTCACGAGTGTTCTCCTGTTTTAGTTTGATATAAAATTGACACACGGGAGTTTTAAAAGATTTCTTCTGTTGAATAAGCGAAAAAAAAACATGCCTGGTCAAACATTTGGTTAAGGGTTTGCAAATATTTTCTATGAAACAGCTGAGCTTATTTTTATGATATCAGAGTTGTTTTTATAGGTAAAGTTGTTCATAATGGTAAGTAATTATTAATCGGAATAGTCTTTTCTTGGACGAATGTAGCAATGCCGAACCGATATCAAGTTGGTATGTGCTGCAAACTTTAGACGGAGTAACTTTACCCCCTACCGAGGTATAAGATTGTTTTGGGGGTCCCTAGACGTAGTCTATTTATGTCTTTACTCTATATTTAGTTAACTATACTAACTTATTCATTTATTACTGACAGGGCATAATTATGTGTTTGTTTTTTAATTGTATACGCTTAGCGGCTCATTGGAGTGGAATTTGGAATTGAGATAACTGGACGTTTCGGGGCTAGTTGATATTAGGTACTTCTCATAACATCTCAGATTTCTCAATTTTTTTCCCACAAGTCTTGTTTTTGGAGGACACAAAATTAATCTTTTCTTTTACGGTTGATAAGCTCATAACATTTGCTACATTATAGGCGGCGAACCGTGCATCCGATTTTGACATTTATGATAATTATCAAGTTGGAATTAAGTCAGATCAATCCAACGGTTGTGAAGGTATAAAAACCACATCAGAGTTCGGAACGAGAAACTATTTTAAATTAGTAAAGAGTGCATCGACGGAATCTTAGATATAAAAAGATTATTAATATCTAATCTCAACGTATTGAGCGGCGATGCGTCGGCGACCTGGGACTTTGTTAAGTTACTCAAAGTTCTGGATACCATTGGCAGGCGTTGTTACATACAATAATCAGTCATATTACTTCTTACAAAAAAAAAACATTAATAATCGGGGTGTGGCTGTCGTGGACACGGTTGTGACGTATACAATTTTGAACACAAAGTAGTTCTTGAGATTACCAAATTTCAAGGTTTTATTTATTCAAAATAGGTTCGCGTTTAACCACACTCTGCCTGATATTAAGCTGTAGTGCGGTCTAAGATGGAGCACGCTTACCTAGAAGAAACCTATTTACTCTAGATTTGAAGTTCTCATTCAACGTAACGAATTCATTGATCCTTTAGCTATCGAGTGTAGCTGTAACACCGAGCTATATACCCCGATCTTGTTACCATTAGTTTTCTGAATTGCCTCCCTCTATGGAAGCAAATTCAATGACATATTCACGTCAAAAAGTTAATAATTAAAATATGGTTCATACGGTATAAAATTCAGTTGGCCTTTGAGGCATGCTACCTTGCACAATGTTTTTCCCCAGAACCAATTCCGTACTCTGTTTTTGTTAGGTAGGGTTGCTCTCGGTTTTCATATTTCATACGTTGTACTTAAATCCCGCAAATTGACATGATAGGCCTTTCTAACTAAAAAAGTGGCTCTAGCATATTAATTTGTGAACATTACGTTAGAAGCTATACGAAAATTATATGTATGAAAAAAAAAAACCAGTTACTTCCTCTAGGGCCTCTGTTCCACTTCCCATATTTTATATTACTTACGTAGTACGTAAATTTTGCAAATGTTAGCTCTCAAAAAGACTCTCTGGTGTGCTGTGGAAAGTTTCATATTTTATTTAATAGGTTACATGTATTCTTAGCTTTCCCTTAAATACGATAAAAAACACTCTTGCTAGCAATGTAGCATCGCGTTTTTTTAGGTAAAAGTTGTTCGTTACTAATTTCAAATCCATGACAAACCTATTAACTAAGGCATTACCAGAAATGGCCTTGTCTTACTTTGTGTGACTTTGATTTATTTCACTTGATGTTGACTTCTTACAAGTATAATTTTTAACAAAATAACCGACTTCAAACAAGAAAATAATAATGCAAATTTAAGACTTATATGGTTTTCTCATGGATACCATTGTCAGAACTGGACCAATTGAAACGGGATCACATGGGAAGCACCAGCTTTCAAATAGAAAAAAGAATCATTAACATCAGTTCACCCAGTCGAAAGTTCTAAGGTAACAAACATAAAAAAAGAAATTAAAAAAAAAACTGTCGAATTGAGAACCTCCTCCCTTTTGAAGTAGGCTAAAAATTCTTGAAAAAAAAAAGAATACTTGACACTGGCAAATACACAAAGTGCAACGGCAAAAAACAAAGAAGAAAAAAAAACAATCGGTGGTGACTTTATTGTAAGCTTTGCCGGAGTTTTCGAAGCAACATGAAATATTATTTATATTTTATCACTATTTTTATAAATATGAAAAAACACAAGTTTTCGAAAATAGTTTAATGTGCGATTTGACAACCCTATTCTATATTTGTTTCATTTTCCTGTGGGTAAATGTGTCGCATCGGAGAGGCGATGATTGATTGCTGCGCCAACACTGAGCTCCACTTTTGAAGTTTGAGTCCATTTAGTAAAATGATTAAAAATTGTACGTACCTTATATTAAAAGTACTTATAAAGATAAAGTTACGAAGCATTATTTTTTCAGTAGGCAGTAAATCAAAAGGGATTCTCGTTAATCGTAAATGATAAGTTTTTCGAATACACTACTGAACTGCAGTCAAAGTTTTTGTTAGACTATCCTTCTACTAAAGCGTTAAGATGTCCCAGTGCTTGACAGCTCTAATAAAAATAACAGTATTTCTCCAACAGTAAGGCAGTGACAAAACTCACGAACGTGTAGAAACTCATGAATTTGTTGGACACCTGTAGATTTCCCAGCGGGCGGCAGAAATATGGCCATCGTAGCGTCTTCGAGCAAGGACTCTAATAATGGAGTTCGAGCGTTCCGTCCAATAATTCATGTACTATTTTTACCCAACTACGCTAAAAGAAGTGTTTTGATTTTAGCAGTACAATATTATGTACTAATGTAAGTTTATGCATTAATAAATAAATATCGTAGGACATTTTCCACAGCGCCATCTAGCCCTTAACTAAGCAAAGCTTGTACTATGATATAACTGACAGAATACTTATATACTTTTTTTAGGACTTATAATGCACACAACACCTAGACACAGAACAAACATTTTGTTAACATACTAAAATGTTTATCCTGGGTGGGAATTGAACACACGTTCTACAGCTCTTAAAGCAGATATACTACCAATGAGCCAACAGGGCTGTTATGTGTATTTACCATCTTTAACGTAACCGTCAGTTAATATCAGTTGAACCTGGCCTGTTACCGGTAAAATACTAAATAATTGTGATTGTGATTTAAATGCGTGTATTTTTTGGATGGATATACAGTTGGGATTGTCTTTCAAGTGTTAATAACATACAAAAAGATTATCACAAACAAACTTTCCCATACACTTTAGTACTTATGGTGTTACGATGCGATGTGTAAGTATTGTAGAAATTTATTCTACAATACAGTAGTAATAGTAATAGTTCTAATAGTTAGTCCTGCAGAAGCTGATACTTTAGATGTACGTACGTATCGTCGACCACTCGACCTTCAGACACAATAGACCTAATGGTCGCATTCAACTCTCCAAGACAAGTTTTATACCCTCATTTGCTACAACTTCACCGCTATCGACATCCGTTCAGAAGTTCAAGGGTACTATTTTTGAGTCGTGCGAACGAGTTTCCTCACACAAATATGGCCGACTTTCGAACGATTTTATATGGAAAGGCGTATATATAAAAGCGAAAACTCAGGCGTAGGTATGGTTCAGAAATAGAACTCCAATAGCGGAAGGTTGTGATTAGACTATTTGTTAAAGGTCCCGTGGTCACTTCAAAAGTAAGAGCCAATAACTAGGTGGACTATCTTACTAGCAGTATGTCACCTAGGCAAGTATCGACACTATATTAGATATTCTGCCGTCAAGCAGTAGTGTTTACATTATTGAGTTTTGGTTTGAAAGGGCAGCTAGCGAAATTACAGGGCTAATGAGATTAACCATTGCGTGTCAAGCATGAGCGTTAAAGCAGCGACGCCCTTGACTTTCTTTTGTTACTCAAAGTTCGTGTATCGCTGCAATGGTCGCTCAACGGTAGTTCGTCTCATTAATTTGCCATAAAAAAATAAGCTACTGTTTTCTTTGCTTTTAAAAAGTTGTAACTGTAATGGTTTCAGAAAAAAAATAAACTTGGAAATTTGAAACGTTGCAGCCACTGTGGGAATATGTCGAATATTAAAGTGTTTTTATTAGAACAAAAGTTTGTAAACCTCTTTTCACCTGTTACTTAACAAAAACCGTAGCTATGTTATCTATGATATATATTTTTTTCGTAATGAAAGCTTTTATATTACGGGTGAGAGTTTTGGCGGGAACGCGGGAAGGTCATGTCGTAGCATTTTTTAAAAAATTAGTGCTGTTTTACTCATAAAGCGCTGAATGAATTTTTCGAGTATGGCGAAACAATACCTTTCGTGTTGCTTCGTTGGTTGTAAAGTCACCGCTACTAGGTATTATATACATATTAAGGCATAACCAGACTCGACCAAGATTTACTTAGTGTAGCGTTGACTGTGTCTTACCTACATCTTCAACGTGATTTTTCATTAAATACTTGACACTGGCAAATGCAAAAAGTGCAAAGCCAAAACCAAAGAAGAAGAGTATGATTGTATCATGTCACATAATATACTTAAAAAAAAATAGAATAATTATTATAGAAACATGTTTAAAAGAAACTTGACACTGGCAAATGCACAGAAAGTGCGACGCCAATTCCTATTAGTAGGAATAAGAAGAAAAAAAAAAAAAAAAAAAAAAGAAACATGTTTAAAAGTTAGTTATTAAAATTGTCATAAAATAAACCTGTGAAACAAATGAGTATTATTTGTTAGTTTTGCATAGTACCTATTTATAGGTATAAATAAGCCAACTAAGTAACTCAAACTGTAGCAGGGTCAGCGAGTTCTTTACGAGAATGGGAGCTTTGACTCGAGCTCGGTAGAGCAAAATAAAGACATTAACTAAAATACCTTTATCTTTCTTGAAGTTACTTTACTTAGTAGATAAGTAGGTATCTAACAAAAATATCATTAAGTTTAGCATTTATGAAATGTTAAATATGAAGATATATTGTAACAAAATTAAACAATAGTCGACCAACAATTCGAACCAAAATTTTGCACTATGAATGCACTTTAGATTTATCAAAAGGTGCATAACAAAAATTATAGAAGGCGCCATTAATGTATCTATTAGTTCATCTAATCGTTGGAGTGGAGGTGCCGTCTGTAGGTAATTTTAATTCAGTATTCGTTGTTGTTAGCACAATAGGCCGTTTACACGGATCATTGGTATTATGGGTTCCTGCCGACCGATCCACCAAGATTGTATCCTGAGCGATTCTTCTTAATCAGTTTTAGAATACATAACAACATAGATGCAAACAAAACAAGAGAGAAAAATGAATTTTGGCGGAAACGTGGAAAGGTCATATTGCACCATTATATTATTTACCAAAACATGTTTTTTCATGTGTTTATAAATTTAAATAGTGATGTTTTATTTGTAAGTGTTTAATTATATGCGTGAGTGTGGGAAAATGGTCATGTGGTGAAACATGACATTCGTGTTGCTTTGAACTGAACTGGCTCTCAAGTGAGGCTTTCGGAACACACTGTTAGATGCTTGGCGGCTGATTTTCACCTTGAAGATAGTAGTTAGCCAGTCGAACACTAGAAAGTACTTTATCACCATGCTGTTGCTCCCTTACGATGTTTCCTTCACCTGCAGCTCAAGCTTATAGTTGGGATTTGAACCCACGCCCTTTGGTATGTGAACCGACGCTAACCACTGAGATATCGCAAAAAAATCCAGTATTATTTAGATATCTATTATTAATTTATCTTTTTTATTGTAATTTACATAGTTTCCGTGATTACGGTACCTTGATTAATTATTAGGTTTAGAAAATCAAATGCATTCTTAATTATATAGGTACCTATAGGAATTTTCATTTGTAGATGGAAGATTAGGAAAAAAAACATAAACGTTTCCAATACGGGAAAATTGGCATTAGAATTAAAATTATAAATTTAAATTAAACTAATTTACATTTTTGTACAATACTTTTAATAAAATCACAATACAATAAATCTATTTAGAAAAGAATTAAAACAAGTAATATACTAAGAAACGCTTTGAATATTAACAATTGATCAAAGATAAGAAGATAGAGCACGCTGTAATTCCAGTCACGTTTGTTTTATTTATAGTTTCGTTCATTATCTGGTAACCTTTCTCAAGGAATGAAACAACAGCGCACGCATATACGTAAAGCTCACGCGGCGTTGCTTTGCTTTACATTGGCATACATGTTATATTAAACGTCAGTCCAAGTGTGATGTAGACATATAAAGGTTATTATTGTGCACTTTTAATTTTATTTATACTGAGAAGTCACGTATCTGAATTAGGATGCCTTTTTGAAACGAAAAAGTTTGTCCCGCTACCTTCATCAGTGACAACACTGTCTTTAGCGGAAACGGGAATACTGAAAGTCTTCTTGGTCTTACAAATTCGTTTGTTATAAGCAAATTACATTTGTTATATGTCAAAGTCGGTTTATTTTTTCCCCGCCATCTCGTATTTCGTGTCGTGTTTTTGGGAGTCTGTACATTTTCAGATCCGTTTATTGACGCACGAGCAGTTAGTGCCTATCTTCCTATTTTTAATGAGACGAGACCTTTATTCGGATCCAAGGTTGCCAGTTTTCTCTAAGATCCAGTCCTTGAAAGAGTATACCCGTGTGTACACGTCAGGGTAGCCTCGAGCGCAAGGCATGCCCCATGAGACAATGCCCACGACGCTACTGCCTTCCGCTAGAGGACCGCCAGAGTCACCCTGGAAGAAAAAAATATCTTGTCAATTACAAAGTTAAAACCTTATATGACATTGACATAAACACGTTAGTTTGAACTGTAACTTTATGATCTACGTAATGAGCTAATTCCACCCTGTCTATTCTACTATTGAACAGCCAAGGAGCTATAAAAAGCGACACCACTTTATGGTTGACATTCCAAACACTCGAACTAAGCGGTTCGATTCCTCATTCATCGTGGGCACCGCTAAACATTGGAATTTGCTGTGGTGTTCCCCAATAGATATAGACTACCTTCTATACTTACCTCTACCTTCTATAGATTATAGGGTACCTTCGGTTTCTTCCAGGCGAGCGTGCTTAATCGTAGACCGCTTCTTCGCTTTACATCAGGTGAGATGGCGGTTAAATGCAAGTATAGTTTTTTATGGCTGTCGCAGGCTAGGTGTTTGACCACAACTCACCTGGTTAAGTGACGGTGTGGTCGAAGATGGTAAAGCATACCTAGCCTGGAATGAAACTGGCTCTCAAGTGAGGCTGCCGGAACACACACACACTGTTAGATTTTCAACTTGAGGGTGGTAGCTAGCCAGCTGAGTACTAGAACGTACCCTACCACGACGCTATGGCTTCCTCACGATGGTTTTCCTTCACCGGTAGCTCAAGCTCATTGTTGGGGATTGAACCCACGCCCTTTGGCATGCGAAGCGACCGCGCTAATCACTGAGCTATCATCGCTACGTCGATGTATATTGATGTATATCGATATATACAATAGAAAAAATGGGACCTAAATGAAAATAAAGTAAGCGTAAATTAAGCATAAATTTTCATTACAATTTGCAAATTGCAATTGATTTATTATTCTCTATATCCCTCATCAGCCAGATTACGGCGGTCTGCCTTTGTATATGAACCAAATTCATAAGTCTGTTTAGTAGTGGATAAAATTTGGACAGTATAATAGAATTTTTAAACTTTAATACATTTACCTAAACGTGTAAACTAGATATAACTTCTAAAAACGTGAAAATATATCCTGAGATCAGAGCTTAGCACATAGTTAGAGAAACTGAATTATAGAATTGCCGTGCTCGTGTTGCCAGGTTGCAAAGACACCGAACCTTGGCCAGTGTTACAAAAGTTAGTGTGAAAACATTACTGTGTTTCGATTTGAAGGGTACTGCAGCTAGCGAAATTACAGGGCTGTTGAGATTAACCATCGAAAGTGTCAAACTAATGAACGCTGAAGCACCGATACCCTGACTTTACTACTCAAAGTTCTGTGAATCGCTGCAATGGACAGGTTATCTCTTACCATCAGGAGAGCATCTCGTTCGTCTCATTACTTTCACATTTGAAAAAAAAGATCAACAACAGAAACTGCTTAACAATAGTGCAACAACTGGCAGCCTTATCGCCTAAAGCAATTTCTGCCAGGCAACGTTAACGAAAAGATTTGTGGAAGAAGTAAAAGACAGGGTGTGCTACAGTCAAAAATTTTAAGGTACTTGAATCATATATTACAATAATACATGCCAATATTTATATTTGTGATATGCTTCAATGCTCGCTGTCAATGCCCGTTTCACCATATTTATCAGATGTGACATTGGTAATTCTATACAGTAATTATTTTCAGATGCTCTTGGCAGGATTTCAGTAGATTATGGAAAGATTTTGCTGGTATAACTCGCGCTCCTATCTCGACAAGATTGACGTAAAACCAATACGGTTATACCGAGATATTTTTCCCTCCAAATAAAAGATTGAGTTGATTAAGACATGATAATAATTAAAAAACGATTTTTTTTCTGGTAGTTAGGTTAGATGTTTGACCACAGCTCACCATATCTTAAGTGATGGTGTGGTTGAAGATGGTAAACATACCTAGCTTGGAATGGAACTGGATTTCAAGTAAGGCAGTCGGAACACACTGTTAAGTGTTTGGCGACAGATTTTTAACTTGAAGTTGGTAGTTAGCTGCCGAGGACTCTAAAGTATCCTACCGCCATGCTATGGTTTCCTTGTGATATTTTCCTTCACCGGCAGCTTAAGCTCATTGTTCGGGTTTAAGCCCACATCCTTTCGGCATGTGAACCGACCGCACTAATCACTGAGCTATCATCCCTTCAACACAATTTTGACTCTACGCTTCTCATCCGTACGGTCAAGAAGTAGAACAAACTGTGGGCTTCCTTGTTTCTTGAGAGATATAATCTGGATATTTTCAAGGTCAGAGCGAATTGGTATTGGTAAGTCTGCGTGCTTTATTTTTGACCACAATTTATTGTCAGATGAGTAATCAAATTTATACGTATTCAAAAAAGTACTTACGTGGCAAGCTCCTTCTCCACTCCTAGTAAAGGTGCAAATCTGCGTGTCGTAGACGGCGTTTATGTTGCCAAAGATTTCTTGGCAGTTCTCCACGCTCAGCGATGTCAAGTTAAGCATTTGCAAATGCAGAGAGAGCACTCCTGGATACTGGAAAATAGTTAATGATTTAAATTCTTGGTTGCCTGGCAGAGATCGCTTCTAGCGATAAGGCTGCCACTTGTGGCACTAGCTTAATATTCTTTAGTTTATCGTACTCTTTTTTCTATTTTAATTTATACCTATCTATCTACAGTAACTGCGTTGAAATAGGTAGGTATCTATAACTACATGGAACATGTTGAGGTTCTGGCATAAGGATTCGCGAAAAGCTTTCGCTTGATGTCAAAATGTATAAAAAAATACAACGACAAAAAGAGAAAAAATTTGAACAAATCCATTTTTCATAGGTTTTCGAAAACGTGACAAACCTTTTTTGCAAATTTTCTCTTAGAGGGAGGGTCTAGTTCGGTAAATTGTGAAAACACAGAAACAAAACTAACAAGAAGTGCTATCATTTTTCATACATTCCGGTTTCGAGAATTTTAGGATAGATTTTTTTTGTAAATCGTCATTCTCTGTTCGCGATTACAATGCAAAATTGTTGGTAAATACTACTTTGTATGAAAAGTATGCCAATGTACAATTTTTTTTAGATTTACGTATGTATTTTGTGCTTGACACTGCACGTGGCAGGTAGACATGTCATTTAGTGAACCAGAATAGATTGTTGAGTATTTGTGCAGAAGGGATGAAATATTAGAAGTTATTTTCTCAGTTTCCGAATACCTCATACATCAACGATTTATGTATACTTAGTAATATATAAGCATACACTCTGGCTGCTTCCCGTCTCATCTCATCTAAGTGCCACTTCCGGGGCCTAATGACGCAGATAGGCTACTATATAAGTAACGAAACAATAAGGTTTTACATGTTTATTTTTCTTTACTTTTGGCATCGCACTTTGTGTATTATGTCAGTATCAAGTATTTTTATATCATCCGGTTTAAGATGAAATAATAAAATAAAATAAGTATGAATAGTATTCAAAGTCACACAAAATTAACCAAGATGAAGTCCGGTCATGACCTTGTAAACTACTTGCAATTTTGCTAGAAGTTTTGCACGACCTTTGGCTGCAACTAGAAAATACATTCACCATTAAATCGCTGTCCCACAATCTTACCTACTTACATGTATTTTGACACTATATGAAGAAACATCACTATTTTTATACTAGGTTTTTAGTTTTGGAAAATAATATAATGCGGAGACATGAATTTTTGACGTTCCCGTCAAAACCGCCTTTCGTATGTTTTTTATCCTTTAGGTGTGTGAAGTAAGTAAGTGGACTCAAAACGTAGATAACACAGACAAAACAAATCACAAAAACGATCAAATGCGGGAGCGGTGGTTTTATGAAATTGGTTAGCTACTTCCAGTAAAAAACATTTAAAAACGGTACAAAATTTTCACTCTTTTTTCGAACGTTTGAACACAAGAGTCCTAATCTGAGGAACGCAGCTTAAATTAAGAGACTGAAAATCTGGTAATAGATAGGTTTTATAGAATAAGTGTAGCACCTAGCAAAATAACAGGGCTTTTGAAACTATCCGTCAAAAGTCTCAAAGTAGTGAGCGTCAAAGCAGCGATGCCCTGGACTTTATTTTGTTTCTCAAAGTTCTGTATATCGCTGCAATAGTCATGGACATTTCTTACCATCAGGAGAGCGTTTTGTTTGTCTCGTTAATTTCACATAAAAGAGGTTTAAGGGTTAATATGATTGTCAATCTAACAGTATTAATATAACTTTTATAAACGTACGTAATAGCACGGCTTGGCGCGAGACTGTCCGTTTATTGTGGGACGAACGATAAAAGTTCAATTAGCAAAATCGACCCTTTTCCCGGCGCCTGTCATTGGAGATTTTTGGGACAGCTGCTAAAAACAAATGACTCCGATGTTACCCTCTGTACTCAAAGGTTCCAGTTGTTTGTGAGCCGTCGGTTGACCTTACTGTAATTTCAGAGGGGCCGATGCGAATTACCAAAATTAAATTGCTTCTCTGTCAAACAAAATTGCTGTAATATTTTTATTTACAAATTTTATAGCTTATTATAACGTACACCAAGCAAAAGCTGCAAACAAATATTGCGAAGCAGCAAACGTAGTTAGGACGTCCTTAGACTAGATGAAGTGACGATATAGAAATATGAAGCTACCACATACCACACTCAAGTTGAAAATTTGTCACCAAGCAACTAACGGTGTGTTCCGGCAATCTTACTTGAGTACTAGTTTCATTCCAGGCTAGGCGTGGTTTATTATCTTCGACCACATCGTCACTTAACGTCAGGCGAGCTGGGGTCAAGCACGTAGCTTGTCAAACATTAAAAAAAAACTGCTAGCAGTGGACGAAAGCGAAAAACCGAAGATTAGGCTGGCGTGTCTTGGGAGAGGCCTATGATAGACTGATTATAAATAAAATAGAACTTACCACAGAATGAAATCAACTAATAAAAACATATCGTACAGGTATATGAAAGTTTAGACAATCTAATGCTTATTGCCAAGGAAAGTTTGGACACAAGATAAATGTTCAATTGCTAATGAAAGTTTACGTACAATCCAAATACTCAATTGTATCCACGATGCTGGCGGCACACATTAAATGGCATTTTGGTCACCCTTCGTAGAGGTCAAATTAAATAGATTATTCTTTAGTCATATGTCATATGACTTCGTGTAAGTCATGAAAGTAGGTACTTTCTATGGTTTCGTAACTAAACTAGACTCATTAGTGGATCGGACTCGACTATGGCTTATTTTGCGGGACTTTGACTGTGACTTATACTTATTTAAGTTGATTGAACATGAACCTATTACATATTAAAAATATTGCAACACTTGACACTGACATATGGACAACTTGAGACGTCAAAAACAAAGAAGAAAACTAACTCGTTTAAACAATATTGACTCATATAAATAATTAATTTGTTTTCCGGCTTTGTCATAATGTTGATCTTTGTTCATTGTTTGATTTAATAGGATTAATGGATAATGTATATAAATCAAGTATAACAACATACGTACCTATCCATGCAATCCTGTGCGAGACAAAAATAACCAAGGGTTGTTAACCTCTTGAATCACAATTACGTACATAGGTACAATGTCTGCAGATAAAATCACCAAAACTATTTCGCTTAGACTTTTCTTGAATGTGAAACATTTTGCTTGCAAATAAGAAAACTTTGATTACATCGTTAAAGTTTTCTTCAGTGTAGGTGCGGTATAAAATTACGCAGAAAACAGAGGCACTCGCCGAAACGAAAAAATAACTAAATTAAGTACAAGGGATTGGCTCGGCACAATATTTATTATAACCCCTCCGCTAGAAAGTTGTCTAAATAATCAATAAATAATAGTGAAAACTGTAAGAAAAGGTTAGAAGAGCTAAGCTTCGACATAAACACACACACACGATACGGGACTTCTTTTTTCTGCCGCCAAGCAGTAGTGTGTAAAAATTACCGTGTTTCGCTTTAAAGGGTTTTGCAGCTAGCGTAATACTGGGCTGTTGAGACTAACCATCTAATGTCTCAAAGGAATGAGCGCCAAAGCAGCAATGCCCTGGACTTTGTATTGCTACTCAAAGTTCTGTGTATCCCTGCAACGGCCATGGACAGGCGTTATCTCTTACTATCAGGAGAGCGTCTAGTTCTTCTCAATATGTTTACATGACAAATAAAAATAGGAACTGTTCCAGTATTATAAACAATTACTTTTAAATAAGCAAACTTCGTTTAAAATAATTTTTAGACAACAGAAATGGAAATGCTTTAGGTATATTATATCTAATTTCATACAACGTGGCAACAATATTGGCCGCTTGTGTATTAAAAACGTTTAAGTGAAATTAATTCATTTCATACCGACAGCCTTCCCCACCCACTCAGTAACAGGTCGGCATCAGCTCCAGTATTCTCCTCGGGCAAGCTTATCGGCTGAACCAGCTCTCCAAACACGATGTTTTGTGTCATCTGAAAATGAATGTATATTTTAATTTTTATAATTGTTTTAAGGTAAGTATCCGGTCCAGAATAAGGCCCAACTTCAATAAAAAGCCAGTCGTCAAATCCAACTCGGTTGGGCAGCGTTCGGAAAACTGCGTAATATTTTCTCGTCCAAATTACCACAGTGCGTAAAGTCGAAAGTCTTCGATCAGTGTGTGTTATCAGTAATTACTTATGGCTCAGAAACTTGGTTTCTAACTATGGGCCTCACTAGTAAGCTCAAAGTAGCACAGCTATGAAGAGGGTTATGCTCGGGATTTCTCTACGAGATCAAATGAGCAGATATGAGGGGATCCGTAGACGAACTAAAGTTGCGAATTAGCAAGTTGAAGTGTCAGTGGGGAGGGCACATAGCACGCAGAACTGATGGCCTATGGGGCAGTAATGTTCTGGAGAGAACCACGGACCGGCAAGCGCAACGTACGACGTCCGCCCATAAGGTGGATAGACAATAATGAAGATCACAGGAACGCGATGGATACGAGCCGCTTCCAACCGGTCTTCATGGAAATTATTGGAGACCTATGTCCAAAAATCCATCCTACGGGTGAGATGATGATGATGACGATTAGATGACGCGATCCTAGCACTCACTTCGTCCAAATTAACTGCACAGCAATATATACACCTTGTTCAGCACCACACACATTTTTAATTTAGGGGCAACAAGTGCAATTGCCTTTCTCCTCAGAGTCAGGTTAAATTTCTTTAGAAGGATACATGGCAATGGCAGCGGGCGGATTTGAGGTCAAACCAAAGATCTGTTTTATTTTTTTAATTTGGTTGGGCTCTATAAATCACCCGAAAGTTTCGGACGAAATCCTGAATCTACGATTGAGTGGTATTTTCCATGGTTTTTTGCAGCTAAAAAATACTTAATTAGATCTCTTTAATTTTTTACTTACTGCACAGTTTTTGTTTTACTTATACTAGCCACCCGCTTCGGCTTCGCACAGGTAGTAGAGCATATTATGCCTACATGTTTTATCTGTCGTAGGGCTGATCTGTTCATATTTCACAAAACCTTGACAAACTATTTACCTAAACCTTCCTCATCCATCACTCTTTCTATTGGCGAAACTCGCATGATAATCCGTTCAGTAGTTTATCGCGAACAGATAGATAGACAGACAGACAGACGTGGCGAACGGATTGCTCACGTTTGATTAGGTCGTATTTCCGGACTATAGTTTTAGTCACATCCAATAACCTTTATCAAGAAGTCAAAGTAAACCACGACCTCTTAGTTTGTATAAGTAAAACAAAAATGTGTCAATTCCGCGTCAGTTTCTAAAGTAGGCAATATTGAATAGTTATTCCATTTTTTACTTAAGATTCCGAAAACACAAGACATGTCTAAACATTTAATTTGGAGTAATGTTGCTGTACTGTTTACCTTCAGGACGCTGACGTCATTCATGATCAGCTGTACGTCAAAAGACTCGTGGACGATAATGGAGTCTACGGAGTAATGGTCACCGCCAAAGTAGAGGTTGGTTGTACCCACAACCACCTTGGTGTCGTATTTGGAACGTCTGGAATTTTGAGGAGAAAATTTACTGCCATAAGCTTTTTTCAGAAGAAAATATGTATACTTTAAACTTCCATATTTTCCCATTCAGCACTAGTCACACACAACTTCCTACACTCGCGCGTGTGTACACTTACACACGCACAAACACACGTACACACACACACACACACTCACTCACACACACACACACACACACATTTCAGGCTAGGTGTGTTTACCATCTTCGGCCACACCATCAGGCGAGTTGGCCAAAACTAGATCTGTTTTATATAAAAAAATCTCACCCAGCAGTGCAATGAGCGGCAGTTAGAACCCATCTCTCGCTCAGGACGGATCCTCCACAAAAGTGCAAGTTCAGGATATTTCTTAATGAGGCTTGATACGGCACCCGACCTGCGGGAGCGTTCTCCCCTCCCACTACCCTCGGCTCGAATGGAATTGGTAGGACTTCTCGAAGACTGAAGTCAAGGGGGGCTTTTGGAAGGCCTGAAATAAGAATAAATTGTGTTCAGAAATATTATTCATCAACCAACCATCAGATACTAGATCCAGATACGTTGTCGTGGTTATTTAGGCAAAGACAATCATTGACTTGTAACATTGGTGTTATCAATAAAATATTTGTATTTGCTTGACATAATATTACTGTAAGATTATGTTTCTAGTACTCGACTAGCTAGCTATCACCCTCAAGTTGAAAATCTGTCGCTAATCACCTAACGGTGTGTTCCGGAAGCCTCATTTGAGAGCCAGTTTCTTTCCAGATTAGGTGTGTTTACCATCTTTGACTACACCGTCACTTAACAACAGGTGAGCTTTGGTCAAAAACCTCTGTCAATCATTAAAAAAATCTTTTCTTTTTTAATATAAACAAAAGTTCTTTCTGTCATCCTAACTAATATTATAAATGCGAATGTGAGTTTGTTTGTTACGCCTTCACGCATAAACTACTCAACGGATCCTTTAGGCTCTGGAATAAGACATAGGACACTTTTCATCATCATTATCATCCATCACCACGCGGATAACACCGCGGGGCGCAGCTAGTAAGAAATGAAACCATCATGGCCAATTTCATTGCAGCGGTGCTTAGATCAAATAGAGCGGTAATCAAAGTCCAGGACATCGCTTTGTAGGTGCTAATTACTTTGAGACATTCAATAGAACACAGTAATGTTTACATACTTGACGGTACTATATACCTCAGTGTTTCGACCAGAACTATCATACACTTTGCAAGTTAAACAGGAATCAGTTCAGCAATTAGGGAATTAATCTGAAGCCACCCTAAAATTCATTTCTCACTTTACTACCCTTCTGTAATCCAATTACGTCTAATCAGAAATGACATCAAGGCCACTAAAATAGAACTAAAAGCATCTAAAAGCGGCCTACGTGTTTATATTCGACCGACACAGCTAACTGAGGCGTGTTTTAAGCTCCAAGGGGCCTACTTCAATTTCCGAAGCATCAGTTCAATCTCACTAATATGGCTTTACTCGTATTCTCTACTTAGTATAAAGTACGTTATGCCGTGGTGGTGCCGGCGTAAGAATAGTACCCCACCCTCTCTACCCGTGGTTGCCGTAAGAGTCGGCTAAGGGATGTAATCCGGAAGACGGGCAGCAGCGTCTTCCTTGAACAATCGAACCTACCTGCGCTCGTCAACCCGCCTGTCAAGCGTGGCGAGTATTGGCAAAACCACCCCCAGAAGGAAGCCTATGTCCAGCAGTGGACGCCCTATGGCTGACGATGTGATGTGTGTGTGAATACAGTGTGTTGACGTATAGGCCCAACAATATTTTAACAGCTCATGGCAAGATTGGTGTAGATGCCATCCCGCGAGGCCTTTATCTTCTCAACGTATAAGATCACAAGTTATCACAAGTCAAACTTAGCTGTAAACTTGACCTGGTTCAACCCTAAACCTGAACAGCTGTCGCGTGACCTTGCCTGTCAATGACTAATAAATAGTACGTAGAAAGGATATTTTTATTACCTACTAAGATGAGAACTGAATTAACTTAAATTAACTTAATGTAACTACTTAGATAATTTCCGTATCAGCCTTGTTCATACAAACTTCTAATGCTGGGCATGGGCTGCAGAGCACTGTGAGAAATGCAAGGCCTTAGACCACCACGCTGACAAATGCAGATTGACAGATTTCATACATCTAGGAATCTATCAGAACCCCCAAACATGCAAACGACAAGCTTCAAATACAGTGGTGCGTGTACTGAGATTCAAACTCAGGACCCAACGCCAGTATCCACGTTGTTGGTTAATTCGTTGCCAGGAATGAACTGAGCCCCACTTAAGTGCCAGTTCCATTCCAGGCAAGGTGTGTTTTACCATCTTCGACCACACCGTCACGTAACATCAGGTGAGCTGTGATCAAACACCTAGCTTGTAAAACATAAAAAAGTCGTCCGTGGGGTGAACGGGAACCTCACGACCCCAATAACTTCAACTGTTTTAAGTAAAGTTATTGCCGTTCAAACATAAATACAAATGCATATCCGTCCCAGTAGTCGACGACCTTTCCTAGTAAAATCAGAGGCACTCACTTCGTTCGGTCCGAAAAACACCACTGCTTCAACTAGTTAAAATAATTAAAATAGCGTATTAGTTCTTATGCCGGTACCACACGTTCGTCCAACCGTCGAACACTCCAACATGACTCGAGTCTGTCTCGATCAAAACAGACCCTCCACACAGTATACACGTTTCAACAGTGTTCCCAACCTGTTTTATTGTCCCCCTAAATTTAGGGGGAAAATAAAATAGGTGGGGTTTTTAGGGGCGTTATATT
Source organism: Biston stratarius (assembly GCA_950106695.1). Classification (NCBI taxonomy): domain Eukaryota; kingdom Metazoa; phylum Arthropoda; class Insecta; order Lepidoptera; family Geometridae; genus Biston; species Biston stratarius. The sequence goes on from OX467109.1 coordinate 30,210,306, forward strand.
TTTAGGGATTTATGACTGCTTATTTTTTACTAAGAAAATAAAGGTATAAAAATATAGGGTCTGAAGTTATTCAATCTAGCCATAGTAATATTCTAGTCTAGTAATATTTATTTGTTGACCTAGCGGCTTAGCGAGATCCATTACGGTTCCGGGTTCCTTATTACTAAGTATGCGGAGTTGAATAGAAAACAAATGTCGCCATAATGCTTACCATAAACATAAGACAAGTGATATTAAAACTACTCTGTGATATTCCACCGCCTCTTCGAATGAGAATCAGTAACACGACATTTAAAAAAACGTACAAGACCATATTATTAGAACGACAAAAACATAATGTTGAAGCATCTTTTAAACATAAAATCTAAACACACGCACACGTAACACATAACACCTCACTCGTTGGCACCAACGCGTCGTCGGCCCAAGCCTGTTTCTTCGAGAACCTATGCATTGCAGAGTCGACAGACTTCCACACAAACACACACATACACACACACACACACACACACACACACACACACACACACACTCACACACGCAAACACACATACACACACAAACATATACACAAAATTTTCATACTAACATATTATTATGTTACGCACATACGATTATGTTACTCGACCAAGACCTGAATTCGAGAGTAGGGGCAAAATGTAAACCAGCGCTGTAAGAATTTAATTCTTACAGCATAAAGCTGATTTTGCCCCATTGGCAACATTAATTAATTTTTATTTTTAAGTCACATATGTATATATTTTTTTCTGTTTTTGTTGTCAATAAATTTTATTATTATTATTATTATTATTATTATTATAACTGGTGGTTACGTTGTCTATGCTTACTGGAAATAAGTTGATTTTTATTTACTTGTTTAATTTAATTTCGTTATTGTAATGCTGTGTGGACAACCAATTTGTTAATTATGCCTAAAGAAAAGAAGAAATACAGTCAAAAGTACACAAATATTTGGAAAACAGATCCAGGGGGATTTTCAAGTAATTGTGTGATTTTAGGGGTTTTAGCATAGCTTTAGGGATAAATATTTTTGAGAGTTGGTAACACTGCGTTCCAACCTCATTCTCTATGGACGGTCTGTGCAACTCCTTTGATCTGTGTACGATTTACCGCCATCGGAGCGATCGCGCGCCAACACGCTCCAACACCGTCAAACACGCGCGAACTACCCCTCCACACGTGCGACTGTTGGACGGTTGGACGAACGTGTGGTACCGCCATTAGAATTCATCGTGATCGAGATAGTAGGTACTCAAATATCAGAAGATATGCAAAAATAGCATTTTGTATAACTGATACTTCTAAGTTTTTTATACTTTGCCAAATGTAGAAGTCCACGTGGACTCGGCTTCTATCAAAAGGTACCGACGCACGCGCCTTCTCTGCCATTGGACAACGCATATCGTTGTAAAATGACGTCAGCCAACCAGAAGGCGAAAACGGTAGTGTTCGCTTGGACTCGGTCACAATAGATAATAGATGTTTTCTACAAAATGTGTATTTTTAAAGTTGAGGGTTCCGACATAAATTATTATTTTTTTCCTTTTGTTTTGCTTTCTCAAACCTGTCGTGCTACCGAAGATCGAATGATTGAAATCAAAGCAAGTTATGACGGAGCACTGATGATCCACTGATGGTTCTGATGATGCGGGACCTAGATCGAAATGTTTATTCGAGTAACATTTAATGTCGCCTTTATACTAATTAACTAGAGTTAGTCATCGTGTGTTAGTGTTGTTCTTTTAATTTTACATGACAAGGAAAAGTAAAAACAAATTATTACGATTACCTAGTTTTTTTATGTTATCTCTTTGGACATCTCTCTTAAGCTTTTAATGTAGTGTTAGACATTGTGGCCTAGTATTTTTATTTTATCCAACAAAGGGCAAGTGAAAGCCATATTTTGCGATTTGTTTGCGCCGGTTTTTTTGTATGTGAAACCTTTAGACATCGCTTTTATGTAAATAATTTAGTGTTAGACGTCGAACTTAGATTTTAAAAATTTTTAACTGACATAAATTTATTTATTTATTTAAAAGCCCTATTTTCAAATAGTTTGTAGCTATTTTTTTTTGTTGTTTAGAATAATAGAAAGAGGAACGAAAATAATAAAACATTAATTAGTGGATTTAAATACTAAATAAACAGTGGTGTGTAGGCAAGTGTTTTGTAATTAGAACACACAATTAAATGTCAAAAAAGCAAAACTCAATCCTAGCCATTCGAGATTCCAATCACATACGAAGTAGATACCTAATTACAAATTATTGAAGTCGGATAATGTTTAGTGGTCAAAGTCGCGGTTTTTCAAATTTTATGAAGAAGTACACGATAAATAGCGCTTTTAGAACACGTACGTTTGTGACGTATACGTGATTTTACAGTATGGAACCCTAAAAATTCCGCTTCGAAATTTTAAGGACAAGTTAAAGTGAAAGTAGTGTTGTGCCGATTCTATTATGATGTATCAATATACCGATTATTTATTATCATGCATTTGAACGTAATCGATGATTAATGGATTATGCTCAATTATTGTTTTCTTGACTATCTAGGTGAATGACTACAACTCATCTGATATTGTATTACGGAAAAATTGTAAACAAAAATTTTTGATGTTTACCTTATCTTTTGTTTCGATTTAGTTCTTTGCAACTATTGCTGTAGACTAGTATAGACAATGTAGATTGTTTCAACTGTTTCGTACTAGTCTCGGTTTCGTTTTTCGTCGCAGGTCGGTGTGTATTTTTGTTTACCAAAGGCCTCTCTCTCTCTCTTATTTTCAATCAAATGAATTCGTTTCAAGTTTTGACATAGCTTGATTGTCATAAAACATAGTTTGCATTACGCAATTTGATATGTTTTCGTAAAATGCGTCAACAAAAAACTTTCACGACAAATCAAAAAAACAAAAAAATGAGTATAATAAATTATACTCGTAACACTTCTAATACTGCCGAAATCTTTCTTATGTTTAGTTTTTGTGTTTGTTTTACTTGGTGGTAGATTTCCTTAACATGAGGTCGTCTAGGTAGGTACCACCGCGGTACCAGATATTCTGCCGCTAAGCAGTAGTGTGTAAACATTACTGTGTTCCGGTTTGAAGGGTACTGCAGCTAGCGAAATTACAGGGCTATTGAGACTAACCATCTAGTCTCAATGTAATGAGCGCCAAGGCAGCGATGCTCTTTGTTTTACTACTCAAAGTTCTGTGTATCGCTGCAATGGTCATGGGCAGGCGTTATCTCTTAACATCAGGAGAGCGTTTCGTTCGTCTCATTACAGTTAAATAAAAAAAAAAAAAAAAACGTGCCTTCTTAACTAGATTTGGGGAAACCCCTTATGAAAATTAAAAGGTACTAGTCGAACTTCTGTTTTTAAGAAGTTCCCTATTGTGAGAAGGAAGTGAAATATGTGTATACCTTATGATAAATCTTCAATTTTATCACAGAATATTGGGATATTTACCAAAAAGGGACTTTCCAAATTACATATTCGGAAAGTCCCTTTACATAGAAGGAAAAGTGAGTAAAGTGGTAAGTGTAATCTGGGGCCCTGAGGCATGTTAAATTTTGTTATTGTTAAAAAAGTTTAATGGTAAGTAGATAAGTAGATACTAGTCCTTTGTTCCATTTCTTCATGAGTAGGTATTATTTTTGTAAATTAGTGTAGATCGTATGTAACAAAAAGAATAATCGTTTCTTAGTAATCGATGGAGCACATCACTAATTGAAAGGTCACCGACCAGCCGACCAGCGTCAGTCGTCACTCACTCACGTAGTCGCATTTTGTCTTTACGCACGTGGGGTCGTGTGTTATTTTTTGATAATTTCTGCTATTTCGCGACGTCACCATAATAGGTACTCGAGCTGAATACTACGACATGATTGCGTTGGCGCCGCGGGCGGGAGCTCGCGGTATCTACTGTTTTATTGAGGAAGACCGCCTTCAGAACAACGCACGCTTCCTTTGTATTCATATTTTGAGGGCTTCATCACCGTCTGCACAGCACGGGAAGCTTCCACGCGCCACGAAACGAAAGACAATTCAGTGCGCACATCGGATCCAGGCTGGAAATGCAGTTACTCTAACGTTTCGTCGAGAATCCGCGGGCCAGCACACGTCGAGCGGTACCAACGTTCCAAGTGGATCACAGAGTGATTTGGAGAATTCTTCATGACGATGGTCAGCATCCCTATCATTTTCGACAGACTTATTAAGAACTGCTTCCGTCTGACTACAGTGCTAGTGTAAATTTTTGTCAGTTAAGAACAAATATCAATACGCGAAGTGAACTCGCTAATTTACATAAGGAGGGTGTTTGGGCGCATGTCAATCCTCACGTGTCCACCAACAACAGTTTCGAGCACCAACGGCGGGTCAGCATGTGGTTCCAACACGGCGGAACACCCGCGCACTTCGCACATCGTATCCGCGAGTACCCCGAGTTCCCGACCTACGAATCTGCCGCGCGGGTCCGACGTCGTGCAAGTTACGGGCCGTCAAGGGCGGCCAGCAGTTCTGTGATGTGATTGTGTTGTGGCGGACTAATAAAAGTGTGACGGTTACCTTAGTCGCATCGCCTACTTGGAAGTAAAGTGCTGTTTCGAGTTAAATAACAAAGTATTGTACTTAATTCTTGTTAAAAGGTTAGTTCTGTGCTTTATGTTTAGCCATAAATAATCAGGCAATCTACTATTTTGTGTGAAATTCTATTAAAATTTCGAAATAATCTGTTTCTATGTTTTACTTCCCGTTAACTATGGATAGGTTCATACATCTTTATTTCAACAAAATGTAGGTATGACTCGGTATGAGATTAGGTAGGTAGGCCTCGGACAACAATACCTCCGTATCTACCTAACTTGATGCTGTAAGTATTATTGTTAGTGCTAACGTATGCAGAGATACCTTTCTCAGCAGTGGAAATCTTTGATGACAATAATTTTACTGGTTTAATTAAATACAAAAATAGCAGGCAGACAGGTAAATATCTTCCACACACAAACACATCTTAGGGCCTATCTACTTGTTCTTTTGCGCTATACCTACTCGGGTGTAGCGCAGGCGACGAACAGCTGATCCAGTTGAGCGCGGGACGGCGTCGGGTGAGCGGGAGGGAGCGTCGCATGCGCGTGTGTGTGTGTGTGTGCGTAATAGTAAGCGCGAAGCGCGAACACTGACCGCTCGTAAGGGTTGTCAAATAAAATATGAAATAATGATTTTTTAAATTTGTTAGGTAAAATAAAATAACGATTTTAATTATTTATGTTCGCGTTTATGATTCGAAACCGGACATAAATGAACCCCGTAAAATATTGTTGGGGGTAAAAGCAACACCCTGATAAAGCGAGAAAACAGCCAAGAAAGGCATAAAAAAACTTTGTATGATTGTGGTATGCCCCCTTTTCTACCCGTCAACGAGCCAGGTAATTAATGAAGGCAGGTAAACGAAGGCAAATCCTATTTGCCGAGAAAAAGAAAGAGTGAAAACAAAACAGTTCCCCGAGGAGAAAAGTACAGATTATATATAAGTGGCCTGGGTAGGTTGATACTAAAATAGACCTCTTTAGATTACGCTATAATTTTAATATGTCTGCTTTTTCCACATGACGGAATTATGAAAATAAAGTCTATTCAGACTGCGGTATAATTATAGTTACTAATGTTATTACCGGGACTTAATCGCGTACAAAATACGATGAAATATTTTTGTTTATTTACTTTGACATTTCGGCCATGTTAAAATAGCCGACGTCGCGAGCTGACTGGAGAGCGCGGTGCGTCTCGGCGAAAAATTAGGGTGTTGTAAACTTCTCTCATTTAGGTTAGGTTAACCTTTAAAAGCGTAATATCGTACTATTTCATGGTAATTATTGAGTCTGTTTTTTATGTTTGACAGGCTAAACGTTTGACCACAGTTCACTTGATCTTAAGTGATGGCGCTCGAAGACGGTAAACACATGTAGCAATGATAGCTCAGTGGTTAACGCGGTCGGTTCACACGCCGAAGGGCGTGGGTTAAAATCTCAAGCAAGCGAAATTACACGGCTATTGAGACTAACTATCGAATGTCTCAAAGAAATAAGCGCCAAAGCAGCGATGCCCTGGATGTTTTGCTACTCAAAGTTCAGTGTGTCGCTGCAATGGTCATGGGCATGCGTTATCTCTTACCATGAGGAGAGCGTTTCGTCCGTTTCATTATTTTACATAAAAAACGTCACGTCATATAACGTTATCGGACGCCGTCTCACTCAATCACCCGTTCACTAGTGTTTTAAAAATGGTGTGGTTATGTGGAGTTTTGACGGGAACACGGGAAGAGTAGTGTCGCCCCATCGTATTTCTTTCCAAAACTTGTGTTTTTTCGAAAGTTTATGTGTATAAAAATAGTGATGTTTTATTCATAAAATGCCGAATTACAAGCGCGAATGTGGGAAAGTGATATAATGGAACATGACTTCGCGTTGCTTCCAAAACTCCATCGAAGCTTATAGTAAAGTCGCCACTACTTTACTAAAGCATGGCTAGATTTAACTGGCATGGACTGGACTTGACCAAGACTGGACTTTGAGTATAAAGAAGCTGAAAACTGAAGACTGCACATAAAATACAGAAACATTGAAACTGGCAGAATGCACAGAGTGCGATGTCAAGAAGAAAGAGAAAAAAAAAATGTTATGCAGATATAGCATAGTCTGAAGTGGTCTCGAAATTAAAATTATTTTCCCCTGACGTCGAAACTCAATGCTTGCGGTTAAAATGCTTAAAAGAGGTTATTGTATTAATTAAAAGTTGTATGATTCACTGAAGCTTGGAATATTATGGTTTGCATGGTTTCAAATTGAAGTGTTGTAAAATTTGCTATGCGAAATGTATGACTTTGTTAATACTATTGTTTTGTAATATAGATACATTTGAAAAATAAAAGTATGGAATGACATGATAGTTATTGAACGACCCCTTTTTAATAATACAAATCAAAGTTACCAAGGACTCATAAAGTTCGACAGACAAGAAATACTTGACGTCGCGACGTCAAGGGGTGGACTGGACTTTTCCTATCTCTTTTTAATTTTAGCTGTCGTAGTTTTCAATGAATATTTAATTGAATATATACTTATATATTATATATATTACGTCTTATATATATTTGTTGTTTATAAACTAGGTGTTTTGATCACAGCTTAACTGATGTTAAGGGACGGTGAGGTCGAAGATGGTAATGCCTGGAATACTCTCAAGTAAGGCTGCCGAAATATACAGATTACGTGCGTGGCGGCACATTTTCAACTTATGAATGGCAGCTAGCGTGCCGAGTACTAGAAAATACCCTACCACCATGCTATGGTTTCCTCATGATGTTTTTCTCTACTGGTAGTTCAAGCTCATTGTTGGGGTTTCAACCCACGCCCTTCACTGTGAGAATCAACCGCGCTAACCACTGAGCTATCATCGCTACAAACCAAAAAACAACAACCAAATTTTTTGAAACCAAGATTCAAGATTGTTTTTTTTTTATTGTTAAATGTAGGTGGTAAAGATCATATACAAAAATATATACATATATACATAGTTCCGTACAAATTACCTCTTTCAGAGGTATACAATAATGTGATTTATATTTTACATATTTTTATCATTTATATATTCTGGTATTGTGTAATAACATTTGCACAACAACCAAGAATTAAGTTTATTTTTAAATTTTCTATTAGGTAGAATTTGTATTTCGACCGGAAGTTTAAAAATTTATAAAATTTAATTGCCATTATGTAAGCATTTCTCTCATACAACTCGAGCTTACATTTTGGAAAATACATTTGTAATGTATTTTTCTGACAGTATTTTTTATCTGACCTTATCTGACTGAAAGTCAAAATATTCGGGATGTTCTTGGACAAATATACATATTTGTTTAATATACATACAAGGTAATGGCAAAATATTGAATTTTTGGAAAATAGGCCGACAGCTATCGATTGACCAGACTCCTCAGATTGCACGCACGCACTTTTTTTGTGATTTGAATGCCCTTTCTATGTCGACTGAGTTGCCCTACAAAAGTAGACCATATGCTAACGTTGAAGATACATAACCGTGCGGCTTCTCTCGATACTGAAAGTCTCAATTGTCTAATGGCATATACAAATCGGTCAAGCTTACTACAGACATTGTCTACGTGACACTTCCAATTACAGTTCTTGTCAATGAATATACCCAGAAACTTACACGTGTCTACCTGTTCAACGAGTGTATTTTGATATTTTATACTTAATTTGTTTTCTTTAGAATGATAAGATTGGAATTGTATTACATTAGTTTTACCTATATTCATTTTTAAATTATTTTTATCTAACCAACCTATTATATCATGTAGTGCTTTATTCAAAATAATTCCTGTATTAAATTCCTGTTACTGGGTATCAGAAAGTAAGGAAACAAAGGTACTTGAATAAGGCTAATTGGAAAGAGCGCTGATACCACACTATCGATAAAAACACTTTGGGACACGTGTAAAGTCAATGTTAGCAAAACATTGACATTGATTGCTCTACTTGGCAGAGTTACTACTCAGCTTCATGAAAGGCGAGGGTTCGTATCCCACCCGGGCATAAGACACGAATATGAATTTATGATTCATGTTTATATCTACATATATTAAGTACCCGCTGTACTCGCGACTCCGTCCACGTGATAAGGGCCTAATAATTTTTCAGATAAATCGACCGATGCGCGTTTCTAGAATAGCGCGTTTCATTAATTTTCTTGCTTGTGAACCGGTTGGAATAAAAAACAGTAAATGTTACGGGAAGCTTAACACAATAAGTTAGTGACAGCTACATTTAAATCGGTTAAGCCGTTTCTGAGATTCGCGTGCTCAAACGCACAGACAAACATACAAAAAAATCGAAAAACTTTTTTTTAAATTTCAGTATCGTTAGTAGGTACAACGTGTATAAATTCCTTTTTCGATAAAATATTTAATATACGGACACGAATCGTTTACAGTTTTATTACATAAGCATGTATTACAAAAATAAGTATGTAAGTATTTTATTAGTTTTCTGGATACCATAGTATTTATCAGCATTGCTTAGTTTGGGACTAGACAGTGATGTGTGAAATATCCGTTCATATAAAAAAAAATGGAGATAGCAATCTATAAAACACAGCAAGAAGATTTGCCCAGCAAATTCTAAATAAAATAAAGATACTTGGATTGAAGATGTTGATCACAAAAACAAATCATAATTAAATGAACGTGATACTTTTTTTAATACTTATTTTTAATATTCTATTAACACGCCTTTTGAGGAATCCAATGTTGTAACTCCGCGGGAATACGCAGGAAGAAGGATTTTGTTACAGTTTGTACACAGCCAGTTGTCAGTTGTTATATTTGTAAAATTTGTTAAATAAAGAGCTTATCAACCAATAATAAAATATTTTGACTCACCTAGAGCGCAAGCCGCCAAACATACTACAAAGACTAGTGCAACCCTCATTGCTAACTATGTATATTAAACTTAGCAGAATGACTCCACGACCCGTCTCTAAGTCTCTCGTCTAAGATATTATTGTGTGTTCCCCTTTTATATGAGACTGTGTGCACTCAGGAAGATTAGTTCTTAGTACCTATACGTGTGACACTTAAGATGTGGAGATAATTGGCGAGTGTAAAGGACCTTTGTTTTCTCTAACAGTTGAAGAGGTGCTTGTCTGCTATATTTATTTGACCGGGTACTGCTTGAATTGTACTAATAAATAAAATAAAGCTTAGGATGATTTATCGGTAGGATGAGTAGGGCTTTAGGGCGGCAGATTTTAGGGGCGGCAAATTTGTGGATCTACTTATATACCGGAAAATAAGTTCCTAGTGTTCAAGGTATGTATATAGTTTATTTTCGATTTAAGTTTTATTTTTTAAGCAACAATAACTTTGAACACTCAAAATGAGCTTCGCAACGCCTGAATCAATCAAATATATTTCTTCCTTCACTTGTATATGAGTGACCTACTCATACAAATGAAGGCCGGCTATTCGTTAGGAGCTGATAGCTGTATGTTTGGCCTGCGTGAGTGATTGGTGCCTATTGGTGTTTAACATTAGTTAAGTATAACTGAAAAAAAAAACTGTACTTCGTTTTAAACATACAATAATTATATCGATTTTAATTTCTTGTACTGACATTGTTTGTTGAACATGTACTATTTTTTTGGTGGTAGATCTCCTTAGCAGGTAGTCGTCTGGGTAGGTACCACCGCAGTATCAGATATTCTGCCGCCAAGCAGTAGTGTGTAAACATTATAATGTTCCGGTTTGAAGGATACTACAGCTAGCAAAATTACATGGCTGTGAAGGCTTACCATCGAATGCCTCAAAGTAATGAGCGCCAAAGTAATGCCCTGGACCTTGTTTTGCTACTGATAATTCGAAATTGGCTGAATTGGCATTAGAAGAGGCTTATTTAATATTTATAGCTATGGTCTAAGGTACGCTGATGCTGATCACGCTTGACAATAAATAAATATCGGAGGACATTTCACACAACCTCATCTAGCCCCAAAGTTAGCAATACTTAGGGAACCAGATAATCTCTTCTTCTTAGTTGACATCTTCACTGTTGAAGGTCGTATTTAGTTTGAGGTGTAAACCACAATCGTGTATTTTTATATATCTTTTTTATGATGTGGACAATAAAGGGTTTCTATATATCCATCTATACTTTTTTTTACGATTTACAGGCCAGGCGTTTGACCACACACCTGACGTTAAGTGACGGTGTGGTCGGACATGGTAAACACACCCAGCCTGGAATGGAACCGGCAATCAAGTGAGGCTGCCGGAATACACCGTTAGATGCTTGGCGGCACATTTTTACTTGGTAGGTAGCCAGTCGAGTACTAGAAAGTACCCTACCACCATGCTATGGTTTCCTCATGATGTGTTCCTTCTCGCGACAGCTCAAGCACATTGTTGGAGTTATTTATAGTAAATAAGGAACACTAAGACATAGAACAAACATGTATTCGTCATATAATTTTTTGTCCTGAGCGGGAATCGAACCAGTGCCTCACAGCTCAGGAAACAGGTCTACCACCAAATGAGCTGAAAGGTCAATCGAAGCTGACATTTGCCTTCTTGATCAAACTTGGTAAAGTATTCGTGGGCGGTATAATTGAATACTGAAAAACATCATTAGGTAGAGCTTTAGAAGAAAACTTTGTTCTGAATGTATTTCTAGCTTACGCCCTAAACTTCGTCTACGTTAACTTTAGAATAAGGTTCAGAGAGAAAAGAAACGTGTGTAAGTAACACATAAGCAATAGTCATAAAACTTGGACTATTTTATTATTAGATTAAGGTAAAGGATACTTTTTATCCCAGAATAATCTAAATATATATAACTCAAAGGTGACTGACTGACTGACTGGCTGACTGACATAGTGATCTATCAACGCACAGCCCAAACCACTGGACGGATCGGGCTGAAATTTGGCGTGCAGGTAGATGTTATGACGTAGGCATCCGCTAAGAAAGGATTTTGATTAATTCTACCCCCAAGGGGATAAAATAGGGGATGAAAGTTTGTATGAAACTTTCTCAATTTTAAACCGTTCGGGCTGAGACTTTGCATGCATAAAGCTACTATGACGTAGGCATCTAGCGCGGGGAGCAGCTAGTATTCCATAAGACGCATCTATACCTTAAGTCGAAACGTCCAGTTGTTCGTTTTTTGAAAATTACTCAAGAACCTAACATTTTTCTGATATGAAAACTATTCTATATGTTAATCCAGGTAATAAGCTATATGTGTGCCAAATTTAATCCAAATCCCTTCAGTCGTTTTGGCGTGATTGACTAACAAACATCCAAACACCTAAACATTCATATTTATAACTAGCTGTGCCTCGCGGTGTTATTTCGGAATAAAAAGCAGCTTATGTGTTAATCCGGGGTGTCAGCTAGCGCCATACCAAATTGCATCAAAAAAGATCCAGCCATTTGAGCGTGAAGAAGTAACATACATATAACCACACTTACAAACTTTCGCCTTGATAATGTTATTGTAAAAATATTAGTAAGAGATCTCATCTACACGCTAGAACTATAAGTTCAGATATATGAAGCAATGCAACGACCGATTCCACATAACGATTATTGATTAAACCACAGCGTTCGTCGCAATTTCTCTTCACAACATGTAGAGAACTTAAACTGAATGATAAAAATAAAATTGTGGAACTTGTTGACCTATACAAAATTTAGTTTCCATTCCATGGTTCTATATTGATAGCCCTGTTGGCGCATTGGTAGCAGGTATATCTGCTCTAGAGCTGCAGGGCGTGGGTTCGATTCCCACCAAGGACAAACATTTTGTGGTATAATAAAAAATGCTTGTTCTGTATCTGGGTGTTCTGTATGTATTATAAATATGTATTTACAAACAAAAAGTGTTTAAGTATTCTATCAGTTATCTGACTTCTATAGTACAAGCTTTGATTAGTTTGGGGTCAGATGGCGCTGTGTGTAATGTCCTAAGATATTTATATATTTTTATTATTATCGTCATAGACTAATCACGAGATGACAGCGCAGTTTATTCTCATTTAATATTTCAAACGCATTGAAGCAGTAAAATCCAGTAAGTGCTAATAAAAGCAACAATCGCCACTTCAGACTGGCGCAGATTTTATCTAAGTGCGTATTTCCACGAGAGCACAAACTATCACTAGTTTTCAAAATCAAAATTAAAACCTAAAAGTCATTTATTCTGTTTAGGCCCTGGTAAGGCACTTATGAACGTTAAGTTACATTTTTGAATCTACCACCGGCTCGTAATACACTCCAACTGAGAAGACTCTGGCATGAAACTCAGCAAGGCATTTTTTTGTGGATCTTTCTTTTCATATAATAATTTATTTTTAAAATATAAACTGATGTTAATATGACATAACTTCTGTTGAACTTATATATAGGACTAGCTTTTGCCCGTGGCTTCACTTGCGTTGATGTATATTTATTTTCCATCCCTTGAGAGCAGTGGAGTACTGCAGGAGTACCTAAGAAGTATTCACCTCAAAATAAGAATTAAGCTTATGTGGATTCAAGTGAAACGGTGCATATTGTCTGCGAAACATCGAATTGGAGACATCGTCCGTGGAAACGGTCTCTAAGTAAGATTGCAGAAACTATCTCTCCTAATCTTAGACTGCGATAGATCAATGCTCCGCTAAGGTAAACTGAGCACTCGTGGGTTTACGTCCTAGGGTTCCTCCGTTGAGCTGACAGCCAGGACTCATAAATAGACTGGGAGTGACGGACGGACACTCAAAAAGGGTTTTATCTAATATTATTTAAGGAACAATATTTGCATATAAATGTATATACATATATGTATACATAGTATGTGTAAGTGCTCAATTGCTAAGCTAAATTATTGTGCTTATTCTAAGCAAATATTTTTTTTTTTGCTTTGTCATCGTGCTTTGGGTCCAATAAATTAACATTTTATACTTTGAATTGTAAAGTCAAATAAAGTCAAAACTTTAGATGTATTAAGTTTTTTTTCTGTATAATGTACTCCTTTCTGTGCAATTGTATTTTAAGATTTCGAAAACGGCTCTAACAATTTCTATGAAATTTGCTACTTCACAGTTTTTGGGATCGAAATCGAAAGCAAATCGATTAAGCTAGGTTTAAGTTTTTTCGAAGTTTTCGCGCACTTTATACACTGAGCAAAGGTTGCCCAGAAACTATATAATAAATTGATGACAAAACATATCTACTAGGTGATGGGACCACCCCAGTATCAAACATTTTCCGCTAGACAGATGTGTGTAAACATTACTTAATTTCGATTTGAAGGGTATGCAGATAGCAGAACCACAGGACTGATGAGACTAACTTGGAATAGGTTACTTGTGTTTACTAACAATTTTGACCACACCGTCACTTAACATTGGGTTACCTAAGGCCAAACACATAGGCAGTCAACCATAAAAAAAACACCATCATATGTCTCTTGGTAGTGAGTGCTAAAGCAGTGATGACTTAAACTTTGTTTTAATACTCAAAGTTCTGTGTATCGCTGCAATGGTCATGGACAGGCGTAATCCTTAGATCAGGAAAGCGTTTTGTTCTCATTACTTTTAAATAAATAAATCTGGTATAAGCCTGGAATGTGAACTCTCAACTGTCACTGGCAGAACCATTAGGCACTTGTCGTTATTACTCATTGTTTGGGGTGTGGTATGAAATTCCGAAGAGTATGTCTTGGTGTCGCAGATAACCCTGACTCTGTTTCGGACTATGTGTATTATGTACACAAGGATTATCTGGAAGACATTGCTTTCGACCGTTCTTTGAGCCTATTTTGAAATACTTATCCTTCTTGTAATATGCCATTCTGTAGTGTTAATGAAGAGTAATTGTGTTGTATTTACACAAAGTTATGTTTACACAAATTTATACATAGTATTTGGATTTACTTGGAGGTAGATTTCCTTTTTTTGAACTTTTGCCGTGGTGGTGCCGGCGTAAGAATTGTACCCCACCTTCTCTACCCGTGGTTGCCGTAAGAGTCGGCTAAGGGATGTAATACGGAAGATGGGCAGCAGCGCCCATCGCGCGCCAACCTTGAACAATCACACCTAACTGCGCTCGCCAACCCGCCTGCCAAGCGAGGCGAGTATTGGCATAGCCCTTCCCCAGGAGGAGGCCTATGTCCAGCAGTGGACGTCCTATGGCTGATGATGATGATGATGAGATTTCCTTAGCAGGAGGTCGTCTAGGTAGGTACCACCGCAGTACCAGATATTCTGCCGCCAAGCAGTAGTGTGTAAATATTACTGTGTTCCGGTTTGAAAGGTACTGCAGGTAGCAAAATTACAGAGCTATTAAGACTAACCATCTAGTCTCAAAGTAATGAGCGCCAAGGCAGCGATGCCCTGGACTTTGTTATATACTACTCAAATCGCTGCAATGGTCATAGACAGGCGTTATCTCTTATCATCAAGAGAGCGCCTAGTTCGTCTCATACTGTTACATTAAAAAAAAAGATGCAGTTTAAAAAATATCACGTCGTAAAGTCTCGTAACAGTATTATATTGCGTTGCATTGCATTGCTTTGGTTTGGTTTACGTTGTAGTACTTCATAACAACAACCTTCGAAACTATACATATGTAACCTACAGAACCCTAAAAAGGTTTCTTCAGCATGATTCAAATATAATGTGATCTGACGCAGTGTTTAGGTTAACTTAAAAGCTTTCAGTAAAAGTTGACTCGAAGTATCGGCCCTAATTTTACGAGAACGACAGTATCAAATTCCAATAACAACTCAAGTAATTATTTTCCCCGGCCGCTCCCTGTCTATTACTATTTGGATGTTAGGTTTTCTGATAGCCTAGACCACAGAGAGTCTAGTCTAGACAGAAACATGGCGCAGCTGTAAAATAAACTAGAAATATAAAATATATACTTAATGAGAAAACGACCAAATACGAAAAACTTTGATAAAACCATTTCATGAAGTGGCTCACTAAAATTTTATGCAGTCTGTAAACAGATTTGTATTTTTAAGAAAGGTCGATAGTGTTCATTTACTATTTACAATTTAATTGTAATTTATTTCAATACTCAATACTTTATTGCAGCATATATGGTGCAGGACTTATATATGATATACCAGCGTTGATAGCTCATTAGTTAGCAGGGGCGGTTCCCACGCCGAAGGGTGTGGGTTCAAACCCCAACAATGCGCTTGAGCTGCCGGTGAAGGAAAACATCGTGAGGAAACCATATCATGGTGGTAGAGTATTTTCTTGTACTCGGCTGGTTATCTACCACTCTCTAGTTGAAAATCTGCCACCAAGCACCTAACGGTGTGTTCTGGCAGCCTCATTTGGGAGCCAGCTCCATTCCAGGCTAGGTGTGCTTTATCAACTTCGACCACACAATCACTTAGCATCTGGTGAGCTGTGGTCAAACACCTAGCTTGTCAGCCATAAAAAATAAAAATTAAAAATAAACTTTTTTTGGGCGTCGCACTTTTTGCATTTGTTAAGTGTTTCGATATTTTCAAGTATTTTGTGAAAAATTCAATTAAATAAGTCTAAGTCATACAAAGTAAGTCATAGTCGAGTCTTGTTATACCATACTACTTATTACTAGGTCATTGAAGTGACTTTACTATAAGGGCCACATGACATCGCCTTCCTACACACACGCGCGTCATCCGGCGTTTTATGAATAAAAAACAACTATTTTTATACATAAACACTAATTAATTTAATTTTTGGCGAATAATACAATTCGGATACAAACAAAGGGTTGTTATAACTGTAATGTGTGTCTGTCTGTAATATCGTAGCTTCTAAACGGCTGAATCGATTTTAATTTCTATGAATTATATCACTGCAATGTTGTTTTTGCCTAAAGTAGAAACCAGCATTCTGGTCACCCGACGCTTCCTCTAAACATTTGGTCAGATCCCTAAATAGCTAGAGAGCGGCCAGCCCCCACAGACCTAAAGTTTTAGCTCCAAACGTCACAAACAAGTAGGTACATTCTATCTGGATAATTATATTATTATATTTTTGTAGTTGATGAATAGATGTGAGCATCTTTCGTATGATCAAGTCGAAATATATACCGTTACTGGTGTCGGAGGGCATATAATTGTACTTTTACACTTGTTTTAAACTACAAAAATCATGTTAGATATATAATAATCCTAACTTAGAGTAAATAAATCACAGCGTGATTAGATGAGACTCCAGTCAGTTCTATTCTTGACAAAAGCCAACCGGAAGGAAAACCAAATTAAGTCTGAGTTACCCGTCGCTTTCTGAATCACTGAGCAGGCGACGTCGAGGCGACAGTTTAATTAAGATTACATCAAAATATGCTTAGCCAGCGCGCTTCAGCAATATAAATAAAATGATTAAACTCGAGCAAAATTTTGTTAAATCTTTTAAAATACTTTTTCTTCTTTATTCTGTTAGGTTGTCATTGTGCGTATGCTACAAAGTTCAAGTTTTTTTTTCTAGCACTTAAAATGTTGTAATTAAAGTTTTAAAGTGTTAGCTTATTTGGTAATAGCTCTGCTCCAAAAGCTGTGGTGTGGGTTCAATTCCCACCCAAGACAATCATTCGTGTTTAGTCAATCAATCATTTGTTTTGTATTTTGGCTCTGCTGTACTCATTTTTTATTATGTATTAGTAATGATATGTACTAAACGCTCTCCTGATGATAAGAGATAATGCATGTCCATGAACATTGCAGCGATACACAAAACTTTGAGTAGCAAAACAAAGTCCAGAGCATCGCTGCTTTGCACTCATTACTCTGAGACATTAGATGTATTCACATCAAAAACAGTATATAGGTAAGTATTCTATCAGTTTCTCGTTTCCGTTGTACAGGCTTTACTTAGAGCAGGGCTGGAAGCGCTGTGTAAAAGAAAATGTTCTATGTCTTACATTTTTAAGTAATGAGTGCTGATGCAGCATTATCTTGGGACGGTACTGTGAGTCAAACGAAAAATCTTTCGACTTCGAAGTCAAAAGCGGGCATTAGGCATCGGTACAGTCGACTGTATCTATGACGAGTGCCCAATTAGCTACGCAGTCCCGCGACTTTTGCACGATCCCCTGACTTGAATGCCAGTAAGAGCTCAAGGTTCGGACCCTGGTTACCTCTAACCATCGTTCGTCTTATTATTATGCTTTAGTAAAGTAATGGCAAAGTGCTATACTATACTAGCTTCGACGGAGTTTTGGAAGTAACACAAAAAGGCATGTTACCACACATTATATTGATACATATTATACAGGTGGCACATAAGTATAAATCTTCTCATAACTGTGCAGTGTGCACGTAATAAAACGCTACTATTTTTACACACAAACACTGGCAACCATACAAGTTTATAAAAACAAACAAAGCGTCTATATGATTTTCTGCATTCCCGCCAAAACTCTTTAAATCTTTTTATTTTTTTAGGCATCGCACTGTGCGCATTTGTGTCACTTGCATCAAGTGTTTCGATTATTTTTAAGTATTTTATGAAAAATGTGTAAGTCACAGTGAAAGTCACACAAAGTAAGTTAATGTCAAAATCGTTCAAGCCCTACTAAAGTAGTGATGACTTTACTACGAGGAGTTTTGTAAGACATGTTATATCACTTTTCCACACTCGTAATTCAATGTTTTACGAATAAAACACCACTGTTTTTACACGTAAACCAAAAAACCACACAAGTTATAGAAAACAATACAAAGCGGTGACATAACTGTTCCGCATTACCGCGAAAACTCATTACATACCTATCTTATTCCCCTATTCCGTGACAGCATTGTTCTCGCTTATTTAATCAGCTATATTTTCGGCCAGTGACCAGAGGCGTGAATTTTTCATGGACAACGGATGGAATGGGGTCGGTCGATGACAGCCTGAGAAGCCCTGAGGGGACCCTTACGGGTTTGCCATATGGTTACGTACATATTGGACTTTAGACATTATATCTTATTTTGCACGCTGTTTTTTGTTTTTGTTGTTTTTGACATGGAATGTCTTTAATTTCGATCAGTAGGTGATCACTTGCAAAAACCAAATATGACAAGATTGCTTATACCTTTGGAATTATAGCACCTACCAGTATTATGACCTAATTCCATCTTGCCCAATCTACTATCAAAGAGCCAGGAGCTCTAAAAAGTGGCATTGCTTCATGTTTGATATTCCAAAAACTAGAACTAAACGGTTCGAATCTGCCTTCATTGTGCGAACCGCTAGACAATGGAATTTGCTGCCCGAGTGGGTGTTCTTTGATGGTTACAAGCTGGGCGCCTTCAAGTCGCGAGTGAATCGTCTTCTTCTAGGCGAGCGTGCTCCACCGTAGATCTTCGCTTAAAATCAGGCGAGTTGGCGGTCAAACACAAGCCTATTAGTAATAACAGCCATTGACAGCCCTGTTGGCTCATTGCGAGTATGTCTGCCTGGGCTGTAGGGCGTGGGTTCGATTCCCGCCAAGGGCAAATGTTTGTTTGGTATAAACAAATGTTTGTTCTGTGTCTGGGTGTTCTGTATGTATTATAAGTATGTATTTACAAAAAAAATATGTGTTTATGTATTCTATCAGTTATCTGACTTCCATCACACAAGCTTCTTCATCTGCTTAGTTTGGGGTCAGATGGCGCTGTGTGTAATGTGTCCTACAATATTTATTTATTTATTAATAAAAAAAATATTATAACCATTATTTATAGGACAGAAGCCATTACTCGGTAGTGCATATGTCGGTTACGTAAATGAAGCTGTAAACGCCCGCAGCACGACGACCTCAGTACTTAATTTAGCATCGTTTACCCTGCGATACAAGCGTAGCTTAGTGTAGGTTTTGTGTAACAACACCTGTGTTCCTATGCTAGTACTAAAACAAATGTAAACTATGTAGAGAACCGTGCAATAAAGAATCTATTATTGTTATTAATTTATTAATACATAAAACGCATATTTTTCTGATATTTACAAGTTGTAGTATTGAAAACAGAATTTTAACGACTGCTTAACTATGACGTCACAGCATGCGATCTGTAACGTACAAGAGTGGCGCGTAAGAGCTCGGGTATCAAGAGAGACTGATTTTGGCCCTCGACAACCCGCTTTGACCTCAGCTCCTCATACAACACTGTGGTTGCGTTCCTGATACATACACCTACCTGTGTTTTTTTATGGAAAGAGTGCAAAACATACTATGTTCTTTTGGTTGTCAGTTCAAGTTCTTTATTCGTTCTAAATATGGTTACATTTTAGATCTTAAATATATTATATCAGTACATCACATCTTACACTAATTGACATGCGAATTTACAATGTTATAACTTATGCTATATTTATGAATCTATCGATCTAGCCTTGAATGAAACTGGCTCTTAAATGAGGCTCCCGGAACACACTATTAAGTGCTTGGCGGCAGATTTTCAACATGAGGGTGGTAGCTAGCCAGCCGACTAGTTGAGAGTATCCTTTCACCATGCTATGGTTACCTCACTATGTTTTTCCTTCACCGGTAGATCAAGCTCATTATTAGGATAGGTGACTGATCGCGCTAACCACTGAGCTATCGTCGCTACAAAATATTAATAATATGTCTTTCTGTAGGTACATAATATATTGTCATTCAATACACAGGAACAAGTTAATACAATAGTCACGACCGCTATGACATTTTCTTTTTAAAAGAATGCATTTTCAGTCTGAATGGCAACATTTCTACTACGAGTAGAAAATAGAAATAACAGTGCAACCAGCAATGACTGGGAATTTTACTGTTCGTTTATTCAACAGATGCAGCGATGTAGAGTGAATGAATTTGATTTACTGGCTTTGTATATAATGTGAAAGCATTTAGGTGGGAATAAGTACGTCTTTAAATTTGCTTCCTTGGGAGGTAATCCAGAAAAGTGGTGATAACAATATTGGGGGATACAGTTTCGTGATGCAGCTATATTATATTATCTATTATCTATATCCAAAATTTAATTATAGCTAATGGATCAAAGAATTCGTTATGTTGAGCGAGGACTTGAAAAATAGAAATCCAAAGGACTCTTGAACGAATTTCGTGTGTGAAAGTGACATAATGAGGTGATATGTGTTTTTTGATATTGCTTTCAAAACCCCGTTGCAATTTCTAGTAAACCCAGTACCTGAGCCCAGTACTTTCCTGGGGCATTTACTCTGATTTTCTTTCTATGACTTAAGATTATTTAAGTAGCTAGATTTTTTTCACTTGAAATCATCAAAATGCTTGACACTGGCAAAATGCACAAAGTGCGATGCCATAAAAAGAAGAACTTTTATTTTTATATTATGCTGCCTATGCAGACAATGTTTCATTAATTCAATTCATTATTTCTGTTTTGTCACTTCCCTATTATATTAACGTGTTTTCAGCAAATATAAATGAAGCTATGTCGGCTATTTTCGCGGACAGATCTAGCGAGATTTTCCACTGGTTAACAGGGTCATTGACTTATCCTTGCTTTAGTGAACTGTGCCTTTACACGACATCGACAACTGAACTGAGAGCTGACTCTGGAAAAATTAAGATGCTCCAAGTTTGAAAAATTTTACACAGGAACGTGTAAAACTTGACTTGTTAACTTTTTAGCCTCATTGTTTCTATTTTTTGATGTGTAGGTATACGTCTTTAAATTTCCTTCCAATAGTGTAAGGCAATTCAGAAATCTGATTATAATAAAATCGGGGGGATAGTTTGGTGTTACAGCTACAAATCTATTATCTATATCTAACATCTAAATATATATAACTCAATGGTGACTGACTGACTGACTGACTGACTTACATAGTGATCTATCAACGCACAGCCCAAACCACTGGACGGATCGGGCTGAAATTTGGCGTGCAGGTAGATGTTATGACGTAGGCATCCGCTAAGAAAGGATTTTGATTAATTCTACCCCCAAGGGGATAAAATAGGGGATGAATGTTTGTATGAAACTTTGTCAATTTTAAGCTGATCGGGCTGATACTTTGCATGCATAAAGCTACTATGACGTAGGCATCTAGACCGGGTGAAACCGCGGGGCACAGCTAGTTTAATTACACCACTATACAGCTAAATGATCAAAGAATTCGTTACGTTAAGTTAGGACTTGAAACGTTGGAATAACATTTGGAGGTTTTTTGGCACGTTATGAGCACAAAGCCGAAGAAGGGGTCACCGTACTTATCTTTATGAACAACTTTTGTTATGGTCACAACTTCGAAGTCGTGGTAAAACTTGATACTTGACCAGATGTATGGAGCAGTTGGTTTTTATCGCGATTTCAGTTTCTTTTCAATAATTCGGTAAACATTTCTTCCAGACCGCGCTATCTAGCCTCAAACTAAGGAAAACTTGGACTTTGGGAGCTAAATACTTTTTTAGGATTCCGTACTCACAGGGTAACACGGGACCCTATTATTAAGACTCCGAAGATAATGATACGGAACCCTTCGTGCGCGAGTACGACTTGCACTTAGCCAGTTTTTTTTTTAGAATATGTACTAATACGAATATGTAATGGACTATGGGAACCAAATACTTTTTTTTTTGAGTATACGTATGGAACATCCAAAAACAGAATAAACATCTATGTTCGTAATACAAATGTTTGTCTTGAGTGAGAATTGAACCCACGCCCTACAGCTCAGGTAGGAGCTACTGACAAATCAGCTAACAGAGCAGTCAAAGTTAAGTTGTGTTCATAGTGAAAGTTATTTATTATGATGACTACAATGACTCCTTTTTGGCTTAGGATACATCAAGCTTATAGCCCCGAATTACTAAAACTTCCCTTATTTTGAAGGGTAGCTCTCCACAGTCGAAGTACTTATGCAAGACATATCATTATGGCAATAAGTGAAGTGCAAAGCCATGTAGCATGTACCTACTTTCCGAGAAAGAGAATAATGTATAAATAATAATCGTACTACGGAGCTTACATAAAAAAAAAAAATTGTATACAAGCTGCGTCCTGTAGTTCCACCTACACCAAAGTCTATTCTAGTCTCTAGTCACTAGTCTAGTCTCTTCAATGGAGGTAACTTATATCATAGGTAAAATATGAAATTTAAAATCATTTATTGTTATATACACCAAACTGTTTATTACAACTTGGTGATATCAATTGGGTATCAATATCAATAGCTTTTTGGCATACAATATTTTGATATGTATAAATCTTCTTACGTGTGTTTGTTCCCTAACTCCTTTTAAACGGCTGGACTGATTTGGATGAAATTTTGTGTGTATATTTCAATGTGTCCTGGATGGTTTGAAAACATAATTGGACCCGGTAGGCGGCGCTGCTGTCGGTATGTCTGTTGACTGTTAGGCGATACGAAGTTCGCCGGGTCAGCTAGTTTTACAATACATATATTTTTGTTTCTTTGGGTTTTTGCTACTTAATAGTATCTAGTAATAGTAGTGTATTGATGGTTATTTCGATACAAAAAGTATGTGCATATAGTGACAGTGAATACTGTATGGATATTATTATATATAGGGTTATAATAGTGTGCACTAATCAAAAGTAGGTAATGCGCGCGCGGCCTCGTCTTGCTTTGTGTGTGAACAAGACGAGGCTGGCTTGCTCCATGATGAAGGCCACCGGATGTGGCCGAAACTATAGTCGGAGTATTTGATATGATTAAACATGAGTAATCCCATAATACAAACGATAATTTGTAAATATTGTATTGACTCGTAGGTACATAAGTAATCATCATCATCAGCCTATCAAAGTCCACTGCTTAATATAGGCCTCTCACTCAGGCCGATTTTCGGCTTTTCGATTCCATCCACCGCCAGCTGTCCTACGTATATCGTCACTCCGTCTAGTCTCAGGGCGTCCTACGCTACGTCATAAGTAATATTCGGGTGAAAAACTATTATGTTACTTATTGTGCAATAAATTGAAATTGAGATAATTTATCCGCGTTCTTGCCATAACTTTCTAATTCTCAATTCATGTTAAAAATGTATTCGTTGTTCTGTGGTTAACTATGTGAATGAAAAACAAACCGACAAACTTTCGCATTTATAACTTTAGTAAGGATTAGTGTGGATAGAACAGGATATATTGGTTGGGATGGAACATGTGAGGGATAAGCTACGCTCGGATAAGCAAAGGAGATAAGTTCTTTGAAGTTGCTGAACTCTTTGAAAAATCATTTCAGTACTTCTCAAGGGATTTTCTTTGACTTCTTAGGCTCTGTGGCAGTGCATCGGCTTTGGGCAGAAGTAGCAGATTAAGATCTCAGCTGGATAGATATTTAAATGATGAATTTGAACATCCATAGCCGTACTGTGAGTTTTTATTGTCATTTAAGTTACGCGACTGCGATTCTTATTGCGTGGGCTTACGATTTACAGTCGTGTAAGATTAAAATAAGTAACTAGAATGACTATTAGGAGCTTACGTGTCTTTTTGCCTTTGCATGGCCAACGTGAACGTGATATCACGTTTTCTTCTTTGATTTTGGCGTAGCATTTTGTGCATTTGCCGGTGTCAAGTGTTTTAATATTTTCAAATATCATAAGTTCAGTAATTCTCAGTCACTCAAAGTAAGTCTTAATCGAATCCGACGCGACTTTCCGCATTCCCGCCAAAACTCCTTCACATAATATTATATTGAGACCAAAGAGAATGTCAAAAATAATTGCCATGGCCATGGCATCATTCCCAGCATATTGCACTCACGTTGCCACCAACTTATGATTAGATTTGAAACAAAGGGACAACTGACACCACACGATTTGCCCAACAATGCTAACTTTCTCGTGCAAAAAGTTTCAGTGCTATCGTTTTTCAACTCTGCAAATATAAGTTGTTCGATTGGTACTTACTGCAGACAATTTAAAATTAGTAGTGCAGTAATCGTGTTGACCCATTGTTTTTTTTTCCTAAATTAGTGTTTTTTCGAGTGTTTATATTTTAGAGATTTAACTGGGACGGATTGGACTATTGAACAAGACTGGACTTTGACTATAAAGATAAAGAAGCTGTTAAATGAAGACTGCACACAAAATACAGAAACATTGAAACTGGCAGAAAGCACAGAGTGCGATGCCAAGAAGAAAGAGAATATTTTTTTTTATGTGAAGTATTAATACATTTTAGAACAGCTTTGAAATGGAACTTTTTCAAAGAAACAAGATTCGTCGTTGCGTTCGTATTTTGTTTATTTCACGTTTGTTGGAAAAATCATAGTATTGTTGCTTCACTCGGTTGTAGTTTTCCTTAGCACGAGGTCGTCAAGGTAACCTACCACCGCAGCACCAGATGATATGTTGCCAAGGAGTAGTGTGTACAACTGTACACACTACTGTTCCGGTTTAAAGCTGCTTGCGAATTTACAGGGATTCTCATAGTAATGAGCGCCAAATCAGCGATGTTTTGGACTTGGTATTATTATATACTCAAACTTGGTATATACTCAAAGTTCCGTGTATCGCTGATATGGCTATGGACACGCGTTATCTCTTACCATCAGCAGAGTGGTTTATTACTTTAACATAAAAAAGTTAATATATTTTTCGTTTTAATTTCAATTTAGTTTAATTTTAGCTAACCTTATTAGTAGTACTTACATTGTAGTTTGGCTTTGCTAAGGCCAGTTCTTAATTCCCGACGCAAACAGAATGTTATAAGTTTAACGCGTGTGTCTGTTTGTGGCATCGTAGCTTCCGCTTACAGCTTAACCGATTTTGGTTTAGTTTTATTTGATTAAAAGATGACTTGATCAAGAGATTCTAGAATATCCGTACAGCTGTGTATCATCAGTTTTCAATTTGGTGAATGGATAAGATCATCTTTATCTTCATCTTTGTTTTTCATCCCATACTTACATAATTATGTACATGCATTTTATTATGCGTGTCGAACCATATCTAAGTAATAATGTACTGCTATATAACCTGTTCTTTGAATCAAGTCAAAAATGTTTGACATCTGTTTAACTTTTAATAAGGCAGTGGCAGCTCTTCATAAGAAATTCTACCCATGGAATGTCTAGAGATAGGATTATTTTCTATTTTATTTATCTTGTTATCGATACTTTACTATCGAAAATAACTTATGTTTCTTTTGTTTCGATAAAATAAACAGTGGTTTATATATGTACTCATATTATATATGTACTCATATTATATATGTGCTCGAAGGGGTCCATGATTTAAATCAATAGGAGTTTAGGTTTGTTTCCCAACATTTTTTTACTTGCAAAGGTTACAAACATTGTTTTTTTGTTTAGTTAGTTGGTTTTCGTCATATCTTAAAAGTTGAAATAGAACAATTTTCTCTTATCTTAAGATGTTTAAATTTCAAAGCAGTTCTGGTGATAATGAGTTTTCATCGTAAGCATAATCCTATTCTATACCCAGGATTACCTCCAGACGAAGTAACCTTTCAACATCATAAGACACCAAATTTTTTCTATAAACATTATTTTCGTTTTAAAGTTGCACCAAAAATATTTTTCCATTTTATATCATTAAATTTAAAAATAAGTAGTAGTATAATTTATTTATAGTAGATTTTTTTGCTATTATTTACTATTATTTTTGACGAACATTTTTATCGACACCATAACTTTTAAATTGCTGTCCCAGCCCTATAATAAAACTTCCCTAATTCAGACTCTCGCTCTCAGCGAAGTTCATCTAATTATATGTCGTGGGAACAGTAAAAGGGTAGAAGCTTCTACATTAATTACCTAACTAAAGCTACTTACGTACTAAGATGATACCTATGTATCTTCTATATGTCGTCTTACTATTTGAATTAATTGTAGTTTATTCAAATCCTTAGTATAGTCACAGTTTTACATGGATTATAAAACTGTGGTATAGTTATGCAAAATCAATATGTAATGTCAAAAAGTATAATTCAAATGATAATAAAAATAAAAATAATGACAGTGACAATTATTACTAATTAAAAAGTAAGTTTGGAACCAATAAGGTTGCGGATCCTGCCCGTTTTCGCTCGGGTGACGTCTGCGGTCCATAGCAAATATAGAGTAAGTTTGTAGTCTTTTAACTTTGAAGCTTCTTACTGTTGGACAGGTGGTACTACATGGTAAGCATGTGTGCTTAGTATAAGTGGTCATCTAGGTAGGTACCACCGCGGTATCAAATAATTAAATCGTACAAAAATTACCGTCTTGGATTTGAAGAGTACCTACTGTAGCTCAATGATTTGTAGCTGGTGCAATTACTGAGACTAACATTCAAAGGTAACAAAGTAATGAGCGCGGAACAACTCCCTAAATTGTATTTTGTTATTCAAAGTTCTAGGTGTCACTGCAATGAGGACAGGCGTTATCTCTTACCATCAGAGAGGAGATCGTTTCGTTCATGTCAGTACTTTTACATATTATATTAAAGTTTGATATTTATTTAATGTGACCGAATTTTCACTGTCATTATTTTTATTAAGTGCTTGTAAAAAAATACACAGCGACGTAGATACTTAACATACCTAAGCTATTTATCATGGTCGATGCAAAATCTACAGTTTGAAAGAAAGATAAACAAAGAAGACATACAAAAAAAAGCAGTAACGACTCTTAACTAGTTTTACTCTTAACTACTCTTAACTAGTTTTACTCTTAACTACTCTTAACTTAACTCTTAACTAATTTTAGTATATGATTTATCGTGAATTTTAAATCTTTTTCATAGATTCGATTTAGTGTGAAAGAGAGTTGTATTACGAACACATCCAAATAGGTTTGAAACCAATGAAGTTATATGAATATTTATATCTTTAAAGTAAATGCTGATGTTATTTTTTACATTCATATTTGTCTTAATTGTCACGTAAAAAGTATCAAATAAATAAATAATATTCAAAATGTAGAAGGGAAAATACGAACACGAAGAATAATTTACTATGACATAGATAGTTTATTATGACATTAAGTGATTAAATAAAATTCTATTAATTTTTGACACAATTAAATGTAATAATAATTAGTATACTCCTTTTTTCAGGTCCTTACTGTTACCTGGTGCAATGAGGTTTGCACCAACGAGCTGGAACTAGAGTAACCACACTGATCTCTTATGCGTATACTACTGTTAATATACCAAATATTGCATACCCAAAAGGGCAGCTGTTGACAACCATTTGATAACACCAATAAAGACTGCTTATAATATATAACTTTGCTATTATTTTTAGATTTTTTAAAATTTGACATATTTGAATAACTTAAAACCCAAACCAACCATAACCCAAATAATATAGACAACATTAACTATAAATTGCTAACCGAAAACAAAGATTAGATCATGATATATAAAATATGATTTACTTGGTGGTAGATTTCCTTAGCAGGAGGTCGTCTAGGTAGGTACCACCACAGTACCAGATATTCTGCCGCCAAGCAGTAGTGTGTAAACATTACTGTGTTCCGGTTTGAAGGGTACTGCAGCTAGCGAAACTACAGGGCTATTGAGACTAACCATCTAGTCTCAAAGTAATGAGCGCCAAGGCAGCGATGCCCTAGACTTTGTTTTACTACTCAAAGTTCTGTGTTTCGCTGCAATGGTCATGGACAGACGTTATCTCTTAACATTAGGAGAGCGTTTCGTTCGTCTCATTACTGTTAAATAAACATAAAAATAAATAAATATGAGTCTTTTCCAAGTTGCGTAGATATAATATTTCAATTTCATCTTTTCTCGGTATCACGTAGAAAATTGAAGTTAAATATTGCTCCAACAGAACTATTCTTAGAACGCATTTATTGTGGATACGTTAAGTAGGTGAAAGTTATGTTTGGTTCAAGTTAAAAGAGATATAAAAGTTTTAGAAATTAAAAAAAAAAAAATTGGAAATAAATAATAAAAGTTTTTAAAGCTATGATAGCTCAGTGGTAATCACAACCGTTTCATAGCCCGTAGGCTCAAATCCCAATAATGAGCTTTAGCTGCCGGTGAAGGAAGACACCGTGATAAAAACCATAGTATGGTGGTAGGGTACTTACTAGTACTCAGATGGCTAGCTACCACCCTTAAGTTAAAAATCTGCCGCTAAGCATTTTAGTGCTGTTGGTGTGTTTCGCCATCCTCATTTGAAAGCCAGTTCCATTCTAGGTGGGTTGTGATCAAACACCTAGCCTGTCACATTGTAACTTTAATCTAAAAGTAATATTACTTGAACATTTGTTTTAGTCATGGGATTTTTTTATTTGGAACGAGATTAACATTCAGTTAATTAGGTAGGCTAGGTAATTTTTAATGGTCACAAGGCTATCTTTTGTTTGTTCATATTGGCGTTGGGTTGTAAAAAATACTTA
This sequence comes from Biston stratarius, assembly GCA_950106695.1. NCBI lineage: Eukaryota > Metazoa > Arthropoda > Insecta > Lepidoptera > Geometridae > Biston > Biston stratarius. The sequence continues at coordinate 30,239,217 of OX467109.1, forward strand.
TTTTCAGTTAGTGTCATGCGAGTGATGACTAGGCCTGCGCCACACACTCATACATACACACACGATTTTACTAGAACAAGTTATGATTTGACCTTGCGCGTCTACACAGTGATTTTAGTCATGAGGCCCATAAGACCTCACTTCGCTAGTTAACGTTTTTTTTTGATATCCTGTCTTTAATTTATTAGATTATGATGCTTGACACCGGAAAACTTCACACGTTTACACAACGATCTTAGATACCTACTTATGAGGTTCATGTGACCTCATGCTCGTTAATTTTTCTTAAAAATCGCTCTTCCTTCTTTTAGATTTACTGCTTTAAGTCGGCATTGGTCGAATCCAATGCCGAATTGGTCGAATTGGTTGGTTGGAATTGGTTGAAGTGAAAAGTGAAGCTATAACTAAAAAGCAAAATGCCTAAATTGTATCTCAGCGAAGAAAAGTGCCTGAATTAATCGCTTTCTTCTCAATACTCAAATAGCGCATCAAGCAAAGAAAACCAGGCAATAAGACCGTGCGGCCCTGAGCTGAACAAACCCAGTAAAGCGTACCCTCCAGCTGAAATATCTACCCTCTGCCTTCGAGAGCGAAATGTGTGCACTGTCACTACCTATCTAGTAACCCCGATATAGCGCCTACTTGGGTGTGTTGGTTGTAAGCTAAACTAACTAAAGGTCAATAGCGCTGAAAAGCATTCTGATCACATTTCATTTTTCTTGTGACCTTTAAGATTAGTTTTTAATCACCATCATTATCATCAGTCCATCGAAGTCCACTGCTGGACATAGGCCTCTCCCAAGACACGCCACTTAGCTCGACCTTCGGCTTTTCGCTTCCATTCACCGCCAGCTGTCCTACGTATATCGTCACTCCATCGAGTTTCAGGGCGTCCTATGTTACGTTTGCCAATTCACGGTCTCCATTCTAGAACACGTCTACCCCAGCTTTATTGGTTCTGCGACAGACAATGTCCAGCCCATGGCCACTTCAGCTTGCTAATACGCTGAGCTATGTTTGTGTCCAGAATAAAAAAAAAAAAACTTTACGGAGTAGGTTCGATTTTGACCACATCCTGCCTGATGTTGAGCAACGATGTGGTCTAGGATGGAACACGCTTACCTAGAAGGAACCTGTTTACTCTTGATTTGAAGACACTCATATTGTACCTTTCGAGAAACACAGACATCGGCAAAGAGTTTTCCGGTGAGATATTTTTTTATACAATTGTCTTTTTATTTAAAACACGTTTTCTTAAATTGTAAACAAGACTCACTTTATGGTAATGAGGTTTTACGTAAATGATAAAAAAAAATATGAAAATTGGGATTGAGCCTTCATTTTTTAACTCTGAATAGGCTTGCGTTTTTTTAAACGAAATTGGCTTGCGTTTAATTGCTAACTCGCCTATAACGATATGCTCTACGCTCTACGTTATGGGCACGTTCATTAGAAGAAACTAAATTAAAAATGTAACTTAATATTCATAAGTGCCTTACCAGGGCCTAAACTAAATAAATGACTTTTTGATTTTGATTTTGACTGATTCTGACCCGCTTCCATTCCACCTTCCATCGCGTGCTTCAGAAGCAAGCAATCACGGCTTACAGAGACCTTGTTTTATGATTTTGACGATTTAAAAATAAGAGTTTATTGAATAACTAGCAGATAATTATAATTTGAATGAATTTGACATTTAATCATATTGACAGATTTTATATTTGACATAATATTATTATATTGAAATATGCTATGATTCATGATTTTGTCATTTTTAATATTATTTTTAAATATGAATGGAAAAAGTGACCGATAACTTTGGTGTTGTCAATAAAACATTTCTATTTGATTCACTCGCGACTTGAAGGCACCCAGATTGAATCGGGAAACGCGCACTCTGGCAGAAAATTCCATTATATAGCGGTTCGTATGATGAATGTTGAATCACAGTGGAAAATGATCCTGCCCGATGTCAAACAGTAATAAACTAAAATAGAGCATTGCTTACTTAGAAGAAATCAATTTAATCTGGATTTCAAGATCCAAACAGCAATTTTTCGATAACTGCATACGTCTACTCTCAAACCGGAATGGAAAATGCATACGTATATCAAACTGGAATGGAAAAAACCGCAAGCTTCATAAAGAACATTCAGAGAAATTGAAGTGAATTTCATTCTGAGAATTAGACGTCAGGGGAACCTATTATTAAACTTTATTATATTTTATTTTACAACACTGAAATTGACAATCCAACCCACTGTTTGTTTCTTGTCCCTTGCCTTCAAATAAAAAACAAAGCTCATTTCGCGTAGAAACAAAAATTAATTTGTTCACAAGATAAGGAATCCAATTTAAGGCTGGTAGATTACCCCCAATCTTCAGGCGATGAAATGAATTTCAGTGTCTACAATGTCAGGACACTATATAATACTTTTACAGTTTGTATAAAAGATTTACAAACACATAGATGTGTGTTTTGTCTAAAATTTACGAAAATAAGTCCTGCATTTATATATTTTATTAATGTGAGCGTGTGTTTATAGCTGAAATAACTGTATGATTTATTTGTGATTATTTAATTTACCATCTATTACATTAACAAAAATCTAACCTAAAATTAACACTAAAATCATACATACTTATTATTTACAAACTAGTAATAAAAAAAAAATCCTTGTCACCTAAGAATTATAGGCTTTTTGATATTAATTATAATTTTGATTATTTTTATTTTTTTATTTTTTACGAATACTTTAATTTAATAAAGTTTAATTGAACTTAATTAACCAATTTAGTCCAGTGCAAACGAACTTTTTAGTAGATATTTTTCGCGATATCAGAGTTGTGTTGATGAGGAGAATGACCTCGTAAGGGTTTCGTACATCCCAAGCTTCTTAAAAAATTACAAAAATACATGTATTTGTAGGTAAACGCGGTAATAAAATGTTTAAATCTCATTAGAAGTACATTAGTGGTTGTTTTATTTTCTACCTGGTAAAAGTAGGTGTAGAAATATGCATGTTTTAACTGGTAAATATGACTACAGCTCACCTCATGTTAAGTGACGGGGTTGGTCGGTAAACACACTCAGCCTGGAATGAGAACTGGCTCTGGTTTAAGTGAGGCTGCCGGAACACACCGTTAGGTGCTTAACGGCAGTTTTTCAACTTGAGTGTGGTACTAGAAAGTATCCCGACCATGTTATGGTTTCCTCACGATGTTTTCCTTCACTCAAGTACATTGTTAGGATTTGAACCCACGCCCCTCAGCGTACGGTTCGACCATGCTAACCACTGAACTATTATCGTTTCAAAATGTGTTTACTTTGTTCCGTGTCTGCACCCGTCCACATTAGCCAATGTTGATCTTTATTATCTCCGTAATGGAGTGTGCTGAAACAAAAATATGGTACTAAATGCTTACCGTATCTAATCATCGCATTAAAGGGCGATATTGGGGTCCCGTATCCAATTCCATATCGCATCCGTATTCGCATTGTTTTTGAAACGATTCACATGATTTTTTTAAATAAACAAAACTTACTTCTTTCGGCAATTGTTTTGGGTTAATGTTAAACTTTTTTTAAATGCACAAGCAATAAGACAAACGAAAGTGTTCAGACCATTGCAGTGCAATTCAGAAATTATATTAAAAAAATAAAGTCCAGCCTGTGTACTCTCAGCTCCTTATTGAGATATCTGTTAGGCGCCCACGAAAAAGCTATGCGACTGCGAACCTTATTACGCAGATATACGATATGAGATCGAGTAGCTATTTACTGATTTTGCAATAAGTAGATCAAGGTACGGGAATGGACGATAGGAGCTAAAAACAAACAATCAAGTTAAGAACCTCCTCCTTTTTGAAGTCGGTTAAAAAAATACACCATGTTAAAAACGAACTAAATAGATTTTTCTTTCATTCTTACTCACATTTGAAAATGAAGCCATAATACCGCCATATAGATTTTTTTCTTAAAAAGTATAGCCTGTGTTTTTGGGGATGATGTAAGGATTCTAACGATATACCATACATCCAAATTTGTTAAAACATTTAAAAGTAGTGGTGTAATAAAGAAACTCTCTCTGGTAAGCGTGGAATGCGTTACCTGAGTGGGTGTCCCCTGATGGATACAATCTGGGTGTCTTCAAGTCGAGAGTGAATCGGTATCTTCTAGACGAGCGTGCTCCATCGTAGATCGCATCTTCACTTAACATCAGGTGAGATGGCGATCAAACGCAAGCCTATTCATAATTAAAAAAAAAAAAAAACTCATACGTAATATACAGATACACAAGCAAGAACCTTAAAAACAATTATTTTCCTATTTTTGAACAGTCGCGTAAAAAAGATTTGAGCTGGTTAGTTTTGGATAACTTTTCATTTTAAATAGAGATACAAACAAGCACACAAGCAAGTCTTGATGGTAAGAAATCGACGCCGTCTATAGACAAATCAGGACAATATTCAAGGTAAGGTTTCTGTTAACGTGTTTCTTGAAGCGACCCAAGTTAAAGCTCAGTGGAAAACCCTCACGGGGAAAATTATTCCATAGTAAGTACGCATGTAGGCGGAAAGAATGGCACGACTTAACCGTTATGTGACTTCCTTATTACTTGGTGGTAGATTTTCTTAGCAGGAGATCGTCTAGATAGGTACCATCGCATTATCAGATATTCTGTCGTCAAGCAGTACTGTGTAAACATTACTGTGTTCCGGTTTGCAGCTAGCAAAATGACAAGGCTGTTGAGACTAACCATCGACTCTCTTAATGAGCGCTAAAGAAACGTCGCCCTATACTATGTTTTCCTACTCAAAGTTCTGTGTATCGTTGCAATGGTCATGGACAGGCGTTTTTTCTTACTATGAGGAGAGCGCCTCGTTCGGCCCATTACTATTACATAAAAAAAAAAAAAAAACTATAAGCATCGAAAGCATACAATTTTTAATTTCGTCTCGTGCCCGAATGTTCGATATTTTATTTAAATATAGATCGCCTTATCAATCTCTTGACGTTGGTAACCTTAATATGGTGTTGTTCGGAACCATTGGCCTGTGTACCGTCTTGCCGCTTGACGAAAATTGACAATTTGTTATCTAAGTCCATTACAACGGAAAAGTAAGCTCAAAAACATTTTTGTAGCATTATGATACAAATAAGGCAAATAAAAATCTCTATTATTGTCTGTTTACTCTAGTAATTGCGTTCTGTTTATTTTTCAAGTCATTATTATGTCGTTAAGTGCTTTTGCTTTTATAAATGTATCTCATAATCGTAAGACTCATTTTCCTGTAATTGTTTGAATCACATTGTGCTTTAGAACTTTAACCCGTAATAGAGTGGTTTATGATTCTTTATTCTTATTCATTCTTCCAAACGAATTCTCCTTTTTGTGTAGTTGCGTAAAAAACAAGAGCAGATAAAATGTTTTGAACAGGAGCACGAACTATTCGGAAATCCATATCATTACATATTTTTTAAAAAGTCTTCCGCTGCGTCTGTCTGTGTGTCTGTCTGTTCACGTAGACTTAAAAACTACTGAACGGATTATCACGCTAGTTTCACATGTAGATAAAGTGATTCATGAGGAAGATTTAGGTGTATAATTTGTGTAAATTGGTTGAAATATCATAATTGTTGGAAGAATTGGAAAAAGTCAAGACACCTGGGAGCTTTCATCGAAAACGCTGCCTAATCCCTTTGAGATACATATAACAAAATAATGCATGCATATTTAAAGGAGGCTTCAGGTGACCAGAATGCTGGCATCTACTTTGGTCAAAAGCTTAGCATTGCCATCCAACGTGGCAATGCTGCCAGCATTCTGGCCACATATCCCTCATCTGACGGCCTTTTTATTTAATTTTAAGTTAGTTTAGTTTTCTCTAGATGTTTTAAAATAAAGTCTAATTATTTATAAGATTTAAAACAGATACTGAGTAAACATTTAGATCAACTAAATTATTGTCTGTAACATATTTTTAAAATAATGCATGGTGGGATATTTCTCTTCTATAAATCTAAAAGAAAGTCCGCGGTGGCATATATCTACCATTTAAGGATAGCTTACTACACCCATTCTTATTACCCATGCGAAGCTAAACTAGCGACCCCGCTAGATTAGTATAATTATGGAGCGAATATTTGATTGAATCATGCGTTACTTTGATATACTAAAGATGTTACTATAAAAACTGACATGGTTCTGACACATTAACAACGATAATTATTTCTGTAATGTATTATTATTATCGTCCACCCATAAGGTGGACAGACGACCTCGTAAGAACCGCAGGAACGCGCTGGATGCGAGCCGCTTCCAACAGGTCTTTATGGAAGTCAATAGGGGAGGCCTATGTCCAGCAGTGGACGTCCTACGGCTGAAATGATTTCAATTTTTTTATTTTATTTTTTCTATTAAAAATATTCCTAGAATTCGGCATAAATTTAAAATCTTAATAAATTAAAATAACTAATTATATATTCTGAAATGTCTTTATATATTCTCGCTGCAATAACCACTTGCCAAATTGGTTGGCTGTTTTGTACATCCTTTTTTATTTAGAAATTTTCTCTTTTTTTCTCTTAGGTATATAAGATTCCTTACTCATAGTAAAGTCTTAAGACTTGTCCAGCCAACCGCATCCTACACGATGATTACCGGAGCAGGCTAGACAAGGGCTCAGGGGTACTACGTAGGGGTAATGACATTTTGACATCAAAAAGATTCCGCAAATATCTCGATGCTTCGGGCGAGGTCAAAGCTTCATGTGATCCGCTCATCTGTCAAAGGATAGATTGGAATGTGTGGTGTGCATTCGGTTTTTATTTCAGAGACGACACTGCTTATCTTTCAATCGTATAGCACAGGTTGGCGGGTCCATGTCGTTGCAGGAACGGTTACACGCACTTGCGCTTAGGCCTTTTTTTTGGTTGATAAGCTAGGTGTTTGAATATAGCTCACCCGATGCCAAGTAACGGTGTGGTCGAAGATGGTATACATATCTAGCCTGAAATTAAACTTGCTCTCAAGTGAGGCTGCCGGAACTGACCGTTAGACGGCAGATTTTCAACTTAAGGGTGTTAGAAAGTTACCACCGCGCCATACTCTTGAAACCCAGGTGTAAGTTTAAGGCCCTTTTTGCTCACCTTCACTGCTTCACTGCCCGTAATCCTATCTCTACCGAATTTCCAACGTATTTATGATTCTATACTGTTTTGGATACTCTTTCCAGCAATTAATTTATGGTTATTCTTGGCAATCTTTTCTTTTAATAGATTATAAAGATATTTTGATGATATTTCATATTTTTTACGTAATGTGACATACAAAACGCTTTATTAATATAACCTTGTATAATTTTCCAAAAGTTGTGTTTTTTCGAGTGTTTAAATGTACAAAAATAGTGGTGTTTTATTCATGAAGTGTCGAAATACATACGTGCACGAGTATGGGAAAGTGTGGTGAAATATGACTTTTTGTGGTACTTCCAAAACACTGTTAAAACATTGATTAATTTATGTACTTCTCCATAATCAAACCGTCAACGCTTGTATTATAGTTGTCCTTACTTTACGAGAGCATTACTGGACTTGACCTTGACTTACATTGTGTACTTTATTTTATCTAATATCTACTTGAAAATATCGAAATACTTGACACTGGCAAGATGTGCAAAGTGCGATATCAAAAACAAAGAGGGGGATAAAAGGTAAACTAGTTTGCAGCGATGACAGCCTTTGTGTTTATAGAACACGTCATCCCGTCCGGTATATGATTTTCCACAACTGTTGTATCAAAACTGGGCCAATTCCTGATAAAATCTGAAGCACTGGAGTGGATACCATCCCAAGTATCTAGATTTAGATATTAAATATATCATTTTGGTGACAATATGTTAGGCAAAGTGAAGACAGGTAAAGTTACTAAAAAATACTTACCTATATACTTTATGTTACTTATTTACTTATGTACATGTAGGCACGGAACAAATATCCATGTTCGTCACACAAATAATTGATTGATACAGGCGTTACTTTACGGAAGTTTATTTTGAGTATTCAATAAATATATTTTATGTGTATTTCTGCTTAAAAGTCGTTTTGGTTACCACAGAGACGAGGTCAATTTAGGTAAATATTTAATTTAAATATATATTTAAATATTTAATTTAAATAATATTGAAATATTTAATTCAAATAATATTTAAATATTTAATTTAAATGATATTTAAATATTTAATTTAAATATTAATCTAATTTGATGACAATTTTTAAATATCTATCAGAAATATACCTTAATATCTAAAACTAAAATCCGTCATAAACTTAAAAAAATATTTAATTATATCTAATTAAAATAACCACAAGTATTTATATCCTCTTCTCGCTGCAGTTACCAGTAATTGCCGACACGTGTTTCACCACATGAGGCATTCTCAGAACAAGTTGACTCTACGAATACTACTTAAATTCGTCAAAGAAATGTTTATCCTGAGTAGAAAAAGAACCCACGAAGCAGTTACAACCAAGCGAGCTAACAGGGCATTCTAATAAACGAACGATGTGCACTGCGGTCTTCCGTTTACTGGAACCGAAGACCGGAACTCAGTAATCTTTACACAGTTAATCAATCACAGCTGTGCAAACATTATTCTGTTGTGTGTTTGAAGGGCTCTGTAGCTAGCGAATATACGGGGCTAATAAGACGCCCAATCAACTTTTTCAAAGTAAATAGCGTCTATGGAGTTTGTTTTACCTGAAGTTCGGGGTACTGTTGCAAAGGTCATGGCGAGGTGTTGCTTCTTATTATTTCAAAAGTAACTAAGTTCCAAATTCCATTTTCTCATTGCTTGTTTACAAGAAAAATATTTTTATACTTTACATAACTACTGACCCGACCCAGCTTTTGACATACAAAGCTTCCGAGAAAAAATCTGAATGATATCAAAAACCGTATGAACATCTGTCGAGAGGAAATATGCATATAAGTAACACACGAAACCTAATTTCATTTTATATTATTATTGCAGTTTTTATTATAGTTGACAGGTTAAGTTTTTGACTACAGTCACCTGATGTTAAATGACGGTGTGGTCGACGATGTTAAATAAACCTAGCCTAGGAATGGAACTGGCTCTCAAGAGAGACTGTTGACACAGACCGTTAGGTGCTTGTTATTTTCAACTTGAGGGAAGTAATTAGCCAGTCGAGTACTAGAATGTACCGTGCCGCCTCGCCATGGTTTCTTCATGATCTTTTTCTTCACCGACAGCTCCAGCTCATTGTTGGGGTTTGAACCCAAGCCCTTCGGCGTGTGAATCGACCGTGCGAACAACTGGACTATCATTGCTACAATATAATTGATTTAGAAAATGAATGAAACCTCAATATTGTTCTCTAGCGGAAGCTAAATGAAAACGCACATAAATATGGTTACGCATCAATTTGACGTATTTGTGTGCGTGTTAGCTCGCGTATAACAAGCAAAATTGTTCCACTATTACGGTTTCATGTTTTCTACGTAAATTTATATCAGATGAAACTTCTTATTGTTTAATCGTATCGGAGTGCGGGTGTCGGTTCCCATACAGGATTTACGATCCAGGTGAATTTTTTCGAAAGTTGTCCAACTGACTTTTGCGACTCATGTTTGTTTGTTCTTCTGTCACTTTAAGTGTATGTGTGTTCTTTAAGAATTTGAACACCCCGCTTTCTGGATAATATCAAGATCGAACACGTCTATCATTTACGCCAAAACTTTTATTTAAGTGAGTTTCAATAAAACAGACATTTATAAAAGCAACAAATAATACGAAGAGTTTCTGCGAATTCACGTTCCGTCTCCCTTCTGATGGAATGCAAACTTATCAAGAAAGAAAACAGATGAAAACACACAAAAAAAACAGAGAAATGCAAACGCTCTAGCAGAAATTAGATACTGCATTACTATGTGCAGAGGCAGAGAGTAATGTATTTTAACTGCATAAAGTACACAAGTACCAGGTAGCCCTGTTCACAGATACAAACATAGATTTTACGCAGAGGCGTCCACAGCGCGTTAAATATTCGCAGTAATAAAAAGTAAGACCAACTGGTATCGTTGTCGCATCGGCTCGTCATGTTGGAGAGGTCGGTATACAATCTGGGGCACACAGTCAACAACCGTGTACCCGCCTCCGTCTGGGATGCACCTTCCACCACGTGCTTCAGAACCAAGCTAAGATCTTGGTTGCTAGAGACCTATAATATTTAAAACTAAATGATTAGTAAATTTCTAGTAAGTAATTTTTTTGACATTTTATTATAATGTATTCCGGTAGAAAATCGACAAGGTAGCAACTCTACGACCATACTCAAGGTATTGAAGCCGTAACTCCAGTAAAGTATCGCTGCCAATTAATCTCCTGGCGCGCCTCTCGATCGACTCCAATGTGTTAAGTTAGTACCTACTTTGAACAGCCGTCCCTTAGGTGCAAAAAGTACTCCAAATATCATCTGATTAAAATTTCTACTGACTCAATACATCATCTGATTAAAATTTCTATTGAGTCAATACATCATCTGATTTAAATTTCTATTGAGTTAATACATCATCTGATTTAAATTTATATTGAGTCAATACATCATCTGATTTAAATGTATATTGAGTCAATACTGAATAAGCAACCGAAGCAGTCTAATTTGTTCACTTTATGCAAGAATGATGTTTGATATTTTTATATTACGAAGCAATGAGGCGAACCAGACAGACGCTTCTCGGCTTGAGGCCCAGGATTATTTTTGGTAATAAACAGCGCATTTTGCGGAAAATTTCTATATGTTCATGAAATCTGTTCATTAAATTTCTAATACCTTCGTTAAAAGTATGGCGGTTTCCGATTGCGACCCAATATCAATCTCAGTAAGTCCGTCGAGTTTCCCTATTGTTCAAAACTAAGTTCACAAGTAAACTTCTGTAATGCCTATAATTAATACGAAAGGTACACTGTGTATAGATATTCGAGTATACCTTTCTATTCAACTTCGAAACCAATTTAAATTCAGATGAAGCTTACAAAGGAAATTTATAGGTGCAGAGGGATTGGATTATTTGATTACTCCTGGGAAAGCTAATTCATGACCGATCTTAAATTCATGATACCGTTTTGTAGGCAATGCGTGCCGAATTACATTCTTTTTGTGACGTGACCTGTGGAACTCTCAATGCTTATGTCTAGAGACTAAGGTAGTATCGGGTTCCACTGAAGAAAGTATCGTTAAAATCTTTTATGGTTTAATGTCAAGCTTAACAACGATAAAAATATGAACTAAAATATCCATTTCACAATATCTCTTTAATTGAGTTGACACCTGATATAAATTAACTGTTTGTGGTCTTCGTGAGATCTTGGAACATTGATTATCCTGGTTTACTATTGCGCGAACAACTTGGCTGTAAAACTGGCTTGGCTATTACATTTATAATTAAAAGTTATAATGCACATAATAATATGCAGAAGTAGTATTTCATTGTAGTTTTCGCAGTATTTCTTTTAGTATGGTTAATTTGTTTACATAGAAAGAAAAAAAGTATTTTTTTAATTTTCTAACATCATTCAAGATACAAACACACAAAGACAACTTAGGGACAGTCATTGGACTAAATTTGTAATTACATATATTGTAAATAAAATCATCCAGTAGCTCCAGAACTAAATTGAAAGTTAATAACGCGTAAATGAGCCAGAACTGTGCACAGAAATCATTAAAATCTCATAAAGACTTGACCTTTATCGACATGCAATAATGAAGTTGGAAAGGTAACAGAATAAATAACAGTAGATACGAGTATTAACGGCTGAAGTTTACCACCAGGTATGCTTATTGAGTATTCCAAGTACTTAATGGTGAAATTTTAATATGTTTTGGAAATCGAGTTTCGATATTATACCCTTCTCGCAATAGGTTGTTTTATCGAATTTAGAGTCTTATCTTTCTTAGAATTTCAAGCAAATTTCGCGCGTCAAGCAGACATCAAAGACGCATCGAGGGTTCTCTACCGTCACAAATTATACCTTACTACTTGGAATAAGATATTGTTTTCCATAGTAAAATTCGAAATCTCAGCTTGAGTTCCTTTAACGTGGGTAAATTTTACTAAATATATTTGTTTTTGTTTTACTCACGTTTATTTATGTCATATATTTCGACTATAGTTACGACCACATGACACCAAAGCAGAGCACAAAGCGCGTGCGGGAATCTTTGAAGAAAGGATGTGGCCGAAGCTATAGTCGGAGCATCCAACATAACGTGAGTAATTTCGCATGAATAAAACAAAAATGTGTTAAAACCACGTAGTGGCATCCATAGTAAGATATAATATGTTGTTAGAAAGTAAATATAACGGAGTTTATTTGATTGTGCAGTTAGCTTGAAGATAATAAGCAACTTATTAAAAAATAACAAAAAATTCTGCCGGTGATCCATTATAATAAAGTTATTAAAGCCTCTTTTTAATTTAGTGTTATGTTGTCTTGGGTTTTTATTGTGATATTTTAATTAATTTGAATTGACGTTGCTGTGCTGACAGGGTCCATATTTGACTGTGTATATACCATATACATACTACTTAGTAATTATAACATCTTGTACTGTATGGAAGCAATAAATATCTTAAATTTTGACATTTTGCAATTTAAATTTATTAATATGAAATTTATTGCCATTGCTATAACACCTATGTCAGTATTATTGTTATTCAAAAGATTTATATTCGACACTGAGCCGAAGAATGTCGGAACTTGTTGACAAAATTGCTGTGTACAAAATTGTCTTTGTCTTTGTATGTAAAATAAACCAGCTTAAGCCATAAAATTCCTTAAATCCGGGCACATAAGTGAAGTATACGGCTCCCCGGGGCATGTTTGTCAAATGAAACGGTACACAATTAAGCTTAGGGCTTACTTTATCTTTAATTAAACAAGTCTTTGGTGATCTGTGACGGGACTCCGCCAGAATATTACTGGTGTACCTATTGTGTATTTATGTACCTGACCAGAAAAAAACAGGAAGTTTGTCGTTACCTATATGTTGTTTTTATTTAAATACTTGTATAAGTTTAGTACGTTTTGTAGCAATGATACAAACCCCAACAATGAGCTTTAGGATATTAAGAAAATGTAATTTAATAATTTAGTGTTTCCGAGTCAATCCTGTCTTTATTAACTGGCCCACTGCTGGGCGTGGGTCTCTTCTCATTGTGAGAAGTGTAAGGCCATAGTCCAATAAACATTTTGTGTTTGTAATGTATAATTTAGTTTAAGTCCTGTTGACGTCTTCCTTAGTAAATGTATACCGAAACCTTTTTAACCTAATGTTAAGATATTAGGTACTTATGTTAATACAACATTTTGTATCTTTGCATATAATTGGTGTGGTGATTAAATATATATATATATGTATATATAACTATATTTTAAAATAGATTTTGAAACAAATGTGGGAAAACGGATCGCAATGGCAAGGGGTGCTCTCTCACCTTGATAAAGTGTAGAAGAATAGAGATGTGAACTTATTAGACATGGCTTCTTTCCATATTTTATGATTCAACGGAACATATTGGTTTTGATTGCGTGTGTGATATGCGACATAAACGGCTGTATTTTTTGATAACGCTTAAAAGTTTGATTTTTTCACAGCTCCGAGAAATTGCAGTGCAGTAACTGAGTATTTGATATTAATTTCAACTTAATACACGTTTAAAAAAAAAACCACAGACAGTGAACGTGAGCAGGGGCAAAGAAGTGATTCTATAAAGGTTCCTGTTTTTCTTTTGAGGTACGGAACCATAAAAAGTCAAAGCTTAAAATGTTTTCTTTATAAAGTTTTTCCTGTCTACCTATCTCAATCAGCTTTTTTATACCAACAAACGACACGAAGGGCATTTCTCAGCATATTGAAAAAAATTATACGTGAGATAGGCTATTCAGCTGCTTTTCTCCAACATTTAGTGGCCCTAAACGAACCTAGCGTTCTCTAATAAAGTAAGCTACGATCTATAAAGCTTGCGAGAGATATGCCGAGTTACGATCCTGCCGCCTTAACTGTCGTGCCACGTGCCTCGACTTAATTACTTTCAACCGGGAACGCTATTAAATCATAACTAAGAACGGTTGAACCAAAATGAAAGCTTATTAAAATTTGTGTTGCGTACATTTTGGGGTATCTATTTACTGTGTATTTTTTTAGTTATGCGAACAATTTTGAGCTATTCGAGCGATAGCTAGGTTTTTTTTTTTTTTTTTAAATCGCTGACAGGCTAGTTGTTTTACCACAGCTCACCTGATGTTAAGTGACGGTGTGGTCGAAGATGGTAAAGCACACCTAGCCTGGAATGGAACTGGCTCTCAAGTGCGGTCACACCGTTAGATGCTTGGCGGTAGATTTTCAACTTGAGGGTGGTAGCTAGCCAGCCGAGTACTAGAAAGTACCCTACCACCACGCTATGGTTTCCTCACGATGTTTTCCTTCACCGGCAGCTCAAATACATTGTTGGGGTTTGAACCCACGCCCTTTGGCATGCGAACCGACCGCGCTAACCACTGAGCTATCATCGCTACAAAAATTGCTAGATCCTAAATTAATGTTTTACTAGCTGTGCCCTATGGTTTTAAATGCGGTTTTCCAGTGAAATGTATGTGTGAATCAAAGGTGTAAGCTATTTTTATTCCAAATATCATTTCAAACTCGTCTAGCCGTATCAGCGTGAAGAAGTAAAAAACATACACGCATACGTCTTAATTTATAATATTTGAATGACAAATGACAGCTCCCTAATTCTTTTGCTATTTTCAAATTTTCGTTTTTTTTTTTTAAATCAAAACAAGCCGTGACCATTAAAATTATCACTTTAATAACTTTGTAGTTCCATAAAGTTTGAAAGCACTGAGTTACGGGCAGTAGCAGGGCGACTGTATAACTGCAATTACTTACTTTAAAACAGTAGAAAATAGCGACATTGTTAATAGTTAATAGGGGAGAAAGATTTCTAAGAATTTAGAAGAGAAGAAGATTTCGAAGTGTATTCAACAGAAACTTCAATTATTATTATGTATGGAGCACATTCAAAATATATTCAACTGAACGTAAATGATCTAGAGAAAACTAAACTAACTTAAAATTAAATAAAAAGGCCGTCAGATGAGGGATAGTTTATTTCGAAGTTAAAAGATTGACTTGTAACATTGGTGTTATCAATAAAATATTTGTATTTGTATTTGATTCATTGAAAAATATTAAGCTAAAACAAACTTTAATATTTGTTTTTCATTTGGTGAAAGGTGTTTTGAATATTGAAGAAGACTATTTGGACTAAGACTAATAAAAGACTATAATATAATAATATGAATAATATAATATGAATATTTTGGAAGACTATTTTTGACGGATTTGGTGTTTGACTACAGCTCACCTGATGGTAATTGACGGTGTGATTGATGATGGTAAATACACCTAGCCTGTAATGGAATTGGCTCTCAAGTGAGGCTGCCGAAACACACCGTTAGGCTCTTGGCGGCAGATTAAATTTTTAATGTTTTTTCAATTCAAGGAGCTTTAACTTAAGGGTAGTAGCCAAGTACTAAAAATAACTCTACCACTACGCTACGGCTTACTCATGAAGTTTTCTTTTACTGGCAACTCTAGCTCATTGTTGGGGTTTGAACCCACGCCCTTCGGCGTATGAAACGTCCGCTAACCTAAGCTAACCACAGAGATATCATCGCTGTAAAATAATTTGAAAGTATCTTATTGTTACAAGATTTAAGAACCTATTTATCAGTGTATTTTATTTCGGTTTAGGTGCCTTTGATTTTACTGTTACGGAATGTTTCAACTTCGGCATCTACGCTCGTAACACTCGTAGCATGTAGAGAGTAAAGTTCAAAAAAAAAAAAACGACAATACCTGTTCTTTTTTATGTAATAAAAGCTTTTAAACCTTGAACACCGCCGGAAAGGTAGCAAGTCTGTAAATTTTCTACAGGATTAATTTCGGACGATTTTTTACTTCCATCCCCTTTTTGCTACAGGACAAGTAGAAAGACGGCCCACTACCACCCATACAAAGTGGAATTTTCTTGAGTACGTACCAAACGTTTTAACTCTACGTATCTCATCCGTACGGCCAAGAAATAGAACAAGCTGCCGGGTTCCTCGTTTCCTGAGAGATATAATCTAGATCTTTTCAAGGCCAGAGTGAATAGATGTCTTCTAGGTCTGCGTGCTTTATTTTCGACCACATCATCGCTACCATCAGGCGAGTTGGTGGTCAAACGCGAATTAATCCGTATTAAAAAAATTAAGTTACGAGTCGAACAAGACGCTCTCTTGAAAAATATATTAACCATCAGTTTCCACAGTAAGAGACTAAAGGAAGTTTTGGTGGGAACGTAAAACGTTGGAAAATCATGACGATGCATATTATTTTCCAAAACTTGTGTTTTTTAGAGAGCTTTTGCATGAAAGTAGCAGTTAGTGGTGTTTTAAACACAAAGTGTTGAATTACGCGCGTGAATGTGAGAAAATGGTATAAATAATATAGTATAATGTGGTGTTACATGACTTTTCGTGTTACTTCCAAAACTCCGTCAAAGGTCAAACTTACCTCTACTTTGCTAGGACATGACCGGTCTCGACTTAGTTTGTGATTTAGATTTATGTAACTTCATTCTTTATGAAATACTTGAAAATATCGAAACACTTGACACTGGCTAAAGCACGAAATAAGACGTCAAAAACAAAGAAAAAAAAAAGATATTTATTAATTATTTTTTATACACTGTTATAGGCTGTAATAAATCATACTTACAGTTAATTTCATACTGTGCTAACGTGAAACTGTGCTTAATGATTGAAAAGTTCAAAATTGCTTCGCCGATACTTCCCAAGCCGATCGCGAACCAACTTACCTCCAGGAAGTTCACTGCAAGGTTTTGCGATCAGTTCGTACGTCAGTGCTAAGCTGTAAGTAGTTTGAATTAACTAGTTTTTTTCTGGAGACATAAATATGACTTGTAACTTTACTGTTATCATTTACATTACATCCTAAATTCATTATTGTATTTCAAGAAAAACACATTTTTCAATATCATTTTTGATTTAAACTTCTAACGAGTCTGTCATTCTAAATTAGGTACGTTTCTTTTACAAAGTTCATAAATATATGATGAATTTTTGAACATTTTTTGTAAAGGTTATGTTTTAGAAGATAAAAATGCAAATTAAAAATCAGAATATGCGGTTTACGATAGAGCACGCTTGTCTACAAGTTGTCTAGAGAGGGACTTATCAATTTAAAAAAAAAAAACAATATAAAAAGTCACTAATAGAGTATAATGTAATAAAATTTTGAAATGAACATACCTACTATAAAAACAAAAACGGCGTCGAGATCGCTGCCGTGCCGTTGGATTCCCAGGACACGGGCGGCGTTACCCCATTGAAAGAAAGAAAATGACAGATAGAGTGTATTTATCAAACAATCATTTGATATCTTTACAGTGGTACTATAGCTTAATACACTACGGGTACTGTAATGAAATTATACTTGAACTTATGAGGAGGTACAGGGGTATTGAGACTAACCGTCGAACGTCTTGAAGTAATGAGCGCAAAAGCAGCGATGCCTTAGACTTTATTTTTTACCCAAAGTTCTGAGTACCGCTGCAATGGTCATGACGTACGATATCTTTCACCATCATCGTTTCGTTCGCCTTATCGCTTTTACATAAAAATAATTATAATTTGTCCTAACTTAAGCTCCAAGTGCCGTGGTGGTGCCGGCGTAAGAATTGTACCTCACCCTCTCTACCCGTGGTTGCCGTAAGAGTCGGCTAAGGGATGTAATCCGGAAGATGGGCAGCAGCGTTTTCCTTGAACAATCACACCTAACTGCGCTCGCCAACCCGCCTGCCAAGTGTGGCGAGTATTGGCAAAACCCCCCCAGGAGGAGGCCTATGTCCAGCAGTGGACGTCCTATGGATGATGATGTCCGATGTCTAAGCTCCAAGCTCCATGATCTTCAGAGAAACGCTCCGGGGAACATTGATATACATTTTACAAATCAGCCCATCAACTTTCAACTATACCACTGCTGGAAGTCTCGACTCATTGCGCAAAGGGTCTGGTAATCCCTGCTGGTCAAGTGCAGGTTGGCAGACTCCACATATCTTTCAGAACATTAAGAACTCTCAGATACGCAAGTTTCTTCACGATGTTTTCCTACACCGTTTTAAGCTATCGTCAATAAATAAATTAAGTACACGCATATAACTTAGAAATGACAAGTTAGACGGTCTACTTACCAATAAATGTATTGTGTCAAATAAAAAAATATGAAAATTTCAAAGTTTATTTACATTATTTACAAACACTGGTCTCTACAACTTAGTATTTAGATTTTTTATATCTGTCCTACACTTCAAGTTAGTAACACAAGACTCAAAAATATTAGTGTGCACATTTGTAAAATTATTTCTTATATTTATTCTCCAAAACTGAATCAATAAGTTGAGCTTAATGAATACGTACCTATAGTAAAAAAGCTTATTTTATTTTTAATTATATAATATTAAAAATTAAATTGTTATCGGTAGACTAATAAATAATCTCAGTTAAAATAATTTTGGTGAATTTCCTTACAATATGTCAAATACACTTCGTTAGAATTGCACGAAGGAACGTAATCAATAAATGAATAAGAAAATGAGAAGATTTTTTTTATATGAAAGTAGTTGCTCATTCATTATTACATTCTACATACAGTATAATAAGCGTAATATTCATTCAGGCTATTAGTCCCTTTAACATACAATAATTACTTCTTATCAACTAACAAATAAGAGTTTAATTCTAATGAAATTTTGATTACACGTCTTATAATTAAATGACTAGAATAACAATTCGTTATATTCAGACAACTTTCGATTGACGCCGTTGGTAGACAAGTCTTTCATGCTCAAAATTAAGGACTGTGCCACACGATGCGTTGCGATTCATAACGCAACGTATGCAACTGCAACGCGGTGCCTGAGCGCATCATGTTGTTGCAGTATTACTACGATATAAACTTATGGTAATACACAAAAAACTTATGGTAATACGTTATTGCATGCAACACTCAGATAGGCTTGTAGAAACTTATTTGTTTCAAAATAAACGAGGCTGTATTTTTAAGACCTTTCTACTGTAAACATTGCGATACCATGAGTAACTACAAGTACTTGTTTAGTGAATAAATAATCTTGATTGCCATTACAAAAAAATGTAATAAATAAATATGTTAATCTGTGGCACCGAGTTGCGCTCATCGGACTTGCAGAATGCGGACAGTAAAAAGCGCGGCAAATCAGGGCAGCGTCGCGTTTTTGTTTCAATAAAAACTGTAGCCACCACTGCAGTACATAGTGTGTCCAGATCCTAACTAGCGAAAGAGTTAGTTTTAAAATAAGGACTTTTCTACAAGTTACAATGATATCGTGATACTATAAAATAATCAGGAATGTGCTTTATGATCGTAGTATTAATTTGCATATTTTATGATTAGTGACGTTGGCAATATATTAGGCAACCAAAATTTCTATTTTGCCATAATAACAAATAAGAAAAAAAACTTAATTATAATTATAGTAACTAACATCAAACTAAGACTGTCGTCTTCTATCTATACAACACACAGCTCTTTTAAGATTTTCGGCAAAACCACTCTTCTGAGTTTGGACCTCTTTACATTCGGGCGTTTTCATCTCCGACTCAGTCTTGTCACCTCCGTGGTCCATATTTTCTATCTCATCGGATCACGTATCCGAAGGATATTTCACTATCAGGTCTAGTTCTTCTTCGTTCGGCTTCACGTTTCTCACTTCGGTGCCTTCGAATTTTTTTGGCCTATCAATTTTATTTTCAATATTGACTAGTACGTCAGCAAGGCACCTATGGTCGTCGGGTGACTTTACTTCGTCGTCGTGTATTTCAGTTTCTCCATTGTTGTTTTGATTATCTTTCTCTACTTCCCCTTTGCTATCTTCGTCATCGCTGTTCTCTTTTCCTTCTAGAATCATCTTGTGGGTTGCTTCTTCTATAACGCTGTCCGTTGGGGCTTCGTTAATACAGGAGTGTGTGAGTGTGAAAGGGAGCTTGATAGAGAGGTCTCCTCCCATAGCGCTAAAGATGAGCTTCACTTTGACGTAGTAAGAGACGTAAATGGCGAAGACATTACGGTCTTCGGGAGTGTTGTTGCTGAGAACGGTGGAAGCAAGGCTTGCACCAGTTTTGGAGTAGGAATCTTCAAGAGCTATCCAGTTTTTGGTGACACCTATCAAGATAAGAATAGTTTTTATCAATATTGCTGTGAATCTCGCAGCTGGCTTTAATAGAGTAAAAACGAGATTAACGTAACCTTATTCTTGACATGTCACATATGAGAACGAGGGAATGGCGATTTGACTCCTGCCCTGGCTAAGCCTACTGACGTTATAAAATCAAATCATACAATCGAAAGCCTTTTTCATTAGAAAACTCATAGACATATTTGCGTATCTGTCTGGAACGGCTGAGTATATTTTAATGAAATGCGGAAGAACATTAACGACGATTGGATTTGCTACTAGTTATACAAGTTTTAAGAAGTTTTTACAGAATTTACCCGTGTCATAAATGACATACGTAAAACATAAGATGTGTCTCAATTATTTGGTATCTTAATGCATAGGTTCTTTCAAACTTAAAGCGTGAAAATAAACTTTTCCTATATAACGGGCAAAACCATGCGGTACTGTTAGTATTTATAAATAATATGAACTAGTATAATGTTATTGAAGTAAACGGGAACTAGATTTTAATGACAGATACCAAAACATTAACGTAACCTGAAAAAGTCGACCCAGATCGATTTATATCTCTTCAATTTAATTGTGTGTAACACAAGGAAATATATTAACCTACAATTGTATATAATTTTAAAGGAACTCTGAACATTAGTGAAACAACTGGCAGCCTTTTTTTAGTTTTCTGTATAGACTATACCAAGCTCATGTTTGGCGTGAACGGAGTAGAAGTACTAGCACTCATTTAAGGAAACAGGGATGAAAGCTTTCCAGCTCCATTCTCGATAACCCCAAGGGACCAGACCAGCGCCGTCGGGGCCGCGGTTGAGTGGGAAAGCGTTCCCGTAGCGCCGGCACATAAGCGTCAGCAAGAAACACCTCAGGGTTTTTAGTGGGTAGGCTGATACTATAGTGGAGATTCCCACTGAACAACACATAAGTCGGTGGTATGAATAAGGGATTTCCATGGGCAAAAAGAAAATTGCTTTACCTCTGTGTGGGGTCAATGTATAGGTGTCAGTGTGTGTTTGACCCTGCAGGATGGGCGTGCCATCGCCTTTCACCAACGCCACGACGTTTTTGAACTTTCCATTAGAAAACATGCACACGTCCACATGTTGAACCACCAACGCCTGCCAACACAATATTTGATATAAAAAAACTGCTATTATTGATTAGTGTAAATACGGAACTCGTCAAAATAAATCATCGTAAGTGTCAGCTTTGAGACTAATCATCGAATGTCTTGAAGTAAAAAGCGCCATAACAGCGATGCCGTGAACTTTGTTTTATTACTCCCATTTGTACCATTGCAATGGCGATGAACAGGCACTGTCTCTTACCATCACCAGGAGAGCGTTTCGTACGTCTCTTACTTTCGTTATCAAAAGAAGTATTTAAAAAAAATATACAAGCTATGAAATAAATGCCGTGCCATCTAGATTGGCGCGACCTTTGTCGCACGTTGTCGTTCATAAGACAGCACCGTTGCACCGTTAAAAGTCACGCTTAACCTCTGATCTAAGTATGTGCCAGCTATACAAATGAGAACAAAATAAATTTCATAGTAAAAGCCCACATGTCCTATCCTACTCAACTGAAAATCAACCCAAAACAATGTGAAACGGACGGACAGACCTGTCGACTTCCATTCTCTTCAATGCCTTTTGGAAAATGAATACGTGGGCAGAACAATAGCTTTTTGACAGCATCGAGCTTCCACGTGGGAGTACGTTTCAGATAGCAATATTACTCGGTATTAAACTGAAACGTTGATTTTGATACTATTTGACTTTATATCAGCGAATAGATGCAGTCAGTTTGGTGATGAACTGAAAATTATAATCCAATTATGTGGTACGACACACATTAACTAGGCCACTTTTATTTGTTATAGATATTTATAGGCTCACCATCGGATCGGATTATGATTTCATTGCATTTTATCATGCAAATCAGAAGGAACAATATAAATACCAATTAACATTACTGTGTTTCGATTTGAAAGGTATTGCATCTAGCGAATTTACTGAGCTGTTGAGACTTTTGGATTTTGGACTTTGGATTGCTGCAGTGGTCATAGGCATATGCGTTATCTTTTACCATAAGGCGAATGTATCGTTCGTCTCATTACTTTTAACTTAATAAAAAAGTAGGTAAGTGTGGGATTCAATATTTGAGGCAACAAAGTCAGTGTTTTATGTATAAATTTTACTAAAGTACCGATTTAGAAATCATGAAAGTAATCTCATATTAGCAAATATTTTTTTAGTAAAAATATATTCATATACTTAATCGATATTACTGTAGGTACGGATGGCAAGACACCTGTCCATGATCATTGCGGTACCCAGAATATTGTATAGCAGCATGAAGTCCAGGACATCGGCAAAAGGCGCTCATTACTTTTTAAATGTAATCTATTGGGTTGCTAATTATTACCGGTTTTAAGGTCAGTCCCTTAATAGATTTTTTTTTAAATTATGAACTCATTGTACCTATACAATAAGTTCAATTTGGCTTAGTACTTACATCCGTTCCAAGTAGCTCTGTAATAATTGTGTTATACAAATAGATAGAATATACTGACCTTGATTCGACGCACAGTTTTGGATGAGTGATTCGCAATGACGACGCTCACTTTGATGCACTCTCCGTGGGAGTAGGTGGGCTTGTCTAGCCAGGCTTCGAGCTCCACCCTAGGTGACAAAAATACCAGAAACATTGTAAATAGGTGCTCTATAAACCTAAAAATGTTAAGCTCAGGGTTTTTTTATATTTTTTATATGGCTGACTAGCTATGTGTTTGACCACAACTCACCTATGGTTAAGTGACGGTGTGGTCGAAAATGGTAAAGCACACCTAGCCTGCAATGGAACTGGCTCTCAAGTAAGGCTGCCGGAACACACCGTTAGATGCTTGGCGGCAAATTTTCAACTTGAGGGTGGAAGCTAGCCAGCCGAGTACTAGAAAGTACCTTACCACCACGCTATGGTTTCCTCACGATGTTTTCCTTCACCGGCAGCTCAAACTCATTGTTGGGGTTTGAACCCACGCCCTTCGGCATGCGAAACGACCGCGCTAACCACTGAGCTATCATTGCTAAATTATGTTTATATTTATAGGAAGACAGGTTTATGTATGTAGGTTTATGTTTATGTGTATATCTATCTACATTATTTTGGTTTCAAGGGCACTGCAGCTAAAGATATGACATGGCTATTGAGGCTCACCATCGGATGTTTCAAAGTAATGAGCGCCAAAGCAGCGATGCTCTGGACTTTGTTTTGTTACTCAAAATACTGGATACGCTGCAATGGTCATGGACCGGTGTTATTTGTAACTTTTAAAACGTTTGCGTAAATAATATTATAATAATTCTTTTATTTCTTTAAACATTTTATACATTTACAATTTAGGTTAGTTGTTCTCTTTTAGGCATGAATTGCCTGTGCCAGAGGACAACGCTCTTCCAATTTTACACAACAATTCATGTAATTATCAGTAAATTAAACTTCAACAAACAGATCTTTACCACATACTAACTTTAAACAAAACTATTTTCATAATATAAGAACTAGCGTGGTTTTGATACAGTTTTATCTTATCCGGGATTACGTTTGATTATATCGGATACTCCGACTATAGTTTCGGCCACATCCGATAGCTTTCACGGAGACAAAGCTGAGTACTTCGTGTCTCGTCTTACTTCGAAGACAGAAATCCAGCATAAGTAAAACAAAAATTTCATAGTATTTTGTGCGCGGTCAGGTCACAATAATAAAGCGTTATTTGTTATCATTAGAGTATTACGATGGTTTAATTATTTTCACAGCGAACTAAGCGGTTTGATTCCACCTTCTTCGTACGAACCGCTAGACATTAGAATTTCGCTGCCCGAGTGGGTTCCCCGATAAATACAAAATAATGTATAAAATGTAATGATATTACGGAATTCACTTGTAACATTGGTGTTATCAATAAAATGTTTGTATTTGTATTTGTACAATCTGGGTGCCTTCAAGTCGCGAGGATCGGTTTGTCCTAGGCAAGCGTGCTCCATCGTAGACAGCATCTTCACTTAAAATCAGGCGAGATGGCAGTCAAACGCATGCCTATATACGTAATAAGAAAAAAACATAAAAAGTAGCTCTGAACTGCTCTCTAGAATTCTGTTACTTTAGTTCTAGACTCTCATTCACGCAAAGCTAAATACGGAGATAGGCTAGACACGTAAGTCGTAAAACAGAAAGCTCTGGGCCAAAATTACACTTACTGTGGTCCCAACAGGTTACGGCCTTCTACAAGATGGCGCGACGAACTTTATGGTTTCATTAAAGACTGGCAGAAAGAAGTTAACAAGACTAACAACACTGTAAAGTCGAGGTAAGGCTTTTTCGAACATTGGGACGTCATTTTTTATGACTTAATAAACTTGCGCTTGACCACCATCACACCTGATGTTAAGATGCGATCAACGATGGTGTGCGCTCCTAGAGGATACTGATGCATTCGTTACTTGAAGACACTTAGATTGTATCTATTAGGAAACACCCACTCATGTAGCGCATTCCCCTTTGTAGCCGTTCGCACAACGAAAGTGGAATCAAATCAATTCGTTTGAGGTTTTAGAACGTCAACCATGAAACAATATCGCGAGCTTCTGGCCGTTCGATAGAATGGCATGGAGGAATAAGATTATGTAGATCTCAAGCACACTCTACAAAATTATTCCGATTAAACAACATAGCTAAACAACAACAAAAACATGAAGTATTTAAGAAAATTAATAACTGTTTTAGATTTCATTGCAATTGATTTCTGACCTATTTGTAACTAGCTACTTTGCGGAGTAAGCACAGCTTCATGTCTACGTAATAATTATCTTCAATCAAAGCACTCGGGCGCGTAATCAGGCGGTGTCACGGCCCTATTGTCGACTAATATCGGGCGCCGTCAATCGCGCCAATTACCCCGATGATGCTTTCAGAAGCAACGCCGACCTAAATTGAGGCAAGTAAACAATAACAGGCGAACAATTTGGAACGTTGATCGATTTAGATCGTACACACGAAATTCCTCATTTGGTGGCCACCAAATTCTAATTTAAAGCTAGAAGCATTATATCTATTAGATTTTTCACAGGGGCAATTTAATTCAGGTAAAAACATTGATTTTTTTACTTACACATAAGTTTAATTAGTATTGTATGTAGGTATATACAAAATTTCCGTTAAATATTAGTAATAATCGGTGTGTGGCAAAATCCACTACGTAGTTTATAAGAAGTAATAGGACATACAGACAGACGCGGACAGCGAATTTGTTTTTATACTATTCAGATGTGAGATGTTTAAACCATTGTTTAAGAGACAAGATAAAACAGTCAGCTTCTATGTTTTTGTTTATGATCGACAGACTACACGTTTGACAACGCACTTGATGTTAAGTGATGGTGTGGTCGATGACAAACGCTCGGAATGGAACTGGGTTTTTCAAGTGTGGCTGCCGGAAACGGAACACACCGTTAAGTGCTTGGCGGTAGATTTTCAACTTGATGGTGGCAGCTAGTCAACCGAGTAATATTAAGTACCTTACAACCACACTACGGTTTCATAACGATGTTTTTTGCTTCACCCGCAGCTCAAGTTCTTTGTCGGGGTTTGAACCCACTACTTTCGGCGTGTGAACCAACCGCGCTAACCACTGAGATAATATCGCTATATATACTATAATTCAAAATTATAAATTTTGCGTGGTGGTAGGGTACTTTCTAGTACTCGACTGACTAGACCACCCTCAAGTTGAAAATCTGTCACCAAACATCTAACGGTGTGTTCCGGCAGCCTCACTTGAGAGCAAGTTCCATTCTATGCTAGGCGTGTTTACCATCTTCGACCACACCGTCACTTAACATCAGGTGAGCTGTCAAACACTTAGCCAATCAACCATAAAAAAAAAAAGAAAACGTAAATTTGGATCTATCACTTATGAACGTCGTCATCTTGTTTTATTCAATTTCTGATCGATACCTAATTTGTTTGTCTGAAAATTACGTTTAATCAACGCCAAATTAACCTATAAGCAAATCGTACCCAATAATTTGAATCTTGCCTTTGGCATTAAGTATGAGGTAAACAGCCTCGACGCCATAGAAAATTTATTTTCAATGCGTGATCCCACACCGCAGTGGTTTGAGGTGTTACATATATCAGCTGCGAAAGCCCTTTGTCAGGATTTGATTTGAACCCACACGTACATGCAATTAGACTGACGACACTCGGCAACTAATTGTGTCACTGTAAACAAATAAACACACTACAAAACCCTCCGAATGTAATCTAGCCCAAATAGATTACTGTCTTATCGTTAGTACTAAAAATAGCAGATCTCAAATAGAAGGAACTATTTTTACTCCTTAATTAGTATGTTAGCTTTAGCGACAAGTATTTTTGTATTACTTTTTTATTTTTGACTGGCTTGGCGTTTGACCACAGCTCACCTGATGTTACGCGATGGTATGGTCGTATATGGGAAATCTAGCATGGAATGGAACTGGCTCTCAAGCGAGGCTGCCCGAACCCACCGTTAGGTGATTGCGTTAATATTTATGTCATCATACGAGTACATATCTAAATGCATAATACACGAGTAGTATGTTAGTCACTTGCCCCCCGGGCAAGTGGCTTCGATAAAGTTACTTTTAAAAGGTGATGAAAAAGTTGAGTAAAGATTTGTTTGTGTGGGATTAAAGCCCCGAGGTTATAACCCTTTTTTATCCGACTGCCAAGGAATTATGTTTTTCGCGTGTATCTTGTATATATGTATGTAAAACTCAGTCGAAGCTTCTAATTAAGTTTTTACTATTTTACTAGAGCATGATCGGACTTGACCCTGACTTTTGTGTGAGTTAGAGTGTAACATAGCCTATTTTACTTGAATTTTTATAATATTTGTAATCTTGAAAATATCAAAATACGTGACTGGCATATACACAAAGTACGATGCCAAAAACAAAGAAAAATATAATTGATGCAATCACCTGCCATCGGAGAGGAGGAAAGGTTTCTCCACGGTCGCCCGCGGCGGTTGAGCTTCCACGTTTTCTGAGAACGAAAAATAACATTCTGTAACCTTAAAGACAATCTATACAGGGATATTTATAACCATTTGACAACCGCTTGCTGTTCGCAATGTTAGCGATTTTTGTTCAAAAACTTTAAAAAAAAATGGTGGTAGATCGCCTTAGCAGGAGGTTGTCTAGATAGGTACCACCGTAGTACCAGATATTCTGCTTCCAAGCAGTAGTGTGTAAATATTACTGAGTTTCCGTTTGATGGCAAAATTACAGACAGGGCTGTTGAGACTAATCATCTCAAGTTTCAAAGTAATAAACGCTAAAGCAGCGAAGTATCACTGGAATTATTATTGTCATCGACAGGAGTAATCTTTTACCATCAAGAGACCGTCTTTTTTTCCTTCTTTAATTTCCTTCATCTCATTACTTTTACATAAAAAAATACAATGTTATAAGCTTGGAAGAACAACAATAACAACAATAATCTAATAACAATAACACAACAATAATAATAAAGCCGGAAGGGGATTATTGTAGTTTTCATTACGCATAATTTTTGCAATAGGCACGAATTTGAAATTGCTAAAAACATCAGCTGTTCCGTACTGCTACTTACTAATTCAGAATAGCAATTTTTCTGAGTTATTTTATTTATTTAATTCTTTATTGCAGCAATCCTCTCAGTATACGAGATGTGGTTGCAAGCGCGCTGCAAAATATGTAAAAAAATAACAATAACCCTTTCAGACCCATGTCCACTAAGTCACTATTGAGGAATATTTTCAATAAAATTAGGAAATATGTGATAATTTGTAACATATTGTTATAGTTTCCTCTGGTGTTTTTTACGATCAAAATATATATATATATTTTTTTTTATTATACCTTAACCATAAAAAAAATTTCACAATGATACAGACAAAAAAAAGAAACAGGTCGGAACGGGTTAAGACGAGTATATACATAATAATATGTACAAATACAGCCCATAGTAAACGTATTTCATATGATTAATTCGACGGCCTCTTTCGGCTAACGGTCCTAAGTACTCTACTTGTTGATCCAGAGAATAAGTTATTTGCATTCCAAATTTAACCTAAATCCAAGTCAAAAAGCAATGCCATTAAAGCATGAAGAAGTAACAAACAGACCAACTTTTACTTTGACAATATTAGTGACATTATTTACTACTAAATTTATTTTTATCTATCAATATCTAATACTACTAAATATTTAATACTATTAAACGAACAATATTTTGAACAAACTCGGAAATATTGCGATTAAATTTACTACATGGAGGTTTTTATAGGCGAAAAATCAATCTAGCTAAGTCTCATCTCTAGGAAAACGCGTTATTCCGAGTTTTTATTGGACAATCAATTTTGCATACACTGAGCAAAGCTCAGTTGCCCAAGTACGAAATATTAATACATTATGTACTAAGATTATAAGAGATAAGATTTTAGTTATGAAATTAAATTTCGCTATAATTTACTAAAGGTACCCAAGACGGTGCTTGGTAATCAATAACCCTGTACACATATTATTTCTGTGTTTATGACATTTGTAATAGATTTACATTGAAATAACTTAGGGGAAGCAGCTTTGAGAAACGTTAGGGAAATTAGTTGCTTAGAGTAGGTTTTATATATATTCAGTTTGTAATTCTATTTTGGTCCGAGGTCTAGCTTCGAAGGGCGACTCAATTACCATATTACACCACTACTATTATTCATTTATTACTAGATTCTGGGTTTAGTGTGTAAAAAATTTTGGAAGTCACAAGTTTAATTCGGTATGTAAAGAAGAAAAAAAAAAAAACACTTCACTGATTCCAAAACCATTTCGAAATATTACATTCCTGTACATTATTTTTACGTTTAAAATATTTTAAACTATGAGATGGGTTTGATTTTAGTTAAATACATAAAATTAACTTGACTTTCAATGTACCTCTAATGACGTCACATAGTAAGGCTACTTTCAGTGCCTAAAAAAAGCAACGGCAGACCAAAACTAAATCTGTCAATGTCAATTCAACGGCAGCCATAATAACCTCTTCCATACACGTACCCCGAGTTGTTTTTCGCTTTATTAATACAAATATCTGGATTATTTTACTTTAAACGTTACTCGGACCCTGATATCGCTTTTATTAGGCCATGATATAATTTGCTTATTTTGCTTATTTCATGTCAATCGTCAAAGTCAATCAAATGTGTTAAGCTATGTATACTTTTTTGTGTTAAAAGGCAAGGGTATTTTTAAAATCAACTACCGCATAGAAAATCAAAATACATATGCAAATTAGTTTCGTAAAATAAAGTTTATTATCAATAAAAATAAAAAATCTTTACATACCGAATTATTGCTGCTAGCATTTGCCATGTTATGAAAGAAAGAAATAAAGAAAAGAAAGAGAATTTTTGTTTTTATTTTGAGATATCACACAATTAACATTAAAGTGTCGCAAAACAAGCCTTATCTCAGCACAAATGCAGTTTGGTCATATCTGCCTATAGTGCTAATCTTCCGATGAGGACTAATAAATGTCTACAATATGACTGTTGGTTAGCGGATTCATATATTATGATTATGCATTAAAATTCCAGACATTTTTAGGTTTCTTCAAGATGTTTTCCTTCTAATAATCAGTAAAATTTGTTCATACAATAGTAAAAAAACTTACCCATCTCAGCTGGTTTCGGTCGGCAGTTCTCATCTGATTCCAGTTTAGGCTTGTTTTTGTGTCTGCAACAATAAATGATTTATAAATCGTTTTTATCCAACAAAAAACTGGTTACAAGAACTTTTTTAATAGACGTACAACGTTTACGCAATAGCATCGTAAAACTAATAAATATTTTTGTCTATTTATCTTCATATCAAACTTTTACAACTATTCATCATTTCGAAGCAATCAGTACCTAACAAAGACGAGAAAACTGTAGAGAAAAGCCAGCGTTCCTTATATGTGTCAAAACAATGCTCAGTCATGTAAATATTTCGTTTTTGTTTGACAGGTTAGTTTTTACAGCTCACCCGATGTTAATTAACGGTGTGGTCTAAGATAGTAAACCTAGCCTGACATGAAAGTGTAAAAGGCTGCCAGAACACACCGTTAGGTATTTTAACTTGTTGGTAGATTTCCTTACAGGAGGTCGTCTAGGTAGGGTTACCAGTTATCACCGCAGTACTAGATATTTTTCTGGAATAAAATTTCCAGTGCAAGCAGTAGTGTGTAAACAATTAATGTGTTTCAGTTTGAAGAACTGCAACTAGCAAATTTATAGGGCTATTGAGACTTAACCAATAAACGTCTCAAAGTAATGAGCGCCAAAGCAGCGATGCTACGGACTTTGTTTTGTTGTTGAAAGTTTTTGTGTATTGCTGCAATGGTCATCATAATTATGTCTTAAAAGAGATCTGTCTTGGGCGTCACTTTTTGACCCTGACATCTTATATGACCTTATAAACTGGGATGAAAAGAAAAGTGCAATCAATAACTAAATCTCCATAACTGAAGTTTCCCATTTAACGACCCTATTTGAACTGGCCTAGCATATCCAAATTGTTTTTGACGTCTCTCATTGTTCAGTTTTTTTTTAAATAAATAATTTAACAAGCTATGTTTTTGACAACAGCTTATCTGATTATCTTATTTAGTGACAGTGTGTTCGAAGATGGTAAAGCGCACTTAGCCTGGAATGGAACTGGCTCTCAAGTGAGGCTGCCAGAACACACCGTTGGGTGCTTGGCGGCAGATGCTATGGTTTCCCACGACATTTTCCTTCACTGGTAGCTCAAGCTCATTGTTGGGGTTTTAACCCACGCCATTCGGCGTGTAAATCGACAGCGCTGACCACTGAGCTATCATCGCTAATGCAACTCGCATTCCTAAACACACTATAGGCCAAATAGTACATTTAAATAATAATTAGCATTCGTGTAAATTATCTATTAAGTATAACTATATTTAGAAAACTATATGTATATCCATTGCAAATAACAAGTAATTTACCACACACTATTACGATGTCGCCAAGGTGCTGCCAAGGTGCTGCCACGAAGTCTCTCTTTGATTTCTCGAAACTTGTGTGTAGTCATAATTATTGATTATATTTTCTTAATTATTAATTTTGCAGAAGTCTGTAAACATTACTGTGTTCCGGTTTTAAGGATACTGCGGCTAGCGCAATAACAGGGCTGTTGAGACTAACAAAGCAGCGATGCCCTAGACATTGTTTTACTTCTCAAAGTTCTGTGTATCTGTCATGGACAGGCGTTATCTCTTACAATCAGAAGAGCGTGTTCGTCCCATTACTTTTAAATTAAAAAAATACCGTCGCCGGTTAATTATTGCTAGTAAGCATGATAATTCCAGTGATAGTTAACAATTTGATGCAATTATTATTATTAAGTACTAGTAATGATTAATAATATTCTAACACAGGTATGGGCAACCTTTGGCTAGTTGCGTGCCAAACTTACTATATTAATGCAGTCGCGGGTCGCGCATAACACAAAATAAGAAAAGCCAATTTTATTAGGTTATTGGTGAAGTAAATTTACTTGTAACGGTTAATGTGATATTTGTGTTTGAACTTCAGAAACAAGTTTGTTCAAAATCCACTTGTACAGAGGCATATATGTTCAAACATCATCTATTACATAATAAAACTAGTATTTCTAGAAATGCAAGTTTAAACGTACATATGTATTGTTTGTATTCACCATTCAAGGTAATATCGATTTTCACAAACTTACCTCGCTGCTTTGCATGCAATGTAGATGGAAATTGCTTTGAGTTTACACTTCAACTCGTAAAACTGTTACAGCTCGGCGATAAATGTTGCACATCGACATTTGGAAAGAGAAAATCGGCTAGTTTCGGTTTCGTACAGCGTTATCTCTAGTGTTGGATTACCGATTAGGCCGGACTAGGCCATGGCCTAGGGCCCCCGACGAACAGGGGCCCCCACGAAAATCTGATATTATGATTTTTTTATTATATTTTTTTTCATATTAATATGTAATTTAAACGCAAAATATTTAAAAATGTTTATTCATTTATTCTTTCGATTGTTAAAAGAAAAAAAAAAAAAGAATTTCAAATCGCGCGCTAAAGACTCGAAAGAGCGCTAACAAACTCGAGCTTGTTTATGTAAACAAAAACAATCCAGTGTTTTTAACGTCACACTACCATTTGGTGCTTGGTCGTTTTGCAAAACACATTTGGTTGGTTTTCTTGATGAAAAAAGAACGTTTTT
This sequence comes from Biston stratarius, assembly GCA_950106695.1. Lineage (NCBI taxonomy): Eukaryota > Metazoa > Arthropoda > Insecta > Lepidoptera > Geometridae > Biston > Biston stratarius. The sequence goes on from OX467109.1 coordinate 30,271,938, forward strand.
CAATTAGTGACAAATCGACTCAGATGAAACACTACTATTGTAGATTTGCACACATTGACGTCACGCTAAAGTAGACAAGGAGAGTTAAATTACTATAGCCATGAGAAAGAATGATATGAATAAGCTGTCTAAATTCTATAAATGCATAAATGAAGATTAATTTACAATTATTAAAAAAAGGGGGCCCCAAAATTTGAATGGCCTAGAGCCTCCATTTGGCTTTATCCGGCACTGGTTATCTCTGTCACACACCACCTACATATTTGACTTTTGTCCAGACTCCGGACTGTTAGTGCTTCGTGTGACAGAGATTACGCCCTACGAAGCAGTAGCTAGCCGATTATCTTTTTTCAAAAGTCGATGTGCAATATTTATCTCCGAGGATTATAAATAAGTTTTAAGATTCAGTTCACATTGTGCGGTCAGTGTTTTTTTTTTTAATATGTTGTTATCAGGCGAACCTGACGCTATCCTGATGGTAAGAGATAATGTCTGTGCATGACCATTGCAGCGATATACAGAACTTAATAAGGTCTAGGGCATCGCTGCTTTGGCGCTTATTCCTTAAAGCTTTCTATTTACCAGTAGGCATTTAAGATGTAAAAGAATATAGATATTAGGCATGCCTATTTGTAAAGCAGAATATTGCATCTATCGGGCGTCGTACATGTTATGCGAGAATAGTGGCGTATGCAACAATAATTTAATGTGTGTCATGCTAGGTGTTTGACTACAGCTCACTTTTTTCTCACAGATTTATTACTAAAATATAACTTTTGAATAAAATAAAAATTTAGTAGCGATGATAGCTCAGTGGTTAGCGCGGTCGGTTCACATACGAAAGAGCGTGGGTTCAAACCCCAACATTGAGCTTGAGCTGTCGGTGAAGGAAAACATCGTGAGGAAACCATAGCATGGTGGTAGGATATTTTCTAGTAGGTACACGGCTGGCTAGCTACCACCCTCAAGTTGAAAACCTGCCACCAAGCATCTAACGGTATGTTCCGGCAGCCTCACTTGAGAGCCAGTTCCATTCCAGGCTAGGTGAGCTTTACCATCTTCGACCACACCGTCACTTAACATCAGGTGAGTTGTGGTCAAAACCCAAGCCTGCCAAGCATAAGGGAAAAAACGAAACCCATCATATATCATGAATAAATATTTCCACCCCGTTCCATTTAAGCGAGCATAGTGAATAACACATTCAAATAAATACATTATAACCAATGCCGAAAGGTCCAAATCACCATATAATAAATCATGTGACCCGTCATCAATAAATTCGAAGTGATATGGGTAGCCTGTCATTATTTGCGGGGTCATAATATTTATCCGGAAATATTTAGCTTTCTATACCCATATCACACGGTATCAAAATACATAATCAATACTTTCAACTTTGGTAACGAGGAGGCCGACACGGCAGCTAGAGAAGCTGTAATAAACGGCATTGCATATATTTGTTTACCACTAACTAGTGAGTGGTTAAGTAAGGCAAAGATAAGTTGTAGGCATATGTGGAACGAATATTTTGATGAACGTTCACTTACAAAAGGAATTTGGTATAGAACAATCCAAAGTCAGCCTCCTCGCTATCCATGGTTTAACGATGTAAGTATGAACAGAAAAGATATTGTATTGATGATGAGACTTCGGTCCGGACACATTCTATCAAACAAGTTTAGATACCTGATGGGAGTGACCGACTCGCCGAACTGTACTGAATGTGAGATCGTGGAAGACGCGTATCACGTGCTGATGGAATGTGTCCGAAACGAAGCGCAAAGGCGAGACTTCTTTAGTTTTTGTTATAATATAGTAAATTATGATGTAGGATTGTGTAACAGCATTTTGGCTTCACCAGTCTCGGAGGAGGCCAAAATGCTGTTAAAAATATATAAAAGTAGTATAAATATGTGAATATGTAAAATTGTTGTAGATTAGTATGTTACGGGAGTGGCATAGTCACTGTGTGACAAAACCCCTTTGAATAAAATAAAGATTTAAAAAAAAAAAAAAAAACTTTCAACTTCAATAAGGACAAAAAATTCTTAAGTAGAAAAAAATGGTTTAGGTTAAGAAAACTAACACTATTTTTTTCTTCCATTTCGCCACATTTTGGATTGCAAATCATCATCACTAATCAACTCCAAGCTTTTGACTGGGTAAAACAAAAGTATATAAACAGGCTTGCGTTTGGCCATTATTTCGCTTGATCTTAAACGAAGATGCTGTCTACGATAGAACAATTCAATCGCGACTTAAAGACACCAAAATTGTATTTATCGGGTAACGCCGACTCGGACAGCAATGAATCAGCATCAGAATCAGAATCATTTATTGGCCATAAATAACAACGATTGTTACGGGCAAGTCAATATTTACAGGCAAATCAATGAGTGGCGAGTTGGATTGATGATGAAAAGTTAAAAAAAAGCCTGTAATAGGTATTAGGAATTCTATTATTTTTAACCCCTAACGCAAACAGGTCTGAATGAGTCGAAATTTGGTATTCAGTTCCTAGTGTCTGGGTTAATAAAAAAATATACTGGTGTACTTAACTTACATAACACGTACTGTGTACATAGGGTACCAAGTATTTTTACTTGGTACCTTATGAAAGAGGTTTGCTTACATCCCGCTCTATGTTTACATAATATAGTTTTGACTAAGCGACGCTTTGCGCGGTTAGAAAGTCTCATAATTTAGATATTAAAATTCTTTATTATGTACTTCAGAAATTAAAACAAAAACTTATTGATCTAAAATAATCTAAATAGTGCCACGTATGCCACACATTGCAACTATGATTCGTAGCATAATATAAGGAAAGGATTTGATGCGTATGCGTATATCTGCTATGTTTTAGAACAAATTTAATTACGTTCTAAGTTTAGTACTGTAAAATATTTGGCAGGAAGTTAGAAGTTTATAGTATATTTTATATGCTCGAATGGAAGTAAAATCTATGGTGAAAATTGTGCCGCGAACAACCACAGTTTGTTATAAACTGCCCCAATTAAAACGCACGACCATTAATTTTCATTTTCATTGTTAAAGTTTCACTTTAATGTCTAGTCTAAGTTTAAAAAATATTTGTTATTGACAAACAGTACTGAAGCAGAAGTAGGTCAATCTAATCGACGCTGAGAACGTTGTTTGGCGGTACGAATAATAAATCAGGAACAAAAATTCGTTAGGTAACACTCAACAAACACTTCGAACTTGACGTTTCAAAGTAAACAAACTCTGGTAGAAACAGTTTTCGTCTCAATCGCATCGGTCTCGGAGATTTCATTCGACGCTTCTACGAGACCTATATTGATTAATATTTCCGTTTCATAGTAATCATAATGATAAGTGTACGCCGAAAGCACATACTTATCTTTATGATTAGTATGGTTATGATCATCGCTGAAGGAAACCAAAGCACGGTGGTAGAGTAGTTCGTTGTACACATCTAGCTAGATTACACTCTCAAGTTGAAGTTTTACTTCCAAGCACCTAAAGGTGTGTTTCGCTTTCGGCAACTTCACTTAAGAGTCAGTTCCCATTCCACGTTAGTTGTAATTTACCATCTACGACCGCACTATCACTTAACATCACGTGGCTTGTGGTTTAACAGTCTGTCGCTCTTAAAAATTATGGTGACGCCGGCAGCGGCGCAGGGCTATAATTGTCGGTGGTTAGAGCTGCGATTACGGCGTTTTGGCCCTGACCCTTGACTTAAATCATAGCGAAAACGTTTTAAGTTGTTGGTTAAGATTCTTCGCTATGCGATCATGCGCCGTGACGACTATTGGGACAATGATTGTCGAGTCGAAATCCCATGTGGTGCTTATAGCGTAAGCCAAGTCAAGGTACTGCTGAGCTTGTTTTTCTCGGCTTACACGAAGAGAGTTGGACGCGGGTGGTACGAGGCGTAATGGTGACAATAGCTAGTATAATTAGTTTAGCTACATTTCACGGCTTTGCCTATGGACAAAGGATTAAATAGACGATTTTTGAAATTAAAAGGAAATTAATTCTGTTCTCTTACAATAAAATTAAAAAAAAAACATCAGAAGAGCATCTTTTTTGTCTCTTTATTTTTATATAAAAAAAATTAGTTGAACAGACAGACAGTCGAACAAATAAATACCCAAACAAACGACGTAAGTTTAGTAATAATTGGATTTTTGAATTTGAATGGTAGAAGATTTTTTTTTTCATTTTTTTATACCATTCTTTGTACATTTTACCAGTGTCAAGTAATTTAATGTTTTCAAACATTTGATGAACAATCAAGTGAAACGGTTACAGTCATGCCCTAGTAAAGTAGTGGCAATTTTATTAAGAGCTTCGGAGGAGTTTTGGAAGAAACACAAAAATACACGTTTTACGTGATATCACTTTCCCACATTGGCAGACATAAGAATCTCTATTTTTTATAAATTAAAACGAGAAAAAATACAAGTTTTGGCAAATAATAGATTGTGGCGACATATTTTTCCAGCCTTCCCGCCAAATCTCCCGTTTCATTTGTTATTGATCAAGAAAAATATTAAGAATCTGCGTTTCTGCTAGACTTCAAAGCAATGTCTAAACTCTGAATCACATTCTGAATCCGAATCTGTTTAGAACGTCTAAACTTTTTTAAGGTAAGCTAAGACTAAATGAATGATTCATGCTAGTAATTGTAGAATTCCAGGTGTCTGGCAAAACTAAAAATAATACCTTTTTAATACGTAAGTAAAGTAACATTTTCATGAATTTATGGAGCAGCTGTGTTTTTCTGATTTCACTGTTGTACCCATGGTAAAAATAAAGTTACAGTACAGACTCCCTTTCCGCTTAGTACAGTGCTTATAACCCTGTAAGTTGGGCTGAAAGGTCCAAACTCAAGTTCGATCATGTATGGAATATTGCTGCCATCTTTGGCATGGTTCTGCCAAGTACCGGCTTGAGGCTTAGGATTCCATCGAAAGGAGGTTTAAGACGCTTATAAATGACGATTCGATGGTGAATTTAAAGCTTCAGAGCCTAGCACTTCGGTGTGAAGTGGCTAGTTTGTCGGTTTTTTATCTTAAACACTACGGTGAGTGTGCCCAAGAACTACATGACCAAATCTTGCCATCGCCGTTTTAAACAACCAGATGCTCGACCAAAAGACACGCTCTTACAGTGGAAATTCCTTATAAACGTACAAAACGTTTCCAGACCACGTTTCTTGTAAGAACTGCTGATGCGTGGAACTCGTTGCCAGCGTCTGTGTTTCCAACTAAGTATAAACTGGGGTTATTCAAGAAAAACGTGAATATATATTTCACATCGTCGTTTTCCATCAGATAAGACTGTGGACAAAAACATGCCTAGTCCGTTGTAAAAAAAACTATGTCAAGGAAATCTGGAATAAAAAAACGATCTCTATAGTGCTACGATAGATGTTAGCGAGTGAAGAACTGAGTTCAAACTTAATTTCTGTGAAACAGCCCAGCACAGCTAGCCTTAGTGGGTTCCGTTGGTATATAACGGAAAATGTATTCATCCCACGTCGGAAAGACAAGGAAAAGTAAAATAAATGGAGTGTCAGTATAAGAGCTATAGTTTCTCATGAATCAAGATCAGGAAGGATTGGCTTTGAAGTTGTTAATTTTTAGATATAATAGTAGAATAACTGGTACTGCGGTTGTACCTATCGTGACGACCAAGAAATGGTGTCGCTTTTTAGACTCCTGGCAGTCCTATAGTAGAATAGGCAGAGTTGAATTAGGTCATGCAGATCTGAAGCGCATTCAAATCAAAACCGCAATAGTTAGTGCATGAAAAACTAAAATTGTATGGCCATTGAATGAAGATTTTCATCCGTTTTTAAGGAACATTATATCTGTATTATTCTTAAATTGTTTTGACAACTTCGCCAATTTTTGATGAAATTTAAAATTTAATTTAATACATTTTTAAGCTTTCGAGATTTGAACACATTATTTTTATTACCGGGACGTAATTACACGTGGATTACAATAAATTCGTTTCATTTATTTACCTCAATGGCGTCCATGTTACGATAGATGAGGTCACTAGTAGAGAATGCGGGTCGTCTCGGAGAAAAACGAGGGTGTTGCGATCTCCCACCCTCATTTTGGGCTTATAAAAATGTAGGGTTGTCACCACGGCACACTAAACTAACTTCATCAGAAGATTTTTTTTCCATACCTACACCGATTGAATTCCACGACTTTGTAAGCTAAAATTATCTTCACTATCACAAATCATTCTTGTATATGAATAATATTGTTATTTCTGTAGTATTTTTATTTGTGCTTAATAAAAAATCTGGCAATAAACATAATTGATTGATTGACTCTTTATCTTCCACACCAAATATTACACAAAAAAGAAAGAAAAACTTAAGTAACCAGTGTAACAACTTGTGACCTCTCTCTTTCAAGCAATCATAGGACGGAAAGGATTTAGGAAAAAAAGATGGGGTTTGTCAACACCGACGATAACTATAACATATACTGCAATAATTAAAAAATATTTGTTTAATAATTATGTGTGCAAATCGCCCAGTAAGATTACCTCAGCACGTTATGGTGCGCTAATGCGGCAAGTTTGTGGTGCGGTGAGGGCGGCAGAACGGGGGGCGGCACACAGCGGCCCGGGCCCTGCAGCACACGGATGCCCATCCGCACTGTACTGCGCCGAGATACTTTTTCATCCGGACGATCCGCTGAGAACAAATAAACGCAAACATCAATCTCATCCAGACTATTCGCTAAAAACACACAAATTCAAACATCAATCATAAAAGTCTGTTAACCCCTCATTTAGCTGTTATTTAATGATAGATCAGTGATTAGCGTTTGTCGATGTGTCTCAATACGACAATGAGTTTCATAGCACTGTTATATGATAGTTCTTATCTAGTAAGGTAGCCCCCACTCTCAAGTTAAAAATCTGTCGGTGAAAGCCATATCCCATTGTAGGCTGAATATTTTTATTATAATCCATCAAATTGCCACTTAACTTCAGGCGTGACTGTGGTCAAACATTTGCCCTATCAGCCATATTTTCATACAAACATTTTCCCGAAAATTATGTTCGTACGTATATAATTTATTTGGTTTATACAATGCTGTTTTATGAATTGAAGACAAGATAAGAAAACTTTTTTGCAGTTCTGTTCTTTCACAATTATTCTTAGTCAAAATAGATAATTTATCTTGGGTTGCTTTCGATCAATCGAATAACCGATATTGAAGTTATAAAAAGTTCAACACAAAAACAATGATCGGCTGTTTCTTAAACATGACTTCAAGCCGATCATGAATAGCAATTATTTTCTAGTCAAGATTATTAGCTTGGAGTTTAAATAATCATTATCTAGACACTTATTAAAGTCCTCTATTCTTTTTTCTCGTGCACTTAATGTGAGCAATAAAGAATTAAAAAGTGCCATGTTGGTGCCGGGTGCCGTGGTGGTGCCGGGTGCCGTGGTGGTGCCGGCGTAAGAATAGTACCCCACCCTCTCTACCCGTGGTTGCCGTAAGAGTCGGCTAAGGGATGAAATCCGGAAGATGGGCAGCAGCGTCTTCCTTGAACAATCACACCTAACTGCGCTCGCAAAACCGCCTGCCAAGCGTGGCGAGTATTGGCAAAACCCCCCTAGGAGGAGGCCTATGTCCAGCAGTGGACGACCTTTGGCTGATGATGTGATGTGAATAAAGAATTATTTATAATACTAACGAAACACTAATGATGGAAAGAGATAACACCTGCCAATGACCATTGCAGCGATATCTGGAACTTTGAGTAACAAAAAGTCCAAGGTATCGCTGCTTTGTCGCTCATTACTTCGAAACATTCGATGATTAGTCTCAAAAACCCTATAACTTTCCATAGTGCATAACTATTGTGTACACAATATTGCTTGGCGATAGAATATCTGATACTGGGGTGGTAACCTAACCTAACATAGACAACATTCTGCTAAAAAGTTCTACCACCTAGTAAAACGCTTAGGAGATGTGATCAATTTTTTTTTCTCAACAAAGTATATTAAAATTGCCAACAATTAATAATGGTTTGATTCGCTGGACCGCAATTATAGGATCGTTTGTTACACAAAAACTTATAAAACTCAATTAAAAACAACTTATAAAATTGTTTGATGAAAAAGCGGAGCTAAGAAAAACGAAATGTATTTACGAAACCCGTTTAAATAATAATTATAATGCTTGATTTTTCTAAATCTTGTTTTGAACTTGATAAAAAATAGACGATCTCCTCAGCAGGTTGTCTAGGTAGGTATTACTGCAATACCTGATATTATGTCTGTAGTTTCTCTGTTTGAAGAGTTCTTGTGCTGTTGGTGAAATTACAGCGCTATTGAGACTAACCGTCGAATGTCTCAAGCAAACGAGCGCAAAAGCAACGACGCCCTTGCGTTTTGTTTTGTTACTCGAACTTCTGGGTACAGTTGCAATGGTTATAGACTAACGTTATTTCTTACCACTATCAGGACAATAGCGTTTCGTCTTTTTTCTGCTAGGTAGGTACTACCGCAGTGTCAGATATTCTGCCGCCAAGCAGTAGTGTAAGCATTACTGTGTTCCGCTTTGAAAATTAAAGGGTTTTTGAGACTAATGGAATATTTCAAGGTAATGAGCGCTAAAGCAGCGATTCCCTAGTCTTTTTGTAACTCAAAGTTCAACTCCAAGGCACAATCCCCGAAATGAATCCGGTAGAAAGCCAATAGACAGTTACGTCAATGCTCAAGGCTTTGCAACTTTGACCAAGGTGTCATTGCCTATCGGTCACTTAGCGCACCTCTCGACAGGCTCCAGAGCTTCAAGTTAGCACTTGGCAAAGTCGTCTCACGGATGAGGACAATACTTCACACATAACTTTACTTGCGGCTTGTATAAACTTGCCGAGTGAGCTTATATAAACATTGATAAATTTTAACGCTGCGGCGTCCACAGCACATTAGGTCTTCCTAGCAATAAAAAGAAAGACCAATTGGTAACGCCATCGCACTGGCTTGTCAACTCGTAGAGGTCGGTATACGTTCTGGGGCAACCGCGTGCCCGCTTCCGTCCGGGATGCACCTTCCACCGCGTGCTTTAACCAAGCTGAGATTTTGGCTGCTAGAGACCTTGTTCTATGACATTGACGAGTATTTTAAACTAAAAGTAGTTAGTATTTATTATCTTATTATATTGACATATTTTTATATTGAAGTACTTTATATTGTTTTTTTGTTTTTCATTGGCATGTAATCCGTGTTTTTGACATATTTGAAATGATATTACGGAATTTGACTTGTAGCTTTGGTGTTATCAATAAAGTATTGGTATTTGGAGCAACTATCCTTGTATGAAGTAACTTCTAAACAAAAACCAATGTTGCCATCTATATAAAATTGAAAATGTGACAGCTACAGACATTCTATTACAGAAAATACCGTGAACTTCACCGTGAACTATGTTTTGCTACTCAAAATTCTGTGTACCGCACTGCATTAGTCATAGACATGTGTTGTGTCTTACCATCAGGAGAGCGTTACTTTCGTCTCATTACATTTACATTAAAATAAAGTCTTGGTAAAAAATTAAGGTTAAGGTTATATATGTATGTGTTAATGTGTTTAACATATGACGTGTCAGCATATGGCCAGTCACGCGAATATAATGCAGCAGCTTTAAGTATCTAAATCTATCGCTCGTGAAACGGCATATGTATCTCATATCATCATAACCTACGCCCACACGTGACCTAGGCTTTATAACTTAGGTTTATAGTGCCGCTAGCCAGCTTATAAGCTTTCCGCTTGATAATAAAACAGCCACAACAAGCCTGAATGAATCTAGGTATGCGATTGGTGGAACAGAGGGTCTAGTATGGAACGTAAAAAAAATATTCATTAAATTTCGATACCAACATGTACGAAAAATGGATCCAGCGCCTTGGGCGATGGAAACTGGAACTAATGTATAATGCTGTAATTTTTAATTTTAATTTTAAACGCTTGACTTTTTTGTACAATATGTCAGTTTCGCATTAAATATAAGAAAAGAAGGTCTTTAGGCAATCTAAAATTCTGATAATTATACTATCTATAGTAAAATTGACGACGTGACGTGGTTTCAACACGTTTTTGTTTTACTTTTGCGGGATTACTCATGTTTTCTTATGTCGGATACTCCGGATATAGACGACGAAACGACGTAATTAAACGTGACTAGGTATTTATACTATGAAAACTAACGTGGCTTTGACACATTTTCGTTTTACTTATGCGGGATTACTCACGTTTAATAACGTTGGATAGACCCACTATAGACGACGAAACAAAGTCATTAAACGTTGGTAAGTAAGTAATCACGCATAAGTGACAAAAATCTGACTTGTGTACTATGGGAACTGATGTGGTTTTGGCACATTTTTTTCTCTTACTTTTGTCTGTGTAGACATATTTCAATTTTCATCTTGTATTTGAAAAAAATCGAAATATTTATTCGATACTGACAAAATGCATAAAGCTCGATGCCAAAAATAAAGAAGAAAAACGCTCCTAATTAACAACAGCTGGACTGAGTACTAAAATATATTGTGTTATAAACCTTTTCTACCCGCAATAATTCTCGCTAAGCCACGTAATAATTCTGTTTTATTGTAAGTAATAGAAGAAAAGCCTCACTGCCTACGTCAAACCACAGAATACATACACAAGTCAAACTAAGCTCGCGTGTATAATGTGGTCGAAAAAGAAAAAACGCTCTGACGTCACTTTGGCTGAATTGGCTGTTCGTATACGAAGCGACACGACTTAGGGTTGCGATTTCTCGGTAAACTTTTCTACCAATCATTGCCAAAAAATGTGTTAATTGTTTATCTAAAGAAACTATGTGTTTGAATAGATATGTGATAGTATTTTCGAGCATATGAATGTATGTATATCTAATTCTTTGGCACACTGTACACTGTACAGCCTAAGCCCTTTAATGGATTGCAACACACGAGATGTTATTAGATTAGTCTCAGTTGTAGGAGTCACTCGGAGTATACTATTTGCAGAACATTAGGCAGAACTAACATTAATGTTCGTCACGTAAATGTTTTTCGGAATGGAAATCTAGCCCACATCACTACACGGATACACACACAGTCACACTCTCAAATTAATAACAATTCACCCCGAGCTAAATTCGCTTTAAAGACTGTGCCGCGATGTCGTCTGGTTGATGCTATGTTGCGAGAGTTGCAAGTGGCCTTCTCGAGTCAAAGTGAATTATCGACGAACATTATGGGAGAAGCTTCGTGTACGAACGGCTTTATTTGTAGCATATTCACATATACGCAGACAAATAACTCATAAGTCTATTAATTAAGTATATTATTCTCAAAATAGTAATTTAATTAGACAAGATTAGATTTCTTTCTATAAAGTGTTTGAAATAGATTAATTTTTGAAGCAAATGTACTTTTTCATAAAGTTCAATGAATCGGGTTTTGCGTCAGTGAGCTCTTAGAGCTTATTTGCGTAGGTACTGTAATATTAAATTCTTGAGTCTTCGTTTTTAGAATTTCCATTCTTGAGTCGTTTTTAGAAAGTTATCAATCAGAGGCAAAATATTTATAGTTAGCTCTTTACTCTTCAACATATTTTTAACGAATATTGTAAATGTAAAGATGGGTTTGTTTGTTTGCTCATCCATCATTTTTTAAACTTATTGTGTTGACAGGTACGGAGTTAGTTTATATTAAAATAAAACTACAGCCACATCTTTTTGTTTACGTAAAAGTAATAAGACGAATGAGACTCCTGCTGGTAAGAGGTAACGACTGTCTATGACCATTACCTAGAGCGGTACACAGAACTTGGAATAGCAAAACAAAGTCCATGGCATCGCGGCTTTGGCGCTCATTACTTTGAAACTTTGGATGGTTAGTCTCAACAATGCTGTAATTTCGCTAGCTCCTGCTAAGAGTAGATAGCTAGTGGTAGATCTCACCACCAAGTAAAAGTAACATCTCATATGAATAACAAATGCGTGATAATCTTTAAAAAGTATCATTTGTTTCGCGTATATTACTTTTAATAAGTAGTACTACCTACTTACTCTTGTTTTACGTTTTTTTTTTCCTACATATCGACTTCCTGCAAAGCCTCCATAATTTACTGAAGGATAGGTAGCATGACTGTGATTCTTCACTTGCATTAAAATGTGACTATGACTTGTTTTATTATTAGTACCTGGTTGACCGAGCATTGCTCGGCTGAAAACATGGATAAAACAACGTTTACAACCTAGCTAGATCGATTTTTCGCCCTCGAAACCCCCTGGATAAAAAAATTCATGAAAATCGTTGGAGCCGTTTCCGAGATTCAGAATATATATATATATACAAGAATTGCTCGTTTAAAGATATAGATATTTCCAAACTGACAAATGCACAATGTACGATTTCTTATAAGTAAAGATAGGTATTAGAAAAAAGACTTGCTCTAATAAGCGTTACAGCAACAATGCCCTGGACTTTGTTTTTATTTCTCAATGTGTTGGATACCGCTGCCATGGTTATGAACAATCTTTATCTCTATCAGAAGAGCGTTTCAATTGTCTCATTTTTTTCTATATGAAAAATCTCATAATCGAACGATTAAAAGCAATGAGCGCTAATGCAGTGAAGACCTGGACTTGGCTTTGTTTCTCAAAGTTCTAGCAACCATTAGGTGTGCAATTTTACGAATATATCTAGAAGAGAACTTCAAAACAAAGAAGTGTCTACACCTTGAAGTATACATAACCTAGCTGTAGTTACTAGTATGTTTGCAGATTGGAAACCAAATGGTCTCCCATCTGGACTGTCGAAGCTTTGTTGTTAAATCTGTGTTAAAATCCTTACCGATATAAGCTCGAACATCATATGAGGTTCCGATCGGCGCTCCGTGGTACTGCTTGGCGGGCACTAGCTGCACACTAGGTGGCGCCAGCGGCGTCAGTTCCAGGTGAAACGGATACGCGTTGGCTCCGAGTCGTTTTATCAATGCATCCTGTAGAAGAATATCAACTATTTTATCGGATATAAGTTTACCGTTGACTTTCTTGACGTATTACTGATCTATTACACTGACAAAAGTAGTTCATCTTAGGCCGGTCGGCGAGTTAATAGCCTACTCTTGCGTTGACGCTTAGGGTTGTCACTTTTATTTTTAGTATTATTATTTGCGTATTATGAGCAGCACTATAAAACTGCGCTAAATAAAATGACCAGTAAAGTGTAAATAATAAAGTGGCCGGTGAGAGTAGGCGAATGCGAGCGGGCGCGCGCGACCAAACTCACGGCAAGGCCCAGACACTGCCGGCTCCCGAGTCTCCCCGAGATTATGCTAGTTGCGTGGCAGTGTGTACATACACGGCACCCGTTATGCACGCTCCATTCAAACCGGCAGCGGTCATTTTCTATGAAGATGACCTACTGTTCTTAGTGTACTGTGGTGTTAGCTTTTCGTAGCAGGAGGTCGTATAGGTAGGTCCCACCACAGTACCACATTTTCTGCCTCCAAGCAACAGTGTGTAAATATTTCCTACTGTGATTCGGTATCAAGGGTAATTAAGTGAAATTACAGAGCTATTGTGACTAACCATGGAAGTTCTCAAAGTATTGAGCGCCAAAGCTGCTATGCCTTGGACTTTGTTTTTCCTTAAAATTTTGTTTGACGTAAATGTTATTAAAATGTGGTATCAAATATTTTTTAGGTTCCTTTTGATGCTTTTGACTGCACTGTTAGCTCATTTGGTAATAAATAGCTCTGCTTCTCTGCTTTGGTTCAATTTTCACTCAGGACAAACATAAAAGTTTGTTCTGTGTTTGGGTGTTCCGTAGGTATCATCAGCATTATATGTACTTACAACAAAAAAGTATATAAGTATCATATCAGTTATTGGTACAAGTCAGCGTTGCCACTCCAAAATTTCGTTCCGTATTAGACGGCAGCAAGAAAACGTACTATATAGTAACAAATACGGAGAGGAGGAAAAGTGCATGAAATTACATACATATAATTGTTGTGGGTGATCTTTAGGTCGTATTTTCAAATAATAAATAACAAATTACAATAATCGATGACTTTAATTATTTCTTTATTTTTTATTGGCGCATATTATCATAATGATAATTTGGTTTCTGCTGTTAAAATATATTACTAAATCATCATCATAAAAAAAAGTAATAGATATATTAAAAGCGATATAGTTCCATCTACTTTTCGAAAATCGTAATAGATCTGCCAGCGGCGTAAGATGTAATACCGTACTAATTCATACAAAAAAGTAATACATAGATCTATTACAATTGTAATATATTGGCAACACTGATACAAGTGTAGTTTGGGGCTAGATGGCGTTGTCTGGAGATATCGTTCAATGTTTATTTATAAACCATCACGGCATGCTTTTAAATTAAAATTTAAAGAAAAAAAAAACAAGTTCTACAATACGTATACCTATTAAGTTCTGTGTTTCGCTCATGGGCATGCGTTATCCCTTACCATCAGGAGAACGTCTCGATCGTCTCACAGCTTTTACGTAAAAATAAAAACGTAACAGCTCATGCCTAACAAAAAACACATCAAAAAAAGCCGACAGATATCCTAAGGCTCTTTACTAGCTTACAAAAGGAAAATGGAAATAAGTTAGGGAACTAGACAAGACTGCTCAGTTCTTTGAATCTGGTATATAAAATCATATAATTTTACGTTATTTCTGCGTATATGCATGCCAGCAAACTGGGTAAAAGCCTTTGAGCGCTTTGTAATACTTGTTCTTGGAATATTTTTCTGTCTTTGCGATAATATTAGCCTGACTGACGCCACAAGTTGGATACATTGTCAGTTTATTTATTTTTACAGTAACTGCCATTGAATAAATATCAGAATAGAGAAACTAAATTGTTTTTTTTTTTACATTACACAAAGCACCATCTGACCCCAAACAAAGCAAAGCTTGTACTATGGAAGTCAGATAGCTGAAATACTTAAAACCATCACATACCACGTACTTGGCCATACAAAAAGAAAAACCTCTTTTCTACCTCTTAATATTGTCCGATTTTAGTAGGTTTTTTTTCATGTAATCATCACCTTAATTACTAGGCTTGTACGTTGTTTTTTTTTTTTTTCATTTCATTTGATCACTTTAAAGTTACAAGTCTCTTAAAAGCCTCATAACCGCATTGCGACTAGTTAATTAATATTTTTTTATTCTTTTACTGCCCTTGACGTCATCATCTACATACATAATGATGCTAATTGTTTCAACATTTTTGAGATAAAAAAATGTTAACATTTTGCTGTTCATTTATTTCAGCTGTCACGAAAAGTAAAACAAATCCAAGGCTAAAGAGGATTTTCGAAACAAATCCGAAGCTAAAGAGGATTTCTGTAACAAAGGCAAGTTGCAAGGTTCGCGCGAGGGAACGCTTAGGAAACATGTGTCGCTAAAGCTAATACGATCTGCTTTAGCATTTTTACACACTGTAGTGTTTATTCTAAGACTAAGTTTACGTGAGTAGCCGACAGTATTTATGATTACTATCTTGAATTGCTTCACTAGCTGCGCCCCGCCACATTATTTCGGGATAAAAAGTAGCTAAACAGCAAGCCGTTTCGGAGGAGTGCGACCACAATCACCGTGACACAAGATTTTTATAAAGATAATCATAACTAATAAAAATTACGACAGCCTGGCCTAGTATTTTTTTAAATTGTTGACAGGCTTGGTGTTTGACCACAGCTTACTTGATGTTGAAGTGACGGTGTGGCCGAAAATGGTAAAGCACACCTTGCCTGGAATAGAACTGGCCTTTAATTCGCTCCTAAACTATTAATACATACTTTTTTCTACTTTAATTTGCTAAAGGGTCAAGCTACACTTTTTATTACTATTTTCAATATAACTTCCGGATCGTCGTGAATTGTGATGACTTGTAATTACTTAGCTAAGTAATTACGTTTTTAATTTTATTACTCTGCAATAGGAAATGTAATGGCATATAACTACTTAAAAATAGGGCTGACATTCATTAAATACTTTTTGAAATATTGGTTCTTTACCATAGGATTCCGTGGATCGCAAAATAGCACTTCAAATATGATATACAAAACTCATTTTTCCTTGAAGCTCATATTTTGGTGTTACGGAAACGAAAAGTAATTTCACGCAGAAGAAAAACAATTTGAAATGTCTGTCACTGTTTCTTTTTAGTTGTAGGTAGGTTAATAATACATTTCTATACTCGCTTTGGTGTCATATTTTCGCTATTTTCATAGACCAATGTGTAGTTTTTGATTTTTCTACACTTTCATTAGACAGTAGACAGTTTTTTAGACAGTACCAATTTCTAAAATATAATACACAACTAATGCACTTAAAAAAAGGCGTGAATGATGTCTATTCATAAAATTTTTATAACTTTAACTGTGATAATAAATAAATAATAAGTATTTTTATTTATTTATTAATATATATAGAACATGGTTAACATTTTATAGCGATTGCTATGGGATTTTTCTTGTGAACGAAATTTCCATTCAATCGCGATGCAAGTGCCCGTACATAACCTAACAACTCACGAACAAGAGGCATTTTTATTCACATATGTAGGTACATATCAATGGTATTTTTTTAATTTATCAGCTAATTAATACCTTTTCTTGATGCTTAATCTTTATGATATGTACTTTGATTTTTGCCATTTATATCTTACATATTTAGTCACAGTCAAAGTCCAGTCTCGGTCAAGTTCAGTCCGTGACGTTTGAGTCAAGTCATGCCATTTACTATAGGTAAGTTTCGATCGAGTTTCGAAGCAACAGAGAAAATCATGTCATGTCTCACGTGGGTGAGACATGACATGACTCACGCTTGTAATTTGGCACTTTTGGAATTCGGATTCGGAATTTGGAATTCATTACATTTTTTTTTATACATAAAAATAGTAGTGAATTGCGATTAAAGTTTTTTTTCCCATATTACAGTGAGTTCTACATGTTTGAGTTTTAAAAGAATATCTAAGTGAATCTAAAACAAAACCATTTTTTTTTTAAATCTATTGAAATGTGGCAACCCTGCCACATGTTTTTTGCAATATTCTCAGAAGAATCAAACAAAGGACCCAAAGAATGAACGATCGTATGTATGAGTAGCTAGTCACCATTGAGACCATTGCATTGAATTCTGTACAGTCTCGAGTGATCATGTTCTACTGAGTCGGATTAACCTTTGTGTGGAAACTCTGAAGTGGAATTCGCTACAATTTGGTAAACAACTATTGTTATAGTTTAAGTAGAGGTTTAAAGCTGCTTCGCGAATGAATTACAGATAAATAATTTGTGCATGGTAACTGTGTTTTCAATATTGCATGAAAATAAAATTAT
Organism: Biston stratarius; assembly: GCA_950106695.1. NCBI lineage: Eukaryota > Metazoa > Arthropoda > Insecta > Lepidoptera > Geometridae > Biston > Biston stratarius. Next base: position 30,289,366 of record OX467109.1, read on the forward strand.
TTAGTACATGGATTGACCTTGCTTTGCTCGGTGTATACAAAGTTTAATGTTTTCTATAGCTAAGGTGATTTCTGACCGTATAAAAATTTTCATCGAGAGCTGTTCTTGAGAACCCAATATTATATAGGTACTTATATGTTTATTATTATAATGATTGCAGAGAGACACAATATTTTGATATTATTTTATTTTAGTTTTGTAGTTAAAATAATGATATTTTATATATATGTGGCGTCACATAGAATATTCATGAAATATATCAAAAGCGATACAGTTTTTTTTATCTGTCTATTATTAATATGTAAAGAACGAGACTCTTCTGATGGTAAGGGATAAGGCCTGTGGGATAACCACTACAGTGATACATAGAACATTCGATGGTTATTCTCAACAACTCGGTAACTTCGCTAGATTCAATACCCTCCAAAACCGGAACACGGCAATGTTTACACACTGCTGCTTGGCGGCAAAATATCTGCGGTGGTGCCTAACTAGATAACCTACTACCTACCACCCATTTACCACCAAGCATGTATTTTGGTGACTTAATTTATCATTAATAACATCAGGCAAGATTTAGTTAAAAACTTAGCCTCTCGCCTATAAAAAATGCCTTTTAAATGTCCTATCCCACTACAAGCTAGCATTACTTGGCGACAGATTGTTGTCAAAAACCCGCTATATAGGATTAGAAGCGACGCTTACGTCGCTTCTAATCCTATAATGTATAGCATCGCAGCTTACTGCGATGCTATACATTTCAGAAAGCTTCCCCGTAAGCATTGTGCTTTGAATCTTTGACAAAGGTCAGGGTGAAAGAGCGTTGTAATAAAGGATCACGTCAAGCTAAACCTTACTGATGAACACAAAAGCAAAAAAATATTTCCTTCACTTCGTGTTTTGTGCCATTGCGTGTTAGTTCGAATTATGTATTACGTATTCAATAAGCCATCCAAATTGAGTTCTCTATTTAGTAAAGGTCACGCATTTACGCCATGTAGTACATAGAATAGAAACACCCAACCACTAAAATGGCGTGAGTGTTATGAATTTTGGTTCTCAATTATTAAACGTATCACAGAATGTTGAACGAATCACAGAATGTTATGTTTTGTAAAGTTTCACGTCTTACTATATCTAAACTCTAGTGATCTATCAACGCACAGCCCAAACCACTGGACGGATCGGGCTGAAATTTGGCATGCAGGTAGATGCTATGACGTAGGCATCCGCTAAGAAAAGATTTTGATTAATTCTACCCCCAAGGGGATAAAATAGGGGATGAAAGTTTGTATGAAACTTTGTCAATTTTAAGCCGATCGGGCTGAGACTTTGCATGCATAAAGCTACTATGATGTAGGCATCTAGCGCGGGTGAAACCGCGAGGCACATTTAGTATACAATATTTGTTTACTTAATCTAACCTATTGCATCAAAATTATAATATTTAATTTTTACACCTTGTTGCGATATATATGTTTTTACCGGAACTTAATGTGGTGTCGTTCAGTAGAGGTTTTTTTATGATTGATAGCTTAGATGTTTAACCACAGCTCCCCTTATGTTAGTGACGGTGTGGTCGGTGTGTCGGCGGCCTTATGGTTAAAAGCTATCTCTTCTAGGCAAACTTTTGAAGATGGTAAGGATTTAGAAACAACTAGAAAGCGAAGTATGCCAATAATTGGGATAAAAAGTAAGCTAAGGATCTGATCTGGTTAACATAAATACGTAAGTATAACATAGACATACATTCTAATATAGAGACATCCTTATTTCTAATATAAGTATACATTAGAAACAATAAAGACAATGCACTACATGATATAATACATATACTAAAAATACATATGGAAATAAGACCAAGTAATGAAATTAAATTAATCAATGTTTCGACAGATAAAATATTATATTTTGTGCAATCGGTCCTTCATTTCTGAGAGTTGTGGTGAATCCCTTAAACGGAAAATCTGCTTCCATCGATTCTGGTTCGAAGTAGCTCTCCTCACCTGGTAGAATTTAGAAGAAGACGAGAAAGAGGATATGGCTAGTCGGGTTTTTCACTTGGTTAGAGCGACGTGTTGGCGACCGGCCTCGTATCCTCTTGCCTTCGGTATTGGCAACAATGACCAGGTTTTCAAGACTGCTACCCCCTCTTCGCATTATACGGCCGAAATACGAAAGCACGGATATTTTTTTTATAAATATACTAAGAAAAAGTAGAAAAAGGAAAAAAGGAGGAGCGTAGGTATAAAGAGTTATTCTATTCTACTATATAGTAATGTTTAATTAAAAGTGGCGTTGTGTCGGAGGATGGGTCGCAGGTAGCAGATATTGCGCTGTAAGTATAGTCACCTGTAGCGGCGTGTTGGGCTCGCGGTCGTGGTTGCAGTGGACAGGCCAGATCTGCGCGAGGCTCATGATGGCCTCGTTGCAGAACTTTAGCCCCATCACCTCCTCGTCCTCCCTCCCGTACCTGAACACAGAAATCATTCATTATGATTGATCGCCAACCCATGTCATGCTAAGCGTAGATACGGCCTATGAACGAACACGCTTAGTTTTACTAAAAGAAATCGATTCACTTGCGACTTGAAGTTAAACAAATTGTATATTTATCAGACAACACCCACTCAGGCCGCAAATTCTACAGCGGTTCATATGATTAAAGTGGAATCAAACAGTTTTGTCAGACAACACCCACTCAGGCCGCAAATTCCACAGCGGTTCGTATTATTAAAGTGGAATCAAACAGTTTTGTTCGAGTTTTTTGGAACATCGACAATGAAACGACAACGCTTTTCAGAGCTTTTGACGGTTCAATAATAATAAAGTGGGCAGGGTGAGTTACATACTATTTTTTGTAAATTCATACCTATAATACAATCGAAACACACACACACACAAAACAAACAACATCACTTTTAACTCTTTTTTATATTTGAAACTAGCTGCGTGATGATGGATGATGATGATAATGAAAAGTATTCTATGTTTTATTCCAGGGCCTAAAGTATCTACATGCAAAATTTCATCCAGATCCGTTTAGCCGTTCTAGCGTAATTGAGTAACAAACATCCATCCATCCTTCCATCCATCCATCCTTCAATCCATCCATTCATCCAACCATCCAAGCTTAAGAAATGTTTTTAAGAAAAAATAAAATTACCAAATAGATGAATAACAACATTTTTTGACAGAGAATTTAAAATAAAGATTTAGAATACATGTGTATTTAAATCAAGCGTGTTTAATACAGTCTACGTTTTAAATGTTTTGTGTGATGAAAACGGTTTATAGCCTTATGTTGATACGAGCATGTGAAGAAATTCAATGTACCAATTTAGATACCAAGTCTAGCGAATTTCGAGAGATTCAATATGAATACTGTTCACTAAAGCGTAACAAGCAATTCATACTTATGTGGTTGGTACATATGCTTATGTAGTTAATAATAGATTTTGATACGTAATTTTTTATTTTAATTTATAGGGCTGGGCTAGCTAGCTACCACCTTCAAAATTTGCCGCCAAGCACCTAACAGTGTGTTTCGGAACCCTTACTTGATAGCCAGTTCCATTTCAGGCTAGATGTGTTTACCATTTACTACCACGACGTCACTTAACATCAGGTGAGCTGTGGTTGAAAGACATAGCAAGTCAAGCTTATTTTTTTATTTTTTAAATATTAAGCTTGACTGAATAATCACTTTTTCTTAAAATTAAATAAAGGATTTATAATTTATAACACAAACGCATCAAGACAAAATCTAGAACAGTCTAGAACAAAATAGATATAAATATATAATATTTCTCCAACAAAAACAACGCGTTGCAGCTAATAAAAAGCTTAGGTATTTCTTTGAACAGACAGATAGACACATAGTTCCAATTTATGTAGTATTTGAAAAACTAATGCCATCTGTGATAATTTTTACGAATCGTTTTTACTACATTCCAGCGTTTTCAAATACAACATGTAGGTAACGATAAATTGTAGTTTTCTTTTTATAAATAAATAGGCTTGCGTTTGGCCGTTATCTCGTCTGATGTTAAGATAGATACGCCATTGTATTATTTTTAAACAGTAGGTAGTGTTCTAATTATAAAGTGCCGAATAATGCGCACGAGTAAATAAAAGTGATATAAGTAATGTAGTGGAACATGTATTTACGTGCTTGTTTAAAATTTCGTAGAAGCTTCTAGTATATAGTCACAGTTACTATACTACAGTTTGGACTGAACTGAACTTGACTGTGACTGTCTGTAACTTTAGGTAATTGATTTTTCATTAAATACTTTAAAACATTTAATTACTTGACACTGGCAAAATACACGAAGTTGGATGCCAAATATAAATAAAAAGAAGCATGTCATGTCCAAGGCTCGTTCCACGCGCCGCATTGTTATGTACCTGTCCCGTCTGTCAGAGGCGCAAAACCAACACAAAACCCCATTATACATCGCGTTTCGCACCTCTGAATTAATATAAATTGAGGGTAGAACGTAATATTCAGATACGCGCAGTATGATGGCTTTGGGCAATTTTCAATTTTAGTTTATTGGGATCGCGGTTGATCATGGAAAATAGCGGTGTTGGGTACATCGGCTTCTACGCTACAGAGATGAAAATGAACAATAATAAAATTTATAAATAATAATATATAAATAGACACGAACCATCTAGCTCCAAACTAAGTGGTAAAAATGTATATCAAATCAATAAACTAAGCAAAGATTCTATGATGGAAGTCAGACAAGCGATAGAATACCCAAATACTTTTTTTATTGTAAATATAGAACACCTATACAAAGAGAGAAAATTAGATTATGCCACAAAATAAAAATAAAAATAAAAACATTATATAGACCAATTATTCCTGTATCCAATTGAAATCTTTCTCACATTAACTCCAATTCAGTATGTAAAGAAGAAAATGATGCTTTACTGATTCCATTACCATTTCGAAATATTACATTCCTGTGTACCTACAATATTAGATTATAGATATTAAGTCATATAGTACTTACACACAGTCTTGTCCTTGTGGACATACAATAATTTTATCTATCTATATCTTTAAACGAGCAATTCTTGTATATATATATATATACAAGAATTGCTCGTTGAATATATGTATATATATTCTGAATCTCGGAAACGGCTCCAACGATTTTCATGAAATTTTGCATCCAAGGGGTTTCGGGGGCGAAAAATCGATCTAGCTAGGTTTCATTTTCAGAAAACGTCGTTTTATCCATGTTTTCAGCCGAGCAATGCTCGGTCAACCAGGTACTTATCACTAAATAAAAACATATAAATATAAAACATAGTCTACTTCAAGTGAACCAAAATAACTATCGAGCACCATTCCAGAAAAATATCATTTACCTAAATATTCATTTACAGAGTAAAATGCTTTTTCTTGTTTTATAAGTAAAAATATAAAATAAATATTTAAAAAAACTTTACATACCGAATTGAAAATCATGATAAACAATCAATAATTCCGATTACAATATATAAAAGCAAAACACACGACTTCACACTTCAATATTAAAGATAAAAGTGTAAGTAATGATGCAAGGATTCACTCAATCATAAAATGAAAGAAGAACAGAAAAATCTTGTTCTCTCAAGAGAAAAATCGTCTTTTCCGTCGAGATTTTAAATTGTTTTTATATAACACTCAAGCACTCAATGTTCTTACGTATATTACCAATGTTACATAGTGGGTACCTACTATGTTCCTTCATCCATCATCGTAAAAATAAGACATCTTCCAAAATTCATCTTTTCGGAGTCCAAAGTTCAGGCATCCTTCATAAGTCAAGGTATGTGAATAAAATATTTTCATGTTTGCCAAAATTGTTTCGCGTGGAGTACAACAATTTGTCTAAAAATTGAATGGACCTACGAACGTTTTTGCTGACCAAATCATCCAGATAAACATTGAAAATGTTTGGTTTCATCAACTCATTTGTGAAAATGTGGGTTCAATTTCGAACCTGTATTGTACTGATGGGTTCTTTTTATATCAAAAATGTTTTATGTAAAAATAATGAAACAAACGAGACGCACCACTGATGGTAAGAGATAACGCCTGTCCATGATTATTTCATTAATACACAGAACTGTTTTTTGAATGTTACAGTAATGAGACGAACGAGACGCTCTCCCGATGGTAAGAGAATCAACTTTCGATGACCATTGCAGCAATATACAGAACTTTGAGTAACAAAAAAAAGTCTAGGGCTTCGCTGCTTTGGTGCTCATTTCTTTGAGACTTTCGATGTTTAGTCTCAACAGCTCTGTAACTTCGATAGCTGCAGTACTCTTCAAACCGGAACACAGTAATGTTCACACACTACTACTTGGCAGCTGAATATCTGGTACTGTGGTGGTACCTACATAGACGACCTCCTGCTAAGGAAATTTACCACCAAGTAAAAAATAAAGTCCAGTCAAGTTGTGTTACTGCATGTATTGTAATTTCTATTATATGTACTTGTAGGTAGTGTGTAGGTGTGTGTAGTATAACAAAGCGTTCAGTTAATTAACAGCGCAACTGGCAAGTTCACGGACGCTGACTTGGCATATTACAAACTCTTGGTATCGCCACTAATATCATAAAATATGAAATACACTTTACAAGCTTGTTTGTATGTCTTGTCCATCAAAAAATAATAATTAATCGATATTTTTAAGCACAAATATAAAACTAACGAACCTCATAAGATATTCCAGAATAGCTTTTCATAATTATATCAAAAAATTCACAACTTCTGTAATCCATAATCGAAAAAATATTCTGTCGTAGTGGCATTGTTAAGCAGACGTGTAACACATTTTTGAAATCGTGGGATCAAATCCTTTCCGAACCAGTTTGGAAGTTTGATTTTAAAAATTATAACATTGGTTTTTCGGTGACACCACGTGTAAACATGAGAAATCATTAAAAAAGAAACGCCATCTATTAATTTCACGCATCACTACTACCGACTACTACTAAGTGGCGACGTAAAGTCGAAACACGCACAGAAAGTGGTGCCACCTAGATCCTTTACATGACACTAGAAAATAAAGAAATATTATTTTTTAACCCCCGTCGCAAAAAGAGGGATGTTATAAGTTTGACGTCGATGTCTGTCTGTCTCTGTTAGTGTGTGTCTGTCTGTGGCATCGTAGCTCTTAAACGGATGGACCGATTTCGATGCGGTTTTTTTTTCATTAGAAAGCCAGTTTCCTTGCTGTGGTTCTTAGCTATATGTTTGGTAAATTGCGTAGGGGGTTTTTAATTTTTTATATTTAATTGCTTGTTATATCTACCACATAGTTTTTAAAATTAGATTATTATAAAATCTAAAAATTCATTAAAGTCAGAATTAATTTATTCATTTTGGACACATTCAAATGAACCCATTGGCTCCGAACTAGTGATAACTTATATTTCGGAAATCAATGTTTTCTCCCCATATCTTAAAGCAAGCACAAAATGCCACAGGCAGACTTAAAAACTAAACAATTTTAAAAGAATAAAACTAGGTAAATAATATAATTAGTAGCTATGGAACTGTGAGCCGAAATGTCGACACAGCGGGAATGGTCTGTAAGTTCAAAGTTGCTCAGCGAGCTATGGAAAGAGATTTGCTTGGCATTTCTCTAAGGGATCGTATCTGGAACGAGGTAATTCGCCAGAGAACTAAAGTCACAGACATAATTATGTAGTTCAGCGTATTAGCAAGCTGAACTGGCAATGCGCTGGACATATCTGTCGTAGAGCCGATAATCGCTGGGGTAGACGTGTTCTGGAGTGGAGACCGCGAATCGACAAACGTAGAGTAGGACGCCCTGAGACTCGATGGAGTGACGATTGCGAAACACCGAGGATCGGACTGAGTGGCCTATCTTGGGAGAGGCCTATGCCCAGTTGTGTTCACGTTTCGGCGCCGTATGTCATGATGAGTAGAACAATGAAAATTTTCATTTTGAGACTTTCTAGGATGGGTGACGAGAAGACTGTATTTATCACACTAATATTAAAAATGTGAAAGTATGTTTGTAGCTTCTTCAAGCTGTAACGGCTGAACGGATTTAGATAAAATTTGGAACGGATTTATATTTTACCCTGGACTAAAGAAAATATGTTTATGATACTCTATTAAAATTCCACGTTCAAGGAGTGAATCTATAAGTGATCAAACGTATTTTATAGTCAGTAAACAACACGGATAATAATCAGCAGAAGTTTGTTTCGTAGATAATTTGGCCAAATTTATCACTTCCTTTCTAAAAACTGACGGAGATTGTAAAAGTTTAAAGCGGATGCCCCATTATTTATTGGCAAGCGAGCCGTTCAACTAAATTGTAATTACAAATTCGATAATTTTATCTACAAAGTTTGTCGTTCCTTGGAGAATGAGTATGATAAGACAGGTAAATTTTTCTTTGGTTACAATTTTTTTTTTTTTATAATAGTAGTGAGACGAACGAGATGCTCTCCTGATGGTAAGAGATAGAGGCAGCAATACACAGAATTTTAAATAGCAAAACAACTACTTACTTATTTTTACTTGGTTATTACTGTTTTGGCGCTCATTACTTTGTGACATTCAATGGTTAGTGAACAGCCCTGTTATTACGCTAGCTGCAGTATCATTCAGGCCGGAACACAGTAACGTTTACACACTACTGCTTGGTGTCAGATTATCTGGTACTGCGGTGGTAGCTATCTAGACCACCTCCTGCTAAGGATATCTATCACCAAGCAAAATGTGTGTGATCACAGCTCACCTAATGTTAAATGACAGCGCGACTGAAAATGGTAAACACAACAAGCCTGAAATGGTAACAGGCTTTCAAAAGCTACACGGCAAATTTTCAACTTGAAGATGGTGGCTAGTAAGTCAAGTACTAGAAAGTACCATATTACTATGCTATTGTTTCCTGAGATATTTTCTATCACCAGCTGCTCAAAATCACTGTCGGGATTCGAATTCACGCTCTTCAGCGTATGTTCTGGTTGTGCTAACCACTGAGCTATCTTTGTTACAGAACATAAAAAAGTGTATTTATCCTATCTATCTTCACTATTCGTAGCGATGATAGCTCAGTGGTTAGCACGGTTGGTTCGCATGCCGAAGGGTGTGGGTTCAAACCCCAACAATGAGCTTGAGCTGCCGGTGAAGGAAAACATCGTGAGGAAACCATAGCGTGGTGGTAGAGTACTTTCTCGGCTGGCTAGCTACCACCCTCAAGTTGAAAATCTGCCGACAAGCATCTAACGGTGTGTTCCGGTAGCCTCACTTGAGAGCCAGTTCTATTCCAGGCTAGGTGTGCTTTACCATCTTCGACCACACCGTCTCTTAACAGGTGAGTTGTGGTCAAACACCAAGCCTGTCAGCTATTAAAAAAAAAAAAAAATATGATTCCCCATGATGGAGATTTCATATAACTACATATAAATCATACAACACAGTCATATAAACATTCAAACAACCGAAGACACATTTCAAACAACAAACACCCAAAATAAAACAAAAATATAATGCGCTGACTTCAAATGTTTTTTTCATCTCAATCGTTCAAAGTTTAGAATTTCGTGTCTAATTGTTTTTAAACGAGTTGGCAGTTAATCGGGATTATGTCGCCTATTTAAATTGATTTTATTGAAGTAAAAATTGTAGATATATAACATTTTTTACGATTGTAGATATATAAATATTTAAGCTTTAATAAATAATGTATCAGTACAGCAGATGCTTAAAAGTATTTACCTGAATGTAAGTGTGACTTGTCCGTACAGCTTCTTGTTATCCAAGTAGTCTGGCTCCACGTGCAGAACGCCCTGTATCCTATCGATGCTGCCATTTTCGACAACCAAGTCACGGGACGCCAGGTACAAAGTCAGCTTGTTGTTGGGCGATGTCTTCTTGAACACCCTGCAAAAGAAAACATATAAAAATATGGTCTGTTTGCCGATCCGATTGTCAAATGACAGATTTATTTAAATTTTATTTTTGACAGGCTAGGTGTTTGACCTCAGCTCACTTAATGTTAGGAGACTTTGTGCTCGAAGATGGTAAACACACCTGGCTCTCGAGTGAGGCTGCCGGAACACACCGTTAGGTGCTTGGCATCAGATTTACAACTTTAAGATGGTAGCTAGCCAGCCGAGGACTAGAAAGTACTCTACCACTACGCTATGGTTTCCTCACGATGTTTTACTTCATCGGAAACTCAACCTCATTGTTGGGGTTTGAACCCACGCCCTTCGGCAAGCGAACCAATCGCACTAACTACTGAACTATCATCGCTACAAAACAACAGCAATCTTGTTAGTTTATTTGGTATTAGCTCTGCTTCTTTCTCGTCTTGGACGGACGTGGGTTCGGTTTCCAACCAGGTGAAACTTTATATGACGAATACAAATTTATTTTGTATGTAAAAGTAATGAGACGAACGAGGCACTCTCCTGGTTGTAAGAGATAATGCATGTTCTTGACCATTGCTGCGATACAAAGCACTTTGAAAAACAAAACAAAACAAGTCCATTGTCATACACTGCACGAGCACGTGGGATGTACATTACGCTCTAAAGAGCGCAACATTGACCTTTGCTTAACAACGTGCAGACCTACGCGCTATCATGTTTGCTGTAATAGACAAAGACCTCCGCTCCCTCTCAATGTCCTCCCTCTCAATCATCTTCGAGGTCCGTAGTGACCACGTACCATAACACCTCTAGAAAAAATGTAATATAACACGGATATCAGGATATCTATGATTATGGAATTTTTCCCTATATCAAACGATTAGCTCCCAAATTAAAATAAATGGGAATTAATATTTAAACTATTAACGACAACAAAAATCTGATAAAAGGAGAAAAATAATTAGAATTAATAGGAAAAGTTTGCTTCTTAGTAAATAACTTGGTAGCAAAGAAGCTTGAAGCTAAACTTTTGGCATTCTGATTGTGTCAAGTAACTCTAAAACTAAGAAGAATAATATTCAATCACAGTCAAAGCACATAAAGTAAGTCACGGTGTAGTATATGCCCTAGTAAAGTAGTAGTTACTTTACTAGAAGCTTGTAGACTTTTTTGGGAACAATATGATACAAAAGCTTGTTTTCGGTATTTTATGATTAAGACAATTTTGTTTTTGAACTATTAAAAAAAATATTTAACAAAAGAAACTTTAAAAAATGACTACAGTGCAGGGACATAATTTTTCTGCGTAAAATCATGTCGCTGCACTAAAACTGACCGCGTACCAAAATTAATGCTATCGATTGTATGCTCTGTGTGTTTTTAATATTTTTGTGCTAGGGGTAAACATTTATACAGCAGTTAGTTTCTTAATTTTAATTGCCATGACAGGTGATGTTACGTCTCAACACGAGTATTCAAACTTTCAAACAAGGAGCAAACAAGTCTTTTTAAAAAATAGATAAAAGCGAACATTTCACGGTCTCCTAGATGTTTTTCATAGCCTTTTTATTTTATGTTCTTACCGTTGCGAATTGAGGGCGTTGTCAGACGTCATGTCAGGATGCTTTATAACCTGTGGACAAAGAATAAACAATTCTTTAGCTTCAGCCAATGTTTGACAATGCCATAGAAATCACATACGTCATAATAAAATGCTGAAACTTGAAAAGAGTCGACGAAATGCGTCGAATCTTTATGTCGGAGTAAGCGGATGTGATTATAAGTCTAGAGATATAGTTATGACTGAACCACAACATAGTTACGTGCATATAGTTCATTGGCTGTGCCCCGCGGTTTCACCCGCGCTAGATGCCTACGTCATAGTAGCTTTATGCATGCAAAGTCTCAGCCCGATAGGTTTAAAATTGACAAAGTTTCGTACAAACTTTCATCCCCTATTTTATCCCCTTGGAGGTAGAATTAATCAAAATCCTTTCTTAGCGGATGCCTACATCATAACATCTACCTGCATGCCAAATTTCAGCCCGATCCGTCCAGTGGTTTGGGCTGTGCGTTGATAGATCACTATGTCAGTCAGTCAGTCAGTCAGTCACCTTTGAGTTATATATATTTAGATAACTATATTATTAGGAATGTAATTATGACAAGGGCACATTCTAGTATCTCATATCTCACTAAAGTAATCTTGATAAATGTATACTGAACGGAGAATAAAATAAAACAGAGAGTCACAACCAAAGCAAACAGTGTTATAAGACTTAAAATTGTCCAGTAATAATTATTTTGTAGTGATGATATCTCAGTGGTAAGAGCGGTCAATTCACGCGAGAAGGGCGTGGGTTAAAATTCCAACAATGAGTTTGAGCTGCCGTTGAAGGAAAACATCGTGAGGAAACCGTAGCGTGGTGGGAGGGTACCACATTAGCCCAGCGGGTGATTCTGTGGAATTTGGTAGCGATCGAATCAACATAAACTTTTACTATTTTTCAAAAAGTATTAAGTGCCCATACGAAGCCGCGGCGGGTCGCTACTAGGTAAAATAATGTCATCTGGTTAAATTACAAAAGCTCCAACATGTAACCTTTATTTAATAGTATTACTCGACAAATGCTATTCTACTATATTTCTACTTATCACAGAATGAGGTGGGGTGTAAACCCGCGAGTAGTTTAAAATTACTCATACAAGCGTGCATGTACGTAGTCTCATAAATAAAAGAAACCTCAGAAACACAATATCTAACCGAGGCCACTTTTCAAAACGTCAGGCGCGAACATTAGAGGTCGTCATAAAAAAGTATTGCCTTAGGAAAAAAGCCCGTAAATCTCCCGTGTCGTTGGCAACACCTGTCGCGTACATTCAAATTAAATATTTCACGTCCACGCTTATGAATTTATGAAATTTTCAGCGCCCCTGGCCACCCTTGGTACGAACATTATTTTGTTACATATCTCCCGAAAGGCTTTTTGCTTTTGTCAGTCCTCATTATGATGTGGTTGGGAAGGATATGAAACATGAGTAGATACTTGATATTTTGCAGAGACTGTAATAATGAGCTTCGCAAACAATACTTGCGTTTGCGTATTGGGAACACGGAAAATACATGTTGCTGCATTGTATTATTTTTCAAAATTTGTGCAATCGAGTATTTGTGTTTAAAAATGGTGGTGTTTTATTCATAAAATGCCGAAAATTTAAGCGCGGGTGTTAGCTACCTATAATGAGGTGAAACATAACTTTTAGAGTTGCTTTCAAAACTTCTTTAAAGCTTGTATATTTTATTTTAAAATAATTGAATAAATGTTTGACACTAGCAAATTTAAAAAGTGTGACCCCAAAAACATAGAAGAAGAAAATATGTCATCAGGTCATTCACCTTATGTATGATGCTATCTTTAAACTCCTTCTTTTTCTCTATTTTCTGGCAGTTTCAATATTTTCAAGTATTTTATGAAAAATCAAGTTAAATAAATCTAAGCCACACTAAGTGAAAATAATATAACACTGCTCGGAATATAATACGTACTATTCCACGTTCCCGCAAAAACTCCCTGATGACAATTTCGTTTAGCTTAACTCACTCTAGAATAAACAAACTCTTTGTTCAGAACTGTCAGAAAGTTCCTAAGCAGGTTGCCATCGGATAAATATTGTACTAAATTATAAAAACCAGGATAAAAATATTTCATTTGTTAGAGCTCTGCCTCATTAAGACGCCATTGCGACGTCGCCGGTTACGTATCCAAGCAGTTAATATTGAAATGTATGGTACCTAACTCACTTGGCGACGGTTTGGCAACGTCGCCAAGTTGGAAACGTGGCCACGAGCTACAGCTCCCTACGTGGCTCCTGGATACTCTGGCGGCCTGGCGACGTTGCCACTATAATGTACACGGTAAACTGAACCTCGCTCACTCAGTCGCCAGAAAAAAAAATCACTTCGGCTTAGATCTGATATAAAAGGATGAACAGATTGTTTTTTGAGTTTCTTTTTTTCTTTTTTTTTTCCATTTTTCTGCGACGTATATCACAAAGAAGTGCGATTTCTTCTACATCCATTCTTGACGACGTAAACGAACTGACTGTCGAGACTCCATGGTTACTCGACTTTGCTACCTTTGGATGCCAGAAGTAGCCAGGCCTGCGCCGTTGGCGACGTCGCCATGGCGTCTTAATGAGGCAGAGCTCTAAGGCTAAACGGCGCAAGCCTGCGATAAAAGATACTAACTTCAGACGTGGTTAAGGTAGCCAACCCACTAAATGTATTTAAGTAAGTAAGTGGGTAAGTACATTAACTTAAAAGCGAAGTTTTAGAATAGCGATCGTCTAAAAAGGGTCAGAGAAACTTGAAAAAGTTCCATAAATCATCTGGAAGAATTGGTAGCTTCAAATAATCCGTTTCAGTAATAAACGAGTCGGTTACAATTTGTTAGAACTATTTATTGCAGAATCGAATGTTATACGGGGCTACACACAAAAATAGTATGAATTTGAAAGGAGCTCATTATGCTTTATTCATCAGTGGATACGACTCTTTTTTAAATATTTTATTTATAAATACAAAGTTACAAGTCAAATTCCAATGTATGTTAAAATGATAATAATATGCCTTTGTCTAGAATTAATAGTAATTTAATAACCTCTATAAATTATTTAAGAGGGGCTTGACATAATACTCGGTGGAGACGTCAGCGACTGTGATATGCTGATGTTTATTTATATAGGTTTTTTTTTTTAAATCATCGGCAAATGAATTTTGTTTTCTTAATGCCTAATCTTCATATGAACTTCGGTTTTTGCAATTAATGTCTAATATTTTTAGTTATAGTCAAAGTTTAATCTTGGTCGAGTTCAGTCATGCCTTAGTAAAGTAGTAGAGAATTACTATTAAGCTTTGATGGAGTTTTGGCAGCAACTTTTGGAAACACTGCAACTTATTTTAATAGCATATAGACTCGCATTTGTCGGCCATCTTGCTTGATGAAGGTGCGGTCTACGATGTAGCACAGTCGCTCAGAAGAAACCGATTCACGCGCGACTTGAAGGTACACAGACTGTATCTATCGCAGTACAACTCACTCGGGCAGCAAATAACAATGTTTAGTGGTTCGTACGAAGACACCTTCTTAGTGTAGGTACCGCTATCAACCATGAAGTGGTATCGCTTTTGAGAGCTTTTAGTAACCAAAAAACAAAAAGGTGAATGTCATAAAACAAGATATATAGTAGCTTAGATTCAGCTTGGTTCTAAAGCGTGCGGTGGCGCGGTGCACCCCGAATGGAAACGGGTACATAGTTGTGGACCGCGGCCCCAGAATGTATACCGGCCTCTCCGACCAAACAGTGCGACAGCGTTACTAGTTAGTCTTTTTTTTTCAGGATTATCCCCAATGATGAGTTTACTAACCTCCTTTCGGCTAACACTACCATTGCTGGTAACCCATATAGATTCATCAAGTATTAAAATCGATTAGCGTGAGTGTAAATTCGGACCTCAGCTAGTAACTTGTGGCTTCGGACTGACATTTCTAATTAAAAAAGTTTTCAATCAACGTACTACGACGTAGATTAATTGCGCACAATGATTGTGGACAAGTGATACATATGTGGTGAGACATTTTTTTTTTGTTTTCTTCCAAAACTCCATCGAAGGTTCTAGTAAAGTAGCCACTATTTTCTTGACTTAACTCTAATTTAGGTACTCAGTGTGACTTGGACTTATTCCATTCGATTTTTTATCATATTTCATAATGGTAAAAACCACAAAGTGCGATGCCACATACAAAAAAAACCTAAAAGAAGAAAATAAAGTCTTAGTAGCGGAGAGGAGAGGAGAGGTGAGTTTTGTGGTAAATCTTGGGCCTAACCCGTAAAGAGTACATAAGCTGGAGAATGAACAAGAACTGCAATATTGACGAGAAAATTGCTTCGTCAATAGTCATTAACGTTGACATTAGGGCTCGACGACTTCCTTGGGTAGGCTATCCACTCTGGATGAAGAAGTCAAGAAGGCGTATGTTGGAGTTGCAAGAGGCATTTTAAATACCACTGAATTAACGCTGTACGGGCAAACCGACGTGAACTTCAAGTTTAATTTAAAAAAAAAACATTGCTGCCTCTAAATTTTTTCATTTGTGCCGAAACCTTCACAGAGGCATGCATTACCCGAGTTTTTCCGAATAGATGGGCGTCATCAAGTTTTAAATGAATTGGGATCTCCCACGCGTGCGCTATCGTAGATTGCATCGTCGTTTAAAATCCGACGACGTATATAAAAAATATGAGGTGTCAGAGTTTAGCGCGAATATTTTTCATACAACATTCTTTTTAAGTATAGCTCTCTTTCTTCCTTTCTTTAGGTTATATTTTTTTTCTCTATCATGTAAAGAAAAGGCCTAAGCATTAGCTAAATGTCATCGTCGCTAACGCGTCCTTGAAATTTCATTTTTATTTCTATTCCAATAAACAAATCGCTGCCTAATAAATTTTGCTTCAAATACCTACACCAATGTTATTTCTGTATATTAGTCTGTCGCTAGACATAGCGTTCTCACAAGCACCACGTAATTTATTCGCTTCTCAGTGTTCTACCATTACTTATCTTGGTACATTCTTATTTGTAACCTATCTCTTCGCAATAAGCCCATTCACATAAAAGCCTTTTGAATAAGTAAGCAAATAAAACATACGTACTTAGAAAACCATTCCAATGCATCGAGAGTTCCGAACAAAGTTGGGTAGGTAACGTAATCCGTTGAGAGTTGTGACTAGAAGTGAGATGTTATATATACAATTAAAATTCGAATATTTATTGACAGAGCGTAGGATTTAATAGACGGATACAATAAATCTGTAAAAGTATAATCTTTAAGCTACGTGCGTATTAAAAAATATAATTATAAAATGTTAGTCAATAGTATTGTCACGTTTTGTTTTTAAAATGATTATTCCTGAAAATTTAGTTTTAGCATTTTTTTCGTCTCTTTTAAGCGGTTTTATACTAAAATAATACTTAGTATTCCTGAAAAGCATTATGTGTCAGTTTTTAAAGTATATTGAAATGATTTATTTTATCATTATTTATGTGGCCATCAACTCATCTGATTGAAAACGTTAGTATTTCCCAAAATGGAGCACGTCGATCTAATCTACTCGTACATAATCGTAGTTATTTGTGATTTAGGGTAAACTATGTAATGCCAGAGGGAGTTACAGGCGCCCGCAATTAATAATGAAATAATTTTCTATTTAAATAATGGTGTAAACAATTCGAGAACGGAATTAATCGATTTCACTAATATGAAAGCATGAGATTGTGAGTCTACAGAAATTTGCAACATATCGCAAATAAATTATTTTGTCGAATATTTATTATATAACTATAGTAACTCGAATAAATTTTATTTATTATTCGAGTTACTATATTTATTTAGTACCTCTCTACTTGCGATATCAAGTCGGTGAATATCTCGCAAATCTCTGTAGACTCTCGACCTCACGCTGGAGTTTCTCAAACTTTACTCGCTTGCAAATGAAATAAACTGTTTAGGGCTAAGTTACTAGTTTGTTTTCAATTCAGTTTCGAGCTTTGTTTGATTGAATGACGATCGAAACTATTTGTTATTGGTTATACTGATTAGATGGATACATTGACTGTGATATTTGAAGTAAGCAAATATATCTAGAAATAAAAGTATCGTATCTTAACGATTAAAACAAAAATAACAGTCGTTTTGAACTAAACACGGAGGTTTGTTGAAATTAAAATAGCATTGTAAACAAATGTTGATTTTTAAATATTGTACAATTAGAAAAGCAAAGTGTGTGAAAACCAAACCAAACCAAATGAGATTCCAACGTGTCCTCAATGTCTGAATCTCATCTGTTTTTATATTTTTAAAGATAATTTCCGGTACGAGAAAATAGGTAACATACAATTACATTACGTTTAAACGTTCCCCTCTTTTGATATTTTAAATGAGGTATTGGAGTCGATCGAGAGGCGTGCCAAGAGACTAATTGGCAACGGTACCTTAATAGCGTCAGCTACAAGGCCTTGAACATCGATGTAGGGTTGCTTGTCGGTGTGTACCTGGATACATTTCGGGGAGTGTTCTAGAACTGCACAATTTGAATCTACATTTTAAATATAACCCAGCGAGGCTGTGAAACTGTCGGAGTGTTCTTTGACTACAATATGAAAGTTTCCGATTCCAGAGCAAATATATTTCTTCTTGGTAATCTTGCTCTATCCTAAGCCGTGCACTCTAAAAATTTCCCACGTTCGCTCCGACCATACACCCCACCGCACCTATTCTCTGTACCCGTACGCTGTTCACTAATCATAAAAGAATAGAGATGAAAATATAATCCGACGCTTGACCATATTGTAGCTCGGAAGTATGAATGAATGAATGAATGAATAACTCTTTATTGTACACACATAAAATTAGATAATACAGAAGAAATAAACTAGTTAATAGGTGTAACAACTGGAGACCTTATCGCTAATAGAGATCTTTCCCAGGCAACATTAGGATGGAAAAGATTAGAGGAAGAAAAGACGGGGTGTGTCAATAACGAGGATATGCATATAGGAAAATACAAAACTATGACATATATCTACATTCTAATAATAATATATCGTAATACATAGATTAACTAAAAATACACTAATATATATAAAATTAATATTAAAGTAAAGGAGGTAACTCGAATATGTAAAGAAATTTATTAAGGTGGTCTATTATTTTTTTCTTTCTTAAAAATGGATAATTAATGATATTCTTGTTTTTAGCGTATTTTAGTTTCTATAACTTATGTTCTTATGTTGTTTCGTTGTTACTGTTGTTGTTGTGTTTGGTTTATGTGTTACTAGCGATTCGCCCCGACTTCGCACGGGTGCAATGTAGGTACTAATGTGGTGCACATGCAGGTATTGGTTATTTTTTTAAATTAACGTATCATATTTCGCGCCAAAATCCGCCTTTTTTCTGTTACACCTACCTAAGAAAAATTGTGTTTTAAGACGAATCTGTCGAAATCCATCCAGCCGTTTGGAAGATACGAGGTAATAAAGAAATTTACATATATACCAGATACGCGCGAAAAACATAATCTTCCTTGGCAGTCGGGTAAAAAAAGGATTAGAAAAATATCATTTTTTAGTTTTACAACTAGGTACTTACCTTAATTATGTTTCATTTACAATATCATGACAAAAAATATGTTTTATCGTGCAGCCTATACTCTTAACAGGAAAGAGTGTGGTCGAACGTGAGTCTATTCTGAATAATAAAAACAAAAAGTACCGGTTTAATACTGCTATCGTTCTGTAGGCGTCCAGTGTTATAATTTGCAATGATCATAGTAGTGTTGACCTTAGACTTCACAATTGAAATTGTTTAGAGATGAATCAGAACTAAATGAAGGTAATTTGCGAGGCCAAGGGTCAGTCAGTGGCTTTTCACTCCAATTAAGTCTCGTCGTGTGATGAGTTAACTATAGTATTGTTCTTCGGAACAGGGGCGATACGTCCTAGACATACTGCTTGGGGTATATTGTACATTCAGCAGCATATACCCGAGCTGACCCAGCTTTAGCTGACTTTTATAGCGATGATAGCAAGCAGTGGTTAGCGCGGTCAGCTCGCATGCCGAAGGGCGTGGGTTCTAACCCCAACAATGACCTTGATCTGTTGGTGAAGGAAAACATCGTGAGGAAACCATAGCGTGGTGGTAGAGTACCTTCTAGTACTCGGCTGGCTAGCTACCACCCTCAAGTTGAAAATCTGCCGCCAAGCATCTAACGGTGTGTTCCGGCAGCCTCACTTGAGAGCCAGTTCCATTCCAGGCTAGGTGTGCTTTACCATCTTCGACCACAACGTCACTTAACATCAGGTGAGTTGTGGTCAAACAGCAAGCCTGTCAGCTATAAATAAAAGCTCCTTGAAGTACCGGAGCGAGGCTCTAGGTTGCTAACATAGTAGCTCCAGTGGGTGAGATTTAATTATACTATAGTATGTTTTACTTGGTGGTTTTCCTTAGCAGGAAGTCGTCTAGGTAGGTACCACCGCAGTACCAGACATTCTGCTACCAAGCAGTAGTGTGTAAACATTACTGTGTTCCGGTTTCATGATCTAATTATTTGTATTAATTTAACCCTAAACTAAGCAAACAGAAGCCACAAAGCTTGTACTATAGAAACCAGACAGCTGACAGAATACTTGAAATACTTTTATCACACTAATCCCACTAATATTATAAATGTGAAAGTTTGAATGGATGTTTGTTACTCAATCACGCCAGAACGGCTAAACGGATCTGGATAAAATTTTGCATGTAGATACTTTAGGTCCTGGAATAAAACATAGGATACTTTTCATCATCATCATCATCCATCACCACGCGGGTAAAACCAGGGGGCGCAGCTAGTAATACATACTAATAATACATACAGAACACCCAGACACAGAACAAACATCTATGTTAGTCCTGAGCGGGAATTGAACCCATGCCCTTCAGCTCTCGAAGCAGAACTTCAGCAAATAAGCTAACATGGTAGTTAACTAATAAATACATGTTACGTAAACGTGGCGTGTTACGTGTTAATAAGCTCATAGGTAATAAGAACCCTTGTCTCATTGAACACCTATATTAAAACCATATTGAACATCGTTAATAACAATATTAATCATCAACGAGATATTATACATAATAATCTGCTATAATCCAAAACTAACAATAAAAAGCTTTCCTATTCAATATTTATGCTTTCCGGTTTGATCTGATTCCTGAAGCGAGCGGCCGATGGACAGAATATCGTGATAAACAGCAATAAAAATTATTCTCTGTAATATGTTGCTATAGGAGAGAATAAAGCCAAGGCTGTTGTACTGTATTAATGTAATAGGTAGTTTAACTGTAACGGTAGCTAGTTATTGTAACTCAACTGATTTATATCAATTTGAAGTCTTTAGCATATATTAGGGAGCTGAATTGTTCGGATGTTTGTTTTAAGTATATATTATAAGAGACCTTGTTTTATTACTATGACGAGTATTTAAATTTAAGGGATTATTAAATTACTAGTTATTAATTATTATTTTTATTGACATTGAATTATTTTGACGTTTATATTGATGATGATTTTATGTTTCATTAGTTTTAGACATAATTGGAAATGTGATTTGTATGTGGTGTAATAAAAAAAAACATGGTTGCCAAGCTATGTGTTTGACCACAGCTCATCTGATGTTAAGTGACGATGTAGACAAAGATAGTAAAGCGCATCTAGCCTGAAATAGAATTAGCTCTCAAGATTTTAAAGCAGCAGATTTTCAACTTAATGGTGGTGGCTAGCCAGCCGAGTACTAAAAATACCCAACCGTCATGCTATGGTGCTATAGTTTGGTAAGCTATTACAATAATAATTATGGTAGTTACAACATTACAGTCGTAGTAGTTAGTTATAGTAGTATCAATTTTAACATCCACATAAAAAAGCGTCACTCTACCCGATGGTGGTGTGGAAATGGGGAAAAACGGTACGGATTAAGCATTCGCTATATGTTGAAAATGCGAAAAAGATTTAGCGAACTGTACAAATTAGCTAAGCTTGATTACGTAGTAGGTAACTCGTAAACTATTTATCTGATCAAAAAATGCTGTTAACGAAAGTTGTATTAATTGTAGAATATTTCATGCTATATCATTTTTATGTACCATTTATAATTTGTAGTGATGATAGCTCAGTGATTAGCGGTGTCGGTTCAAACGCCGAAAGGCCTGGGTTCAAACCCCAAGCTTGAGCTGCCGGTGAAGGTAAACATTGTAAGGAAATTATAGCATGGTGGTAGGGTATTTTCTAGTAATCGGCTGGCTAGCTTCCACCCTCTGCCAAGCACCTAACAGCGTGTTCCGGCAGCCTCACTTGAGAGCCAGTTCCATTCCAGTATTAATTTGTAGTGATGATAGCTCAGTGATTAGCGGTGTCGGTTCAAACGCCGAAAGGCCTGGGTTCAAACCCCAAGCTTGAGCTGCCGGTGAAGGTAAACATTGTAAGGAAATTATAGCATGGTGGTAGGGTATTTTCTAGTAATCGGCTGGCTAGCTTCCACCCTCTGCCAAGCACCTAACAGCGTGTTCCGGCAGCCTCACTTGAGAGCCAGTTCCAAACCAGCCGCTAACAAAGGCGTTTCTCGATAGATACAATGTGGATGCTTTCAAATCGCGAGTGAATTGGTGTTTCTTCTAGATAAGCGTGCTTCGTCGTAGACCGCATCTTCGTTTAACACCAGGAGAGTTGGCGACGAAACACAAGCCTATTCAGTAACAAAGAAAAAGAAACTGCAAAAATCAGTTTTCTAGAACCTAAAACATAATGGGAATTACAGATTACGGAAGAGACTTCCACGTCCTCGCTAAGATTATGGAAAATGTAAAACGTACGTGGGGAATGTACAACATGTATATAAATGGCCATGGTGGTCGATTTCCTTAGCAGGAAGTCGTCAAGGTAGATCGCAGTACCACATATTCTGCCGCCAAGCAATAGTGTGTAAACATTACTGTGTTCCGGTTTGAAGGGTACTGCAGCTAGCAAATTTACTGAACTGTTGAGACTTAACCATCGAAAGTCTCAAAGTAATGAGCGCTAAAGCACCCCCGAACTTTGTTTTGTTACTCAAAGTTTTCTGTATTGCTGCAATGATCATGGGAATGCGTCATCAGTCTTATTACTTTTACAAAAAAAAAATGGCGTTTTGACCGTGTCTTCCTAGCTGTCTGGTGATAAAAAGATGAAACCAATTTCAAACAATTCCACGGTACACTCTCAGATATGTTTTTTTAATTATTTTTTTATGGCTGACTGGCTATGTGTTTGACCACAGCTCACCTGATGTTAAGTGATGGTGTGGTCGAAGATGGTAAAGCACACCTTGCCTGGAATGGAACTGGCACTCAAGTGAGGCTGCCGGAACACACCGTTAGATGCTCGGCGGCAGATTTTCAACTTGAGGGTGTGGTTGCTAGCCAGCCGAGTACTAGAAAGTACCCTACCACCACGCTATGGTTTCCTCACGATGTTTTCCTTCACCGGCAGCTCAAGCTCCTTGTTGGGGTTTGAACCCACGCCCTTCGGCATGCGAACCTATCGCACTAACCACTGAGCCATCATCGCTACAATAAAAATAAACAAGCAAATTTACCTCTAGATTATGATTTGATCATCACAAACAAACCATCGAATTCCATTCAGATTAAAATGCAAATTCAAACGTATTTACTGTACACAGAACAGGGCCGGATGAGGGTTTCATAAAAAACGTAGACTGTGATTAAACAAAAAATTATTAAGTTGACCAAATTGTTCTTTTTTCCTGTAAAATTTCAGATGAAAATGTTGCTGTAGGTACATTTAAAAATCCTGTAATCCAGTGCCTTCAAAAATGTTCCGCGGAAGTTTGGGGTTCCGTGTAAAGGTAACATGGGTTCCTATTATACTCAATATTTTATTGAACTTATATAGATTTTTTTAAATAGTTTACATAATTTGAGCACTGAAAAATCATTTTGGTTTGCTTTGGTATAAATTATTTTTTGTAAAGCCGCTTGTAGTTTTTGACATTTAAATCAGTTTTATGTTTGTAGGTATATTGTTTATAAGTGTGGGAATCAGATAATCGTAGGCTTTTCTTTCATGAAAACTATTAGTTCTGGGAATTCTTTGAATTATCATCCTAGCCGTCATATTATGAGAATATGTAAGACATATCTAGATTTCTATAAAATGTACATAGATCTTAGTAATATTGCATTTAGAAAATACTTCGTAACCTTTCCTGTAAGGGCATAGGAACAGTATGCAGCAACAATTCTATGGTCAATATTTCTGTAGGCTATAATAACTTTTTTGATATGAGGTCATCTTTGACAGTATTTCCAAATTTATTTTTATGTTCAACTTTTTTTAGGCATACTGGTAATGTGGTATATATTTTAATAACCATTGAGCTTAGGTAGAAGATACCAAAGTAAATAAAACATCTATAAGTCATCTTCACGATATATAGGCGACAAAAGTGGGAAGAGGCGGTGCGGCGGGGGCAGAAGACGCTTGCGCGCGAACACTACGTGAGTTCCGACCGAGCAGTCGGGGTTAGCACGTAAATGTCATTATTTTCTGTTGTGTAGGTAGGTTAGGTAGGTGTTCATGTTCAAATTAATAGGTTAGTGACTTTTTAGTAAAAAGGTATTAAAAAGTCTCAGAAGTATTCGTGTGTAGATTTTATGTAAGCGAAGCTACAAACAAAAAAGATCGAACGTAAATTTGTTAGTAGATACGATGCCGACATCCCTACACGCGCTCCGCGGTAAGCCTGCGTGAATCAACGCTAATAGGGAAGATGTTCTACTTACCCGGGGTCGCGCGCTCCAAGTACTATGCTGATAGTTTGAAAATTAGTGGAATTAAATTTTGCTTAAATTTGGATCTTTCTTTTTTTATTTTATACATCAGTTGTTAACTACTTTATTAAAGAACTAGCTGTGCCCCGTGGTTTCACCCGCGCTAGATGCCTACGTCATAGTAGCTTTATGCATGCAAAGTCTCAGCCCGATCGGTTTAAAATTGACAAAGTTTCATACAAACTTTCATCCCCTATTTTATCCCATTGGGGGTAGAATTAATCAAAATCCTTTCTTAGCGGATGCCTACGTCATAACATCTACCTGCATGCCAAATTTCAGCCCGATCCGTTCAGTGGTTTGGGCTGTGCGTTGATAGATCACTATGCCAGTCAGTCAGTCAGTCAGTCAGTCAGTCAGTCAGTCAGTCAGCATCTTTGAGTTATATATATTTAGATTGATGCTATCTTTTGAGAAGTTCACAACTTTCTAATTGTAGGTATATAAAACAAGTGACAATTTGGCTTTTGTACTTAATAAAATAAGGTTTGTGAAAAAGAGCGCGTATAGTCATAAAATCTTGTCTTTTTATAAATCGAGCATTCTAATTTGCGATTAAATCTATTATTATTATTACCATTATTGCCAGTTTCTTTCCAGGCTAGGTGTGTTTACCATCTTCGATCACACCACCACTTAACATCAGGTGAGCTGTGGTCAAACATCTAGCCTGTAAAAAAGAACCACTGAAAAAAGAAGTGTTTTTGTTAGATGATTAATTAAAGAAAATTTATGTGTATAAAAACAGATGCTATTTTCACACACCAACCAAGTCAAATAGTAAAATGCTTTTATCCTTCAGTTCTGTGAACAGTTAAATGTCCCGTGTATTACGACAAGATAAAAGAATGGACCATTAGAGAGGGGTAGCCGGGTTTTACGTGAATAAACGTTGTCGAAAACTTTTGTCCATAAAACTTTGTTTTTATACTGTAGTTTATAGTACCTATAAGTATTCTTTTACACACACAGATGTTATATTATTTACGGTTTTATTATGTTCCATTTTTAACCCTCGATGTAAAAAGAAGTGTAACGATTGTATCTATGTCTGTTCGTGGTATTTTTGTGTAGTTTAAAAGGTGACTTGATTGAGAGTACTTACTTATAATTCAAGAAAATCTGTCCTGCTGTTTGAATTTGTTAAACTCTTTTCTAGTTAATGAATGGATTTGTGCAGCTTCCACGAGCCTGGTCAATTCGAAATTTGATTTTCTGTTACTGTGCCGTGGTGGTGCCGGCGTAAGAATAGTACCCCACCCTCTCTACCCGTGGTTGCCGTAAGAGTCGACTAAGGGATGTCATCCGGAAGATGGGCAGCAGCGTCTTCCTTGAACAATCACACCTAACTGCGCTAGCCAAGCCTGGCGAGTATTGGCAAAACCCCTGCCCAGGAGAAGGCCTATGTCCAGCAGTGGACGTCCTATGGCTGATGATGTGGTGTCGGGATATATAATGGGTTACATTATTATGTATAATTTCCGCTTGCGTATTTTCATAAGTATCTACATAAATGTTGGACAGTCTAGGTGTTTGACAACAACTCACCTGATGTTAAGTGACGCTAAATTTCATTCATTCGTTCGTTTCATATTGTGAAAGCTTCTATTTGGAATTAGGGCGGTCTCCCATCTAGGTTACCGTAACTTAGTGGATTTTGCGACGTACTCTATTTAGATAACTTGATTGATTCAGGCGTTATTCTAACTCTATTAAAATTCAGTTTTAAAAGAAAAACTGCAAGAAATAAATTCGGCAAGTTATTTAAAAAGTCTTCAGAGGTATCGTTTTAGACAACAGAAACACAATACCTCTGTAAGTTTATCTACTATAAGTCTATAAGGATATAAACGTTTGCCGCAGTTGAAAGATAGCGCCAAAAGTTTTTATGGCAGTTTGAAACACTGTTGAGTATAGATTAAGTCGCCGTTTCAGTAAACTCCCATCGCAATTCAACAAAAAAACATAAAAATATATTTATTAACGTAAGCTGCTTTTGCGTAAGTAATTCTTAGTTGTTAGGTACATTAGCAATAATAATTTTATGATAAATAATAGATAAATATCGTAGGACATTTCACACAGCGCCATCTAGTCACAAACTATGCAAAGCTTGTACTATAGGAACCAGATAACTGATAAAGTATTCATATAGTTTTTTTTGTAAATACATACAGAACACCCAGGCACAGTACAAACATTTATCGTCACATAAATGTTTGTCCTGATGGGATTTATACCCACGCCCAACAGCTCTTAAAGCAGATATTCTACCAAAGAAGCTAACAGGGTAGTCAATTATATTATGCGTATATTATATTTTAAAAGCAAAAAATTTAATTGAAATAAAACGAGTAAACTTATTTTTGCCGAAAAATGCGTGAAAACAATGAATCATAGTAGACCTACATAAATTTTATCCATCTATTTAACATAAGAAGCTTCTATTCAATCTATAAGCGCTAGAATATGAAAATATTTCTGGAAAAAAGCAATTTGTGGTAACATCGTCACATACATTATAATTTCAGCAAACAGTGGTGCCATAATAGAAAATCTTACAAGAAAAAAAAAAGATCTATCACGGGGCAGCGTTGCTGTTGGTGCCAAAAAGTCAATTTGTCGGAAGTATCGATTTCAGTTACGTAATTACCTCACGGTGATCGAGTGCTAAGAAAATTGGAAAATAGATCGAGTGTATTTCTTATATTATCTGTTACGGAATTTGAGATATAAATATTAGCTCTAAGATTGATTTTTCAATTTCCATTTATGCTTGCAATAATATTATAATATGCGATGTCTATATACTTAGTTCAGGTAGAAGCTAGAGCGCTTTATAACAATGTTAAGACCTACATATGTAAACCTAGTTTCATAGACAAAATAAAGTCATTGTCATTGCTATATTTTTGACCAACGGGGCATTTACAGTTGGATCAGTTCACTGGTTCATAGTCATTTAGCGAGCTATTGAAAAAGGTATGCTTGGCATGTCTCTAAGGGATTGTATCCGGAACGATGTTGCTAATTCGCCAAAGAACTAAAGTTACTAATACAGCTCAGCGTATTAGCAAACTGAAATGGTAGAAGACTGGTCATATCTGTTGTAAAACCGTATAATAGAAATGTATAACCGCTGGGGTAGACCACGAGTGGGTAAAGTAGCGTAGGACGCCCTGAGACTCGATGGAGTGACGATATACGTATGGAAGTGAGTAGTGACTAGAAAAAAAGTCGAAGATATGACTAGGTGGCGTGCATTAGAAGGGGCCTATGTCTAGCAGTGGTCTAAAGTGAGCTGACGATGATGATAATTCGATGGTAAATAACTTTGGTATCTACGTTATTACACTGTTAAATGCTTGGCGGCAGATTTTTAACTTTATGGTAGCCAGCTAGCCAACTGATTAGAAAGTGTCCTACCACCTTACAATTGGTTTACTATTGGTTTGCTTACTATATGTACGTACCACTGGTTTCCTCGTGATGTTTTCCTTCACCAGCAGCTCAAATTCATTGTATAATTTCAATCCGACCACGCTAATTACTGAGCTATAAATCGCTACAATTATATCATGTAATCCACAGTATCTCTACATACTTAGTATAAAACAAAATCACCTTTCGCGTCTGTTTGTATATCCGCTTGTTCCTCCTTAACCGCGCAATGGATTTTGATATGATATTCACTGTCATTTAAAGATTTTCCCGGAAGATTTGTATATAAAATACATTCTTAAAAACTTTTGTGTAAGTAGAGAATTTCAAAGTTAACAAATTTAAAAAAAAAATCGGCAATACAAAATTGCACCCATGCGATGATGTGTGATAAATATTCAAATGGTAAAGTATATCTTTATGTAAGTACTACTCATAAAAGTGTAGTCTAAAACCAAAGTTTGGCGGTAGTTATAGTAAGATATATTCAGATTTCGTTAAACTGTAAACAAATATTATCATATCTTCTCACGTTTCGGTCGAAATACACGTGAATTATATTGAATTGTACACAAACTCGGAATAATAAAGTTAACCGCAAATCTGAAATTGGGTTTCCTATTCACCTCAGAAATTTAATAACGCTTGTAGAGGCAACCCTAGCTATCACTCGCACGTGTCCAAATTATACTTTAAAATCTGTGTTATTAATAAAATGTTTTTTTTTTTATCGTTAACAAGCTAGGTGTTTGACCACAGCTCACCTGATATACAGTGACGGTGCGGTCGAAGATGGTAAAGCACACCTAGCCTGGAATGGAACTGGTTCTCAATCGAGGCTGCCGGAACACACCGTTAAGTGTTTGGCGGTAGATTTTAAACTTGTGTGTGGTAGCTAGCCAGCCGAGTACTAGAAAATACCCTACCATCATGCTATGGTTTCCATACGATGTTTTTCTTCGCCTACAGCTCAAACTCATTGTTGGGGCTTGAACCCAGGCCCTTCGGCGTGTGAAACGACCGCCCTAACCAGTGAGTTATCATCGTTGTATTGTAAGTTTAATAAATGTGCTTTGAGCTACGTCAAAATAACTCTTAAATACATACTTACTAATAACCAGTCAATCAATTAATAGCCCAATATGTGGACTATGTAATAGATTTAGATAGCTTATGAATCTTTTTTATCTTATCAAATTGGTAAAGCTTCCATTATTCTAAATGGAGTTTTTTATCATTACGCATTGGCCGAATGCCCTAATCCATATAAAGCTTTTGGTTTTAGCGCATTTATTTGGTATCTATTGATTTATTATGTTAAGCCCGGTTACACAATCTGATTACTTATTTGTTTGGGCAACAATAGAGGTTTCTGGTTCTCACAAGTGCCTAATATATGTACATAAATATAAATATATAAAAAGTTTTGTGTTTTTCATTTTTAGGAGTAGTTTATGTTTATTGAACTTGTTTCGATGTCTTTGTTATAATTGAATAGAAATTATCTTTGGTAATTAAAATTTTTTGGTATAAAAAGTATACGTGGGTATGTATGTTAATACAGGATACATTTTTAATTCAAATCCGTTCAGCTGTTATTCGGTGATTGCATAACAAACATTCACATTTATAATATTAACATTATTAATTAGTTACCTACTTGAGGAAACCTGCATATGTCAGAACAAAACTACATTATAAACAAGAATACGTATATAAATTACACCCATTGTGTACACCTAGAGCAATCACGCTCACTTGAAGGCTTCCCCTTGCGGCGGCGGCGTGTGGTGGGTCACCTTTCTCCCTGTTTTAATTATAGTTAAGGAGAGCGATTCCTGGCACATGCGTCAACACGTGAACGTGTGCAGCTGCACTGCTCGTAATGTACAAGCAAACTTAGTAATAAGTTATTGTGTCACTTAGGTATATTCTACTTGTAAAGTCCTTAGTTCTATGTTTATTAGTACCTAATAGTTTCGGCAGCATGTCTGCTAATCTGGAGGTCCTGGGTTCGAATCCCACGGCACGCACCATTGTCTTTTCCAAGTTATGTGCGTTTTGCTGTTCAAACGGGGAAGGAAAACTTCGTAAGGAAACCTACAAACCAAGTTCGTTCACGCATGGAGTACTGTTGTCACCTTTGGGACGGATCGGCCAAGTACCAGCTTGAGGCGTTGGAGTCTATTGAGAAACGTGCTAAGAAACTCATAAGCAACGATTCGCTTGTTCAGAAAAGGCTTCAAAGCCTTGAACATCGACGTAAAGCTGCTTGTCTGTCGGTTTTCTACCGGATACACTTTGGAGTGTGCGCTTCAGATCTGCATGACCTAATTCCTCCGTGCCCTTTCTATCGGACAGCCAGGAGCGCTAAAAAGCGACACCGCTTCTTGGTTAACATTACAAAAAGTGGAACTAAGCTGTTTGGTTCCACCTTCTTCGTACGAACCGCTAGACATCGGAATTTGCTGCCCGAGTGGGTGTTCTCCGATAAATACAATCTGGGTGCCTTTAAGTTGCGAGTGAATCGGTTACTTCTAGGCAAGCGTGTTCCATCATATACCGCATCTTAGCTTAACATAAGGCGAGATGGTGGTCAAACGCAACCCTACGTGTTATAAAAAGAACACGCTTGAGAGTTCTTAAAAAGAAGTTCTCGAAGACTCGAAGATGTATGAAGTCTGCCAACTTGGCCAGCGTGGTGGACTATGGCCTTACCCTTCTCACAATGGGACAGTATATAAAAAACAGGGCTGATTCAGACTAATAGAATGGATCCCGGTGTCAGTGAAATTATAAAACAATAAAAAAAGCTAGATGATATTGATGTGGCATCGGACCAAGACTGGATTAATCTCAGCTCGGTCTTTTATTTGGACAACACTAAGTATAAATTCACACTCGTTACGCCAACATTTTCTTTGGCCTGATATCCATCAAATTTTAACCAGTTTTACAGCCTATAACTTTATACGGCTCATATACTGTGGGCTATAATTTAAACCGTGACGAGACAACGATCGGGAGTGGTTTATTTTATAAATCGGTTAAAGAAACTGTTCCACTTTTTATGCGGCTTTCGGAAATCCTTTTCTCATTGGGATTACGATGTTCCATATGTTCGAAAGTAGATATTTGTGGCAACGCCGTCAACATGCTGAGGATCTAGATTGAAATTGCGGAATTGCGAATTTGTGGAAAACCTTTTGTCAACTGTCAAATGACATGTGATGCCAAATGTATGAAAAATCGTTCAGCTTCCTTGTCGGATGAAAATGGAAACTGTATAACGTGAACTCGCAGGCAGTTTGTATATTTCGGTATCGAAAACTTTATGAAAGTTTGTTTCATAAAGTTTGTTTGTTTGTTATGATTATTTTACTGACTGGTGTCTTGAGAGTTTTTTTTTTCGTTGGCACTTTCAACGGTGGTTACCTAATGGTTTCTGGGTACTTCGTAGATTTTCAATTGGATCTCTTTTTGCTTAATTGCTATGTATTTTGTATTGGTTAGTAAAGGAACAAACTGGAACGAATTGACTGAAAATTATGTAACCTTTTTAATGTATTTAGAGAAACACATTAAATTAGATTTATTACACATTAATTTAGAGAAACACACTTCGGGTATAGAACCCTGAACAATCGATTTGTTCCCGTAGTTAAAATTGCATGTGCTATGTTCGGTCAAATAATTTTAACTTTTGTATGTATACGTTACACTTCATTGACGAAAATGATTTTAGTTTTATTGTTTAGAACGTTTGGCAACAATTACAAGAGCTCTGCGTTCATTTACAACTTCTATTATTCATATACTTTGTAGGCACATTCGAGTGTAAATAAATCAATGCGTTTCAAAAGAATTGATCTTGTGTTTGGACTTAGCCAAATTAGCTGTTCTGGAACATATATGATTATATGTATATTACATTTGGGAGTTCTTAACTTAAATATGAACTTCGTGCCACTTTAAATCCACATAGAGACTGAATATTGACTTCATGTTTTTACGTTAAAGAGTTTTATCACAGATTAGAAAAAGAGGACAGAAATGTTACATAGAAAATAAGTACCTAAATACTCTTTAGACCTACACTTTTGTTTGTTAACACAAAATACGCTATGGCTTTACGTTACACAAATGCATCAAGGTATACGTTTTTTTAATAATTTGCCCTATCGGGCAAGCTAAAGCTTTAAAGCCATAGGTACTGCTTGGCTTCAGTTTTTGCAATTCATGTCTTACATCTATAGTTACAGTCAAAATCCAGTCTTGGTCAAGTCCAATCCGTGCCAGTCAAATCAAGTAATGCCTTAGTAAATTAGTGGCGACTACACTATAAGCTTCTGGATGGAGGTCATGTTTCACAACATTATATTGCTTTCCCACATTCGCGCTTGTAATTCGGCACTTTATGAATAAAACACTACTAATTTTATACTTAAACACTCGAAGAAACACTAGTTTTGGAAAAATATACAATGGGGCGACACGACTCTAGCCGCGTTCCCGTCAAAACTCAAGGTATGTCATTTGTGTAAGACAATGAACAATTTAAGGACCAAAGAGTCTTCACTCATCTTCACTAATCTATGGGTTTAATTTGTGATGCAAGGAAGTCTTAGTAGCATAAAACCTCCTTGGGTTTCTCCTAATTAAAAGATAAAACTTTTTGGGCATTGTGCAGATTAATATTTAATTGTTAGATTAATTTAATTGTGTGTTGTTTTGTTGCATTATTAGAGTCGTACTATTTAGTTTGTTGTTTTATATGACTTTTAATGTTATAAGAACTCTAAATAACTTTCATAAGTATGTTTATGTAATCTAAATAGAATAGAATTCACGAACATGGTTAAGTGCCCTGTAACTGTAAGCTTTTAATTTAAAGTTAGTGGAATAGTACACCGTTACGGAATAATAATGAGTGGGTAGATCATTAAAATCCCCTGAATCGGCGACGTTCCCTGAGGTAGAGTTACCTTCTAATTGAAGGACCTTGGAATGAAAAGATCAACTTCAAAGGGCGTCGAAATACTGAAGGATGTTGAAGAGATCGTGGACCTACCACCGCCTCTTAAAACAGTACTTAGAATATCGTTGCAAACATAATCATTGAAAACATAAAACAACTAACAAATAATTATTATTACAAATGTGTGTAATCATGTGTGTGAGTGTGTTCATGTGAGTATGTGTGTGTCGTATGTGGGAGTGTGGATGTATGTGCATGTTTGTGTGTGTGTGGGTGTGTGTGTGCGCGCGCGTGTATATGTGTGCAGAAACGCGCGCAGTTCTCAAGTTATGCTCTTACCAATGAACATTATTAGATTTTAATTCAACCCATAGATAATTTTTAAAACTAAATGATTATAAAGGTAAAAGGCGGCCTCATTTAAGACAGAAAATAGATAAGTAGGCCTCTGACATGACTTACAAATGGAAAACGTTTTAGTAAAAACATTTTAGTGTACAGCTATTTTGATTACATAAATCTCTTTATAAAATACGGCGCTTGTTATTTTGCTGCTATTTTTAAATCTTATTACGGTATCTGTTTAAATACGACAACAATATTGATCTTTCAGTAAGATACATTCACCCTTCATACATAATATTTACATACAAATGAGTTATGGAAATATTGGTATTTCACTGATAACTTATCAAGAGGAAAATGATATTTTGAGATTTCGAAAAACTGGGCCTTATACTAACTGAACCGTTTACGAGACGTTACCAGTACTCCAACACATAGATAAAAGTTTGAACTTCGTTTTATGTTAAGGAACACCATAGACAAACTCCCGAGCTTCACAAACATGACCACAGAGATTTATAGTCTGACACGTATCCAGAATTTTATTGTGGGCCATGCCCTCGCTGGGGCTAACACTTGCTTGCTTGCACTTGTTTGATATTACAAATCACCGTTAGTTGACTGAACACTCAATATAAATGTATAAAATGCACTTTCCTTATACGTCTGATGTTACCTATATATTCAGCATGTCACAAGTACTCTATACCAATTTGAATTTCACATAAAACATCGTGAGGTATTGCATGGTGGTAGTACTTTCTAGTATTCGGTTAGCTACTATACGGTGTTTTCCGGTAGCCTCAATTGAGAGCTTGTGCCATTGCAGAGGTGTGTTTACCATAGTCACGTTGTCGGCTTACATCAGGTAAACTGTGGTCAAACACTAGCCAGTTAATTATAAAAACAACCTTCATCATTTAGACGTCAGTATTTCTCCACCTATCTAGTTCGTGGTAAGGAGGCGCTCGTACATTCCAAGCGGGACCGTAAACTATGATGTTACCTATAAGTTACCTAGGTAGACGTGGATAAACTATATATGTCTTGCGGT
This sequence comes from Biston stratarius, assembly GCA_950106695.1. NCBI lineage: Eukaryota > Metazoa > Arthropoda > Insecta > Lepidoptera > Geometridae > Biston > Biston stratarius. The sequence continues at coordinate 30,323,604 of OX467109.1, forward strand.
CTACGTGCATTGCCCGCAAACAGAACCGCAAACCCCTAGTTAAGCGACAGGAAAGCTAATTTGTGATGCTTTGTTCTCTACTGCTATACTAACGAATAGTATTACAAAGTAAAAAAGTTAGGTCATTGTGTTGCACACTAACTACACTACTTTTTATTTTACTTAAACGGGATTACTGTACTAAGCAGAGTACAATACCCGCCAAAAAACAAAAATGTTTCAAAACTACGTCAGTTTTCATATCGACACAACGTTTTTCTAACAGTTTGCCGTTAAAAACTTAAGCACTCTGCGAAACAAGACGAGGCCACGCGTTGTATCATTGCCTCCTTGATGAAAGGCATCGGTTGTAGCTGAAACTAAAGTCGGAGTATCCGGTATAATCAAACGGGAGTATTTTCACTAAAGTAAAACAAAAATGTGTTAAAACACGTCAGTTCCCATATTAATATAATTATACATTATATGTACACTTATGTATTTTTTGTACATTTCTACACACTGTTGATAAACTATATTATAAACACGTTTTTTGTGATACAGTTTAGGATATAACTTTTAAATTTTAAAAACAAAAAGTATTCATAGACTTGTCATCTCGTCTAGTCGACGCCACACGTGAACGAAAATCTGGCCTTTATTTTGCCCAACCTCTGAGTGTTGCCATACAACGCTGCAATGGGGCAGCGTTTTGGGAACTAGGTACATAAATTCCCATTGATAGCGGCTTTTAGAATATTTTATTTAAATTTATTTATTAGTTCCTCTGAAGTATTAGAAACACTGTAGTTTGTATGTTACGATGTAATTTGTTGTTTTTTTTTAAATGTAAGTAATTAAAATATGTACTTATTCCGTTCCCATAAGTATTTTTAATATATATTTTATTTTTGTTTTTAAGATTCTATTCTGTTTTTTATACCTTGGTAAATAAGATAAAAAATAGTGAAGACTGAAACAGGCTACAAAAAACAAGTTAGGTATTTCTACAGGATTTGCTTGAAACGCAGCTAGATTCAAAAACAAAATTTTCTCGAGATGCACATAATAAAAGTAGTTTCCAATTCCTTATGCCCATACTGGATATTTGTAACATGTGATGAAAGATACCAAATAAACAACGCACCATGTAATCGTGTTAATTCTTGGCTTCGTAACCGTCGAAACAGATATATATACGAGTAGTAATAGGTAGGTACAGTTCATAATTCACAAGGTCTATCGATAGTTTATTATAGATTCGAATCTTGGAATTGGAAAACAAAGCAGACCGCTGCTATCTGTCTGTATTGAACACGGATCTTTAGTTTACAAATTCGTTTGTCGTACGCAAAATGCAAGTACATAAATAAATCAACTTGACGTGTTTATTTTGTTTCATATGCTTCGAGCAATCCGTATATTTTCACATGTTGACATGTTAGATCTTCTGTGAGTAAAAGTGTCAAAATATAGCAACGTTTCTAACTAATGAGCGCTAAAGCAGTGATGCCCTGGACTTGGTTTTGCTACAAAAAAAAAAACCGTGTATTGCTGCAATGGTCATGGACAGGCGTTAACTTTCAAATATTTAAAAAAAAACGTAACATTGACGTGACTTTTATGCAATTTCATTACAAGATAAGCGAGTATCACGGGAGATGGTAAGTGACACGCTGGTCGTATCGTTTCATTGTGTATAGCAGAAATGATCAGACTACCAAATACAATTATAAATACGGGTTTGGCGTGGTAATTAAGACCACCATGTTGTGTTGACCATAGTTGGTTTCATGGTCAATTTGTATGCAGTAGAAGTGGGAGCGACAGGAATTACAACAAAATCTCTCTTTAATATAGCTTCCCAAAAACATTTATAAATTAATTGCTGGAAATAGTGTCCAAAGCAGCGTTAGTAAGATGATATCAAATTTGGTTTGGCGGTGAAGGCATAATACGTATTTAAAGGGGGCCCTTCAACCTACACCAGGAGCGGAAGTTTTAGGCACTGTACGGGTTCCTATCCCTGCAACGTGATAAGAACCCGGTTTTACTATCGAATACTACGAAGTTTTGTCTATATTTTGGGAGTTACTAAAAACTAAACACGGATATTATATTAATAATATGTATACATTTAATCTCCTTATTACATATATTATCAATTTATATTAATTTTTTTTTTGTTTGTGTGTAGGTGTAGCCTGTAAATTTTAAATTTCTCTCACTAAGGCGCGGTCAACACGTTTGTTTAAAACTCGTGAACTGGGCTACCAAGATACAGGTTTTGCCTAATTTGGGGCCCAACAGTACTGCATAAAAAAGTCGAATATTTTTGAATAACCTTCTCGGCATAAGTATGTTTCGTAATTATTTATTATTATCAATATTATCAATAAACAATTATCAATAATCTAAATTGACTGGCCTTGATTACTTTTATGTATAAATATAATCAAACCCAGTAAAGGAAACGTTCTTTCGTTACGTTGTTCTTGCCTTAATTACAAAATAATGTCAATAAAATTTAAGCTCAATCCACACTGACGCAAAGTTCGACGTATGAACGAATCGACAGTTACGTATCATATTGGTCGTTTTTTTATGATTAACGGGCTAGATGTTTGACAACAGCTCACCTGATGTTAAATGACGGTGTTGTCAAAGATGGTTAACACACCTAACCTAGAACGGAACTAGCTGTCAAGAATGGCTGCGAATCACTTTTAGGTGTTTGGCGGCAGAAATTCAATTAGCTACTAGGTGGTAGCTAGCCAGCAAAGTACTAGAAAGTACTCTACCACCATGGTTTGCTCACGATGTTCTCATTCATCGGCTTATGCTGTTTGTTAGCTGTTTGGATTTGAACCCACACCCGCTGGTGTATAAACTGCTCTAACGATTGAGCTATCATCGCTATAAAATCAAACTAATATTATAAAGGCGAAAGTTATCATTTATTATTAACACGCCTAGCGTAACACAATCAAACACTCTATAATTAATAATAACCACAGCTAAAACGATTGATCAAAAACGAGATCAATAGACTTTGATTGACACTCTAAAACATTCCAGTCAATCAACACTTTTAGAAATATACATTCTTACGATATACATTTATATAGCAAATGCGATTGAATTTTAAGAGCTTTTTTTTCGTTTCTCTTTTGCGTGACTACGGCAAAGCAAAAAAGAGGGGTGTTATTTTCTATGTATGTTTGTATTTGCGTGTGTTTCACCGTAGCACCGAAACTACTCAATACTCATCCGATTTGTTATTATGCTCCGAATGATATATAGTATGAGAGCCCACGACCAAAATTTTTGTCTCATAGCAATACGGCCAAAACCACATCAAATTGTTAGATTCAATTATCATGAACTCGAAAATACCCAGGCGAAATAGGCTACATTTATTTCTTTAATTATAATTAGTACCTGGTTGACCGAGCATTGCTCGGCTAAAAACGTATAATTAAAAAAAAATATAAAACGACGTTTTCTGACAATAAAACCTAGCTATATCGATTTTTCGCCCCCGAAACCCCCTGGATACAAAATTTCATGAAAATCGTTGGAGCCGTTTCCGAGATTCAGAATATATATATATATATATATACAAGAATTGCTCGTTTAAAGATATAGATAGATTTCATCCCATGGTTTTTTTTAATACTTTATAGCTTGTTTCCTAAAGATAATATTTAGTAATTATTGAAAAATAAAGTCAAAGTGAAGTGAAACTAGTCACGGTTAAGTTTAAGACACGCCGTAGAATTTACATGAAGCTTTTATGGAGTTTTGGAAACAATCATCGTATAATATCACTTTTGCAAAAATAGGGGATATCCCATTTTGTCATTTTTCAATTGCAGTTTGATCTAGTTCGTTCTAAAGATTTGACACCTAATGCTAACCTAATTTACAACAACAACAAGAGTGTGCGCTATATTAAAACATTGTATAAATATATGATTCAAAATATAACATAAAACTTAATTAAAAAAAGAAAGAAGAAAAACATTTGATAATAAAAAGCTATTAAGCGTTGCTGTTTTATCGAAGAATCTGTGTGTTTTTGATTTACTTATTCTTAACAACAGAATCATTATGTCCATTACAAAAGCAGAATCATAAACAATTCAAACGTAAGACGAAAGCGTGTCGTGTTATTCTAACCGTGTTTACGCAACGCAACATTGAATGAACTTGTTTGTCGATGGAAATAGGGCTCTGTCGAATATGTTATTTCGTACTATCATAATAAAAACCATTTAAGCTCGTAGTTTGAAAAATTAGGCCCAAAATACTTCCGAACAGAATAATTGCAACACATTTTTTATTACCTACGCATTTAGAATGTTCTTCCTTTAAAAAAAAAAAAACTTTTATTTTCAAAATTCAATAGGCATATCACATTATTGCTGAATTCATCAGATACAAATCCTCTTTGCGCAAATAATTCATAGGCAAAAATTCTTAAATACTTAATTTTACTGTACCTAAGTTATTGTTTAACTGTTTTTATTGTTATTGGCAGTGGGCAGGGCACATAGCACGCAGAACTGATGGCCGATGGGGCTGCAAAGTTCTGGAGTGGAGACCACGGCCCGGCAAGCGCAGCGTAGGACGTCCACCCACAAGGTGGACAGACGACCTCATAAAGACCACAGGAACACGCTGGATGCGAGCCGCTTCCAACCGGTCTTTATGGAAGTCAATGGGGGAGGCCTATGTCCAGCAGTGGACGTTCTACAGCTGAAATGATGATGATGATGAAGTTATTGTTTTAACTTATAGTTACTGGAATTTTATTTTATTTAAACATATTAATTTTCTAATCAATTTTAATCATATTGACATTTATATTTTTACACAAACTCATTCCTGGGGTTTGAAGCCACACCTTTTAGCCTATGACCCGACCGCGCCAATTAGCCTATTAAACTATCATCGCTACAAATTTATTTTAAACCAAATAGTTATTAACTAGCTATTTGCAAATAGAAGTTTAGTCGCTAAACTTAATTCCCTCTTGAGATATCAATAATTCAATTATACAAATACAACCGTCTGTAGTTAGTTTGAAGCAGTCAATTAGGTTTTGCGGTTACTGGTTTGACGAAGGTAAAATAGGTTTTATGTTTTGGTGGTATTGGCTTCAAATGGCTTCCGATTGTTAAGCTGTATATAATAACAATTCAAATAATTTCTAATATCCGCAAATAGTTGTTACAAATAAATGTAAGTACGTGACGTACGTTTGTGTGTGTAGTATGTATGTGTATGTGTAATCAGAGATAGTCAAGTGTCAGTCGAATCCAAGTCGGTGACTGCCCTGTGAACATACTGTTAGAAACATCATTATTTCTATTCTATTCGGTTTTTATTGGTGTTATAATTGGCCAAACTGTTGTATGTATAACGTTTGAGGTTTTTTTTTATTTGATAGGCTTGCGTTTGACCGTCATCTCGCCTGATGTTAAGCGCAGATGCGGTCTATGGTGGAGCACGCTCGCCTAGAAGAAACAGATTTACTCGCGACTGGAAGGCACCCAGATTGTACCTACCAGGGAATACCCACTCGGGTAGCAAATTCCATTGTTTAGCTGGTTTATTTATGAGGAGGAGGTTGGAATGGGAGGAAGATGCTGGAGGTTTATTTAATTTAAAGTGTCTAGTTGCATAAACTTTCATGTAACATCATTGAGAGCAAAATAGCAGACCTGCGCGCGTTATCTCAGCTTTGTATCCATGAAGAAGGCCACTAGATGTGGTCAAAACTATAATCGGAGCATCCGATATAATTCAACGTGAGTAATTCCGCATAAGTAAAAAATAATAAATCTTAGTTTTATTAAATGATCTTACATTAAACAAAAGTCATATTGTCCCAGTAGGGTAAGAGATCCACAGACTTACGTAGCTAAATCAACCCCCTAAAGGGTTAAACCTCCCTTGATCGTCAAAGTTGGCGAAATCTAATCAATCCTGTCCCTGCGCAAACAAGCGTACGCAATTAATATTTGAGATAAATAAATAATTCCGCCTAGCTTTTAGCAGTTTGCCTTTAGCCAGCCCGATGGCATTTATTAAACTTATTTAATGTAAAGAGAATTTATTTAATTTCCTACCGGAAACAAAAAGTTTGAGATACGCCATAAGTTTTGATGACCTCAACAATTATTATATTTCCTGTGAATGTGGTTATGCTGTTGCTGATGTCAGTCATATTCTATATCTATAATAATACCTTTAAACGAGCAATTCTTAATATATAATCTGAATCTCGGAAACGGCTCCAACGTTTTTCATGACATTTAGTATGCAGGGAGTTTCGGGGCGATAAATCGATCTAGCTAGGTTTCATTTTTAGAAAACGAAAAAAAAAACCGTGCAAAGCTCGGTCATCCAGGTACTTTTACTAAATTGTCCATTGTATGATTATTCCTCTTTTAACAAAACACTTAAGTTATTGGACACTCCTTTTCCCGTAAACATGTACATATTTCCTTCTTGCCTCTGAGGCAGACAATTTATATAAAGCTATATCCAATTTGTTAGTTTTTAATAGTATAAAATTGTAGCATTAGGTATAGAAAATTGAAAATAATTATATTTGTGATTATTATTGTATCTACTTGTAAATATTTTCTAATGAAATTACTTGTCGGAACGCCAGAGGGCGGAGGGGGAGGCGGCCGATCCGCATCAGACATTATTAGTAGGCGTGGTTGTAGCGGGCGAGGAGATGATCCAAACAATTTAGTTCTTTTTAAACAGTTTAATAACCACTTCACAATAATTGTAGTTCAACTTTATAACTAGGAATAATCACTATAGTATAATCACTATTGGAGACAAGACGTTCCGCTTAGCTCCGCACACTGCAGTGGTCCGACCCAATCTGCCACACTCAACTCTCGGTCTGTCGCTCCCCGCAGCGCCTCTACCGGCCGACACGTGAAACTTTCTGCTCGTGCTCTGATTGGTCTAAACCCAAACCAATCACAAGCAGCGCACGGAACCAGCGTTACGTCAGAGATGGCGCCATTGCATCTCTATTCCACCAAAACTACGCAAGATGGCGCTAAATTAAATTAAAAGCGAGGCGCCGTCACGGCCAGACTGACTCTCGCACGTCCTCGGGCGCACATCTCGAATATCTGTAACAATTGAATACAGTTTAGCATGGTTCTACTGCTCGTTCATCCTGACAAAATTATGATAAACTCTTTAGAATGATTGGTTCTGGAAGTTATATAGAAATATTATCCAGCTAGTGATGCTCTCAACCCTGGACAGAATACCAAACTGCACATAACTATAAACTTTCACAAGAGCAGTGCAAACCAGACACCAGAGCAGTGCAGACCAGACACCAGCGCCCCCTCAATCGACATCTGCCGCAGCAGCCTGCCCGACCCGGACAACTGTGCTCCTCCGTCTCACTCTCTGAACTCAGATAACAGCACCCCCTCAATCGACAACTGCCGCAGCAGCTTGTACGACCCGGACAACTGTATCCCTCACACTCTCTTCATACCACACCAAACTGCCGTATTCCTTCCATCCAGGATCAAGCACATCAAACAGCCCTGACAACTTTATTTAACCAGATATTAGATAGAATTTAGTATAGAAAATTGTAATGATAGAATTCATTTTCTTACCTAATAGGGTTAGACTATGCCATATCGGAAGAGGCGGTCAAAGTGTCACTACAAGTCGACAAAGTGTCGCTGCAAACTGACATAGTGGCGCTCGAGGAGGCTGATATAGTATCACTCTCAACACCATCGTTGGTAATGACCGCCGTCACGGGCTCATCATTGTCGTCGCTATTAGTCAAATCTTCAGAAATTTCTGCCAAGCCGGCATAACCTCTGGGTACCATGCGCAAATTTTCGTGAGAGTATTTGTACAAACGATTAGAACCAGTAACGCTTTTCAATTCATAACGGTCATTTTCTAGAACCCGTGTAATAATAAAGGGGCCCTTGAATCTCCTGTCTAATTTGGTTTGATTTCGCTCACTACATCTAATGAAAACAAAATCTCCTACCTGAAATGGTTTCACGTTCGCTTTTATCCTCACCCTCAAGGTCAGTATCAATTTCAAATGAACTAAGTTCACACGTGTTACAACTTTTCACAATTTTAAATTGAATATTGTCGTCACTAATTTCAACGCCTATTCCCAGTTGTAGAATATCCCTGCCCAGGATAACAGACTCTGAAATTCCATCGGACGGAATCACGTGAAACAAAACAGCTAATTTAATACCTTCGATTGTTATGTCACTGAGAATTTGGGATTCGCATAAAATATTTCCTTGGCCTACCCCCGAGAGGAATATTTTTTCATTACGCATGGTACCGGGGAACTTTGCAACTAAATCAGATTTAACCAATGAGCATACAGAACCACTATCAAATAAAAATTGGACGGGCTCACCCGATGATGTTGCCAGTGTACTCCTTGCGGTCTGATGGTTGCAAACGTGGACCGCTTTGACCACCTTCTCCGGGCACGCTGGCGCGATGTGCCCTGGCTTGCCGCACATGAAGCAGGTCCTCTTGTCTGCGCCTTCCTTTGATGTGGATGGAGCGTTCTGGTCAGCTCGAGGTTTCTTGCAATCCACTTGCTTATGTCCCGTAGCTCCGCAGCGGTAACAGTTTCCCAGAAAACTCGAGTCGTTGCTTTTGTAGCTACTTTTGAAACGCTTAGGCTCAAAAACTGGTACGCTGCTATCGTGTCTTCTTTTATTAGAGATGCCATTCAGTTTCCGAAACAATTGTGCTCTTGTATTTATGTCTAATCCATTCAGTTCTTTCTTTATCATATTATCTTTGTAGCAGAGCACAGACATGACAAATCCAGTAATTATGTCTTCAGGCATTGCTACGTGAGGTATCCTTTCTATAATTGTCCACAACCGTGTCGCTGCTTGGCATGCTGTCTCTTTACTGGTGATATGAAATCTCAGGATATCATCAAAATAATCCTGAGGCAGCATAGGCCGGGCAAATTTGGTCATTAGTAGTTCCTTCACACGTGGCCAAGTCATTTCCGTTAAGTTAAGTGCTGTCAGGGCGGTAGCTACACGCCCTCTTAATGCCTGCGTTAAAGCCAGAAGTAGATCGATCCCTTCTAACTGTTTGCTTGTAACGATTATTTCGGTAAGCTTGCACCAACCTTCAATATCAGCGTCTTCTTCATCAGGGTCAAACTTGATAAACTTCGTGTAGTTTTGGTTCATCGTTGTTGGAGTTTGTGTAGCAGCCAACAGTCGGGAAAGCAGCGCCTCCATCCCAACGAGAACGTTAGATGCAGCTGTTTGATTTTGTCGATTTTCCTTCTGCTCCTTAAGGTTAAGCCCTTCGAATCCCACTTCTGATGTCGGAACGCCAGAGGGCGGAGGGGGAGGCGGCCGATCCGCATCAGACATTATTAGTAGGCGTGGTTGTAGCGGGCGAGGAGATGATCCAAACAATTTAGTTCTTTTTAAACAGTTTAATAACCACTTCACAATAATTGTAGTTCAACTTTATAACTAGGAATAATCACTATAGTATAATCACTATTGGAGACAAGACGTTCCGCTTAGCTCCGCACACTGCAGTGGTCCGACCCAATCTGCCACACTCAACTCTCGGTCTGTCGCTCCCCGCAGCGCCTCTACCGGCCGACACGTGAAACTTTCTGCTCGTGCTCTGATTGGTCTAAACCCAAACCAATCACAAGCAGCGCACGGAACCAGCGTTACGTCAGAGATGGCGCCATTGCATCTCTATTCCACCAAAACTACGCAAGATGGCGCTAAATTAAATTAAAAGCGAGGCGCCGTCATACTTTTTAAACTTGTAAACTTGTCTTATCTTTCATATAGTTTTTTGTTATCATTTAGGATTTATATTGAGTTTCCCCGTTTTAGAAGTAAAAGGAAAACACGAGAATTGGCACAATGTACAAACGTGCCATGGCCGAAGAAAAAAAACCAATTATTATTATTTATGGATCTTTACATTCTACATTGACTTCTATTTGTTTTCGGCATCGCGCTTTATACATTTTCCGGTGTCAAGTATTTGATGAAAAATCGAGTGAAATAAGTTCACAGTCAAAGTGGCACGAAGTAAGTCAGCAAATCGCGTCATTCCCTAATGCCCCAAAGCGACGACAACTTTACTAGAAACTTTGACGGAGATTTGGCAACACGAAAAGGCAAGTTCCAACGGATTATAGCACTTGTCTACGTAACACTCGTGCGTATAATTCGCCAGATTTATACAATATCTATGTATATCACGCTAACATGAAAGTAACGTATGTACATGTATAATGTATTTCGAATATTTAAATTGTTACATAAGATAGAAAATGTTATAATTAATAACATTTTGCAGCAAATTGCAATGCAATAATTTAAGAAAAAAAAAACGAATAACGCAAAAGAGAAGAAGAAAGAAGAGATCTATGTGTCAGGAGAGAGTCTCGTTGAAAAAATGACGTAGACCATTTCACAGAGCATCAAGCCTCAGACTAAGCAAAGCTTCTAATATGGGAACCCGATAACTGGTAGAATAATAGGATACTTGTATTGTTTGTAGCAATGATAGCTCAGTGGTTAACGCGGTCGACTCACACGCTGAAGGGCGTGGGTTCAAACTCCAACAATGAGCTTGAGCTGCCGGTGAAGAAATAGTAAAGGAACCATAGCATGGTGGTAGAGCATTTTCTAATACTCGGCTGGCTAGCTAACACCTTCAAGTTGAGAATCTGCCGCCAAGCATCTAACGGTGTATTCCGACAGCCTCACTTGAGAGCCAGTTATATTGCAGGCAAGGTGTGCTTTAGCATCTTCGACCACATCGTCACTTAACATAGGTGAGCTGTGGTCAGAGCCCTAGCGTAACAACCATAAACAAAAAATACTTTCTTGCTGTAAATGTGTATTTTTGACACATACATAATACATTACATACGAAACACCTTGTCTTATAGTATGTAATTAACAGTATAGTACGGAATCGAATCCACGCCCAACACCTCAGAAAGCAGAGTAACTACTAAGTGATTTCGAATTTTAAATTGAAATTTCTACGTTCCCTCTGAAAATTTAGTAAAGAAATATGTTATTTTTACAATTCAAAGTTATTCTATATTCTCTAGGCCCTTTCGACTTTTCAAAGTCACTTATAGTTCGTCTTTTCTAGGCTAGCATAAATCATGTTTCGTGAACCAAGGTCCATCATCTGAACCGGTTTTTAAAGTAATATTTAAATGTGTTGTGTCTTATTGAAACAGCTAATATTTACGTCATTAACAATTACTGACAGCCCTGTTGGCTTATTGCTAGAAGGTATATCTGCTTTAAGACCTGTAGGGCATGGGTTCGATTCCCACCCAGAACAAACATTTTGTGGTATAAACAAATGACGTGTGTTTTGTGTCTGGATGTTCTATATGTATTTTTAAAAAAAAAGTATTTAAGTATTCTATCAGTTATCTGATTCCAATAGTACAAGCTTTGCTTAGTTTGGGGTCAGATGGCGCTGTATGTTATGTCTCATATATTTTTTTATTTACTTAGTTTACAACAACGTTAAATCTTATTTTATTGACATGAATACGCCTTTGAATTTGCATTCAGATAATTGATGATAACAAAATCGGATGAAATAGTTTGGCGTTGCACTTGCATTACAATAACACTCGATAGCTAAAGTATTAAGTAATTCATTACGTTTTGCGAACACTTAAAACATGGAAATCTGAAGAACTGTCTGAAGCCGTGTCCATAACACAATCACATCCCGATTTTATTTGTAGAAATCTCGATTATTATGAATTGTCAATACTTTATTTGATTACTTCCATAATTGATTGAATAGACCGCTTTGAATTAATGTAATTTACTAAGGACAAATACTATAAACGAAATATAGGTAGGTCTCAAGGTAACATTTTTTTATTTATTTAAAACAGAGGACAACGTCTCTAGCGGAAATGAATAGATTTGTTTTTTTTCATTTATTTGACTATCAATTACGTTCGAAGTAATTTTCGTAAATTATTATGCCACAGTTGTTTTTGGTAATTTTTCTGCTTACGTTTTCAAGACCAAAAATTGAATTAGGTACATATATATATATATAATACATTCATATATGTACTAAAACGAAAAAGTGTCATTGTACTTAATGTTTTTTTTTACGATATCAGATATAGCGAAAAGAATCATCTGCTGAGATTTTTTTTTCCTGCTTATTCCTACTGTAGGAATTGGCGTCGCACTTTCTGTGCATTTCCCAGTATCAAGTTTCTATCTGCTGAGATTTTATTAGGGACGCTGAACAATTTTTTTTTTCTTTATAATATTGGTATGCGAGTATAGTAAATGATTTTTGGCTTAACACATCCCATTACATAGCATATAGGTACATTAATTACTATGACAGTTATAATTTATGATATTCTAATATCTATTATAACTTTTGTAATTAATATCAATTCAATTCAGTTTATTTATGTAAAAAAAAATTACATTAACAAATTTTACATACAACCCGTCGGACTCTGGACAAGGAATTCCGTTTCACGAAGCCGATATAATATTTTTTTTCTATTGTTGGCTGGCTAAGTGTTTTACCACAGCTCACCTGATGTTAAGCGATGGTCGAACATGGTAAGCTAGCCTGAAATGGAACTGGCTCTCAAGTGAGGCTGCTGGAACACACCGTTAGATGCTTGGCGACAGATTTTCCAATGGAGGACGGTGGCTAGCCAGTCCAGTACTAGAAAGTACCCTTCCACCATGCTATGGTTTCCTTACTAACCACTAAACACTTTACAATAAATTTTTAGTAAATTAACGAAAGATTTGAATATATTTGATAAAATAACATATTATACAAACATATAGTAAAAATTATTTTACGACTTAGATTTGTTCAAATTATTATTAAATAGACGGACCCTTAGATAGTTACGATTTCTATTACCAAAGTTGAACGGTCACAACCATAATTTTTCAGTCATAAGTACATGATCTCAGGGTCAGCTGCGTGATATCGCAGTATGTTATTTCATCATTCTCTTTTTAATTTCCGAAACAGAAGCTGTTTTAATTTGAAAATGGAACAATATTCAGCTATAAATTTTGACATAAAAGTTTACTACCATGGCTAGTACGCCATAAATTAATCTGTCACGTCCGCTGTCCCCAGCCACGTGATGCAAAACACCGCGAATATATACAATTTTCATTTGAAAATGGAATAATTCACTTTACTATTTGTGTCATAAGTATGTCAACTTTTTCTATGTTTTTGGTGACGCACATTGTGTATTTGCCAATATAAACTATTTCGATATTTTTAGTTTTTTTGATAATACTAGTAAAATAAGTAATTATATCACTATTTATAATATCCATGTAGGTATAAGTTATTTACGAGTTTTTACGAGCAATTACGAGTATATAATATAAGTGTGATTTTTATATCCCACGACTCCTTATTTTCTAAGTATCGTGAGAAAACCATATAATATGTCCCAGAATTCTTTAAAAAAAAATACTTGTAGTTACGTGAAGTCTACCAACCCTATGGACTATGACCTTACCCTTGTCACAAAGAGAAGAGACAGTTTATAAAAAAAAGGCAGATTTGGAGTGTAATTTTCTAAGTAAATACAATTTTGAAAGATAGGCCAAGAGAAGAATACAACTGGGCTAGGCAGTTTTGGAAAATTCTGCGTAATATTCTCGTCATCAATCACAACGACGTGCGTTGACGCGTAAGTAACTGCCATATTTTTGCTCCGCTAAGCGGGACTCTGCGTTTTGTTTCATAAGATTAGTAATGAACTGAGGTGACATGCCAGACACGCTTGCATTATCTTCTGAAACCGTCTGTGAAACCGGCACCTACGACAGATATTTGAGCTCCAAATGCAGCTCAATAGCATATTGTTACAAGAGGAACAAATAAGTGTTCTAATAGAACATTCGGCTATTACAAAACCTTAAAGTATTTTAACTCAATTTTATTCGTCATGAATGCAAGCAAGATTTGGAACAACACAGCGCAATTATTATTTGTTTATACTAAAGTCATGAGGGCGTTTCATATAGTGGCATTTGGTCCAATTTTAGTGGTTACTACGATCGGTTCACACGCCGAAGGGTGTGGGTTCAAACCCCGAAAACAACTTGAGCTGCCGATGAAGGAATACATCGTGAGAAAACTATAACATGGTCGTAAGGTACTTCATAGTACTCGGCTGGCTAGCTACCAACCTTAAGTTAAAAAAATTGCTTCCATAGCACCAGTTTCAGCAGCCTCACTTGAGAGCCAGTTCCATTCCAGGCTAGGTGTTTGTAGTTCTCGCGAACTACAATTTTTGGTTTCTTCAAATCAGAGTAAACAGGTTTCTTCTAGGTAAGCGTGCTCCATCTTAGACTGCGTCCTGCTTGACATCAGGCAAGAGCGTGGTCAAACGCAAACCTAATATGAATAAAAAAATCACACTGATTTGGTCTACGATGGAGCACGCTTACCTGCAAGAAACCGATTCACTCGCGACTTGAACACACCCAGAGTATTTTTTGTGCCACAGGTAACAATCATGCAGACAGGTTGCCTTATGGTAAGCAATACCAGTGCCTTTACAAAAACATTTACGATTTTTTAAGATTATATTAACGCACGTTTTGAAGAGCCCAATTCTCTGTCGGAGAACACCCACAAATACATATAGATAAAACTTATTTTTATGTGCACCAATGCCATAGTAAATACATTGTTTGAATTAAAATAATTACTTCTATAATTCTAGAGCCCACACCTAGATATCCTAGGTGCCTAATACAGGCCTGTACTTATAGCGAAAACACTAACGACTAGCGCGTGAGCCGCGTGCATATTTGATGCTAAAATAAACAGTTTCTTGCCCTAAAACGTAGGCATCCTAATATAATTGTCGTTAGCGTTGCATAGTTGAAACATATCGTATCTATCTCGCAAACGAAAACCCTATCACTAACCAAACTTAGGCTATTTTAAAAAAGTACCTGCATGACCGGTCATTGCCAGTTTTTTTTTCCTTTTCTATAAATGAAATCTAGCTAGATCAATTTATCGCCCCTGAAACCTCTGCACACTAAATTTCATGAAAACCGTTGGAGCCGCTTTCGAGATTCAAATTATATATTTATATACAAGAATTTCTCAATTAAAGTTTTTTTTTAAATATATATTTTAAATAGATAGGTATAATAGGTATTAGATAAGTAAGCAGTCATGGGACAGTCGATGAAAGTGCAAACTTTGATAGCAGTGTGGCGTTCAGTTTCCGAACGTCACTTTTGTTATCTGTGGTAAGACTGCCTGACAGATGACAGACAGATACACTACAACGCTTCTTCGCGCTAATACTAGACTCGTATACTGACTTTGCAAGATATGTAATAGATGCTAAGAGATTATCTCCTCATTTGAATTTGCAGTTATCTAAATCAAGATTGCCTTTTTATTGACCTTTATCTTCGTGCATGCGATATGGGGTGATAAGGGACATATATCGTCCAACCATGAACCAAGCACACCCCATAGCAGCATGTCGATGACGCGGTCGCATTAGCATGTCAGTGATGCGTAAGTTTTGCCACTACAGAAAAAAATCGCTTAAAGCGGCAAAAGAAGATTTCATTTAAAAAAACTAGTTAACCCAACTGCGTGGGCAGTAGACAATATAGTAAGGTCAGGACTACCCTGTCAGCTCATTTCGAAGTGGTTCTTCTTCTTCTTGGTGTGGGTTCTTTTCCCACTCAGGACAAACATTTGTGTGACGAATATAGATATTTGTTGTGTATGTGTTCTAAATGTATGTATAATAAGTATGTTTATCGTTTTCTTTGTTTTTGACGTTGCACTTCGTGTACTTCAAATTTGTCATTGTCAAGTATTTCAAATTTTTCAAGTATTTCACGAAAAACCAAAGGAAATAAGCCTAAGTCAAAGTATAAGTCAATCAAAGTCGAAGTCCAGCCCGGTCATGTAAAGTACTTGTAGCTTTATTACAAGCTACGATGGAGTTTTGGGAGCAACACCAAATTGTTTCACTATATTATACCACTTTTCCACACTCGCTAATCTAACAATAATTGTATTTTAAAAGCATAGGTACCTACATACTTTTTTTATTTTAAAGTCACCAACTTACGTACTTACGTACTTTACTAAAGCATGACTAGATTTGACTGGTATGGACTGGGCTTGACCAAGACTGGACTTTGATTATAAAGATAAAGAAGCTGAAAACTGAAGACTGCACACATAATACAGAAACATTGAAACCAGCAGAATACATAGAGTGCGATGCCAAGAAGAAATAGAGAGAAAAATGCTAGAAATTATTAATTATGTTTTGACATAATTTCTAACGATTCGATAAAACCATAAACTTTCTGTTGTCTATAGATATCGCTTGCATAGATTTTTTTTTTCTTCCCTTTAAAGGGGTTTTTGGTTTTGCGCTACAGGCGCATTTGGATATTTTCAAATTGTTATTTATTCCATAAATTTAATTTAACTTTTTATTTGTATGTGGTTTGCTATGATTAGGCTTCATTTGGACTGAAGGTATGCATCATTAAAACTTGACAGCTCGTTGACCGGCCAAACTAGGCAACAAAGGCGTCGCCATAAAAAAAATAACGACTCCACGGGACCAGGTCATTTTTCCATCGGATCTGTAAAGCTAGTAAAAAAATTATAGCTGCAATAACTCAATAATGGATTGGAAGCTACCATGTTACCGGTGTCGATTTTTATGATCCGTTTTTGCAGCCAACGTATTACAATTTCTAATATTTTTCTGTAGCGATGATATATCACGATGGTGGTAGGGGTACTTTATAGTACTCTAGACCAGCTACAATCAAGTTGAAATTTACTATCAAGCAACAAACTGTGTCTATCATATTCCATATGAATACTCACTACCCAGCAATAATAGAAAAACTGACTGATATCGATAATACCTATATACAATTTATAATCTTTAAAATAAAATTCCTTGCATATTTTAAACATATTTATTTTAAACGTAAACTACATATATAATTAGTTAATTTTTACACGACTACCCAAAAACAAAGTAATTGTTATTAGAGGTCATGTACGTGTATGTATGTGAGTTTTTTAATTCCACCATAACTTTTAAATGCCTGATGTACGTGGCATCGTTAGAATCTTTGCATTATAGCGATGATAGCTGAGTGGTTAGCGTGGTCGGTTCGCATGCCGAAGGGCGTGGGTTCAAATCCCAACAATGAGCTTGAGCTGTCGGTGAAGGAAAACATCGTGAGGAAACCATAGCGTGGTGGTAGAGTACTTTCTAGTAGGTACTCGGCTGGCTAGCTACCACCCTCAAGTTGAAAATCTGCCGCCAAGCATCTAACGGAGTGTTCCGACAGCCTCACTTGAGAGCCCGTTCCATTCCAGGCTAGGTGTGCTTTACCATCTTCGACCACACCGTCACTTAACATCAGGTGAGTTGTGGTCAAAACACCAAGCCTGTCAGCCATAAAAAAAAATATATCCCGAGTAGTATTAGTATTTTGAAAAAAAAAAGATCATTTATTTGTTAGCCTTCGTATTTTTTTCTTATTTACTGTAAATAAATGACATGTTTGGGGAAACTTATTTAAGAATTAGAATAATTAATCATGCAATTAGGGAATGCAATACCGGATCCCGCATACGGGGCTAATCCCGGCCGAAAATTAATCCCGCGGGATTGGCAGGATTACGGAGAAACAAAGTTCATATGTGTAAGACTGAGAACTTAGACCACAGGTAACCCTTCGACATCAAGGACTAAGATAACACAACACCTTTATAGGGGATTAGAATTTAAAAAGTTATGCAAAATAACTTGTTCCGTTAACGCTATCATCAAATAGTCCTAAAAAATATGGCGGTCAACGCAACAATTGACTTTTATTGCGTAGCTATTTCTAGAATAACATTATTTTGTGTGTTGTAAACGTGTGATATTTAAATGATTATGTTATAGCATCTTAAAGTGATCATAAATAATTTAAAACAGCCTGTTGTTATTATGATTTATTCGGTGCTTTTATCTTCTGCAGGATCCTGTATATTTTCAGTTCCGTATATACTGGGCTTAAAATTATCTTGCCGGATTGCATTCTCTACGTACAGTATCCGATTCAGCCCTGTTTTTATAAACCATCCCACTGCTGGGCGTGGGTTTCTTCTTATTTTGAGAACCTCGCCAAGCTGGCCAAGTGCGGGTTGGCAGACTTTCCATATCTTCTAAAACTTTATTTTTTACTATGAACTATCGTGACATGTAGGTTTCCGCACGATATTTTCCTTCGCCGTTTGAAATCATCAGCAATAAGCACACTAAGAAAAGACGGGGTGTGTGCCGTGGAATTCGAACCTAGGGCCTCCATATTGGAAAGCAGACGGTTTCCCGACTAGGCTGCTGAAACTGACGTGCATAAACGAATGAATTAATTTTCTTGTTTAGTAACTTATGAAAACAAAATCATCCTTTTTTTTTATAACTGGCCAATGGCCATTTAAAATAAGTACGAAAATGAATAAAAATTTATTTTCAATTACTAGTTATGAAAATAGGAAACTCTATAACTCATAAATAGTAGTTTGCTAAATTTAACTTTAGAATGCTTAGTAAAGTTTTATAGATGTGGGCAAAATGCCATAAACCGTATTGGGCCACATTAATTAAAACATTAGGGTTTTTTGTGGGAACGCGGAAAAATTATGCCGCCGCATTGTATTATTTTCCAAAACTTGTGGTTTTTGTTGAACGTATTTTTATGTATAAAAATAGTGGTGTTTTATTCTTAAAGGGCCGAATTACTTGCGTAGGTGTGGGAAAGTAATATAATCTGATGAAAATTCGTGTTGCTTCCAAAATTCCATCATCGCAGCCTATAGTAAAGCCTCCACTACTTTATTAGGGCATGATTGAGCTCGACTATACATAAAATACTTGAAAACATTGAAACACTTGAAACTGGCAAATGCACAATGTGCGACGCCAGAAACAAAAACAAAGTATTAGTGTTGCAAATATTTTCCATTGCCTTATATAATGTATCTGATAAAAAAATATCTACATATTATTATTAAAAGCTTCGTTTTCAAATTAAGCTTAGATTATCATAGGGGTGTGTTATCTAATTGATTTTCGGCATATCAAACGTAACTCGATTCTGATATTCGAGGTAGGCACGTTAAAAAAGATCAATGCAAGTGGCGTAGTTACGTGCCTTTGTGAAAACCATTGTCCGTTTTTCTTTTGTTACAATTTGTTGAATAGAACCATTTATATGTAATATATGTAGGTAAAATAAATAAGTAGTTATGTAAATGTATTGTATAATGTTCTCGTATAAGCATATAGTACCTGGTTGACCGAGCATTGCTCGGCTGAAAACATGGATAAAACGACGTTTTCTGAAAATGAAACCTAGCTAGATCGATTTTTCACCCCCGAAACCCCCTGGATACAAAATTTCATGAAAGTCGTTGGAGCAGTTTCCGAGATACAGATTATATATAATTATACAAGAATTGCTCGTTTAAAGATATACATATGACAACAGTGTTTGTGGTTTTGTGTAATTTTATATATATACCTTAGTATTTTTTGTTATAAAATGTCATAAATGTAATTTTTCTTGCTTTATCAAGCGTATCGTTAAAGCAGTAAGCAGCTGTTCAGAGGCCCTTTGTTTTAAAAAAGTACCTACATAGACGATTAAAACCTTCACATACATTCAATGCTAAGTAGAAACTTGATTAACTTGACCAAGTAACTATCTGTTTTGTACTTGTATTCTTGCTTTATATGCATTGATATTAATTAGTTAATCATCTGTAATTATTTAAACTAGTGCATTTAAAAAAATATTGCATTGGATTCGTTTTTATCTGTATAAAAGAAAATGACATTACATACCTTATCCAATGGTAATTTGGAAACAACACACAATATTCAGACACTTAAAGCAATATGATACTTAATTAGTAATTGGCAGACATTTTTAAACTTTTTACATCACTTGAAAAATTTAAGAAAATTTTCCACAACACTTATTTACTCAAAAAAAAAAATAGAAATGTCAATGTTAAATACTTTAATTTCTTTCTTTTTAAAATACGCTATTTGGCCAGTTAACTTTGAAATCTCTGAATAATACTGGCCACTCGTAAAGTTATTTTTTTATCGCGAGAGGCCGATGACGGTCCGCGCGTGTTTCTAACGCTACACGTCGAGACAGACTGAAGCTGAAAGTTCGAACGAGCTTGCATTCAACAAGTATCTATATTTATAGCTATGTTTCAGTAGAAACGTTGCAGTGCTTCTCTGATTATAAGCTTATGGATATATCATAAGCTTAAGTTATTATAGAAAAGTCAATATTTGTTGTATGTGGCAAACTGGAATTGCAGATAGTAATGAAAGCTGTATATAAAAACCTGATAAGCATAAGTCGTATTGCCACATTGATTCATACAATATTTTTTTTTTTACTAGGCTTTGGAACGATTTCTTCGCAACATTTAATATTTATTTATGTTTACAGCAACACATAATAATTTTTATGCTTAATATTTAACAAGTCGGTTAAAATGCTAAAGCTTTGACGATTACTTAAAACAAAGGGGTTTTAAAGTAATTATGAAATATTTCTATATGGACATAATATATGTTTTGTGTTGACATTTTAAATGTTATTTTTGAATATTATAAATTAGAAATATAAATTGTTACTTTGCTGTCATCATTATATAAAAAATATATTTGTATAAATATTTAAATTATTACAGCGTCGTTAAACCCTCAAAAAAATATTTGTAGGTTAGTTGATTAACTTAAATATTAAAAATTGGTTAATATGTATAATAAACCTTGATATGTAGTTTACCTCAAAAGTGTATTATTTTTAGTAAATCGCAAATTTACATTATTTTACGTTGCGATTACAAAAACCAATTAAAATTTACCGCGAAAATGGTCCGGACTGTCATGGCGACTTAAATGACGTCACGCCGCGGGAAACAATCATATAATTATGTCGCATAAATGCACGGTGTGAAGTCAATAATTGGTGTTAACGATCACGTGATTGAATGCCTAATTTTACTAATAAATGGATGTAATCTTTATGTTTTTGATACTAATCTTTTTTGCTTTACTTGTTTTACTCACGTTGAATTGTCGGATATTCCGACTATAGTCAGTAGTCGCGGATCTAAAGACGTCGTAGTAAGCTCTATGTGCTGGAATATACCTTACACTGTAGAGTAGGACTCCGGTGAGCAAGGGGTACAGAGCGCAATGGCGCAACTCGGCATTCTACTCGCGGCACACGCACGCCCGCGCACCAACTGCTGTCTTCACGTGCGGTGCGCGCGGCGGCCCGTATTGCAAAGCAGGACGCACGCGCGTTGTACGATGTCTCCTTGAAGAAGGCCACCGGATCTAGCCAAAACTACAGACAGAGTATCCGACATAAATAAACCTGAGTAATCCCGCATAAGTTAGACAAAAATGTGTCAAAACTACATCAATTTCCATAGTAAATCTAATATTTATTATTAATGAATATAATCTAATATATTTTTTTCAAAATAGGTACAATCTGGGTGACTTCAAGTCAAGCGTAAATTGGTACTTTCTAGGCAAGCATGCTTTTTCTTAGACCGTTTTAGTGAAATGGCGGTCAAAGGGCAGCGTATTTAATTTATTTTTAGGTACGTTCAGTTTTTTTTTATCAGTTTCTTTTATCCCACTGCTGGGCAAAGGCCTCCCTTTCCTCCTTCCAGACTGCCCGGTCTTCGGCTTTGATGGTCTTGTGAGTATCGTGATGATTTAGTTCGTCACTCCACCTTCGTCTGGGTCCGTTTTTTTTTTTTTTTTCATTTTGTTTTTTTTTACACACACTATAATTAATAATAATTACAATCTTTAATTTATCTGTTTGATTATTTTTGGACACAATTCTATTAGTACACGTATGTATAACGATATCGTTTGTAAGTACTTTATTTACTTTTAAAATCATAAATTTATATTCAATTTCCCGGAATTGTTTAAATTGGCATTCATCAAAAGCTGAGTTTGTTCATTTTGTTTGATTTTCTACTTTCAAAGGGATGTAATAAAATAATACGAACACAATCATCCCTGTGTTCATTAATATTAATTGGGGATATCCTTCTAAGCTAGATATTTCTCAAAACAAAATTGTTTCTACGCTAAAAACAATTTCGTTGAATTGTTAGTCTGCTTGTTCTGCCTACAACTTTGAAAATACATAATTAAAGTAAGTCTTTGTATTAAAATTAAGCAATATTTGAAAAAAATCTTTTGTTGATTTTTCAATACTTTTATAATTATTTTTATGTATATTTGGGTTAGGTATGAGAATAGGTCCTAAAGTACATTTCATACTGGTAGGTGATTACCTACTTTTTATTCCGATAAAATGTAGCGAGTAACATAGCGGGGCGCAGTTAGTTTATTTATATATGTAAGTGTTTATCAGTTATCTGAACGGATATCAAATCTATAAGCTTTTGTTAATCGTTTTTGTTACCAAAATGTACTAGTATTAAAAATTGCTGCCTCTACACTTTAGTGTCAGTTTTATTTTATTAACCGACTTCAAAAAAGGAGGAGGTTTTATGTTCGACTGTATGTATTTTGCTTTAGTTATTGACGGTTTAGTATACGAATAATGTGAGAAAATTCTAAAAAAATCAAAGTTTGATACCCCTGAACTTGCTTAGCCGATAAATTTTTGCTCAGCTAAACACGACCCTAAATATTACAAAATTAAGCTGAACATAATCCGCTGTAACAGACGTGTTCGAAACGTGGGAATGTAGAGCCTGGCTTGTAAGCTGGCTCAGCAACTGAAATTGATAATATTAATTGATCTATTAAGTCTAAATGAGTATGTATATTAACGTTTATAATATGATACGTTGTTTTTTTTTTTTGCAATGCATAATATAAATCATAATTAGTTAATATTTTTAATTGTAGTTGTGTTTTTTCTTTATTATCATAATAATATCATCCTTATCGCTGAGCTTTATTTAAAAAACTCAATTGATTAATTAATTAAATAGATTTATATTACATTATTTATTTTAACAATAATTAATCATTGTTGTTTGTGTATTTTTGTTACAATATTGTTATTTTGTTTTATAATTTTAGTTTGTTACAGTTTTAAGGATTATTTGTTTCAGATAAATAATCACAAAATTGTTACACGTGTTTGATAATAATTGTTTTAGGTATTGAATATTTATTTATCCTTTGGAGTTAAGCGGAAGTCATCATCAACATCCTTTCATAGTCCACTGCTGGACATAGGTCTCTCCCAGGACACGCCACTCAGCCTGATCTTTGTTATCTCAGCCCGATCTTCGGCTTCGAAAGCGAAAGTATACTAGAGATTTTATTTTAGATTTTCATGTTTCTGTCCAAGTCTAAGGCAACGAAAAAGACGGCCGCATTTCTTGTACCTAAGTGTAGAGCTGTCCACTTGTAGCGGTGATACATATGGTACTTAGCGGTTAGCGCGGTCGGTACACACGTCAGAGGGCGTGTATTCAAATCCCAAAAAGGAGCTTGAGCTGCCGGTGAAATAAAACATTACGAAGAATTTATTGTAGGCGGCCCATGGTGGTAGAGTACTTACTAGTACTCGGTTGGCTAGCTACCAACCAAATCAAACTGAAAATCTGCTGCCAGGGACCTAACGGTGCGTTTTGCCTCAGCTGAGAGCCTTTTCCATTTCAGACTAGATTTGTTTACTATCTTTGACCACACTATTACTTTACATCAGGTGAGCTGTGGTCAAACACCTAGCCATAAAAAAACGAAATTCACCAAAATTCGGCGTGTTGTGTTTTTTAATGTTTGACCATAGCACACCTTTTTTTTTATAAATAGACTTGCGTTTGACCGCCAACTCACCTGATGTTAAGCGAAGATGCGGTTCACGGTGGAGCACGCTCGCCTAAAAGAAACCGATTCACTCGCGACTTGAAGGCATCCAGAATGTATCTATTAGGGAACATTAAATTCCATTGTTTAACGGTTCGTACAATGAAGGTAGATTCGAACCGTTTAGTTTGAGTTTTTAGAATATCGACCATGAAGCGGTGTCGCTTCTTAGAGCTTCTTAGCTTCTTAGCTGTCCGAAAGAAGAATGGGCAGCAACACTTAACATCAAATCATGTAGATCTGATGTTAAGTGACGGCATGGTCGAAGATGGTAAAGCACACCTAGCCTGGAATAGCCCGGTGTTTCTGTTATTTACTTTCCTATTTATATTTCTGATACTGAATTAGAAGACGAATACCACAAGTCCTACTTAGGTACCTACTCCCTTAATGCGGCCCTGCGTCCTATACATCTTGGCGCAGCTTATTACCTAAGTTTCACCGTCGTTTCCACACTAACACACTAACGACCACTTTGCCCCATCATAAATGTCGAGCCCGGCAAATAGAGCAATGTTTACCCAATACTGAACTTCTGTTTACATTTCACCACCTTAACAGCTCCAATAGTTTCGCAGCTGGGTTACGCAGAACGGTTGTACTGAAACGAAACGGATACACTACTCTTTTTTCTGGTTGACGGGCTACATGTTTGACTAGATCTATTTGGTTTGCCTTTTTATGTTGTGTTGAATGTTTTGTACTAACTTTAGTTATGGGTACCAACTTTGAAATTGCTAAAAAATTTGCTGTTCGTTGCACACGATTTTTTAACGCATGTAAGTCCACATTTGACCACCAAGTTGCCTCAAGGTAAGCGACGATGTGTTCAAAGATATAATACCTATTAAGTACGTTAGTCTTAAGAGATACCACTCTGATCTTGGAAAGATCCAGATTATATCCCTCAGCAAATAGGGAAGCCGACAGCTTGTTCTATTCCTTGACCGTTCGGATAAGAAACGTAAAGTCAATGTTGCACGTAGTTAGCGTGTGATAAATTAAATTATGAGATCGAAGGCTATTCACCTATTTTCTAGAAAAATATGTGCTTTTTCTGATCCAAGATACTGAATTTATATAAGACCAGTTAAAAGATACAGAGGGTTTTTTGAAGCGAAAGCGGTTTTTTGGCGACGCCTACGAATAATAATAGACTCGTAGGTCGACGTGTAATAATATATCCCAAATTTGTGATTTTTTTAAAATCAAAAGAGTAGAAAATCTTTTTTGAAGATCAAAGAAAAATATACATATATACCTCACGCTTAGAATATAGAAATAAGTATACAAATAAAATAAATGAGATTTTGCGAGGTGTTTCAATTCACAAAACGCCGAATTGTGATTGTAGGAGAATGGTATAACATGGTGAAACATGATTTTTCGGCTTGATTCCAAAACTCTATCGAAGTTTTTAATAAAGTCACCACTAAGTATTTAACAGGTACCTTCTAGGTAAGCGTGTTCCATCCTAAAGCGAACCAATTTCAAATTGAAAAAAAAAAAAACTATGAAATACATAGTGGTGACTATGACCTTAACTTACTTTGTGTGATTTGACTTACACTTATTTCACTTGATTTTTTTTAATACTTGAAAATATGGAAACCCTTGACACTGGAAAATGGACAAAGTGCGACGCCAAACAAAGAAAAGAGAAAAACACGAAAAGATTGCTTACATTTCTGGGCTTCTAAAAACCAACTTTGCTTAACAATATTTAATCGAATCGTAAAACTAGCTTTTCAGAAATCCTGTTTGAGATCGTTTCGGAAAACTTTGTTTATCATTTCTACGTTGATTAAGTTCTGTTCTGAGCTCGATGATATTATTTTAGGCGCTAGTTTAGTTCTTGATAGCCGTAAGGAAGTTAACTTCGTCTACAGTGCCCATATTTGTTTAGGACATTGATTTTACAAAACATTTTCATCTCAATGGTTTGCGGAGGTTCTAATTTCGTCTTAGGAAATGCCTACGTGAATCACAGAAATGAAACTCGAGTTTGCTTTTTCTTTTATTTTTTTTAAATATTTGACAGGTTTGATTATTTATATGTATAGTATCTATGGCTAGTTAAATTGACGAAGGGAGTTTTGGAGCTTTGGCGGGAACGCAGAAATGACATAGAATGGACTAAACAAACCTATAAAAAAACGCAGAATAAGATTGCAAAAAGTATTTCAAAATTTCTTATTTTATAGAGATTTGAACCCACGACATAATTATATTTAGTTCGAAGAACACCAACCATTGAACTAACAACGCTACACAATACAATATCTAAATATTTAGATTACATAGATTAATCGGCGCCAAGGGATCTTGTTTCAGGGCTGGAGTAAGATTACCGATTCTGGAGCTCTACAACATGATTAAAGAGTAAAGAACTTTTTGTTTTCTGTACATTTGTATTTCAGATGTAAACAATAAAGAATTTCTAGGTATCTCTGCAGTTGCGTGGCTAGGTATCCAGAGGGGCTAAAAAAGGGGCTAGATTTTATCAAGTAAATTATTTTTACATTACTAACATAGTTTTTAAAAAAGTTGGCGACACTGCACACAACAGAACCAATTTTAGGAGAATTCCCTAAAAAGTTAATTGGTTTACCTGAGTTGTCATGATTATAGTTAAATCTTAAAGGGAAAGAGAAATTACAGTAGTAGAATTCGGCTTGGTTGGTGGCTAGGGTCCGTGGGACCTCCAAAAAGGGCTTCATCTATAATTATTCATACAATCCACGCAAGACTTAATATAACAATACAAAACAACTACGCGTAATGTGCTGAAGCCTTTTAACTAACTTTAAAACGAAGAAGTAGTCTTTATTTAGCTCAGTTTTTTTTATTACTTAAATATAAATATAAACATTTTATTTGTGTCATAAATCTCTAATACAAATAATTATTATCATGCAAGGGCTCCTAAACTAGTTAGAACTATGTTTTGTGAGACGAACGCTCCTCACGGTTAAATTGTCTACGAAACAAATCGTTAGTAACAATAATAAATTCCAGAACTTAACTAAAAACTTTCAAGTTGATACTATTGCTAAAGTCAATCTGGTTATATATAAAAAAACATCATCACTAAGTAGAACAGTGATGGAAAAAAAATACACATAGAACAGCATTTGTGGGTGTTGACATACAGATGCGTAAGAATGGCGTTGTTTTTTTAAAATAAATGTAATGAGACAATCGTATCGCTATCCTGATGGTAAGAGTTGCCTCCTATCCATAACCAATGCAGCAGCATAATCACATTCCAAACTTTGAGTGACAAAACAAGTTCAGGGTATCGACACTTGGCGACCATTATTTTGAGATACCGAGTCTTATTGGCCCTGTAATTTTATATATGACTAAAAATCTCATGAATATGTTGGGTTGGAATATGTTAAAACAGCGGCTTGTTCTAGCTCTGGTTCCGGCCCTGCTCTTGGCCTTAATTTGACGAACGCGCAGGACATTCAAGCATGAAATATTTACCTGAAAATAATGTTCAGTTCATTTCACCTTTCAAATGTGTCTATAGGTAAGTAACCCGTAGCGCGCCCTACTTCTCTTAGAGTGAAATGTGTGCGCCACCATCGCGTATTTTGAACGTAATTGACAGCCACCCGTAATATATTTTTAGTTCCTACTTCCAGCCAACTTTATATTTGGCAGAGATATTATACCTTCATAAGTAATATGGAAACTTTTGTTGAATTTCAACCGTAGGTTACCCTTCGTCCCTTTTTAACAATGAAGCCTTCAGTATAATAGTAGATAGATATAAAACGTATATATATGGAATGAACATAGGTAGTTAAGTCCACGAGTTTTTTTATGTATGTGTGTGTGCATATTCAGTATCAATATTATTAGAAGTTGCAAAAAAAATATTTAGGTACCAAATAGTACGGTTGATTCTTAAGGCTTAACGTGACATATTTAAACTTACGTTAGAGACTTTGTTTTATGACATTGACGAGTATTTTAAGCTAAAAGGTTATTAGGTTATTAGGTTAGGTTAAATTAATAGAAGTTTTTTTTTACATTCTATTATAATGACAATATTTTTTAAATTGACATATTTTTATATTGACAATATTTTTTGTATTGACATATTTTTATATTGTAATTTTTTTTGTATTGGCCTATATTTATATTGAAACTAGCGACCCGCCGCGGCTTCGCACGGGAAGTAAGAATGGGTATAGTAAGCTATCCTTAAAAGATAGATATACCACCGCGGACTTTTTTGTAGATGTATAAAAATAGGAATACCCCACCATGCATTGTTTTATTATATCTCAAAGGGATTATAGGCATTGTTTTTGATGAAAGCTACCAGATGGCTTGACTTTTTCTAACACTTCCATCAAATATCATCATATTTCAACCAAATTACACAAAACCTTGACAAATGATATAACTAAACCTTCCTCATGAATCACTCTATCTATTGGTGAAGCTCGGATGATAATCCGTTCAGTAGTTTTAAAGTTTATCGCGAACAGACAGACAGACAGACAGACAGACAGACAGACAGACAGACGCGGCTGACGACTTTGTTTTATGATATGTGGTGATTTACTATTACCTACTTTATTTTGACTTTTTTTTATTCATTGTATATGGCAATGAATAATAAAATCAAATCAGTCTTTCAATACCTTTTTAATAATATATTTTAAATTATATCATATAATTTAACTAATAATAGTAACGTTGGTGTTATCAATAAAATCTTTGTATATGTACCAGAAATCTGTAGTCTTTTCCATTGCAGTTTATTAGATAAGGACAGCCGTGCCGTGCCGTGGTGCCGGCGTAAGAATAGTACCCCACCCTCTCTACCCGTGGTTGCCGTAAGAGTCGGCTAAGGGATGTAATACGGAAGATGGGCAGCAGCGTCTTCCTTGAACAATCACACCTAACTGCGCTCGCCAACCCGCCTGCCAAGCATGGCGAGTATTGGCAAAACCCCCTCGGGAGGAGGCCTATGTCCAGCAGTGGACGTTCTATGGCTGATGATGTTGATGATTATTTGACAACTTTAACCTTCAAAACGGGTGTTACTTACTGATGATAAAAGTAAGTATAAGGGCAAGGAATGTTACTTGACCAAGTCTTAGTCGTACCTATAGCGGATCTTTTTTTATGTAAAAGTAATGAGATGAACGAGACGCTCTCTTGATGGTAAGAAATAACGCATGTCCATGACCATTGCAGTGATACACAGAACTTTGAGTAACAAAACAAAGTCCACGGTCCCGCGGCTTTCGGTCTCATTACTTTAAGATTTTTGATGGTTAGTCTCAAGAGCCCTATAAACTCGCTAGCTGCGTTACCTACCCTACAAAGTGAAACAGTAATGTTTACACACTACTGCTTGGCGGTAGAGTATCTGATACTGCGATGGTACCTACCTAGACGACCTCCTGCTAAGAAGATGTAACACCATGTAAAAGTAGAGTGAGTATTTGAGTGTAGATGAAAGAAACTCTCTCATGATGGTAAGAGCTACATTTCAGCGGTAGACAAAATGTTGTATAGCATAACAAAAATCCAGCAAATCGCTGCTTTGGCGTAACTTAACATCAAGTAAGAAGCGGTCAAACGCAAGCCTATTTATTATTAAAACGAAATCATGTCACTTCTAATACATTTATAGTACCCGCATACAATTTTACTACTCTTAACTAAAATATCCTTACGATAGAGTGCTTTCAAACGTCCAGAATCCCTGCGCAAGCAAGTTAATTAAAACTTTCTAATGTTTCCCTGCGAACAATACATAGATAATACCTCCCGTCTATTTCCGATTTCCCGGCGCAGAAACTGCACATATTTTCATTATCCCGATCCCGCGGCACAGAATTACTCCGCGGAGCGAAACGCCTGTCATTTAAAAATTGCAAAAATAAAATAGTGTTCTCGCCTTGCGCTGATATATTGCTTTCATTTTACGTGCAGGCGTGAAGGTAGCGAAAAGTCGTAGGTGAAACTATGTATTATAGACACCTTATATATATCTTTCCATAATTCAATATCTGTAACACGCAGTTTCCTTTTCAATTTTCCAGCTATCCTATCCTAACCTATATATTTATATATGGGTAATGCAATATACTATTTTCTATTTCTAGACTATCAACTATCTAGTCGTCAAGAAATACTTCAGATAGAGCTCTCTATTAAACCACACGAGTCACTACTACCTATGTACGTCAGCACTCCACTGAGTTTCAGGACATACTTTTTTATTACCTTTTTTGTCTAGGAAAAGGTCTGTCTGTCTGGCAGGGTGGTTATATGGAATAATACATCCTAATGACAGTCCCACAAAAACTCTGGAATGCTTCACCTCGGCGCTTTGTATCGAGGCTACTTCTGCACTCTTCCGCAGCGTACTATCTACAGGCCGGGGCCCCTAAGCACTCCAATTCTCGGTGCCCATTTACCCTTTTTTTCTTGGTTCGTTGCCTGATTCGATTAGTCCGGGACTAGTCAAGGCCTAGTAGGCCTCCGTGGGCCCCTAGGCAGTTGCCTTATCCGCCTTATTGATAATCCGGCCCTGACTATTTACACTGCCTTTTTCCGATTCATGGTCTCTTCTCTAAAACACGTCTACCCTAATGGTTATTGGTTAGTATGAATTAGTGTGATTTATAGCAATCCAAGGAACGACACTTTCTAAGCTCCTTTAGGATAAGTCTAGAAAACAACCTTCGAGACAGTTTGTATTTTATAAAAATTATCTAATATTTTTACGGTTGACAAGCTAGGTATTTAATCACAGGTCATCTGATGTTAAGTGACGGTGTGGTCGAAGATGGTGAACATATCTCTTGGAATAGAACTGACTTTCAATTGAGGCTGCTGGAACACACCGTTAGGTGCTTGGTGGTAGAATACCAACTTGAGGGTGGTAGCTATAGCTTGCCACCCAAATACCCTCTGTGCTATAGTTTCCTTACAATGTTTTACTTAACCAGCATATCAAGCTTATTGTTGCGATTTGGACCCACTTCCTTCGGAGTGTGAACCGACCGCACTAACCTTTGAGCTATTGTCGTTACGAAATCTACTTAAAATCATTCGTATTACTAGGTAGGTACCACATATATTTTTAATTTGTTTCAGTTGTAACCTTTGCGAAATTACAATCTATTATAATTATAATCTGCTATATGACTAATATCATCATCGATCTTATCGATCGTTATTTTTTATAAAATCTTCTAGGTAAGTATTTATTTCTGATACACATGCTTGAGGCGTCTTGCAATATAATAGCAATGGCTATAAAACAGCATTCATATAATAAATATCGATAAAAGCTATGCATAATAATCTAACCTAGTTATCACTTATTTAATAGCATGTTATATGAGGTTATCTATCAATATTATTCAAAGCTGAATCTATATAATATAATAAATTGATGTGCTTTCGCAAAAATTTGAAAACGGCTCGATCGATTATATATTTTTTTGTTATGTTCTCTTAAATAAGGCGGTTGGTTTAAAAGGAAAATTAGGAAATCCACAAAGGAACGGCCAAAAACTCGTAAAATACGTAATTGTACTTTTCTATGGAAATCCAGTTCGGATTACTTTCAATAGATGGCGTTTGTAGCGGAGCTATCGTTTGACAGCTGCGTCATGTATTACTGTTATTTATTCTGTTGTACGAAATGTTAAGTGACGTTGTGGTCGCATATGGTAAACACATCTAGCCTGGAATGTAACTAGCTCTCAAGTGAGGCTGTCGGAACACAATGTTAGGTGCTTGGCGACACATTTTCAACTTGAAGGTAGTAGGTAGCCAGCCAGTCAAGTACTTTCTAGAAAGTACTCTCTAGTACTCGACTGTTTGAATCGAATGTTTTCCTTCACCGGCAGCTCAAGTTCATTTTTAGGATTTGAACCCACGCTCTTCGACGTACTAACCGACTGCGCTAACCACTGCCTGACTAACACCGATATCCAGTTAAACCATTCACTTCGCTAGGTCAGTGCCAGCCCGAGCCCACGAGTTACGCTACTATAGTTTGTCAAGCAATTTTAATGGAGGGTCTAAAATGAAAATGAGCTCCGACCTAACTTATTTCATTTGAGCTTGTAGGTATAGAAATGAAACTTTCTAACATTAAATAGCATCGTCGTGCGGATGCAGAGTCCATCCCGTTACGTACGGTACCTAGGACTACGTTTTACTTTAAAAGGCCCCTTTTGATACCCATCAACGCTTACCTATACTTAGGTTTGATTGTTCAAGGAAGACGCTGCTGCCCATCTTCCGTATTACATCCCTTAGCCGACTCTTACGGCAACCACGGGTACAGAGGGTGGGGTACAATTCTTACGCCGGCACCACGGCACGCCTTAGCCCTTTATTAGACGCCAATGGCAATCTTCCGAGTTTGCCCTGTTTTTTTTTTTTAACGCCCACTGCTTTGCGCGTTTCTCTTCTCATTGTGAGAAGGATAAGGCTACAGTCCACCACGCTGGCCAAGTGCGGGTTGGCAGTCTTCATACATATTCGAGAATGTTTTTGTTGTTAAGAACTCTCTACTAAGACTTGTATGTTTTCCTTTACCGTTTGAAGTTATCGGCAATACGCACATAACCTAGAAAAGACGCGCGTGTCGTGGGATTTGAACCTAGGAACTCCAGATTGGAAGTCAGACGGTCTCCCAACTAGACAGTCGAAACTTTTTCTAATGTGATACTTACTTTAGTTATATTTAGTTTAACCTTTGTTATAATTCTACCAACGCTGGTTTAGTATGTTAGGGCTTCTGAATAAAATAATTAAACACCTTACTATACTTTGTCCACCTATTTGTCCTGTAGTCTTAACACCTTGTTTGGATTCACACCTACAATCATACTTTATACATACAACATGTGTATTACAACAATTGTGTAGTACAACATTCAACATAATACACATCATTTAACCTATAGTTTTTTTAGCGACGAATACCTAGGTACAAATTTATACAAATAACCGTTAGACTAACTTAGTCCAACTAAATTGCCACTTAGCCCTACGTTTAACTTAGTCTAACTGAACAAACTTTTACAAAATAAACGCCGTAAACGATTGTAAATAGCAAGTAGACTTCGTTGAATCATACCTAATTATAAATCTAACCAGACCGAATTCCACCTTGATTAAAATTCCAGATTTAAATTAAAATGTTACCTTTGTGATGCCACTGGTAAAGTCAGGATTATAATGTTTATTCCCGTCGCGGTGTACGCTGCCATCTCAATTATGGTAGTACCTATTTCATTTCAGAGAAAATGCAATTGCTCTAACGTAGAAAATAGAATTCCAACTTTGCTGGAATATTCTATCCGTTCATGTTTGAATTCGCAACATTTGTTGAGCTATTTGAAAATACTACATCTCAAATAGAATAAAATGAATATTTTAGGACATTTTACACAGCGCCATCTAGCCAAAACTAAGCAAAGCTTTTGCTATGGGAACCAGATAACTGATAGAATACTGTTTTTTGTTATAAATACATACTTATAATACTTATAGAACATACCCAGGCACAGAAGAACTTTTATGCTCGTCACACAAATATTTATCTTGAATAGGAATCATAGCTCTTGAAGCAGATAAACTACCGAACAAATGAACAGGGCAATCAAACTTTATTATTGATAATTTATACAAGCGACTACACAACATTTATGAAGATATAATTTCTGCAAGCATCATCATTTTCTAAGATTAAAACGCTCTTTGTAAGCAATTATTTTAATTCTAGTAAAACCTGTGATGAAACACAGATTGATTATTTCTTAAAATTGCGTTAGACCTGACTACATATCCCTCGATTTTTTTATATATTAATTTTCCCCATTGGTCTTTTTTTTCTGGGATTCTAACGATACCCTATAAGTACATCCAAAAAAAAAATTCAAAAAGTCTATTAGATTATTCAGTAAAGTCTATTTAGACGTTTAAATGTTATGGAGGAATAAAGGAACTTACATTTATACATGAACCCTGAAAATATTTCACACCTTTTTTGGGCAGTCGTGTAAAAATGGTTAGTTTGATTTATATATTTGGAAGTCATCATCATCATCATCAGCCTGTTATCGCCCACTGCTGAGCATAGGCCTCTCTTCTTGTACGCCACTCGTCCCGGTCCTGTGCCAGTCTTGTCCAGGTTCGACCCGCGATTTTTGTTATATCGTCTACCCAACGAGCTGGTGGACGACCAACGCTCCGTTTACCAGTTCGCGGCCACCAATCCGTCAACGCCTTAGTCCACCTGCCATCACCCTGTCTGGCGACATGCCCTGCCCAACTCCATTTGAGTTTTGTGATTGCCGATCCGATATCGCGCACCTTAGTTCGGCGTCGGATCTCGACATTTCTCACTCGGTCTTGTAATTTGATGCCGAGCATGGCGCGCTCCATGGCTCTCTGTGCCACTTTCATTTTGTGCACAGCCTCATCTGTAAGCGTCCATGTCTCGGCACCATATGTCATGGTAGGCAGGACACATTGGTTATATAAACGGGTCTTCAGGCATTGTGGAACATTGACGGATTTGGAAATATTTTGAAGTAGTAGGTATAATATTATTTTTTTAGTTTTTTTTTTGCCATAATATAACAGGTTATGCTTTTGTACTTGTTTGTAGTTCAGTTCACCGGAAAACCGGTGCTGGTCATACAACCTATTACGAACCTAAAGTAAAAAACCACCATTTCCAACATAAAGTAAAAAAAAATAAAAATGAGGGTATCATGACCCTATTTTGTCACGTTTAGTAAATAGGTACATAGGGACACGTTTCTCGTAAACTAGCGAATGAATTCGCGAGAAACGGTTACTGTTTTACATGATATATGTAATAATGTAGCTTTCTAAAATAGTGATAAATTTCCATACATTTTACAGTGACATTGAAAAATACTCCCTTCCATTATCTTGGCAGACAAGTTGCTCAGACGTTTCCAGAAAAGGAACTTATCGCTCCAGACGGTATCTCGATGGAAATAAATTTAATTTTACATTGAACAGTATTTTTGAAGAACTTTAGAGTGAAAGGTCGAAAAATATCTTCTAAAAATAAATATTTTTCATAGAAATTCGAAATTATTATTTGATGTTTGCATGCCAACTAAAACTTTTACAGTTAATTTCTCAATTTTATCCTAAAAAATTGAGTTCAGGTAGGCTAAATGACTATCTCTAATATCAAATGTAATATGCTGCCTGTCCTTTTTGTGTCCTTTGACATGGATGCTGGCACAGAACACACTACAAGATACGAAGAATGTGTCATCCGACTCTGCCTTAAATAAATATTATTTTCGTGTGATGAACTTACTCGTTATTGTGTAATTTGATTAGATTTTTAAGTTTTGTCTTTTAAATTCCATATGGAATACAAATAATATTATAATTATTTTAATGTTCTGTATTATAATTCACATCGTTCCAGTTGGGATTTCAACTTGAAAGCTCCTGGCTAGACAATATGTTTTTGATTACCAAATGCACGTTTTTATAAATAAACCATAATCCGTACGAGAGCTTAATTTGAAGTACACTCTTCATTTCCACTTATAAAGTTTGCGTCAGACTGTGTTATGAAAGATCTAGAAGCGATTGTACGTAGATAGTAGAGCTTTCCTCCACTGAAAAGTGCAGTATAGACCTTAAAAGTCGGAGTGAAGATCATACATCAAATGGGACTCAGGACTGTACCATAATAGAATCTCTAACAAGACAATTTGCGAAAAACTTGCTATGGTTTCGGTACCAAAATGTACGATAATTATATTAACATCGCTCCTGATAGACGAAAACTAAAACTAACGCTAAATGACAGCCGTTTATACGTAGGTATATTTTATTGTCGAAAACACGATGAAAGTTTTCCCGTAAATTGTCATGCTGGACTCTCTTTAATTGAGATCAAGATAAGAACAAAGAGATAATTTTACAAGTCCACGTTTGAGCAGCATCTCGCCTGATAGTAAGCGATGGTAAACTAATATGAAGCACGCAAAAACAAAAAAGCCAGCAGCTTGTTCCATTCCTTTACAGTACAAATAAGAATAGCATTGCTCCTGTCACATGTCACGTCTACTTTCAGTTAACTACGGTGCAACTTTGGTTAAAGTTTGAATAATGCCTTTTCCTTACATTAACTTCCAACTGCCGGAGTTTCTAACTTTAGGGATCTGAAGTTTGTCTACGAGTAATCTTGTAGATTTAGTAGTATTCACTGTTGAACATTCTAAGAATTGCAGTTCCTAGTTCTTAACGTAGAAAATCCCATTTCTATTTGCCATAGTACCCACGTTCTGTATTGTAAAGAAATAATTTGTTGTCAAACTTTTAATAGAAACAGAACACCCTAAAGCTTAAGGCTAGATGGCGCTGTGTAAAATTGTCTATAAATATCATTCATTTATTTAGTTTTATTTTTTACACACAAATTGTATCTATCAGGAAACACTTCGCCATATAAATAAATTATTTGTTTCGCTATAAGTCAGTTCGCAGAAAAAAAAAAATAACTAAAACTAATTATCTCTAGTCTTCTTGTACTTAGATCTACAATACCATGGCTATAGAGGTGTTGGTAGGTGTATATTTCGGCCAAGAAACGCTTACAATAGATTGTTACGGCCACAATGGTGGGAAGCTCCCAGGCGCTTAAGCCATTTTTGTTTACGTGGCGTTTATGTTGTGTCTCAAATAAAGGAAACTAGCGATTTTTACCATTTATTCAATTAAAATATTTTCATTACTTCGAGTCGCTTCAGTAAAAATGATTTTTTTTTTATAGGCCAGGTGTTTGAACGCAACTCACATGGACCCTTTTTCGCTATGAACATTTGAGCACGTAACGTGACGCGTTTACATAACATGGTGAAATTAGAGTTAAATTCACATGGAGTGCCAATATGTAAATTTTTTTGGTAGATGGTATGGTAGATCTCCTTAGAAAGAGGTACTCGAGGTAGGTACCACCGCAGTATTAGATATTCCGCCGTCAAGCAGTAGTGTGTAAACTTTATAGTGTTCCGGTTTGAATGATACTGGAGCTAGTGGAATCACAGGGCTGTTGAGACTAACCATCGAAAGTCTCAATGAGTGCTAAAGCAGCGATGCCCTTGACTTATTTCGTACAAAAAGGTCTGTGTATTGCTGCAATGGTCATGGACATGTGTTGTCTTTTACCATCAGGAGAACATCTCGTTCATCTCATAACTTTTACATTACAAAAAAGTACGCGACGTTTGAACACAACTCACAGTGTGTTTGGAAATGATATTATATCACTTTTCCCACTCACGTAATTCGGCACATTATTATAAAACACCACTGTTTTTATACATAAGCACTCGAAAAACACAACCTTTGGAAAGTAATGCGGCGACACGACCTTTCTACGTTCCCGCCAAACGCAATAAGCTTTATACTCAGACCACACGAGAAGCTGAGTGGACACTTACATCTGACCTTGAGATGGGACAATCGTGCTTAGAAAGGATGGAACTAAAGAAATCGCGGACCTTGCTTCCGAGGTATGAGGGAGTTTCGAAAGCAATACTGTTTATGCAATTTTTTTTAATGATAATTTAATTAGACGAACTAAACGCTCTTGTGATAATAAGAGATAACGCCTGTCCATAACCATTGTACTCAAAATGAAATTTATTACTTTGAGACGTTCGACGTTAGTCTCACTAACCCTATAATTTCGCTAACTGCAAATACCTTTCAAAGAACACAGTAATGTTTACACACTACTGCTTGGCGGAAGAATATCTGATACTGCGGTGATATCTATCTAGATGACCCCCAAAGTTCGTAGGTGTGGTAAAGTGATATAATACAATAACATGACTTCGCGTGTTGCTTCCATCACTACAACAAAGTTTGTAGTAATGTCGCATGACTTTAATAGGGCATGACCGGACTCGACTTTGACTTAATTTGTGTGACTTAGACTTATTTAATTTGAAATCCCTTGAATATGTCGAAATACTTGAGCTGACAAATGCCTAAAGTGCGACGCCAAAAATATTAAGAATATTTTAATGATAACACTAAAGTTACAAGTTATGTTCAAAAAACTTATAATATGTCTCTAAGAGCTAATAATTAACATACCTAGTAGTTATCTAATAATCCCTTTGTTTTAAAATCCTCGTCAAAGTCAATAGTAATGTGCTAACGTCCACAGCACTTTGGATCATCGCAGTAATAAAAATAAAGACCAACGAGTAACGCCGTCGCATCAGCTCGTCAAGCCAAAGAGATCGGTATATCTATATTCCAGGGGCCGCGGTCAACAAACGCTTACCCACTTCCATTCGGGATCCACCCTCTATCGCGTGCTTCAGAAACAAACTAAGATCTCGGCTTCAAGAAACTTCGTTTTATGACTTTGACGATTATTTAAAAATAAGAGATTATTGAATTACTAGTAAGAAATTGTAACTTTTCTATTGACATTCAATCATATTGACATATTTTATATTTGACATATTATTATATTGATATTTTCATTCTATTGACATAATATTATGTTATGATTTTGACATTTTTTATGTGAATGAAAAATGATCAATAGAATATTTGTATTTGTATAACTAAATTTTCTTGAGGCAGTCCCTTACACTACGCTGTATTTGTATCTCGAATAGTCAGTAACGCAATAGATTAGTTCGAGCATGTGATTATGTTATTGCTCTTAATTATATTGCTTCAATTCGCCTCGGGGTCCGCACGCAAGGTCGAAACTTTATGGTATACCCACAAATTGTGTTCCGAATTCATATGATGTGCCAATACATTATATTGCTTCACTAGTGAGACTTTACGCGCAGAATATCTTATAGTTCATAAGTATGAGATACGTTAAATATTATTGTCAATTATAGCTAGCGAAATTACAGGAATATTTAGACTATAACCATCGAATGTCTCAAAAAAATAAACGCCAAAGTCATAATTTCATAATGAAGAAAACAATGCATTTTATTTTTCGGTGTACTAAGGTACCTCTTGAGTTAATTAACCTGTTTATTTCTTTCTTGCCGTGGTGGTGCCGGGGTAAGAATAGTACCCCACCCTCTCTACCCGTGGTTGCCGTAAGGGTCGGCTAAGGGGTGTAATCCGGAAGATGGACAGCAGCGTCTTCCTTGAACAATCACACCTAACTGCGCTCGCCAACCCGCCTGCCAAGCGTGGCGAGTATTGGCAAAACCCCCCCAGGAGGAGGCCTATATCCAGCAGCGGACGTCCTATGGCTGATGTTGTGATGATGATGATGTGATTTCTTTAATGTTTTTATAATGAAATATATTTATTATTCACTTGTGGAAGATAAGATTTACTGTGTTCATGCATGAAATTTATGGAATAGGTACTTAGGTACGTCTCGGCATCTTAGTTCTGATCTATTTTGCCGAAGCTGAACGTTTGAGTATTATGTGCTATTTGCATTCATAAGTTTAGTATTTTGCATGAAAGTATATCATAAAATTGAAGAAATACTATGATTTTTCCTTAGTAATTTTGATAATCTTGTTTTTACTGTTATTCATATTTATAAACTGAAATTTAAATATTTTATGTAAGTAAGCTGCTATATTTATTTGTACATAATATACTTATTTTATTTTTGCTGAAATGATCGTTTTCGGCGTAAGAATAGTATCCCACCCTCTCTACCCGTGGTTGCCGTAAGAGTCTGCTAAGGGATGTAATCCGGAAGATGGGCAGCAGCGTCTTCCTTGAACAATCATTGCGCTCGCCAACCCGCCTGCCAAGCGTGGCGAGTATTGGCAAAACTCCCCCAGGAGGAGGTCTTTGTCCGGCAGTTAATGTCCTATGGCTGATGATGCTCGTTTTTATTTACCTCTGGTGATTGTGCACTAACACCTGAGTTTGTGTTTAATTTTTTTAGGCAAATAATGTTTCTGGAAAAAAGCCTAGAAAGTTACATATTATTATGAATATAATTATGTATGTTAAGCATACTATATTATCATAATAATAAAAAAATCGTTGGACAATTCATATAGCGCCACCTAGCCCCAGACTAAGCAAAGCTT
Source organism: Biston stratarius (assembly GCA_950106695.1). NCBI lineage: Eukaryota > Metazoa > Arthropoda > Insecta > Lepidoptera > Geometridae > Biston > Biston stratarius. Next base: position 30,363,804 of record OX467109.1, read on the forward strand.
GTACTGTCACTTCTTTGTTGATATGGCTTATGATGATGAATGGGAATTTCTGTGTCAGACTTTGATTTCTGGTAAAGTATTAATGATATTATTGTTATTGTTTATTTCTTTTATCCTTATTATTTGTTCTAATTTTGACATTTAAAAATATTTAAAAAATAGTAGTTTAGAAAACTTTGACTATTATTTATTTTTAATTCTAATATTACTTTTTATTAACCTGTAATATTAACTATAATATCTATTTTAAGACTATTGTAATTGGCGATTCATGTATTAGTCTAAATATATAAATAAATTGTTAATTTCTGTTATATGTGTCATGAAAATAAACAAATATAAAAAAAAAATTTAGAAATATATCTATCCTCAAAAGCTAACTAAAGCATATTTGTATGAATGAGCAATGTTTGTAAACACTTAGAATGAAATGAGAACAGGCTCTCAATTAACTTTACAACAGTCATGACGACTAGTTACCCAAGTATTAGAAAAAACCTTTAGCTATCTGCTATAGTATTCAATGGTTACCTTACAATGTTTTTAAATTGTAAAAGCTTAGTGTCTTCGTCGACACCTAATAAATTTCAATTTTAACTTAGTTCAGAGCAATGTTTTAGAGAGTAAGTTGAAAGCAAAGTGACAGACTCGCTGGATCCTGGATCGTTCGCTGAAAGGTCGAGAAAGAAAGCAGCTTAATCATTTTCAAGCAAAGAAATTGATAAATGATAACTTCGTGAAACATTGCACTTATATAATTATATTCTAAGCGCTTTGATTCTACATTTATTTATTTTATTTTATATTTAGTTTTTTAGAGTCGTTTTTCTAATAGATTATGGAGTGTTTAATATCTTTATATCCTGATATAAACGATACTATTTTATGTAAAAGTAATTATATGTACGAGGCGCTCTCCTGATGGTAAGAGATCACGAATATCCATGACCATTACAGCGATTTTTGTGTAACAACACAAAGCCCAACGCATCGCTGTTTTGACACTCTTTGAGACGTTTGATGGTTAGTCTCAACAGCCCTGTAATTTCGCTAGCTAACCCTTTAAACCGGAACTCAGTAATATTTACACACTACTGCTTGCGGCAGAATATACCTACCTAGTACCTACTACGGTCGTACCTAGCTAGACGACCTCCTGACCACCAAGTAAAAATTGAGGTATCTTTCGTAAAGAAAAAACGTATATTCCCGAGGGCTAAAAACAAATCTACATTATCAAACTTTCGCGACCTGAGTTAGAGATATGTTTGACGTTAATGTACTGACAGTCAAACGTATTGCAAATATATCTAGAATCCGGTTAGGGCTGCTCCGGACCTTATTATGATACAGGGATGTGCACCAAACGCAACACTATGTATTATCAAAATAAAAACTGCTGAACCGTACTAAATAAAACAAGTACTTAAGAATGCGTTTACCGCGATCCTGTTTACCTTGGCAGGGCTGATAAAAACTGCAAAGGTCGACTTTAAAATTAACATTGAAGCTCTCGAAATAGGAAGAGGAATGAAAATAGCGCTAACCAAGGTAGGGGTCTTAATGAGTATTTATTGTACCACTAAGAAGCCCACCTGTGGTTTTATTTCATTTATTATTTTATTATAAGACGTTATCACACAAACAAGACGCTCTCCTGTGGTATGAGGCAACGACTGTCCATGACAATGGCATTGAAAAAAAAAACAGGGTATCGTGATGATTATTTCATTTGAGACATTCGATGATGACTCTCATTAACATCTTAACTTGGCTAGCTATAGTACCCTTCAATCCAAAACACAATAATATGCAGAATATCAGGTACTGTCGACCTCTTACCGGTCTCAATGGAAGGTTGTGTAAGTAGATATTAAGCTACCTATAACAACATTCTGTTAAGCTCTACTGCCTACTTAATTACTTCTACGCCCTACATAAGATATATTATATCTAGGTCTACTAGAGTTAATGTTTTCTATCTAAAAAATCTAGACGTTTTGTAGGGTAAACGTGTTCTAGAGTGGAGACCGCGAATTGGCAAACGTAGCGTGGGACGCCCTGAGACTCGATGGAGTGACGATATATGTAGTAAATCAGTTGAGTAGTCTAGACGTAAAAAAGTAACATACGAGTACTTTATTATAAGCTGTGCTAGAATATCCTAGCTTTTGCTGCGGACGAGTGCGCAAGCGTTCCCGTGGCCCTAACTGCAAGCGCGGAGAAGGGTTTCTAGTGGGTAGGCCGCCATTTTGTATAACTCCTCTAAGACTACAGGATATCTTTACATACAACGTTTCAAACACGTGGTTTTTACGACATCACATTACAAATCATTGAAATTCTCGGATTTTCTCTACTATAATATGCATGTATTTTACATATATACCTTCCTCTTGAATCACTCTGTCTATTCATGGAAACCAAATTAAAATCAGTTGCATAGTTTAAATGATCTATGCATACAGACGGCGAGAAGCCTTTGTTTTATACTATGTAGATATATAGTACTAGCGACCCGCTCCAGCTTCGCACGGGTGCAATGTAGATACTAATGTGGTGTGTATGCATGTATTATACATATAAACGTTCCTCTTGAATCACTCTGTCTATTAATGGAAACCGAATTAAAATCCGTTGCGTAGTTTAAAAGATCTAAGCGTACAGACGGCGGGAAGCGACTTTGTTTTATACTATGTAGAGATTATACAATGAACTGATAAGAATGTAATATAGAGCTAAAGCTGACTATGTTAATCGCCACATAGAACCTATTTGAGTTATTGAAATAGAACTCACAGCTTTGTTTACTCAATAACAGAATGATAAACTAACTCGTGTCTTGTTGCATTCTACGACAAGGCCATCGATAAAGAGCTCCAGAAGCGTGTGAACTATCTGCGCCGTGGTTAGTAGCAGTGAATAAAAGTCAAGGCGCATAAGTAAATATAGGCTTTTAAACTCGTTTAGAATTTGTGGTTAGTCTGACCCTATAATTTGCAATCACTGCGGTTGAACCGATAAGTTGTTATTTATTATGGTATCATATCCATTGCAAATATTGCAAAAATTATGAAAATTACGAAAACAATCACACAAGATCAAAAATCTATGTTGCAGCACAACATTGAGTAGAGTAGCCAGAGAGAGACTAGAATGGAGTAGGTTGGAGGAGGCCTTTGCCAAATGGCAAACGGACATACAGAAATTAAAGAAGCACCAAATACGCGAATAATTTTAATTACGTAGAATACATATATACCTATAACAATGCATTAGTGTAAGAATAATTGTATATCTGTTGTCCGAATAAAAGGCTTTATTATTATTATTATTTATGGTATCATATGATGTCGTATAAAAATGCATGTATTTTAGAACAGTTTTTATTATAAACTAGCGACCCGCCCCGGATTCGAACGGGTAGTAAGAATGGGTAAGCTATCCTTAAAAGGTAGATATATGCCACCGCGGACTTTTTTGTAGATATGTAAAAGAGGAATCCCACCATGCATTGTTTTGTTATATCTCAAAGGGATTAGGCAGCGTTTTTGATGAAAGCGCCCAGGCGGCTTGACTTTTTCCGATACTACCAACAATTATCATCATATTTCAAGCAATTTTCGCAACACCTTGACAAATTATACACCTAAAACTTTCTCATGAATCACTCTATCTATTGGAGAAACTTACATGATAATCTATTCAATAGTTTTTAATTTTAATATGAACAGACAGACAGACGCAGCGGACGAATTTGTTTTATTGGCTTGATATTAAGTGAAGATGCGATCTACGATGGAGCACGCTTGCGTAGAAGAAACCGATTCACTCGTGGCTTGAAGCTACCCAGGCTATCGCGGTACACCTACTCGGGCAGCAAATTCAAACGTAAATGGTTCGTACAAAGAAGGTGGAATTAAACCGCTTAGCTTAAGTTTTTGGACTCAGTCGCTTTTTAGAGCTTCTGTATATTCAGTAGTAGAATGGGCAGGGTGTAATTATGTCATGCAGATTTGAAGCGCACTTTCCAAGGGGCATCCGTTAGAAAACCGACAGGCAAGTAACATTGCATTGATGTTTCAGGCTTTGAAGCCAACGACTTGCTTGTCCAGAAGACAAGTAGACAAGCTTTTTGGCAGTCAATTGGGCTTTTGACTTAATATAGGAGCCAAAGTTGATAATAATCCATTAGGTAATTGTGGGTTCAATTTCTACTCAAGACTTTAGTATGACGAACATAGATGTTTGTTTTGTGTTTGGCCGTTCTGTATATACGTATTATAAGTATGTATTTACAAAACAAGTATATAAGTATTCTATCAGCTCCTATCGTGAAGTATTCTTGATATCTGGTACCCATTGTACAAGCTTTGCTTAATTTGGGCTTCGACAAAAATTACGAGTATGTTTTTTATTGTCGTCCGTCCGTGTTTCGTAATTTTATCAATTCATCCAAGGATTGTCTGAAAGCCATCGCTTTTAGTGATAAGATCGCCTTTTGTGCTTTTAATAAGTTTAATATTATTTTTTACAAAAAGTGCTATCTATAAATGATCTGTTAGCACCTACACAAAGGTATTTCTTGTGTCGTATGTCTACATATATTGAAATATGTATATTGTATATGCTTTGTTATTTAACTCTATATGTAGGACTCTTAAGGTAATAAGTAGAGCACAGCAATATATTATTTAGGTATAGAAAATAAAGTTAGTTATGTTATGGCACGCAAGTTAGTGTGTGTGTGTGTATATATATAGTGTATTCTATCTGTACTATGTGTGTAAGTATTACTGTGTACTGGTACGAAGGGTTCAGCAGCGATATTGCTGGTTTTTTAATACTAATTTAACTCGCTCTTATTAGGACTTTTCATGTAATAAGAAAAGCAAAGTATTTAGAGGTTCTAGTAAGTTACGTTAGTGGCACTCATGTTAGTATATTTGTTATATAATTAATTAATGTTATATAATTGTTAATAATTAATTTAGTTAATTTGTTTATAATTGTATATTTGTATATTTGTTGTATATTTGTTAGTTATTATTTTTATTATATCTGTAGTTTTTTTTTTTGTTGTACCATAATAGTGATATTGTATTCACTCTGATCTTGAAAAGATCCAGATAATATCCTTCAAGAAACAAGGTAGCTATGTTATAAAGGCTTATATTACAGTTGAACATAAAAACTGTTTGGAGTATATTAACAAATACATTTTAACAATGTTGTCGGTCAACGGCTGTCAACAATTTCCGCGACAGACACACAAAGCTCCAATTAAATTTATGTCGGACGCATCGTGGCTGGCGCGGCTGGGCATAACAATTCCATTCAAATAGGCCGCAAAGTTCAACGCACACAATATACACCTGCTAATTTCGAAAGACATTATCCGCCTTCACTAACGGCTCCGCAAGTTACAGCCGAATGCTGGTAATACAAGCGAAACAGGAGTGGAGAGGTTACTCGTTCACATTCACCTGCGCCGGCGACGAATCCGCAGTCTGTCCGCATCGCACCGCGTGTTTCCACACCTACCATTTTCGATTTAATTTTTCGTGTGTCAGTGCCAGGATCAAGGACCATCCGAATTTCTAAACGTAAGTCTTCATTTCTTTTTAATCATCGAAACATTTTTATTTTCATAAGCGGCTAGATATTAGCGAAGTTTGCGAGGAGTCTTCAGAATGTTGTTAAAAGTTTTGTACTAAATTTTCCTTGTGAGGGCTTTGTAGAACATGCTGGAACACCATATTTGTGGCTGCCTTTTTAAACTTATTGCAAAGATTTCTGCAGACAGCCAAGTTTTGATTAATGCGGCTATGACATGAGATTATGTCATGCGAGAGGTGAAAGTGGATGTTCGCGAGATGTGAAAGACGGCTCTTATGGTCAGTTTCCTTATTATCTGACTAGTACTTAGTCTTATCTAACGTCAGTCTGTGATTTCTAACATTAGAACGTCTACGATATTTTGAAGCGTTAATCATTTTTAGAATCTACGTAAATAATAGCATTTCTTATTGTTCAATTGCTTTATTTAGAAATAGTTTAAAATAAATAATTAATCATTCTACAATCATTTTACAATATTATTTATATTTAAACCAAAAAAAAAAGTTCCGTAAGATACAAAAGCACAGACTAAATAACATTAAGTTTAAAAAAGGATTTACTTAAAAGTTTAAAAAATAAATAATTTTTTTGGTAAATAGACAATAAAAAAAAATATAGTGGAATAAAATATTATTGTATATTTTCTTTTGGTTATAACGACTAGAAATTTTATTTATTAATCCATTACATAAAAGGAGAAGGTTCTGAATTCGGTTGCGTTTTGTATGTTTTTTATTTCAGAACTCTATTATTTATGAATTGGAAAATTCTTTTTTTATTTGAAAAGATATACTTATAAATTGGCCCATAGAAAGCATTATTAATCATAATTGACTATGAAACAATATTTTGCGATTGAGCAGTAGGTAGTGCGGTAGGCTGTATTTCGGAGTGACGGGAATGCAGCCACAATGCAGATCTTTAAAGACTTTTTTTTTCAATCAAAGATCTCAAAGTAATGAGTCTCAAACTAATTTTTACGTTTAGTAATTTTGACGTAAAATTTACGTTAATTTCGTTACTTTAACAAAAAGTACTTAGTGCCTTATTGAAACCTATGGCATTATGGCATTTTTTTTTTAAATAGGTTCACATGTGACCTCACCCTGCCTGTTAAGCATTAGTGCGTTCTAAGATGGAGCACTCATACCTAGAATCTATTTACTCTATTTGAAGACATCCATATTGTACCTAACCATACTTCTTGAGATCTACGCTTCGTAATTCATTTACCTCAAACCCGACACCTTTACCGTTAATAAAACATCAGAAAGCCGTACCTGCCCACAGGCCAGCCCGACCTTTCGGCGGAATCCCAACGAAATACCTCCTGAAAAATTCATATTAGACCCTTCAAGTCATTCACTGAGCCCTTTTTGACACCACGTCTTTAAAATACACATATGGCCCTTTACCTTGGACCCGTGATAAATGAGAAGTTTTCCTGGACTATTATATAGGAATTTTACACGGCGTAAGGCAGTGTCCTACCAAATATAATAATATTTGGCTCGCAAAAATCTGCCTTACAAGTTTGTGAGAAAAGAATTGACGTGAATAGCGAAAGCGAGTAGATACAAGAACAGACGTTCTGCCACAAAGCAGTAGTGTGTAAACATTACTGTGTTCTGGATTTAGGGTAGCGTAACAAAAAAAATATGACTAACCATCGAATGTTTTAAAGTAAATAAATAAATATATGAAATATCGTGGTACATTACACATAGCGCCATCTGACCCCAAACTAAGCAAAGTTTTACCTTTGGAATTCAAATAACTGATACCATACATAGTTTTTTTTTTTTAATACGTATTTATAATACATACAGAACACCCAGACACAGAACAAACATTTGTTTGTACCATAAAATGTTAATCCGGGGTGGGAATCAAACCAACGCTCTACAGCTCTTAAAGCAGATATAGTAACAATGATCCAACAGGGCTGTAGATATGTATATATACAGCACAAATAAACATGAATCTACTTAATAATAAATTGCTTCGTATACTTATATTACTAGCTTACGCCCCTGACTTCATCCGCGTTGAGTTAGGAATTGTCCCTAAGCACCTAGCGGTATGAAACATACTTTACGCCCTTCTCATACATATAAAAAAAATCATATAAATTGGTCGAGCCGTTTCGGAGGAGTGCGACTAACACACACCGTGACACGAGATTTTTTATATATATACATTCACATCATCACATCATCAGCCATAGGACGTCCACTACTGGACATAGGCCTCCTCCTGGGGGGGTTTTACCAATACTCGCCACGCTTGGCAGGCGGGTTGGCAAACGCAGTTAGGTGTGATATAGATTACTATAGGATAAAATGATAACAAAACAATTTCTTTCCAAAGCCGTTTAAATTTGCTTTTATTTGATGATTCCAAGTACTGGCGCTACTTAGATAAGCAATTTAACACCTCTATTGTAACAAAATATTTCTAACACTTTGACTAACCTGCATTGTTACGGTTACAAAAGGGTTTAAAACTGTCCCTGAAACGCCTCGTTTTCACCTCCAATGGTTACATAAGGACCCTAAAAGGTCAAGTAGGGTATGTTAGGGACGCTATTGTAAACGAAGCTCCTTGTATGGCTAAGTGCCTTTTCGTGTGCTTATTATACCTACGGGGAATATTGATTTTGTTTCATTTACTCGACTTCGAGTTTGAGTTTTTTGAAGAGAAAACGAACTAAAGAGTAAAAATTCTCCTATACTACGGGAATGTATCTTTTAGGCTAATAATAAAAAATAAAAATAAATTATGCTCGTCCCTTTTAGTACCTTGGTAACATTTGGTTGAATATCTGCTTCCGGAGCTGTAGTGTAGAGCGTGGATTCGATTCCTATCTGGACAAACATTTATCTGTGCTTGGGTGTTCAGTATATACATCCATATACTCGTATATGTATTTAAAAAAACATATAAGTATTCTAGTTCAGTATCAGTATCTAGTTCCCACGGTACAAGCTTTGCTTGCCATCTTCGAAACCACCGTCAGTTAACACTAGGTGAGCTGTGGTCAAATACCTAGCCTGTCAATCATACAAAATATATCACTATCAAGATGATAATTGAGTTGCCAATGGCTATAGTGATTATAGCGCATTTTCAAACAAGATCAAAACTATAAATATTAAAAACTTTTTATATAAACAACTTTCCAGCCTTCCTAAACTGTAAACCGATGATGCCCAAAGCGGACTATATCGACCCCAAGGGTCAACGACGATAGACATGAGGTAAAAGTATAGGAAAAAAAAATTGGGGGTTCTTAAGATGTAAACGGGGGTCTGCGATAGTGGATCTCATTTAAGCAGGATGTGACTCTAATTTTGTCTTTATATTGATGGAATTTGTTACACGTAGATGATTTTTTGCTTAGTTATGATTTAAACACGTGACAAACAGACCTTCGACTATAGTATTGTACTATCATAGGTTTTATAAACAAACTTAAATAAGTTTTGAGAAAATTCACATTCTTATAACAGAAGTAGCGTCACTTAACTTTATCTCAAAAAACTATGTAGGTAAGTTGCATAACAATGACAATACATTAACATGTTACCTATACCTATACATGTAAGTATAGTTAGAAATCAATTAAAACACTTTAGACCTTTATGAATTTTAAAAAAATTCAACATTAGCGCAGGTGACTACCCAGGACCGAAAAAACATGGCAAGTGGTCTACGAGACAAAAAAGTTTGGGGACCTCTGGTGTAAACCAAAAAACTAGAAAGTAAAAAATATTCGCATATATAGTGCCATGATTACGTATTAGTTTATTAGTTTTTGTTGGATTTCTAAAAATCTCTTTCCTAGAAACTTTGAGATGCGTTGCAAGATCCGGGTACAATTGCAATTATATAATGAACGTCGAAAATTGCAATCTTTAACATAAAGTTACCAATATAATTTTATTTTGTAATTATACTTGATCAATTGACGAGTAAATAAATTTTGTATTAATTAATTAGTTTGCGAAGCCCTAGACTTTATTTTGTTATTCAAAGTTCTGTATGCCGCTGCAATGGTCATGGACAGGCGTTATCTTTTACCATTAGGAGAGCGTCTCGTTCATTTTATTGCTTTCACATCAAAAAGTTACTTTGCAATTCTGGAAACAACACCAAAAGACATTCTTAATATTAAACTTCTCTGTGTTTTACCTGCTCTAACTTTCTTTAAAGTGAAATTCTTCCAGTGGTTAATACTAGAGTATTACTGAGAAACGGTAATATGACCGCTGATATGTATATACTCGCTTAAGACATTCATCAAGCCAATTGAAATTATTTGAGTCTGACGGCTAGAAGCAATAGTAATTGTACTGGGTAGCTGTTTGACTTTGCCCACATCTCATCTGATGTTAACTGACAGTCTGATCGAATATGGTAAACATATCTAGCCAGAAATGAGAACTGGTTCTCAAGTGTGACTACCGGAATACCGGAATACACCGTTAGGTGCTTGGAGGTATATTCTCAACTTAAAAGTGATAGCTAGCCAGCCGAGCACTAGAAAATACCATACCACCATGCTATGGTTTTCTTGCGATGTTTTCCGTCATCAGCAGCTCAAGCTCTTTGCTGGGATTTGGAATCACATCCCTCGTTGTTTTTTTCCTCTTTCTTCTTGGCATCGCGCTCTGTGCATTCTACCAGTTTCAATGTTTCTTTATTTTGTGTCCAGTCTTCAGTTTTCAGCTTCTTTATCTTTATGGTCAAAGTCTAGTCTTGGTCAACTCTCAATAAAAACACTAGTATTGGAAATAAATACAATGGGGCGCAATGACTATTTCCGCGTTCCCGCGAAAACTCTATCCCGCGTTGTGCTGCTCGAACGCACTAACCATTGAGCTATCATGGTCACAAAATTTTTTTTTGCTAACAATAGACAATGTTTTCGTAGTAAACCTAGACCTAAATACTCAAAGACCTAGACGTCACTGGTGTATGAAGAACATACTTTCATTGATAAAAGATATCACCGAAATAATAAAGACTAATCATCCAAAGTAATGAGCGCCAAAGCAGCGAAACCTTTAGCCTTTTTTTTTAAATTCTAGGTTGTTCTTTAGTATCATTAAATATTTTACTTCAAAAAAAGTTAAAACCTGCATGTTGTAATAACTTCTTACATACGAAAACTAACGATCTAAATTTAAAAGTAGCTTTTTTTTCTTTCTCTCTACGTTATATCTTTTTTCTCTGTAAGAGTTTTGGCGGGAACACGGTAAGAGTCGTGTCGTCCCATTGTATTTTTTTTTCCAAAACTAGTGTAGTTTCGAGTGTTTTTATGTATAAAAATTGTAGTGTTTTATTCATAAAGTGCCGAATTACAAACGTGTGTGTGGGAAAGTGATATAATATGGTGAATCATGACTTTTCGTGTTGCTTCTAAAACTTCATCGAAGCTTATAGAAAAGTCGCCACTACATTACTAAGGCATGACTTCATTTGACTAGCACTTACTGGACATGACCAAGACTGAACATTGACTATAAGAAGACACGAAAAAGAAAGATGTAAGACACGAATTGCAAAAGCCGAAGACAAGGCAGTATGGCTTTATAGCTTAAAGCAAAATTAAAATTAAAAAAAAACCTTTTTTTCTCTTTCTCTTGGAACGAAATGTGCCTAAACTTCACGCGTCCTTGAAATTTCACTCTTAATTACCCTCTTATTAACACATTTCTACCTAAAAAGTATTACTTCAAAGGTTTAAGCATTTAGCATCGATTAAGATAAAATCTGCAGCTCAAACGAAACGGAATAATCATCATTACTTATCTTGATATTATCAAATTGATCGATCAAAAGAACCATACAAAAAGTAGTGTTAGTACTAAATGTACCAAACAAATATTACAGCATCGGCTAGAGGTTGCGACAGCTAATTATCATACATCATAGCTCGCTGTTCCCATTCTCATTGCTAGTACTAACGCCCTTACTAATGCTTCGATGGTTCATTACCATTTTGTAAGTATCGGTTTAAGTCGGTCAGTTCAACTATTTGGTTTTTTTTTCTAAGGCGGTTATGTAAGGAGGTCGTTTGCATGAATGAGTTTGAAGCTTGGGTCGTGGTTAGAATTATAATGTTGGTTTTATTCGAGCCAATTGTGGTATTGACAGCTATTGTGAATAGCACAATGATGACTGGGTTTTGTATCATTTTGAACGGTTTTTATGTTAATATAATCGGTTCAAAGAAGATATCTTTCCAACGAAAGTCAGCTAAACTATTAGAAAAGTATTGCTGTTAATAATTTATCTATTTATATCTACATTATTGGTAAACTCTTACGTACTCTGTACCTAAAAATAAATAAAAGAATCAACAGTAATTTTCAAAAATTATTTTCTTTTTCTTCTTTTCTGTCATCGCACTTCGCACATTCTAACAATGGTAAGTGTTTCATATATTAAGTGTCTCAAGATAACATCAAGTTAAATAAGTCTTAGATGCAGTCAAAGTCATAAAAGTTATATAGTTCCATTCCAGGCTAGGTGTGTTTACCATCTTCGACCACACCGTCACTTAACATCAGGTGAGCTGTGGTCAAAGCTGTGGTTTTGGATATGTACACCACGATAATAAATGTTTTAAAAATAAAATATTACTAGTTTTCAAACATGAACAGTCAATAAAACGCAAGCTGTGAAAATAATACAATTGCAACGATATAATTTTCCCGTATTCCCGCAAAAACCGCGAATTTCCATCTTTTCTTCTGTGAGGATTATGGCTTGGCACATTGTTTATTTACCCTTTTGTTATCAAAACCTTTAAAATTATCAAGTTAAAATTTAAATATCACGGTCAAGCGAGCACGATCAAGTTCATTGCAAGCCCCGGTAATGTGATGGAAATTTTAAACTTCAATTTTTTTAAATCGCATTGTTCTTAGACGTTATAACAAATTATAGATTTGATTGTAAGTTTTTGCCTACATACCTACTTAATAAGAAAATCTACCAAAATAAAAACCACAACATTAATGTCATAACAAGTCATCAGAGGTTAACAAAAAATATTTACTTATTCCTTTTTTCACTGTAACCTTTGAAATATTGGCAGTATTACCTACCCAAGAATAATATCACTATACATGTTTGGTTATTTACAGTGAGTTTCATTGTTTTATAATACTCGTAATAGTTAGTCTTTTGTAACTCTCGTTGTTCTGGCAACGAAATGATAATGGCTAATGCAAATCGGCTTTGCATGTGACGGCAGTTACGAAGAAACGAACATTTAAAAAAGAAACGCCATCTATTGATGAGACGCTACACTATTACGCAGTGGCCTACGTAAACCCAAAATAGCTCGAAACACGCACAGAGAGTGGCGACATCTAGGCCACGTGCATAACCAAACAATTTCTACATATACCGAAGTACTGTTTATTCCATGGAATGATTTATTTAGTAGTTTTGGCGGGAACACGGAAATTAAGTCGTCTCGCCACATTATATTATTTTCTAAAACAGGGCGTGCTTATTTATAAAAATAGTGGTGTTTTATTCATAAAGTGCCAAGTTACTAGCGTAAGGGAAAGTAAATATACGAGGTAAAACATGATCTATGGTGTTGCTCCTAAAATTCCACCAAAGCTTTTAGTGAAGTCATCACCACTTTACTAGCTTGACCGGACTCAGCAAAAACTTACTATGTGACTTGATTGTGACTTAGAATGATTTAAATTGTTTTTGTCATAAAACACTTGAAAAAAATGAAACGCTTGATACTAGCAAATGTACAAAATGTGACGTTAAAACACAAAGACAATAATTGGCCAAAAACTGTAAAAAATATAAAAGTATGGAACATGAGACAGCAGCGAAAGCAAATGGAGACTACTTTTTACATCCCTTTGGCTATTGTAAACATGTCTACTCCATAATTTTAACCACTGCATTAATACCTATTATCTATTTAGTACAACATTAGTAATAGTCTGACTATACGAAATCGATTTTCTAAGTTCCGATAAGGCAACTTCTAAAGTTCTAGTTCATCAAAATTGTACGCAAATTTGCACTGTACAGTGCCGAGGTTGAAATGGTACCTCATTTCAACCTCGGTACTGCTCAGCAAATTTCTAACACATTGCTTAGTAAGTTACGAAACTTTAGTTTGCATACAATCGAAGTAGGGTCCTTAAAGTCCTACATGCTTATATATTCTACTTACCGTGTAACCTAAGCTGACCTTGTTTATAAGAATGACATCAGCACCAGCCTGTTTATATACCTTTACTAAACTAGCGAGCTGCACAAACGTTACACGAGTGTTTTTCTTTTAATATAAGAATTGCCAATAAAGTGTAAACATTCACCAACAATGCATAAAGAGCGCAGGCAGGATTTCTCGACACACCAAACTTATTCTTATTCGGAATGGGGGCGATTAGACCTGCACTGACGTCCTGCTTGGGGTGTATTGTGCATTTCCCCCTGCCAGCGTTCACTCAAGCCAACCCACCTCCTTAAAGTACAGGAGCGAGGCTATGGGTTGCTGGCATAGTAGCTCTAGTGGAAATGTTGATGATGATGAAAGACAGGACTTCGCGGTAACATGGATGATGATGAAGCTGCCTCATGCAATCTAGTAGCAATTAGTTTCTACTGTGGCTTTACAGCGCCACAAGACATGCTCTAGTCTAGGCAGTCAGTGGCTCCCAGTTTATACAGGTGACTATTCAAATTGCAATGACCGGTTTTAAGGCCTACTAAAAGACATACATAGGTCCTGTCGTTTCAACTTCAAAAGATTGTTAGTGATCTTCCTGTTAAGGTTTGGAAAAACAGTCTTACCATGTGGACACGCCAGCCTTAATAATATTATCCGCCAGGCTCTTGGCAGAACCAATTGCCAAGCAATTGGAGCCGTGTGGTCTTGTACGGAACGATGGTAAGAAACCGGGTGGAATGACTTTAATTCCTCGGAAGATAGGACAACCCTTAGTATGGTACGCCACCTGCGATGATACTTTGGCACCGTCACATCTTCCCAGATCTCAGACAAAGGCTGGCGCGGTTACAGGATATGTAGAAAACCTCAAAAGACGCAAATACACTGAACACTGTGTACATATTTGAGCTTTTTGGTAAACTTTGGGATCGTGGAAACCACCACCAAAGAAAATATTCAAAGTGTTCTTCTCGTCTGGTCGACACCACATGTGACCAATACGCCTCTCTTTGGCCCAACGTTTGCCATACAACGCGGCAATGGGGCCGGCATTTTGGGAAATATTCCCATTGATAGCGGCCTCTTAGATTAGTTCACATAAAATTGTTTTTCCTGTTGCATGCTATTTATAATTTGTACATAGTTTTATTTTCTTTCTGAGTATTTCTGTTTACAATTGTTTTGGTTACATTGTGCTTGTGTGTTGTTACTTATGGTTATTTTAATTAGTTAATTTATTACCTTCCCATCTACATGGAACCAACAACAGAGCTGGTGCGGCTTGTGAAGCGGCTGAAAAATCTAAAACATGCAAATACAGGGGTCTAGGCTCCGAATATAATTTTGTCCCATTCGGTGTCGAGACCCTTGGTCCGTGGGGTCCAAGCGCTATAAGGCTTTTTAAAGAAATAGCAAAAAGGTTAGTTGACATCACAGGAGACCGAAGAGCTGGCAGCTACCTCGGACAAAGAATTAGTCTAGCTATTCAAAGAGGGAACGCTGCCAGTATCTTCGGAACCTTGCCTAAAGGGACTCCTTTTAATAATATATTTTAGTTATTTTATATTTATCATTTTAATTATAATAATATGTTTAAATTTAGTTAGGAATAAATTGGTTTAATATTTGAGCGCAGAGCGACTGGCGCGTGTGGTCGCACGAATGCACCAGTTTCGCTGTGAAAATGTCGTTGAATAATAAAGTGTTAAAATGTGTAAGCTGTGATCTCGTTGTCAATGAGTTATTGACATTTGTTCAAAATAAGCACGAAGTTATGGACAATGAGAGTTTGGTGAGGATTTGCGCCACGGCGTTTATATCAGAAGACATCGAGACAGCTAAGTCGTTATTATTTCAATCCGTAGCTACTGATATACGTCAAGTTAAGCGTAGAAACAAGGAAGGTAAGGAAAATAAAGATATTTTTGACATAATAGAAGTGTTTAAAGCGACAGATCCAGAGAAAATACCTGTTTTTGTTGCGCGTGATTTGAACAAACTACCCCCTATTACTTTTGATCACATCGATTGTACGAGGCTTCTAAAAGATATTGTCATCTTGCAAAACGAACTTAAGACCATGAAATCGTCATGCGTAACCGTAGATCAGTTGATACAAACGAAAAATGATATTATGAATTTTATAACAGACAGCGGCTGCACTCACTCAGATAGAGTAATGACCGACAATTTACTTGTAAACAACACGGTGGTCGATAATTCGAAAAGAAATATAAATTTTCGAAGGGGCGCTTGTTTGGCTAGTTTTAGTTTTGACAGCGGACCGATGGGATTGCAACACCTTCCCGTAGATAATCTGTCAACATCCACCGTGAGTGATTCTTGTGTCGCTATCAGCTGCGAGTCTGCGAATGCTTGCGATCTGCGTCGCAGCGGCACAGTTGTAAGAATACCTACAGAGTCGCCAGCGCAGGCGCACACGGTGGCTGCATCGCAGAGTGCGGCGGGTTCGGTGGCGGCGGGCGCGGGTGGCGCAAAGGGGATTGAGTGCAGCGCGAGCAGTGGAGATAGCGAGGTGAGGCCTACTGCGGTTTCGAACGGTAGCGGTGCCGTGCGAAACGAGCCTTTACCTATGATACCTACGGACGGCGGCGCTGCGCTCGCGCTACCGACTGTTAGTGAGTGCTTGCCGACTCGGTCTTTTGCGGACATTGCGCGAGCGGAGGGTGAATGGAAACAACCGGTGATGAATAATAAGTGGAAAGAAGTACAAAAACATAGATATAGAAATATATTTGTTGGTAGAAAAGGAGTAGCAGTGACTTCGGCGCAGTGTAAATTTAGAGCGGCTGACATAAGAATTCCGTTGTTTATTAACAATGTTGACAAAGGCACATCTCCGGCGGATATCGCAGAATACATTAAGGAAAAAACGCATGTGAGTGTCAGTTTGGAAAGAGTGTCCATGAAAGTTAATAAAAATTACGATGCATACAAAATCTTTGTACCTAGGCAGAAGTTGGCGGTTTTCATGGATGACCAAATCTGGCCGAAGGGTATATCTTTTCGACGATTTATTGACTTTGAACACAGATATAACAAGAACAGATCTTAACAAGAATTTTAATGAAAAAGGACTCCTTAGATAAATCTTGTGCGAGTTTTTTCAGCTTTAACTGTTATGGGCTGAAAAGTTCAATTGACGATGTAAAAGCGCTATGTAAACGAGCTAGCATTGTGGCACTGCAAGAAACCTGGCTGTTTCATCACGATCTCCAACTTCTGGGAAATATCGACGATGAGTTTGGTTTCACCGGAAAATCAGCAATCGATACGTCGGTCGGTTTGGTGCGCGGTAGACCCTACGGTGGTGTCGCAGTATTATGGAAAAAGAGTGCTTTCAGCTCAGTACAGATTATAGAGTGCAAAAGTATACGTCTTGCGGCGGTAAGAGTGCAAGTGCGCGACCGATCGTTCCTTGTGTTTTCGGTTCACATGCCAGTCAACGGATCACAAAATTTATTAGAATTTGTTGACTGTTTGAGTGAAGTGAGCGCAATTGTTGAAAGTACTGAGGTTTCGGCGGTGTATATACTGGGTGATTTTAATGCTAGCCCTACTGAGTTGTTCGGTTTAGAATTAGCAAAATTTTGTGAGGACCAAAACTGGAAATGCGCAGATATAGAACTACTTGGAACTTCTCCAAACATTTTCACGTTTATCAGTGGCGCCCATGGCACCACCAGTTGGCTCGATCACTGTGTGGTAACGGAAGCAGCTTGGGCGTCTGTGGTAGATGTGAAGGTGCATAATCAGAGTGTGTACATGTCAGATCATTTCCCGATAGAGGTAGTATGTAACATTAATTTGCTGCAATCTCAAGCTATTGTTCGGGCTAAAAGTCAAAATAAAGTTGTATGGGGGGAAAGGGACACTCGACAAATACAGTGTTATCAGCAATTATGTAATGATAAATTAAGAGAAGTTCATTTTCCAACAGAACTGTCAAAATGCTGTGATAATATTTGTAGTAATTTGGAGCATAGGTTAGTAATAGATAAATTATATAATTTGGTTGTTAGTATATTGTGTGATGCGGCTGTAAATAGTTCAGAATTAAAAGTTAGTGTTATAAAAAAGAAATATGTGGTGGGCTGGAACAAGCATGTGCGAGGAGCTCACGAGGTGGCGCGACTAAAATACAAGATTTGGTGTTTACACGGTAGACCGACACGGGGACCTATTTATTTTGACATGGTTGATTCTAGGCGGGTTTTTAAATCTAATTTAAGGTGGTGCCAAAAAAATGCTGAACAAATCAAAATGGACCTTTTAGCATCCAATCATAGTAAAAAGGATTTCAAAAATTTTTGGAAATGTACAAAAAAATTAAACCCCAAGGCACAGGCTCCTCTGAATGTAGACGGTTTATCCAATCCACGTGATATAGCAAATAGGTTTAAAACTTTGTTCCAAATTGAGCCCGCGCCTAGAGTTGGATCGCAGCCGGTGCTTGATACTAATTTTCGTCCAGTGCCGGTAGCTTCACTGCCGCGTTTTACAGCGAAAGAGGTGGCGTCTGTGATTAAGCACATGACACGAGGAAAGTCACCAGGACACGACGGAATTAGTATTGAGCACCTGCAGCATGCTGGTCCTCATTTGCCACGTGTTCTGGCAATGTTTTTCACTTTCTGTATGCGGCACTCGTATTTACCGCAAGATTGTTTAAAAACGGTGGTTGTGCCTATAGTCAAGAACAAAACGGGTGACCCATCTGACAAGAGCAACTATAGGCCCATCTCGTTGGCTGTCACCGTGGCAAAAGTGCTGGACAGTTTGCTTGATCGCATACTGAGCAAACATTTGAAACTTCACGATGCCCAGTTTGGTTTCAGACCTGGGTTATCGACAGAGACTGCGATCTTATGCCTCAAGCATACTGTCCGTTACTACACCGATCGGAAGACGCCGGTCTATGCCTGTTTTCTCGATCTTTCGAAGGCTTTCGATTTGGTGTCTTATGATGTGCTGTGGAGCAAGATGAGAATGCAAACAAGTCTTCCGGATGAGGTCATTCGGGTTTTTGATTATTGGTACAACAATCAAACTAACGTTGTAAGATGGGCGGGCGAGTTTTCTGAAGCGTACGGGTTGAGGTGTGGGGTAAGGCAGGGTGGGTTGTCTTCTCCGCGTCTTTTTAACTTGTATGTCAATGGGCTTATCGAGGAGTTGAGCAGCGCTGGAGTCGGCTGTTCTATTGACGGCACGTTTGTTAACAATATTAGCTACGCTGACGATATGGTGTTGCTCGGCCCCTCGATAAGCGCGCTCAGGAAGCTCCTCAGTATTTGTGAGGCTTACGCCGGGGCTCACGGCCTCAGGTATAATGGAAAGAAGAGTGAACTTGTCGTTTTCCAATCGCGTGGTTTTAAAACAACTAGAGTACCGCAATTAGTACTAAATGGAGTTCCGGTAGACCGAGTCTCACGTTTTAAGTATTTAGGTCACTGGGTCACGGAGAGCCTCACGGATAATGATGATATCGAGAGGGAGCGTAGAGCGTTGGCTGTTAGAGGCAATATGTTGGTCCGCCGATTTGCCCGCTGCACTACTCCAGTGAAAATAAGTTTATTTAAAGCATTCTGTCAGTCTTTTTATACCTGCAGTTTGTGGACCGACTATACTCTGAAGACAGTTAACGCCTTGCGAGTACAGTACAACAATACGCTCAGGATGCTGTTAGGGCTGCCTTGGCGCTGCAGTGCATCGGGGATGTTTGCGGACAGTCATGTGGATGGTTTCCACGCCATACTCCGCAAACGGGCCGCCTCGATGCTCTCCCGCGTCCGAGGCAGCACTAATGGCATCCTGTGTGCCGTGGCTGCCCGACTCGACTGCCCCATCATCACGCATGCCACGCAACTTCACATTTGATTTTTCTTGACATTCAATCGCACGTTTTTAATTATTATTATGTTAAGAATTTAATTATTTAATTTAATTATTTTTAGTTTTAATTTAATTTTTCTGTATTTTAATTTTTGTATTTAGTTACATATGGGTCATAGTAACCTGAAATAAATGTTTATTATTATTATTATTATTATTATTATATTATGTGGAATAAAAATTGGTACTTTAGTAAAAAAAAAAAAAAAGTTACTTTATTGTCATTTTAGGTTTGTCGGATTTTAGTTTTAGGTATTAAGGAATATTTCGTAAAGATATTATATTAACCAAAACGAAGTTTAAGCGGAAATACTAAATATACTATTTCTTGGATACTCAAAATGAACTTCCGTGAAGTAACGCCTGAATTAATCAATTAATATAGAACTAGTCAACGATCGTACGTATTATATTATATTATATTACTTGGACTAATGGGAACATTTTAAATTTCATTACATTTCATAATAACTATGAAAGATGGTGATGTTACACAGGTGAGAAAAGGTAATTCGTTCACACATAATTTCGAACAAAAATTTGCAATAATAATTGCAAAGCACCATTCATAGAGCATAAAAATGAATGGTGACCATGGCGAATTTAATTCTCATCGCGTTGTAGCCGTACCCCTACTGTTTCATCATTTTATTTTATGAATTGATACACAAGGCGCGAAAAATGCCCCGTCTTGCAAAACATAGCACGTTTGAAGCCAACCGTAAAATAAATTCGATTGGTCACAGTTCGTTTCTATATACATTATTTATTAGACAGTTACTTGGGTATGTAGGAATGGGCCTTGTAACATGTAAGTTACAACAACTGTTATAGCATGGGTTTTTTATTTCATTTTTGGCATCACACTTTATTCATCCTGCCTGTGTCAAGTATTTGTATATTATTATTTTCTTTTTCTGAATTAAATAACTTTGTTTTATGTTACCTACTTGACATGATTTATTACTTAATCATTAGGAACTTTTATTCATCCGTGTATTTCCAATTGAACACAAGCCACTTATCTTAAAAGAAATGTGAAATTACGCGGTTGTATGTCAAACAATAATCCAAAAAGAACCACCACAAAGGCAGTTATTAAAAAAGTTATTTCACGCGTATGTTCAATCCTCAAATTAAAATAATAAGTAAATTTCATCCTTATTAATTTGATCATAAACTCTGCGGTTCATCCCTAAATTAATAAAGCCCAACAAAAAGATTCTCTGACGTAGCTAATCCGGCTTTATACAAATAAAATTTAATGTTGCCATCCCTGGACTTTTAAACTCATTTAGGTATTACGGTATAAGAGAATTATGTCGTTAGAAAAAGTGTGTTGGATGTTGGAATATGAAAGTTATCACGTTTATCACAATTTATTCTTTCTCATATACCAGCATGTAACGTGGCAGACAGAGCAACAGCACAAAAAATATTTCTTATGTAAAAGTAATGAAACGAACGAAGCGCCCTCTTGATGGCAAGAGATAACGCTTGTCCATGACCAATGCAGCGATACGCAGTACTTTGAGAAGCAAAACAAAGGCCAGGGCTCTGGCGCTCATTACTTTGAGGCTTTCGATGGTTAGTCTCAACAGCCCCGTAATTTCGCTAGGTCCAGTACTCTTCAAACCGGAACACAGAACAAGGAGATCTACCACCAAGTGAATTCTCCATGGCATCTTGCTATCGCTGGATATACGAATTGAACATTCAGCGATTAAACAAAATAAAAAACAAACACCCAACAAATACAAACACCCTTTTACATCAATAGAAAGGCATATGTAAGAGTGCACGCGCTGTGATTAAAAACTCAATAATAAATGGGTTTATGTACATACATATATGCAAGACGCTCTATCTATTAAATCTTCTGATTGTGTAATAATTTTATAAATTAAATATTTTTTTATGTTTTGCCAGGACTTGTATATTATAGTTTTATTACTACTAATATTTTATTTATTTATTTATAATATTTAAAAACAGTATACAGTATTTGAGAACCGAAAAACCATTTTAGTTTGTCTGGGCACAAAAACACACTACGCTAACAAAAAATTATATAACATTACATATAAATTAAATTACTTACAATATACGATTCCAGTACTATTATTAGTATTGTAATACTTTACACACTACTACACATTCGAGTAGTTCTTAACAGTACTTAATAGCACCTTAAACCTCTGTTACATTGTAATAAAGGACTATTAAATTAACAGATATAATACAAAAATACTCCTTGAAATTGTGGCAGTGCGGCAATCTGGATTCGAATCCTACAGCACGTACTCTGTCTTTTCTAATTCATGTGCGTATTACCGATGACTTCAAACGATAAAGGAAAACATTGTGAGGAAACTTACATGTCTAAGAGTTTGAAGTCTACATGTTTGAAGTCTTACAACCCGCACTTGGCCAGAGTAGTAGACTATGGTAGTACCTTGCTTACAATGAAAAGAGGCTCGCGTCTCGTGGGACAGCTTATAACAACACGGCTATTTCGGGATATAATAAAACTTTTTGTCTTATCAAATATGACGTATATTCCTAATTCTTTCAAATTGTATTTTCTCGGGAATCAAATTTTCGTGCTTTTAGGTAAATAAAAAGGGATCATCTAAAATTTAGATTCAATGCCGTTTACTTACGCGCGATCTCCAAATTTAATTTCATCGTCGACGTAAACAAGCTTCTTATTTTCATTTTATAGTATTTTCATAATAAAATCTGTTTATCGACCTTGCTGGAATATTATCTTGCACTCAATATTAACCGTTTCTATCTTTAGATGTTCTCCAAATCTGTGGGTAACTATTTAAATAAATGATCATTTATTCCGCCAACCAGCACTGTACTACGAGTATACAAACCCTAATACAAACCAAACCTTCAAAAAAATTCTATTTCACCTTTTATAGGGAAAACCTTTTTTCTTTTCTTTTCTTTTTCTCACGACAATAGATTGGGCTATTAGACGATAAAAGAGGGGCGAAAGAGGTCGAATGTCGTTTCTAGTTATCCTCTATTAATGAATATACTCGTGTCTTATATATCTACATATACATATATGTATATAAAGTAAGAAACTGACTGGCTGAGCGTACGCAAAGCTAAAAGTTTCATGCTTTTATATCCAGTGATCTAGAAGCATGAAATTTTGCAGAAATGTTCCAACGTAAGTGTGCACTAAAAAGGGATTTTTGGAACTTCATCCCCTAAGGGATTAACGTGAGGTTTGAAATTTGTGTGGAACTTGTTGATCAAATTTGAAGTTAGAAATGTAAAAAATTATATATATATAAATATATTGTTCATGATTTCATAACTGTAACACTGTTTACTGTGGTGAAACAACAAGCCTGTCAATCACAACAAAAAAAGATGGCATAACCAACAGATTTCACCTATGTAAAAGATTTTGGCTAACACCGAAGTTATGAGAAAAAATTACTCTTAACCCTGTAAGTAGACATGGAAAACAGCAAAATTAATTTTCTTTTTAAAATTAAGGTTCTTTGTTGTGCTAAGTAACTCTGCTATAAATATTTTCTTTGTAAAATGAACATATTATTTTACGAGAGAATATAATGTTAGCTTTGTATTTTATAAAATTAAAACATACTACCTGGCTTACGAACTTCCCTGGCCTTGTACAAAGTGGAAGAAGCTTTTAATACACGGGCACTTAATTGCATTTTTAAAATAATGATCGAGTATATTTTGCTTTTTTTTATTTTTATACTTCCTTACGACGTTGATTTGCCAGTTTTATAACCATTTCAGTGTATAGGGTTACAAGCTTCGGATACATGTACTTAGCTTAAAAAGTATAAAAAAGTATATGTTTAAAACATATACTTTTTTATACTTTGATTAATTGCTTGTTTAAAAACCTAAGAACCTTTAAAAAACTATAAGCTGACTACGGAAAAAATTACTATAATTAAAGGAAATAATCTATATAACCCGGAGCATAATAACGAATCGATTGACACCTCATTCATCAAAATTGGATGAGAGCTTTCGGTGCTACGTTGGAAAACATACAAAGACTGCTAAGAACATAACCCTTTCTTTTAGCTTGCCGTAGTCGGATAAAAAGGGGTAATTTTTGTCAGCATTATGAACAACTTTTGTACTCTTAACCCTGTCTTTTAAGTACTCTGTCTTTTTCGTATGGAACTCCCGAAAAAATCTGCTGTTCCATAGAAAAATGTCATTAACCTTCTAAAAGATATAAAGAACAGGTGTTTCTTTTTCCATTTAAGCATTGGTTCCATGGTAAAAGTTAATATTGATTAGTACAATGAGCCCCTTTCGGGTTAATACACCCTATGCTTATAACCTTGCTATAAGGATATACCACAGCCACATCAGTTGAACTTAGTAAGAAAAATAAGATATGTATTTAGGTACATAGGTACATATTTTACACTATTGTATATTAGTCCGCCCGCGTTACAAAAGTATCCTATGTGTTCATAAATAAATATTGAAACAATTTTTCATACAGCGCCATCTAGCCCCACGCTAAGCAAAGCTATGAGAACCAGATAGCTTATAAAATATCTACTTTTATTTCTTATAATGTTGGTGTGATATAATATAAGATAGTGTTAGCACCATAAAAAAGTGTTTTGTATAACCCCCTTTCGGCTTAACATTACCCTTTCGCGCAACTCAGTGACATAGTCGTAGTCAAAATTCCGTGACATCGCCTCAGATCGGTCTCAGTGCGATTCTCACGCGCAAGTTGCATCAGAGGTGATGATAACGGGCGTCCTCGGCAAAAATTATGCGTGTCGCAACCCTAGCCGGTGAAAGCGGCAATTAGCACAACTCTACCGATGATGCAATCGTCTGTAGGGCTACCAGTCAGATGAACTATATCGATGACCGGTCAGCAGATAACATAGATTTGTCGATAACGTCGATGACCCTGCGTTGATTTTAGACAACGGTGACATAACTGAATTTACAAGACTGCGATTGACAGATTGATCGACGATTGGCCAAATGACAGATATTTGATGACCCTGTATAATGATTAGTACCTGGTTGACCGAGCACTGCTCGGCTGAAAACATGGATAAAACGACGTTTTCTGAAAATGAAACCTAGCTAGATCGATTTTTCGCCCCCGAAACCCCCTGGATACGAAATTTCATGAAAATCGTTGGAGCCGTTTCTGAGATTCAGAATATATATATATAAACAAGAATTGCTCGTTTAAAGATAGAGTACCTGGATAACCGAGCTTTGCTCGGCTGAAAACACGGATAAAACGACGTTTTCTAAAAATGAAACCTAGCTAGATCGATTTATCTCCCTCGAAACCCCCTGCATACTAAATTTCATGAAAATCGTTAGAGCCGTTTCCGAGATTCAGAATATATATATACATATATATATACAAGAATTGCTCGTTTAAAGATATAGATATAGATAGATAGATAGATAGATAGATAGATAGATAGATATGGCAAGCAATTACGTGCGTTATGATTAAAGATCCTTAAGTACAAAAAAAAATGTTGTGTTTTAATATTTTAATGCCAGAATACATACATAATTACATAAGTGTGGGATAATGATGAAATGTGTAACGTAACATTTCTTATTGCATCCAAAACGCTGTCGAAGTTTCTGATAAAGTTGTCACTAAAGCAGCGCCAAATTACTAGGTCATGATTGAACTTGACCTTATTTTGACTCAGACTCATTTCACTGGATACCTTTATGTTCTTATTTTATAATATGATTAAAATTTTGGTATAGTTCATTTTCTTCTTAATGTTGACGATGAAAGAAAATAATTCAATCAAAATTAAAAATCATATTTAGACTTCATGGTATATTGTAAATGTAACGCTCTTTATTTTGGTATGTTTTTTTGATATATGTTAGTATACGTTTATAATCCTCAAATCTTGTTTTTCGATGTGTCGATCCATGCTTAGAACTTTGAGGTGTA
Source organism: Biston stratarius (assembly GCA_950106695.1). Classification (NCBI taxonomy): domain Eukaryota; kingdom Metazoa; phylum Arthropoda; class Insecta; order Lepidoptera; family Geometridae; genus Biston; species Biston stratarius. Next base: position 30,389,552 of record OX467109.1, read on the forward strand.
GTGTTATAAGTCTTCATTCAGTTTAAAAATATAAAGATATTTTTCCTTCATTTTGGCCTCGCACTTTGCGCATTTTACCAGTGTCAGGAATTATATCTGGGTAAACTAAGATAAATAAATCTGGATAAACTTCATGGGTACATTGTAACCGTAACGCTTTTTATTTTGAAAGGTTTATACTTGCGAAAACTGTTAGTTTGAACGGAACTGCCGACTCTTAAAACGTAGTTTTTATATCCTCTTTGGTTCTAAGCTATTAGATATCACAAAAAACTATAAAACACAATGCAGACGGAAATAGCGTGTTAGTACGTAGTTGAATTGTCTAGGCACTTAGTCTATGTTTTCAATGTTTAGAGTGTAGTTCCCACATCCGTGAAAAAATATCGTGCTGTTTACTTGACATTAATACTTGTTTTGTCTGAACTTTTTCTTACAGCATCTATCAATAATTGCGTTTATAGTCGAAAACATTTTAATTTCCTTTTATTTTTCTTGTAGAAAATGCTAGTTAGATTCAATGTTGTTTTTGAGAAGGTAGATTAAAAAAGCGCACAATTATTAAGTTATGCTTTTCATGTTTACGAGTGCAGAAACTTTTAGCTTATCGAATCCAAAGTCAAACCTCAAAGTTGAATAAGCCGTGTACTGTTTTTTTTTTAAATTATTCTTGGCCTTGGATACTAGTCCTTCAGCCGGCTGTGTACTGAGCTGTAAGGAGATTACTTGCTTCTAGTTAAAAATACATGTAGACACGGGTATATCAACGTTTTTTTTTGTTTTACCCATAAGAGTGTTAATTACTGATTGAAACTGTATACGAGAAGTTTGTCACTTCTGATGGAAAGAAAATCATTATTAAAGCTTTTTATATAAAGTTTAGGAAAAAAATATTTAAATAAGTATACAGTTACTTAAACCATAGATGTTCTATCAGTTATCTGGTTCCCATCGGTGCTAGATGGCGCTGTGTGAAGTGTCCTAGGATATTTATTTTTATTATCATTTATTTATACATGTATCCACGCGAGCAAAGCCGCGGGCAACTAGCAATTTTGTAGCGATGACGGCTCAGTGGTTAGCGCATTTGGAGTTGCCAGCGTAAGGAAATATCCTGAGGAAACCATAGCATGGTCGTAGGGTATTTCCTATGTCTCAGCTGACTACCTACCCTCAAGTTGAAAGTCAGCGGCCAGGCACTTAACGGTATGTCCTGGCAGCTTGACACGAGAACCACTAGTGCCAGTTTTCAGTAGAACCACGAGTTCCATTTCAGCCTAGGTGTACTTTACCATCTTCGACCACACAGTCACTTAACATCAGTTGAGCTGTTGTCAAACATCTAGCTTGTCAACCATAAAAAACTAGTCATTTATATATACCTTTTGTACACAGTTTTCGCATTAAAAATATTCTGTTCTATTCGTTTAACATCGATACATCCTACTTATCATTATTGTTGACAACCCTATCAACTTAATACCGCAAGACCGGGACTTCCGAATTTGGTCAACCGCCAGACAGCCAGGCCCGTTTGAGCTTATACGGACAAGTTACAATTTTTTCCCGCCGCCTCAGTGGTATTTCCAGGAAAACCATTAATTTGTGTCTACACATTCAATGGGTAATGAATTTTGTCGTCGTATTACCGTTACTTACCAATAATAACATTTAAGTGGGCTAGAGTGGAATTATAGAATAAGTTTTGGCAGAGAAACATTTTCTAATTAAATTCTTACAAATTTTTGGCTCAATGAAGGTATTTTAAAAAACATGTTTGTTTATACTTTTTTGGGTGTCAAAGTCACAAATTTAGTTCTCCATTTTAGACCTAATTTTATAAGCCAATAGTGGGTCTGACATCTAATCTGAGCATTTTACTCGTAAATACAAAAAGGAGCATTTTTAGGGTCCCGTACCCAAAAGATAAAACGGGACCCTATTACTAAGACTCCGCTGTCCGTCCTTCTGTTTGTCTGTCCGTCTGTCACCAGGCTGTATCTCATGAACAACAAATACTAAAAAACAAAATAAAATAAATATTTAAGGGGGCTCCCATACAACAAACGTGATTTCTTTGCTCGTTTTTGCTCGATATTGATAACGGCAACAGGTAGACGCTTGATTCACAGAATATTTAGTTATATATTCACTTTAACAATAAATACATAATTAAATTAATATAAAACAAATGTTTAATTTTCCCATTTTTACCATAGACATTATTTCGCCGTTTTTATAGATAATGTCGTCGTAATCTTGTCGTGAACCGTACGCGAGTCCGAATCGCACTTGGCCTTATTTTCTCTTTCTTGGCATCACACTCTGTTTATTCTGCCAATTTCAATGTATATGTATTTTGTGTACAGTCTTCAGCTTCTTTATCATTGGAGCCGTTCATTAATCACGTGATGTTTTTTAGCATTTTCTAACCCTTTTTTTTATTTACCAAGAAAAACTGAAACTGTTCAATATTCAGCGCAATTTTCTTAATTTTTCTTTCCGTAAGAACTTTCTACAAAGTATTAGAAAACTTTAAAAAAAAGATGAATGAAATCGGTAAAGTCGTTCTCAAGTATTGGCGTGAAAACCAAGGGAAACAGGATTTTATATATATATATATTAGCGACCCGCCCCGGCTTCGCACGGGTAGTAAGAATAGGTAATGTAAGCTATCCTTAAAAGGTGAAATATGCCACCGCGGGCTTTTTTGTGCATCCATTGTTTTGTTATATATAAAGGGATTAGGCAGCGTTTTCGATAAAAGCTCCCAGGTAACTTGACTTTTTTCGACACATAATTATATTTCAACCAATTTACACAAAACCTTGACAAATTATATACCTAAACCATCCTAATGAGTCACTCTACCTATTGGTGAAACTCGTATGATAATACGTTCAGTAGTTTTTAAGTTATCGCGAACAGACAGCAGACGGCGGGCGACTTTGTTTTATAATATGTAGTGATGATGATAGATAGATAGGCTTGCATTTGACAACATCTAAAGTCTGACAACCCACACTTGGCCAACATCCACAACGTAGTATTGACTCTTCAAAGAATGATAAGGTCCGCGTCCATCAGTGGGACAGCAAAAAGAAGGTTGATCCGGTCCGGATATTCAGATTGAGGTATCTGGTCCGTGTTAATTTGTGTACGTAGAGCATTGATCGGGTTATTTGGAATATTTCCAGCGTGGTTTTGGAATATTTCACGAGTACATAAAGTTATGAGGCTTGATGGAGCTGGCGTCTAATAGGCGTGGTAATTTGATAACAATAATAAACGGCATGTTAAGCAAATATTACTTTTTCTCAAATTTATGGGGCCAGCGGTTTGTGAGCTACGAGTATTCCCATCGACACCATCAATTTATTCTATTTATTTCGGTTATTTTCTAGTGTATATTAGTAACTAGCATATTAAGATAATAAGAATATTTTATCTCAAACTTTTATACACAACAGGACTGTACACAGTTAACTGGATTGCCGTGATGGTGCCGGCGTAAGAATTGTACCCCACCCTCTCTACCCGTGGTTGCCGTAAGAGTCGGCTAAGAGATGTCATCCGGAAGATGGGCAGTAGCGCCTTCCTTGAACAATCACATCACTTGTCCAATAAAATGGCGGATTTTCGGCGCCAAAATTTATGTTTTTTTCCACAAGCAACGTTACAAACGTTAGAAACGGTTACATCTATTTTGAATTTTTTTAGCTTATGTGTTTTTATAGTTTCATATAATAAATTTATTTAATACTTCTTTCTAAAACATGTGCCTACGGACAGCATTACCTCGACGTTTCTGTTAATATGTTTTGTTCAAGAAAAATAGTTATTATATAATAATTTCTTAAGTTGTGTGTACCTCGGCTTTCCTTTGCCTTTCTTGACTACTGTAATTTAAAAACAAATTAGTACCTACATAGTTAATATTTTCCCAAAATCCACTTATAATAGATTAGATATTTTTTCTACTAATTCCATTTTCGCTTTGTGCGTTAATTGCTTTCGCTTTGATAGCCCCGTTGGCTCATTGGTAGTATATCTTTAATAATTGTAGGGCGTAGGTTCGATTCCCACCCAGGAAAAACATTTTGTGGTATGAAAAAATATTTGTTTTGTGCCTATGTATTATTGTATTGTAAGTAAGTCTATCAGTAATCTGATTTACATAGTCCATAGCGCTCAAATGACACTGTGTGTAATGTTCTAGAGTTATTTTATTTTGTGGTTGTAATAATACAATGTAATAGATATCCAACATGTACCTATAGAAAGTTCTTTAGACAGCTTAAGATATCGTTGGTAATACAAAGATCTCTTAGCAGAAGAGCTATTAAAAATATTCAGAAAAAATCTACATATTTCAAAGACGTCTGCTACTTTCAATTATGGTAACACTCGTGCAAAACATTCAGGGAGTTATCATGAAAGACATGCTGGGATGTTACGCATGTTTTATTCATAAACATGCGCACAGTAACATGGGGAACTTAGTTATTACGAAATCTGAAGTTATGGTAAATTTCTTCTCTTTCGTTTTTGGCATCGCACTTTGTACATCTTGCCAGTTTCAGTTATTTCGAATATTTGATTAATAAGTCTGATTTGTCTCATTTTTTTCCTGTACGATTTAAAATATTATTTTTTAATAAATAATTCAAACGTGTCGCTCTCCTGGTGGTAAGAGATAACGCCTGTCCATGACCATTGCACCGATACACACAACTTTGAGTAGCTAAACAAAGTCCATGGCATTATTGCTTTGGCGCTCATTACTAATATACACAAAACAAAATCTAGGGCATCGCTGTCTTGGCGCTCATAACTTTGAGACAGTAGATTGCTAGTCTCAACAGCCCTGTAATTTCACTAGCTACAAACCGGAACACACTACTACTTGGCGACAGAATATCTGGTACTGTGGTGGTACCTACCTAGACGATCTCCTGCTACGGAGATCTACCACCAAGAAATATAATACGCTAAAGAAAATATTACCCGCTACGCCATTGAATACGTATCACGTACACTCTAGCGTGTCTATGACACAGCCACACGGCCGATTTTTAATTTGATAAAATTGATTTCAAGTAACTTTTCGAATACAAAAAAAGTAAGAAAGCTTACATAAATATAAAAATTGCACGGTCACAAGTTTTGTTTTGAGCAGGTATAGGTAACATAATCGATTTAAGTTTTGGTACACTATACAAAGAGTCGAGTCGAAGACCAAGTCAAAGTGATTTCCAAAGTTATATAACAGACAAAGTTCGGAGAGGATTTCGTATAGATCAAGTTATTATTAAACTTCGTTGTCTAACTTAGTTTAGCTTAAAACAATACGGCTTTTACCGGTGTGTGTATTGTAGTTATTTTCTTCGCTAAAGTCACTTAAGTACTATTTTGTTCTTATGTCATTCAAACTCAAAATTAATAATTAGAACCAAATAAATCACAACAATTAAATTAAAAACATTGTATTCTAGATTACCAGAAAAGCAAAAAGGAAACGCTAGAAACAGTTACGAAGGTAGGAAGATGGTATAAAAGCAACAGCAGGGAAAACATGGACTAAAGTAACCCTAAAAAGAAAATAATGGAAAGGAATGAAGGAAGTCTTTACCTATGAGCAAACAGACCAAGTTGCCGATGAGCAAACATAACAAGTTGCCGATGAGCAAACATACCAAGTTGCCGATGAGCAAACAGACCAAGTTGCCGATGAGCAAACATACCAAGTTGCCGATGAGCAAACAGACCAAGTTGCCTACTGCAACTTGGTCTGTTTGTTCATGCTCATCTACTCAATGTCAATGTCTACTTACTAAATTCATAATCTTTAAATTAAATATCGGCTTCTTTTATTATTAGTGTTATTAGTAGATTATAAGCTATACCATCGAGATTAAATAAATATCACGTTCCATTTCCTTGAAAATTATCTTCTAACGCAAATTAAACAAATTACAAACCTAATGAAGTCTCATTAATTCTGTAATGTGTTTAACTTGTCCACCGTCATTTGTTTTCAAATTAATATGTGTCAAAGCAGCGATGACGTGGACTTACTTAAATAATAATCTTCGCATTCAATCACATCCTTTTCTATTAAATCTCACTCAACACACTTTTTACTTAGACTACCACACACAACTGGAATGTTTCTCTAAAATCACTATTTTTTCAAAAGGTTGTCTGGAAGAAATCTCTCTAGCGATAAGGCCGCCTTTATGCATCATTTATTTATTATTCTATGTCGCTTTTGTTGTAATTTTTTTACCTCTTTTATTATTAAGTTTTTGTATGATACAATGTATGTATGTTTGGTGTATAATAAAGTTGTATTGCATTGCATTGCATTGCATAGAGCATCGAGCCCAGGCTAAAAGTCTCCGCAATACTTGCCGTGTTCCTCCGTTGAATCGCCAGAGAGATCCCTTGGGCTAGGAACCAGCCAGAAAGGGGATCCTGCCCTTTCTCCTTCAGACGGACACCTAAATCACGCACGAATTTCCGAGCCTCGGCACACCACGGACCCACAGTCTCAACGGCAAATGGGACAAATTCGTACTCAGTCCCCAAACAAGAATATTTGAGCTGCTTTTATTATGTTTGTTTATACAGTAGAACCTCTTTAAGTCGAACTTGAAGGGAGACGCCAAAAAATTCGAGTTATAGAGTTTTCGATTTATGAAGTGCATGTGTTAAAGTCAGCCATAAATTCTTTTATAATTTCTTAGGATCGGTTTATTGTATACACTTTGCATTTATTTCTAATAAACAATTATGTACATTATCGGCATATCCTTAAAGTCGGTTTTCAAATAATTGAGTTGTAAAATTGTAAAATCAAATATTGCTATGTTCGAGATACAGAGACCCAATTTATTATTTCGACTTATAGAGGGTTCAGATTTTGAGCAACGGAGGTTTTGAAGCTTGAAGGGAAGGAAACACTTAAATTTTTTAATTTGTGAGGTTTTCGACTTATCGAGGTTCGACTTAAAGAGGTTCTACTGTATGTTCATTTATATTGTATTATATGCTATTCTTGTGGAGGTAATCTCGTCGACTACAAGACTGACTCGATTAGCATTCTACCTACGTGAGGCTAGACACTTCTCCAGTCATTAGGGCAATGCCTAACTGCCATTAGGCAATGCTTAACTTCGTCGATCAATCTTCCAACCCTTGCCAACTCACCGCGTACGGCAATTCATTTTGATATTATTTTCGTGCCATCCATTTAGATAATTAATTACAATTCCATTACGCTTTGTAGTCTAATGTAGGTACTGTTTTTTTTGTAATTTAGATGATGTTAGTCTGTAATATTTGTGTGTCACGGAACAAATTTTGATTCAGAATTTACTATATATACTTTCAAAACACGCTGTGTACTTTTATATACCTTTGAGTGCCTCTAGAGTGCCATTTGAGAATCATTGGTTTAATAATCCGAGACTAATATTCTTCACCACAACAACATAAATCGCTTTCTTCTAAAAATCTTTGAACTTCGAGCGATTTTGCGGTTAAACGCAAGCATATTACGTACATAATAATAAAAAAAACTATTAAAATAAAAAAAAAATATGAAATCCATAACATCATAAGCCAACTGAGCTGTAGTACAACAAATGTTCCCTCAACCGTTATAAACACAAAATTAAATGACAAAGTTTTTTTTTTTAAACACAAAATGTTTTAATGTTTTGAAACGCCTACTCTAAAATATCTTTATCGTTTAAATACCTACGTAAATTAATAAGATGCAACGTTTAAATAGATTAATTTATAAGATGCAACTGTGTTTCGCCAGCATCATTTGAGAGCCAGTTCCTATTCCAGGCTAAGTATAATTAAATAATAAAAATAAAATACTAGTACATTTTACACAGCGCCATCTAGCCCAGATAACGGATAGAATATTTGTATACTTTCTTGTACTTCAGATACATCCAGAACACCCTGACACAGAACTAACATTAATGCTCATCACACAAATGTCTATCCTGAATGGTAACCGAACCCACGCCCTACAGCTCTTAAAACAGTTACACTAACTATGAGTTAACGGGACAATATGTTTAACACCAACACTTAATATCAGGCGAGCTGTGGTCAAACCCCTAGCTTGTTACCAGTAAAAATAGGAAATATTAACCATACAAGTAATTACCAATAAATTAATACAAAATTTAATGTAAATCAAGCTTATTTATTAAATATCATTACCTACTTCTCGCTTTAGCTCAGCTCGTTCAATAATCGCTACCGAACTACGCAAACAAACAAACATAGCAAGCGATAGTGATTCTATCGAATAAAGATAAATATTATGTTTCCAAACAAATTACTCTGCTTATTTTATTATTCCACTCCACTATACAAATTCTAAATATTGACATTCGCCAAAACAATCTACCGTAATATTAAATGTACGATTCGGTACAATTCCCAAAGCACAACATTTAATCGGAAAACAAAACCTTCCGAATTCCCGATTACTATACCAATCGATATAACTCGAATAATATTGGCATAAGAAAAGGGAAATTTGAAAGTCAACCCTATTTCACCGGACTTAAAGGACTTTCCAAATATTCCGATTGGAATAATGATGGGGTCAGCTCGATAGAATCGCACGAAGGTTCCGTGCAAGGGTGAAATGAAATGCAATTTGATTGTGTCTGATTTGATTTTCTCCTGTTTCAGAGCTGCGAAGGTTTTCACGTAAAATGTCGGCGGCACATTGGAAAAGTTTCATTGGTGAGTGGATTTTATGTTTGTTTATGAATTATAGGAATATTATGTGTACACTGGGAGAAATGTTCACGTACGTTCAAATACCAACGTAACTAATTCAACACAAATTTTAATTTCAATGTTTGCACTATAGAATTCAATACGTATTCACGCTTTCCTTCGCGTTTAGGAAATCAACAAAGACAAAGAAAATCATATTACAAAACAAAGTCGTCCGCCGCATCTGTCTGTCTGTTCGCGATAAACTTAAAAACTACCGAACGGATTATCATACGAGTTACCAATAGATAGAGTGATTCATGAGGATGGTTTAGGTGTATAATTTGTCAAGGTTTTATGCAAAATACATTAAGATAAATTCAATCTTAGTTTCTGGCAGTTCACACTCTGGTATCAACAACGTCTAAAAAAGGGCTACCAATGTTTTCCCTAAGATCTTTTGGTATGCTGTTCTGCGAACTAAAAATCTTATTTACAAAAAGATTACCAGTGGCGGCAACCCACAACCGTTAAAGCCTGTTTGATATTCAGGGCGAATAATATGTCTCACAATAACAATACACAGACCACAATATATGTGTCTACAATAAACACATATGTATATGCTTCCATCCGCTATCATCTGAAAATACTAAAATAAGCTTTGGAAACATAGCAACACTTAAGTCGGTAAAGTATATTTAGTAGTATAACGCTAAAGAGAACCGTTGTGGATTTTTTCGATGAAAGAAAATTATGATTGGATAATACTGCAATAAATTTCACGAATAAAGTAAAACTATAGTTACTTTATATTTTCTAGAACTTAAATTGCGTTAGTACGCTAAAAGAAATAGCTTAAGACCAGAAGTAACATTGTGACGGTGGCAGTACGATTAAAATATTAATGGCTAATGAACGAAGTTAATACTTAGGCGGCTACGCTAAAAGTGGCATAATTATACGAGTAACATGCGACCGGAAGTTACATTACGTCTATAGCGGTACACGCCAACAAGCAGTATAAGACCATAAGTTACATTATGACACTGTCAGTTCGATTAAAGTAGCGTCATTACAATAAACGTTGCACTGGACTTGAGGCGGTACGATCAAACAGGTAACATGTGATCAGAAGTTACATTACTCTGGTAGCTTACACTCAAAGTAGCATTATACTAAAGCTTACATTCGGTAAGCGGTACTGTTAAACAAGTAGCATAAGATCAGGGGTTACATTTTGTTAGTTCGGTAGTTACAATAAGGCTATTGGAAGTATTTATTTTCTTGTCTAGGCGTTTAAAAATGCTTCCCTGCTTTTTTGGCTTGCCAGTTAGCAAGCAATAGAATGTATCAAACTACTACGCTTCGCTCGAAAAAAAAATTTTTGAAAAGAAAATTGCTTAAGCTGCAGATTTCAGTCATATGCTGCTTTTCTTCTGCGCCAGACTATATCGACAAACCGTTCGTTCCCAAGAGCCTCAAATCATATTCCATATTATATCCGAAACACAAACAGGAAGAACAAACAAACACTCCAATATTATATCGCCAAAGTACCTAGTGACAACACCAACAACTTTGATGGGAAAACTTGGAAATAAGCGCTTATCCATACTTCATTCTGCCTTAATTACTTTTGTACGGTGACATTGGAAATATTCTCTCGATCGCAAACTTAGGGCATTCACTGGATTCGTTGGTTCAGAAAATAAGCTTTTTTAAAAGTCAATGATTTGAGATAAGTGACACATTATTTTGTTTTCGATATAACTATTATACGTTGAATTTTCAATAGTATTTTTATTTTGATCTGAATATCTTTCAAATCAAAAAATATTTACTTTCTTTGATATTTGTATGCTTACCATCTGACAAGTACGTGATTGTAATTGAATAAAAAGTTACATTTAAAGTCGTAATTGTAGTTTCAGTATTAATTTATTCGTGTTTGTGTATTTTTACGTGTTAAAGTAAACAACCTTAGTCGTAAATTTTGAGACTTTAATATGTAAACTTCATTAATAAATTACCTATATGTTAATCCAAGTATATGTGTGCCAAAATTTATCCAAATGCGTTCAGCCGTTTTTGCGTGATTGAGTGACAAACATGAAACACTCACTTTCACTTTATAATATTAGTAAGATGATGCAAATATTTTTTAAATTTAAGTTATCCAAACTGGTAAGAAACGAAACTTTGGGAACCTTCTATTATTTGATCAAATCTTTAAAATGCCTTCCTGAACAATTCTTTAACCTGTTTCTATAATAGATAACCAATCTGCCGACTAGGTAGCTCTATCATACATCATGTTGCGAAACACCTAGAATAGGTAATCTTCACGGGAGCTTTGCATTGTTCTCTTAACAATAGCAAGTGGGTGTAGAACATTAATTGAGCAGACAAGCAGAGAGCTACTGCCAAATTTGTTCACTATACGGAGTTAGCGCTGTTAGGTATCAAATATCAAAATAAATAAATATCATAGGACACGTTTTACACAGCGCCATCTGATAACTGATAGAATACATAAATACTTTTTATTTGTAAATACATACTTATAATACATAAAGAACACCCAGACACAGAACAAACATTTGTTTATACCATAAAATGTTTGTCCTTGGCGGGAATCGAACCCACGCCCTACAGCTCAGACAGACATACTACCATTGAGCCAACAGGGCTGTCAAGGTGATGGAAGGTTTGGGTTTAAATCCCAACCATCAGCTTGAGATGACGGTAAAGGAAAAGATCGGAAAACATAGCATGATGGTAGGATACTTTCTAGTGGGCACCTACTCGGCTGCGTAGCTCAAAAATCTGCCACCAAGCACCCAACAGTGTGTTCCAGCAACCTTACTTGAGAGCTAGTTCTCATTCCAAATTAGACTACATTTTCACGAAACAGATGAGCTGAGGACAAAGTGCTTGCTTGTTGCCTATTAAAAAAAAACTCGATAATCGTGAAAACCCGCCTCCACTACATAAAAAAAGAAAAGAAAAAACAATTATGTCATCAGGAACATAATAACTAGATCAATTGACACTTCGATAAGCAGCTTCGGTGCTACGGAACACTGATATATACTATACTCATATGTATATTGTGACGACATTGTTCGTTTTTGTGTTTCTATTTAATAATATTTAGATCTGATCGCATCCTAATTAATTATAGTTATCTTTTCGTAATACTTGAAGATAACATTACAAACAGTATAAGAATTTAGTTTTCACCGATCTACGGACCTAACCCCCTCGTGACAGATACACATTCATACATAGACTGCTAAAAAGGTGTGTGTTAGTGCCGTGGACACGGTCGTGTGTACGTGAACACTTGTACAATTTTGAACATTAAGAAGTCCTCCGGATTTTCATGTTTCACGTCCTCGTTCAACGTAACGTATTCTTCAATCCTTTAGCTATCGAGTGTTGTAATAAAATTTTGCTTATAGATGATGACACCAAACTGTATCCTCCGATTTTCTTATCATCAGTTTTCTGAATTGCCTTTCACTAAAGAAGCAAAAAGTCATATTCACGTCAAAACAAATTAATTATCTAAAGGTCATGAAATTCTAGAGATGTGTCTAAAGTCAATGCAGACTGTAAATGAATATCGTTATTTTATATTGATTTCCTTTAAGAGGATCAGGTAGTAAATATAATAAGATTTAGACTTATTTATGTAATTATCATCTAAATGCACACAGGAACTTAGGATTGAATTTGAATTTGTTAGATTTTTATTTCGTGAAATTTAGTCAACACTATTGAAGCAAATTTATTAGACACGTCAACATAAACTTTTCTTATGACTTTGCCAAAGTCAGTTTATAAGCATGCTACATAAACCTTTCATACATTTTATTTCCAAAATTGACATCAGTCCGCTACCTACACCAACAGTAATGAAACTGAACATTAGCCTCCTTCTCGAGACAGGTATCTTTAATTGTAGTTTTCCCACGACCTTCGCTGGTGAATGTTAATAGTACTTCTGTTTGTATTTTGGACGAGGCTACATTGTCAGCTTTGGTAGGTCACTTGTTCCTAACATCTCCAAAAGATGTAGGACACATTTTCTTTCTGTTCGTATGTTAATATTTTATAATGGGACGAATGATACGCTCTCCTTATGGTAAGAGATAACGCTTGTTCATAGCCATTGCAGCGACACCAACAATGTAAATAACAAAACAAAGTCTAGGGTATCGCTGCTTTGGGACATTCGATCTTAATAGCTCTGTAATTTTACTAGCAGATTCTTTCCTAATCCATTCAAACCGTAATACAATAATGTGAAGACACTCCTTGGCGTTAAAAACATTTGATCACACACACTTACACAACAAAATGTGATTTGAAGGCCTGTTGCTGATTGAATTCACTTAAGCCGTTGTATTTTGTTTCTGATTGTTTTTTCACTAAAACGGCAGTGATGTAAAATTTCATTTCTAAGTACGTAGATTCTAAAGAACTAATTAAAGACTCCGTATAAGCTAATTTATTTAATTTCTATAATTAAGAGTTATATTAATTAACTTTGTAATGCGACACATAAATATAAATTACTTGACACTTGTATAATATACAAAGTAAGATGCCAAAAAAAAATTGAACTTTATGTCACTTTTCAAATACTCGAGAATAATGATTTAAGTTTTTATTTTAGTTTAAAAAAGGCGCACGATTAATCTCTATCGGTTTTACGAGAGATTTCATAGAGCATGCATATTACAAAAACTAAATTAAGAACATTTCCGCCCCGTTTTCAAAAACGGTTGTATTTTTATTACTCCACAAAAAAATGTTACCTTACTAAAAATTTCTTGTCTTCCAGTAGATAAATTGTACAATTAAAAGTTTCATTTCACAGTCTCTTGAATATTAGTCTTCCACCTCTCGTAACAAAAGAATGCACAGGAATTATAAAAACAAAAGATGAACTCTCGTCTGTGAGACAATGCCATCGAGCTTCCCTTCGAAGGAAGGTAGTCCGTTTAATTTGACTACTCCCAATTTTTTAAGAATGTCGACGTATGAAAGTTGAAGAATAAATGCAAGTCTAGCTGTAAGAAATATTTTGATTTCCCCCTGGTTGAGACTTTTTGTTTTACTGTTTTGGCATCGCATTTTGTGTATTTGCCAATAAAACAAGTCTAAGTCACAGTCAAAGTCACCCAAAAAAAATCTGAGACGAATCCGGTAGCGGTGGTTTTAAAAAAAATGTTAAAGTAACGAGACGATCGATACGCTCTTCTGATGGTAAGAGTTAACGCATGTCCATGACTATTGCAGTGATACACGAAACCAATAATGGTCTTCCAATCTGAAGGTCTTGGCTTCGAATCTCACGACACACCTCTGTCTTTTCTAAGTTACGTGCTTATTGCCGCTGACTTCAAACAATGAACGAAAACTTCTGATTCTTCACTGTTTTATGGTTAGGTTTCTACCTACAAAAAGTCCTTTGAAGGTGAGTAAAATCTATCAACTCGCACTTGGCCAGCGTGGCCTTACATTACAAGAGGCCCGAGTTCAGCAGTGAGACAGTTTATAAAAACAGAGCTATTCCGGACTTTACTTCCTATCTATTACAGTTTGATTCTAATATCTTGTTTATGTTTCTTGTTAGAAACAATTAAAATGTCTTCAAGTTACGAGAGAATTGATGCCTCGGACCTCACGCCCAGAATCGTACAACATATTTACTGTATCTTTTGATTGCGTTGTTTTAGAAGTTTGATTTTTCCACAGCTCCAAGGGACAATAGACCTGAGTATTTGATATAAATTTCAGCTTGATACTTCCACGCGTTCCTGAGAAAAAGGGTCTTGACAGATAGACAGACGGACAACAAAGTAATCCTATAAGGGTTCCGTTTTTTCCTTTTGAGGAACGGAACCCTAAAAATGAAAAAATGACGTGACAAAGTTGATATAATATTATATAAGCACTTAGCTGTCTGAAACTATTCACTGCCTACATGTCTGAAATCCATTGACAAAGCGTATAAAGTATGAGTATATTGCGTGGCTTATATAACCTACATGGGCACGCATGGTATGTGGCAATTTCCTGCGCTCACCAAGGTAAAGACAGAGTTTTTCGCAGCCTAGCCTACAGTATTCGCAATTTTTCCGCTGTTTGTGCAACGCCGGAAATTATTTCCACCTCACTCTATATTGCTTTTTGAAGCTGCTTGTTTCAGAAATTCGTGTTAAAATATTGTTGTAGGTATTTATTATAATCGTCATTACCTATTGTCTTAAACTCTAAAAGGTTACTTCAAGCCTTTAACAGACTTTAACAACGGTATTCTGGAGTTATAACTTTAATGTATTTCCGCTTTATAAGTATAAGTCGTTATTAGTTTTAGTTACAACAAGGACGACCCATTTTGTATTGTGAACTAAACATAAAAACTAAAACTAAATCATAAAAAAATAAATATAGAAACTATATATTTAATTTATAAATTTAGTTTCATCTAAGTTTAGTTAAATATAATCTAGATTTTTTCAAGGTCAGAGTGAATAGGTATCTTCTAAGTCTGCGTGCTTCATCTTTGACCACATCATCACTTATCGTGAGGCGAGATGAACAAACGCGAATTTATCCGTATTAAAAAACACTATAATATGGGTTTCTTCAAATCCAGAGTAAAGGTTCCTTCTAGATAAGCGTGCTCCATCTTAGATCACTCTACTGCTTAACATCAGGCAGGGCGTAGTCAAACGTGAACCTATTTAGAATAATAAAATTAAAATAATTATAATTTGTTACAGGTTATTAGTAACATTACTGTTGTAGGTTAAATTGAATCCTCGTCCTTTTTGTAACTAAAACTGGTTACATGTAAGTGGAAATTGATGATATAACTCCAGAATGCTATGCTTCCGCAAAGTAATGCCTAAATTAAAAGCAATTTTGCTTATTAAAAAATATAACCCGACTACAGAAAGCATAACTATAATTAAACGAAAAATATAGCCTCATTTCACCCGGAGTATAGTAATAAACACCTCATTCATCAAAATCGTATGAATAGCTTCGGTGGAATACATATATTCATAGACTGCTAAAAACCTAACCCTTCCTTTTGACTTTGCTGTAGTCAGGGGAAAATTCAAATTCTCATTTCAGATTGGATTTTAGAAGAGTCGTTCGTGATTTTATAATTCGCCCCAATAAAATCTTAGTGAAAAGTCTAAGTCTGGTCTCGCGTGTTCAGATGGCTGCATCATATTCTAGAAGTTGTCTCGGCATGACATGAGTTAAGAAAAAAACCTTACAAGTACACAAAAAGAGTTGATCAGTTAAGGTGTGAGGCGCAGCTGACCTCATCGGTAGATAAGCCTTCAAACATTCACAATACGAACGCTAATAAGGCCAATGTCCGATAGTTTGCTTTGAATATCTCAGGGGCTAATTATTACTCAAAGCAATTTCTTTATAAAACCAAATTCTATTAAGTAAAACAATTTTCATTAATACCCTTAAATATACAGAATCTGAGCTCAAAATTTGTGTATTTTGCTAGAAGTTGTACTTGGTGGTAGATCTCCTTAGCAAGAGGTCGTCTAGGTAATACCGCAGTACCAGATATTCTGCCGCCAAGCAGTAGTATGTAAACATTACTATGTTCCGGTTTGAAGGGCACTACAGCTAGCGAAATTACAGGGCTATTGAGACTAACCATCGAAAGTCTCAAAGTAATGAGCGCCAATGCAGCGATGGCCTGAACTTTGTTTTACTACACAAAGTTCCGTGTACCGCTGCAATGTTTATGGACAGGCACTATCTCTTACCACCAGGAGAGCGTCTCGTTCGTCTCATTGCTTTACATTTTAAAAAAACTTACCTTTCACAATTCACAATAACTTCTTATACGTAATAATTACTTACTTAGCCTAATGCAAACATGACAAATTCTTTATTCATGTTTACTGCGAACGTTTCTCTCACGATCTGTCTGTTTGTATGTTTGCTTCTCACGATATCGCAATAATCGTGGAAAGTCGAAAGCGCGAGATTTTGCACCGGAGCTACAATTCATTGTTGAATAATATCCTGGTTTGAGAATCTTGGATTTAGATCGCTAAAGACGATGCAAGTGAAGATTTGTAAGTGTTATTTTTATACCCTCTAGGTCGAGAATTGAATAGCATTGAATATCACTTGCTTTCGACAGAACCATCTAACTTCAATATACATTATACACTCACACATGCTAAAACTTACATATTCTACATGTAACTTTCACATTAAAATATGCTTACCGTTTTTTATTTTCAAAAAATACGACATTTATTTGATAAAACATAAGTACACGATATCATTACATCAACAACCATTAAATCAACAAATACAACATTTATCAAATAAATACCTATTGTATTTGTTGGTGTGTTTATAGCCCCCGACTCAAAAGTTATAAGTTCAACGTGTCTGTGTGTATATTTGTGGCGTCGTAGCTTCCAAACGGTTATGGGTTTTCTGAAGATTGCTTTTAATATGATTACAGAAAATTCATTCAGCCATTTGAATATAAGCTCTCTTCTAGTAAATGAATGAATGTGAGCATCTTCCACAAGTCTGAGTTTAGTCGAAATATGGTATTCTGTAACTGGCTTGGGGGTGTTTTAACTTTTAAATTTATTCTTGAGGGTAAGAGCAACGCATAAGGGATCAGTGTGGTGACCCTCGCTCCGGCTCGTTGCTGGTGCAAAAGCTGGCCATTGCTTTCCAGTGCGGAAATGCTGCCAGCCTCAAGGATACCTTTGCACTAGATACAGTCAGAGGCGGAATTTTTAGACCGAATGTTGCTGAAATTTAAACTGATTGACATTATGTAATTGAGTTACAAAAAAAGAAAAAAGTTAGTATCGTATTTGACAATTTAGTATTGTATTTGATAATTTAGTATTGTATTTGACAAGTTAGTATTGTATTTGACAAGTTAGTATTGTATTTGATAAGTTAGTATTGTATTTATACTTGTGAATTTTCCTGCAATCTTCAGATTAGCGCATCGAGAGCATCTATGAAGTTTGGTAGCGATCAGAACAGATTTTGTTTATTTCTAAAGTGTGCAAAGCCGGGACGGGGCATTAGTTATTTTGTATATTGTGAACATTTGACAACCATCTATTTCCATTTCCAAAATCCCATTTAAAAAAAAATGTACAATTTATTGAGGTACCAGAATCCTAATGTTTTAAAATAAAAACCTTAATATTTTATGCTATATGATACATTATTTTCCTTTGTAAAAAACGAATGTATGCGTTTGCGTAACTACCTAATGAAGGCACGTGTATTGATACTCTTAGAAAACCAGCGGTCTGATTTGGTAAGCTGTCAAATTCAATCGCAATGCCTCATGGGATATATAAATTCACCATGCCCACCAATATTTCAAATACGTAAGAGTGTTGGTTTCACGCACGAATTAACGTAATAAAAGTACAATGACACGAGTACAAAATGACGATATTAAAACATAACTGAAAGAAAAATATATGTAAAATAGATACCTAATTTTATTGTTATGTTATTTAGAATATTTGAGGTTACTTCATATAGTGCCATCTAACCCCAATCTACACAAAACTTGTAGTATGATAACTAGATAACTGATATAGTACTTACTTTTTAAATTACTGTGTTTCAACAAATAGATAGAGCTATGCCCTAGACTTTGTTTTGCTACTCAATGTTCTGTGTATCGCTGCAATGGTTATGGAAGTGCGCTATCACTAACCATCAAGAAAGCGTCTCCTTTGAACAAACATCTTTGTTATTGATTTCATCCATTTATAAAAGAAATACGACATAATCGTAATAGTAAATAAAAGTAAATTGTAGTATTTTAACAGAAGGTAAATGAACTACAACTGTCGAAGTTATTAACATAAATGTTTGTCCTGGGTGGAAATCGAACTCACACCCCTAAGCAGCCATGAAGCAGAGATTCTTACCAAATACCAAATGAACTAACAGGGCAGCCGATGATATAACAAGACAGTCTATTAGAAGTTTTAATCGATCGTGATTGCGATTGAAATTTGACAAAAAACAGAATCGTATAGAATTGGGAGGAAACCCTGTTGGCATGTTTAATGTCGTTTGACTCCCACACAGCCCTTTTAAATTACAAAGCACCACTTTTTTTTATCGAAATCAATCTGATTAATGCTTAAGCACTTTGTTAGTAACTTATCTGTTGGCGAAACATTTTCGTTTCAAAAGATTGTCGGGTTGTGGGGGACAGATTTTTTGCTTGCTTTTTGCATATTTATCGTCATCCTTAATATGGAAGCTTAAATTTGCATATGACCGCACTCACCTTTTCTTATTCAAATCCACACAAAGATATGTGGCGAGTCATTCACCTCCTTGCAAAAGTTTCATATTATTCTATTTCAATTCTCACTAATGTTATAGATGCGAAATTTTGATTTTGATGTTACTTCTTCATGCTGTAACAGCTGAGCGGAATTAAATGGAATGTATAATGTATATAGCTTATACCATAAGTAGAACATCTTCCCTACTAGCGTTGTACACTAACAAATCTTCGATTGATATTTTTTGTTCGTAGCTTCGCTAACATCAAATCTATGAGACACACGTAAACTTCTGTGACTTTTTAATACCTTTTTACTAAAAAGTCACTAAACTATTAAATTTTAACATGAACACCTACCTACCTAAAGAACAGAAAACAATGACAGCGTGAGTCGCATGACGTGCTAACCCCGCATAGACGTTTTATATAAACGTCTGTGTAACCCCAACTACTCTGCCGGCACTCACGTAGTGATCGCCGGCAAGCGTCCTCTGCCCCCACCGCACCGCCTCTTCCCACTCGTGTCGCCTATTTAAAGTAAACAAGAATGTGTTTCAAAACCACGTCAGTTTGCATAATATCTAAAAATTTCTTCAACATAAAACAAATTTCCAAGTTAAGGGAACGTAAAGCTAAACATTTATTTATAAGATTTGTTGTTAGAAGTAACATCGCGTTTTATAACTAAGTTGATTCCGTTAATGTTTATTATTTTCTCTGAATTAAATTAGCATTAGAAATGTAATAATTTATTATGAAAGTGGATTCAGTAATAACACAAAGTCTACTTTGTTTAAGACAAATTAACTCACAAATTAAAAAAAATGTGTATCCTATCCAGAATAACACAAGTAAATGGAAGCGAAAGAGGTTTTAAAAAACAAATAAGTATCTACCTAATATTATAAATGCTGATGTCAAGATTTAAAATGTTTACAACTATTTATTAAAAATTTTACCGATTTAAAAACGGAGGAAATTCTTAAAACGGTTGTATTTCTTAGGTAGATAAAATGTGTTCATAGTGCACTCCAGAAATTGAATAAATATAAAATATGTACAGAAAACAAATTAACCTTATGAGCTAGTGCTACAAGAGAGGCCGCCTCCTATTATTATTGCAATCTCTTCCAGGCAACCAAGAATGGAAAACGCGTTGCTTTTTAGGGTTCCGTGCCTCAAAAGGTAAAAAAGAAACCCTTATAAGATCACTCTCTTGTCCGTCTGTCCGTCTGTCTATCCGTGTGTCACCACCGATTTTCTTATGAACAGGAGGACCTAGCAAGTTGGAATTTATTACCAGATACTCCATAGGTCCAGATACAGATAGGTCTATAGTCCCTATTAGGTGTATAAAAATCAAGACCTGAGTCAACACGATAATTCCAAAAAAAAAGTTGAAAATGAAAGGGTGTCCCCATACATACATGGTTGACGCCAATTAAGATAGTCTTCTGAGTTGTATGGGCGCTCATACAATTTAAAAGACAAGCTTCATTGGCATAAAAAAAATTATACTAATTTTAGTATGGTATTATGCTTTTTTTTATTTGAAAGGATATACTTTCATGTTTTGCCGTGGTGGTGCCGGCGTAAGAATAGTACCCCACCCTCTCTACCCGTGGTTGCCGTAAGAGTCGGCTAAGGGATGTAATCCGGAAGACGGGCAGCAGCGTCTTCCTTGAATTATGACACCTAACTGCGCTCACCAACCCGCCTGCCAAGCGTGGCGAGTATTGGCAAAACCCCCCCCAGGAGGAGGCCTATGTCCAGCAGTGGACGTCCTATGGCTGATGATGATGACTTTCATGTTGGTTCCATGGAATTTTCACCAAAATCGGTTTAGATTTTTTAAAAATGTCATCCAAGTAAAGTCCAAGAAATTGCCTTTTTTGCTTTTCTGTGTTTTCTCTAAATAAAATTATTTAACCTAGCCGTGTATGGGCTTAGGGGAATGGAGTCCATTTTTTTTGGAAAATTATTTATGAACATAGAAGTCGTTACCAAATATTTCTGACATTGAGGCTATATTTGGAAACTGACATGGTACGTGGTGTGACATGTGTCACACTACTTGCGTCTGCTTTGACTCCTTGAAGAGGTCACCAAATAAAACCGAAAGTAAAGTCAAATGTAGTCGACTTAATCAAACGTGATTGATCCTATAAAAGTAAAACGAAAATGTAGGAGTAAATTCTAATATTACTACAATGACTTAGATATTTGGGAAATTAGCTTTTTATTTAATGACCGTGTTGATGAGGTATATCAAAATATAATTTAATTTTGATTAGTTTTCTAATAACGGAGAAGTATTTGAATTTGGCGTCGCACTGTGCGCATTTGCCAGTGTCAAGTAATTTAAATTTTCAAATATTATAAAATAAATCTAGTAAAATGTGACTGAGTCACAGTCAAAGTCACACAAAGTAAGTCAAGGTCAAGTCTGGACATGCCCTAGTAAAGCAAAGAGTGCTAAAACTGAAATTTTGGAAGATTAAAAAAAAAAAGTCTTCTTTAAAGTTAATTGATTCTAATATTATAATTATTAACACTTATTTTTTTAACACTTATTTTAATTTTATTCATTTCATTTAACGTAATTTTATGGGCATATTTCTGAAATAAATAAATATAGTTATAATAAAAGCAGCGATGCCCTGGGACTTTGTTTTGTTACTCAAGGCTTTGTGTATCGATGCAATTGGTCATAGACATGCGTTATTTCTTACCATCAGGAGAACGTGTCATTGGTCTTATTACTTTTACATAAAAAAAGGTTCAAGGTAGTTTTGAAAGTAACACGAAAGAAAAGTCATGTTTCACTACTTTAAATCACTTTCCTATACTTGCGTTTATAATTCGGCAATATATGAGTAAAACACCTCTGTGTTTATATATATACACGCATTTTTTTTTAAACACTATTTTTATTTTCATTTTTTTTTTTTGGAATGCTGATGCTAAACTTTAGTGACAGTGTTATTCTCAAAGTATACTCATTATAATGTAATTTTGCAATCATCCTTAATAGCTAAATCGCGTTCCTAATTAGTTGCGTCAAGTTTAGCATAAAAGATTAGCGAGATCACTCAGTAAAAGTGCAGTCTGACGCTTCTCGTCAGGCAGCATTGCTAATCTAAATGCGGGGCATTGCCTCGTACGTTTTGAATCTAAAGTGTTATGTGCACAGCAAGGTTAAAGCGATGCGAGCGACGTCTAGAAAATTAATATAACGTGGTATGTCACAACGCAGTTTCAACTTTTAGTAGCGATGATAGCTCAGTGATTAACGCGGTCGCTTCGCATGCTGAAGGGCGTGGGTTCAAACCCCAATAATGAGCTTGAGCTGTCGGTGAAGGAAAACATCGTGAGGAAACCATAGCGTGGTGGTAGGGTACTTTCTAGTACTCGGTTAGCTAGCTACCACCCTCAAGTTGAAAATCTGCCGCCAAGCATCTAACGGTGTGTTCGGGCAGCCTCACTTGAGAGCCAGTTCCATTCCAGGCTAGGTGTGCTTTACCATCTTCGACCACACCGTCACTTAACATCAGGTGAGTTGTGGCCATACAACTAAACTGTCAGCCATAAAAAAAAAACTCCTTTATCTTAAAACTGATGAAGTTTTTTATGCATCACAGGCTAGGTGAAGCTCCCAGAACACACCGGGCAGATTTTCAACTTGAGGGTGGTAGCTAGCCAGTTGAGTACCAGAAAGTACCCTACCACAATGCTACGGTTTCCTCACGATGTTTTCCTTCACCGGCAGCTCAAGCTCATTGTTGGGATTTGAAGCCACGCCCTTGCGAACCAACCGCGCTAACCACTGAGCTATCACCGCTACAAAGTGACGTGCTTTATAATGCCTATAATTATACTCGAGTAAGTGAAGAATAATTCGCAATCTACATTATTGACATTAAAAAATAAAAAGTCGGCTAATCCACGTAATTTCTAAGCACTTTGCTATAGTTTTGCAGTGAGCGTTTAGCCTAACACTTTACATTGAGGCGCAAGACATGAGCAATTAGGATGATTAAGGCGGTCAACGTTGTCTTTCTGTCTTTGTTACGCACAGTATTGAATGTGATAGGTAAGGATAAGAAGGTAATTAAAGTTATATTTCAATGTGAACTTAGGTGTGGTAAACCTTTGATGTCAAAAATTGTTTTCCATTAGCATGAAGATTATACTGTGAAGACTATGTGGAAACAGTCCTAGAATAAGATTTAGTAAAATAAATAAATATTTCACATTTTCACACAGCGCCTTCTAGCTCGAGGATTCATTTCGGTGAGTGTGCTTCAGATCTGCATGCTCTAATTCCCCCACGCCCATTTTTCTATCGGATAGCCAGAAGCTCGAAAAAAGCAACATTGTTCCATGATTGACGTTCCAAAATACCGTACGCAACGGTTCAATTCCACTTTCATTGTTCGAACGGCTAAAGCGTGGAATACGTTACCCGAGTGGGTGTTCCCTTATAGATACAATCTGGGTGTCTTTAAGTCGAGAGTGAAGCGGTATCTTCTAGGCAAGCGTGCCCCATCGTAGATCGCATCTTCACTTAACACCAGATGAGATGGCGATCAAACGCAAGCAAACCAAGCACGCAGCAACGCATCATTAAAAAAAAAGCTCCAAACTAATCGAAGCTTCTAGTATGAGAAACAGATGACTGATATATTACTTATTAATTTTCTTGAAAATACGGAACACCCAGATACGACAAACGTCTATATTCACATAAATGTTTGTCGTGGGTGGGAATTGAATCTGCGCACCACAACTCAGAAACCAGCGCTATTTCCAAATAAGCTAACAGGGCAGTTGAAAGAGAACAGTCGTAGGATTCAATAGAATTCATAAAATCGATTGGACTGTTACGTTTTGTAATAAGTCACCCCAAATCAAATAATGAGATGGAATTGAATTTATTGATTTAGGATGAAAATATAAAAATTCCAGGCTTTCTGCTTCTGGAGCGTTACCGTTAAACTTATTTTCCAATTCTCAAAACCATGATATGTTTTTTGTTTTAAAATCGCCAAATCTTATAACTTTTTAACCAATTTTGAGTTACCGTTACGGGGAATCAATTAGTTCAGCAGATGGTGTTCATATTCTTGCAAAATAGTTTTAGTTTTTGTTATTAGCGCTTTGGTGAAATTTCGGAGAAAGTTAGGTGGTTCTGAAACCAACAAGAAACCATAGAGGTGTCACATAGGATCGTATCATTATGGCGTCAAGAGGAAATCGTGCTGTAGAATATCTGGCTACAATACTACTTACAATAGAAAATATTAGCGGCTTGTCTTGTTTTTCAAGCTAGGTATTTGACCACAGCTCACCTGATGTTAATTGACGGTGTGGTCGAAGATGGTAAAGCACACCTAGCCTGGAATGGAACTGGCTCTCAAGTGAGGATGCCGGAACACAACGTTAGATGTTTGGCGGCAGATTTTCAACTTGAGGGTGGTAGCTAGCCAGCCGAGTACTAGAAAGTACCCTACCACCACGCTATGGCTTCCTCACGATGTTTTCCTTCACCGGCAGCTCAAGCTCATTGTTGGAGTTTGAACCCACGCCCTTCGGCATGCGAACCTACCACGCTAACCACTGAACCATCATCGCTACAAAAAACATTTCCGTATGTCAAAGTAACAAGTAAACGCAATGCAATGGCTAGCCAATATCGTCCAATCAGCTCCTTTCGGCGAATATCTGTCCTGATAATGTAACTTGTACTGAATATAAATAGACGTTTCCCTGTGAGAAAGCTTAATTCTATATATGCCAACGGTCTCGTCTCTTATTTATGAAAACTGTGTGCCAAACTCCTTAACAGTGTTGAAAATGTTTCATTGATAATACGAAAGTTACATGATCCTGTTATTGCCCATGCAATAAGGTTCGCAGTCGCGTAGCTTTTTCATGAGTTCAGGAATCGTAATAAGATTCTTAGCAGTAAGCAGACTAGAGACAAATTGCTCGGAATAGCAAGGGCAGGGCTTAAAAGGGCACCCTGACATTGACTAACGTTATAAACTCACGAAACCTTTCAGCCTAGGTGATAGACCCCGATCGTCACAGTTAATAGGTATTTAGCTATCTATTCCCAGATATTAAGGCCAGCACCTTATCATTCCGAATTCCATCTGATCGTAAAAACTAATGGTGGAAAGGTGAGAAGCCGCATACCGCCTTAATTACAATTAAACGGTCCCTAATGCTCCGGGACTGAAATAGGGATTGTAAATTAACTCATTTGTTTCCATTACAGTCGTGGAAAGCTTTGGGAATATCAGAACGTTGGAGATCGTTATCTCTGGATGAATGTGGTTTTGGGAAGGAAAAGTTAGAACCCAAGACTATTATTATCTTTGTGGTTTATGGCTTAATATTAAACCTTTATAATGAAATTGGGTTTAATAATTATGCCGGCTTTTGAATTAAACATAATGCAAAACGCCAAAGGAGCGCCATGAAGCCTAGCTTTAACCTACACTCTAGCTTCACTCGCATGGCTCTTTTGAAAAAAAATCGGCCACTAGGTATCAAATAAAAAAGGCATTAAAAATTTAAAATATAAATTTGGATCTCCCTGCATCTTTCTACTACCGGACAAACCAATGGTTATTGTTATGGTGGACATTCCCCATGTACGCACAAAGCTTTTTGATTCCACATTATTTATTCACACAGCGAGGTTGTGGTACTCTCTGCCGGACTCTGTGTTCCCTGTTAGGTACAATATGGGCGTCTTCAAATCTAGAGTATATAGGTTTCTTATAGGTAAGCGTGCTCCATCTTAGACCGCACTACTGCTTAGCATCAGGCAGGGCGTGGTCAAATGCGAACCTATTTTTAATTAATACACTTAAATTTGAATAAAACATTTAATTTCTCTACTTATACAGAAGTTTAAATAGAATGTAGTATAGATCCGCCTTAAGCAAACTGTGCTCCGTGGAACCCTAGGTTCGGAACCCTGGTTATAATGGAAAAAAACATGTAAATATTCCAACATAAAGTTAAAGGAAAGAGTAGTAAAGGAATGCGTAATATGAGAAAGCGCCATTTCAGCCAGGAGCATCGTCAACAGTTCGACACTGACTCAACTGACAATAGACAAACCTTCCGTGAAAAACTATCTAAATGACAAAGAAAATTTTATCAGAATCCATTTTGTGGTTTAGAATATTACTAGTAAGAGACAGACAGAACTTTATTTTATACTGTTTAGAGGTTAAGATGTAATCTGTAATCGTAATAAGACATTAGGATGATGTCGATATATCAAGCAACCTAGTCCAAAACAGCTTCATAAACTCAACTCCACTTATAAACTTTACGACGTAACCGAAATAAAAACGTTCTATTAACTCACAGGATGAAAATAAAAGGAATTGTCTTTTTTCATCCCGTTTCAGAGATTACAGACCATAAAACATATATTACGTGAACGAGTTGTGGAATGTACGCAATATACGCTAGATATGCCCTACGGACTTATTGCAGAATTCCGGATATTTTTGGCGACTGAATTGTTAAATGGTCTTTCACAACCGATTTTCTTTGACTCCGGATAACAAAAAGACAATCGGCTTGACAAGACATGGGCTTAAAAGAATGAAGTCACTTTTTTTTTGTAAAAATTATGACTAGCACCGCATTCTGCTACGTGTTCCCTGAAAGGGTACAATATAAGTGTAATCAATTAAGGAACCAAGTCGTGCAACTCCAAAGCACAATACCCGTAATGTATCCGGTAGAGAACCGAACCGATTATTTTTACTAACTTCTTTCATCCCACTGCCAGGCTAAGATTTTCATTATTACAAAAAAATATATGAAATTGCTTTCCAAGTATAATATTGGTCGAATACGAAATTCATCTCTAATATTGTCATACAAGGACAATGAGATAGAAGACAAGTTGAATGCGTAATTTCACAAACAACGAAATTAAGACACAAAATATTATATAATCCACTATTAGGTTGATATTTAATGGCTTGTATATATAGCCCGCATCATACCATTACACTAGTACAAGAAGGCAAAAATATATGAACGCTAGATCATCATCATTAGCCTATCGAAGTCCACTGCTGGACATATGCTTCTCCTAAGACTCAGCCCTATCTTTAACTTTTTACGTCCATCTACCGCCAGCTATTAATTGACATCCAAAAGTGTACATAACTGTACCAAATTAAAATAAAAAAATGAATAGAATTGATTGTTACTCGTGCTTTATTAAGATTCAGATTCACTGACACACCCCAATACCCGTATTATGCCAAGTAACAAGCCAAGCTAAGTTTTCTAACCGTCATGCTTCGACGGCAAACGTATACTCGCAATCGACAGTAAAAGATGTGCCAAAATCGACCCCATCGAGACCCCAGAAAGGTGTAATTGTATATACATATGTGAATAAATTACACAAAAATTACTTTTACATGTAGTAAGCCCATTTTGTCAAATGTCTATTCACTATAGCTACACTTTTTAGGAGCTATTCAAGTTAAACTAGTCATGGAATGCGTAACAAAATAAACAGGCTGTTCCAAAACATCAACATAACATTGTTATACCTTCTAGAATACGTGCTCGCTTGCTAATTACTTGTTCTTCTGACACTAATGACCTGAAATTATAGCTATTTGCTTAACAAATAAACATTGTTCAACAATGTTGACCAATGCTTATTGTTTACGTGTGTTATGTCATGAGAGAAAGCGTTTCCGACTTGCGCAAACGCTTAGGTGCGTTATGTTTGTATTCTGACATTGAAAATAGAATGATCTAGAATCACAATCTATATTTATACATAGATGTCATTGGGGAAAAGAGTTTCTAAATATCCAATGGTAATATTTTGGCGCTATGCTGTGATCATATTAATATTATAAAAGGGTAGGTTTGTGAGTGTGTTTGAATGTTTGTTACTTCTTCACGGTCAAACAGGTTGACTAATTTTAAAGAAATTTGGTATGGAGGTAGCTGATACCCTGGATTAACACATAGGCTACTTTTATCTCGAAAAAATGTAGCGGGTATCGCGGGGCGCAACTACTCTTAGATAAAGGTTTTTTTTTGTGTTTGCTTGCGTTAGATCACAGACTGCCAGGTCTAAATCAAAACAAGCCTACACGAAAGAAATATGTTTATATACTCTAGAAAGCATAATTAATTTACTATTTATTAGGTGAGCTGCTTTTCTTTTAATTTAGACCCCCAATCGAAGCAGCAATAGCACTACTGCTTGGCAGCTTCTGCCCCTAAGCAGTAGTGTATAAACTTTATAACATTACTGTGCTCTAGTTTCAAGGGTACTGTAGCTAGTGAAATTACAGGGCCATTGAGACTAACCATAGAAAGTCTCAAAGTAACGAATTTTGTTTTTGCACTCAAAGTTCTATGTACCGCTGCATAGACATGCGTTATCTCTTACCATCTGGAAAGTGTCTTGTTCATCTCATTACTTTTACATTTTAAAAAAAATATTTTCATAAAAAAAGTAAAAATCAGTTCTAGTCTTACCCTTATTATACATGCTTTTCATAAAAGTAGATGATTACATATTATGTAATATGTCGACATTGTTTATGCTTATTTTTTACCGTGGTGTTGCCCGCGTAAGAATAGTACCCCACCCTCTCTACCCGTGGTTGCCGTAAGAGTCGGCTAAGGGATGTAATCCGGAAGATGGGCAGCAGCGTCTTCCTTGGACAATCACACCTAACTGCGCTCGCCAACCCGCCTGCCAAGCGTGGCGAGTATTGGCAAAACTCCCCCAGGAGGAGGCCTATGTCCAGCAGTGGACGCCCTATGGCTGATGATGTGATGTGTGCTTATGCTTAAAAAATATATAATCTGTAATAGAATGTGAGTTAGATTACGTAGAACGTAGATTATATGTGTAGGTTATATAATTTTTATTACACCTAGAACATTCCTTTAAATTGCTAATATCTGAACATAGTAACGTAATAGTTTCGATGTGCGATTACCTCAAGCCGTGGCTAAGTTTATGAGTATCCATAAACATTACATTTTCACGACACATTAGAGTTATTATCGCTGTATGCACTTGCACACCTTTCTCGTAGATTGCATGTTTGCGCTTCGGTACCCACATTAATGTTACCTCACGTACACTATTTATAGCTATAGAACGACACGGCTTACAATGAACGTAAGCAAAAGTGTAAATAATGGTTAATTTTTTTTGTGGGGCATAAGGCAAACTGATGAGTTTTGGCGGGAACGCAAAAAGAGTCGCCCCACTGTATTTTACAACACCCCAACCCGCCCAAAACTAGTGTTTTTTCGAGTGTCTTTGTATAAAAATAGTAGTGTTTTATTGATAAAGTGCCGAGTTACAAGCGCGAATGTAGGAAAGTGATATAATGCGGTAAAACATGACTTTTCATGTTGCTTCCAAAACTCCATCGAAGCTTATAGTAAAGTCGCCACTACTAAACCATGACTAGATTTAACTGGCACAGGCTGGACTTAACTAACGAATCATTGAAACTGGCAGAATGCACAGAGTGCGACGCCAAGAATAAAAAGAAGATAAAAGGCAAACAGCTACATTAGGTCTCAGATAAATTAACCAGCCCATTAGGTAAATAGGTAAACTCTTTATTGCCTACGCCAACTTGGTGGTAGATCTCCTTAGTAAGAGGTCGTCTAGGTAGGTACACTGCCGCCAAGCAGTAGTGCGTAAACATTACTGTGTTCCGGTTTGAAGGGTAGGTAGGTACTTGAGCTAGCGAAATTACAGGGCTGTTGAGATTAATCATCTAAAATCTCAAAGTAATGAACGCCAAAGCAACGATGCTCTGGATATTGTTTTGTTACTTAAAGTTTTATGTATCGCTGCAATGGTCATGAACATGCGTTATCTCTTACCATCAGGAGAGCGCACCGTTCGACTCATTACTTTACAAAAAAAAAGTTTGCAGAGTCAGGTACTTTAGCAAAGCTACACATTGCGACGTGATATTTAGATATGTTTGTAGTAAGTATTCTCGATCTTACTGCTTTAACTTACAGAATTTGAGCAGTAAAGGTAACAGTAAAACGATATTGGTCTATCTCCAAAAACCATTGTATCATTGAAAGACTTCCCGTTTCCGGTAACTTTGGCTTAAAGTGCGGATAATCGGGCTTTTCGTATTAAAGGGTCTGTTAGGAAATCATTCCAGAATTTTATACGGCTTCCGAATCCGGATCGACATCAGGAGATTTGCCATAATAACTACGGTACTGTAACCGAGAAACTAAATAGAGGTGACATACACCAGTGCACTCCGAGTCCAAGTAACGTCAAACGAGATGTCAATGTCAATGTCAAATATTTTGCTATTCAATAAATAAAAAATGAGATAATAAAGACGAAAGAGATAATACCTGTCCTACTTTATTTACTGAAAAAATGACATGATCCAAATTAGGGGCTGTTCAAGTTACATTAGAATTGTAGTAATTTAAACAACCCTCCTCCCTATACCGAAAGTAACCAATGCTTGAGAGCAAATGTTTTCGTAAGCATTGGTTTATTTTTTAGAACATTTGGTTTCTTTATTGTTCTAATTATTCATGAGTTTTACATAAGGTCTTTTGCGACGTCAATGATAACCTAACATTTTTATAAAAGATAACAACAAATGTGTCTAAATAAGCATCTATTAAATTTTGCAAAAAAAATAGGAAAAATAAAATAATAAATATTTTTGACGTAATAACTTCTTGACTCATCGAAATTAGCCAATTCAATGATGACGAAGCATTCAGTAATTGTGATTTTTGACATTTTATTATATTGACAATATTTTTTATATTGACATATTTACTGCCAGTATTTTTATATTGACATAGACTTTATTTTGACATTTTTGTTTTTTTTTATTATTTGACATTTAATCAGTGTTTTTAAACTTGTTCAATGATATATTTGAAATTATATTACGGAATTTGAATTGTAGCATTGGTGTTATCAATAAAATATTTGTATTTGTATTAACATCCCGGTGCAGACCTTTTTCAGAATGGGAGTGATAAAAGCGAAGATGTTTTATGTTCATCCATAATATATTCTATGGAGAACATGAGGATCTTGCAATATACATAATTATGTACATCAACACATATTGAAACTTTGGTATTATCAAAATCATAATAAGAAAAGAATATTTTTATTTTTATGCCTTCTCCTCTCGTATCTACTTCAAGGGCATTTCACGTTTGATGTAGATATTTGAATAGATGAAATGACGAAGAAGCTGCTTTTAAAGAACTCGTTATCGTTTTATGTTATGTGGTTTATATGGATTTTTTAACATAAGTTGGAATAAGAACATCTGTGTCAAGGTGATTGCTTTGTCATAGAATCTTTTGATATTAATGGGTGAGGAACACAGAATATTTTGACATGTTTTTACAAAATTAAACACAAAAATGTTTATTGGTAAATATAGATAGATGGCTCTTTATTGAGCACACCAAAAATCAAAATGTGCAGCCAAAAAAATCTTGACACTACCAGTACCACTTAATACGGTAGCAGTAAATATCTTAATATGTAAGTTATGTAACACTGCATGTTTAAACTTATATATTTTGTTATACCACATATCAATAAATAATTTAATTTTTTGTGGTGTAGTATTTTTTATTGTAAGAAGTAATGAGATGAAGATATTAAAAGATAATTATTAATTTGTTTATACGATATTACTCACGTTTGGTCAGTAGGTACGACTCCATGAAAAAAGTTATCAAATGATACTGGACCGTTTTTATCAAATGTAAGTAATCTCGTATTAAAACACTAACACAAATCTGATGCGGATTAGACAGTTTCCATAGTAAAATGAATAAAGTATTTTTTTATGTATGACAATTTGGTGTTTCGCCACAGCTTACCTTGTGTTAAGTGAGTGTGTGGTTGAAGATAGTACACACCGAAGGGAACTGGCTCTCAAGTGAAACTGCTGTAACGCACCGTTAGGTGGTTGGCGGCAATTCTCACTTTGTGGGTGGTAGCTAGCCAGCCGAGTACTAGAAAGTATCCAACCACTATGCTATGGCTTCCGATGTTTTCCTTCACCGGCATCTCAAGGTTTGAACCCACGCCCTTCAATGTGTGAGCTGACCACGCTAACCCCTGAGCCTATCATCGCTATAAAACATGTAGTATTCAACACCTCTCATCAATTTGTTTTTCTTTCTTCCACAGTGCTCATAACCACAATAGCCGTAGCATCGTGCGGACAAATTGAAGACCCATGCAAGACAAAGTCGCGAATAGTCGCGGACGATAAGTATTGTGACAAATACTGGCAGTGCGACAACGGACAGTCACAGCAGTACGACTGCCCTAATGGACTAGTTTTCGCGGGGAAGCATAGAGGCGTCACTGATGGCTGCGACTATCCTTGGAGATCGAACTACTGTGAATACCCTAAAGTGCAGACAAGTAAGTGTTATATCCTGTTTTTGTAGGAGCAATACGTAGTTAAAATCAAAATCAAAAAGTCATTTATTCAGTTTAGGCCCTAGTAAGGCACTTAAGAACGTTAAGTTACATTTTTGAATCTACCACCGGCTCGTAATTACACTTCAACTGAGAAGACTCCGGCAAGAAACTCAGCAAGGCATTTTTTTTTCTGGATCTTTCATTTCATATTAGGTTACAGTTTATACAGTTTACAGTTATAAATATTAATACATTATGCTTACTACAATTGTCAGTTAGCTAGAGGGATGCAAGTGCCGATAGAAGCTACTACAACCATATATTCCTGTAGTAGTGGTAGAAGTACTAACTTACTCAGTTATGTCCTACTTAGTTTACTTGGTGGTTGATTTTCTTAGCAGGAGGTCGTCTTGGTATGTACCACCGCAATACCAGACATTCTGTCGCCAAGCAGTGTGCAAACTTTACCGTGTCCAGGTTTGAAGGGCAGCTTGCGAAATTACAGGGCTGTTAAAACTAACCATTTAGGCGCCAAGGCAGCGATGCCCTGGACTTTGTTTTGTTACTCAAAGTTCTGTGTATACTACAATGGCTATACAATCGCTACAGTCATTTTCAACAATTTGCCATATTGTATGTTACTACATATTATATAGGAGAGTAACTGAAAAGTCATATTTTTATGACATATGCATGACAAAAGCTGACATAATCGACGAATTATTGTAACCAACAATGGAATTGCTAGAATGGAAACATTCAGAGCAATACATTTTTTATTTAAACTTTTTTCTGATATGTTCTAGTCAAATCTTAGACAACGCAAATATTAGCCAATTTATGAAAATCTGTTTTAGGAACATAAGTGTTTACATTTTACATATGACTAGTTACATGGATACTTATCATATTAAAGTCGCGATGAATAGTTGGCTACACGCCAAACCTTTGCCCATTATATTGTCTGAAAACCAACACAGATCTGGCCTTGACATTTATAGAGGCTTTGCAAAATAAAGTAGCTACTTAAGTACCAGATAAAATTCTTTTATAAAAACAATGATACGTCGATGTTGCCAAGATGTCTATGAATTTTCTTATAAAGATTAACTAGAGCTTTTGTCGGTATGATACGATATATGATACACTTTATTTCTCTACAGTTTTATAAGCTCAAAGCGTGCTAAGTCGATAGGAAACGAGCAGAAATAAACTTTGAAGGATTAAAACAGTCATCATTGAGTCTGTGGGCAATCATCCTGGACAAGTCATTTGCTGATGAATTCTTTACCACATTACGTTTCTTTGAATGGTATTGTAGCTAGAAAAATTACAGGGCTATTGATGCTAACCATTAAAAGTCTCAAAATAATGAGCGCCAAAGCAGCGATGCCCTGGACTTTGTTTTGTTACTCAAAGTTTTGTGAATTGTTGCAATGGCCATGACAGGCGTTATCTCTTACGATCAGGAGAGCGTATCGTTCGTCTCATTACATTTATATTTTAAAAATATTGTAACAACTGGCGAGCTTAACGCTACAAGCGAAATCTTCCAGGGAACCTTTGGACAGAAAGGATTTAAGGAAGAAAAAGACGGGATGTGTTAATACCAACAAAATATAGGGTGCCTTTCTTCTCCCTGGTCGCATAAATGCAGCTTACACAGCAATTCTTTCATCCCCAGATCCACCGATCGGCACGGAGCATTGCGACTGGCTGTACGGTATCTTCGGGCATGAGACTTCCTGCACGAGGTACTGGACTTGTTGGAACGGCACCGCCACGGAGCAACTGTGCATTGGCGGCTTGCTGTACAACGAAAATGCACACTCTTGCGACTGGCCTGAGAATGTCGACGGCTGTCAGAAGCACCGTAAGTACCTTGCCTATCCCAATAAATAAATGCAATCACGCCTTTTCGTTCTACATTCCGGTAGGCAGAAACTATATCTTTTTTACTTGCTCCGATTCTGGACAAATGCAAAAAGTACGAAGCCACAAGAAGTTATTATATTAATAAATAGAAAGCAAAACTTGAGAACAGGCACAATGCACGAACGTGCTGAAATAAACATATTTATAATGGCTAATTAATTATTACTCTAATTTTAATTTAATGAATGTAATAATTTTAATCTGGAAATAAAACGTTTTTTTAATTTTTTGCTATACCTTAGTGGGATCATATGTATCTAGAATTGTTAAATTTTATAAGTCATGCTACTGTAAATATTATGTTACAATAAAGTATTGAGTGCTATGTCGACGACAGAAAAAAAAAGAAAACTTCAAAAAAGTGACGGAAATATCGTGTCACTAGAACATTATAGAATAGTAGCAACCATAACCATGCGTAATACATCAGCCTCAATAAGCAATAACTCTTTTACACTGTGGTAATACCTTACGTCACTAACGTGAAGCCGATGACTGATGATCATCTGAATTCAAGCCAGTAT
The DNA here is from genome assembly GCA_950106695.1 of Biston stratarius. Taxonomy (NCBI): domain Eukaryota; kingdom Metazoa; phylum Arthropoda; class Insecta; order Lepidoptera; family Geometridae; genus Biston; species Biston stratarius. Next base: position 30,424,635 of record OX467109.1, read on the forward strand.
CGGAATGAGAAATTGAACTCTAGATCACTGGAGCAGCGAATGAACTTTGTACAGATTCATGTTAAGAGTGTAGATAATATTTGGGGGTATTTTGGCAAGAAAGCGGCAAAAATATTTCATCGGATTGTATGAGTGTTTTCCAAAACTTTGTGTTTCGATTGTTTATGTATATAAATAGTGATGTTACACATACATAAAGCGTTTAAGTAATGCAGCGAAATATGTATTTTATGTTGCTTTTTCGTGAAGCTTTAAGTAAAGTTATCATTTACCATTGTGGCATAATAAGACTTGATCTTGACTAATTTTGGACTGGACTATAATTCAGACTTAATTCAACGTATATTTCAAAAAAATTATTGAAAATGTTGACATTGTTGACACTGCTGCCACAGGAAAAGAAAGGATGAAAAACACTTATATAATAATATATAGGTAGGTATATTGTTTAAAAGTTTAGAAATAAGGATTGTGTTTATGCCTCGAGCATTCATTCTCACCATTGCAAGCTTCTTGCGACGGCGGGTGTCTTGTGTCGGGTCCGTAACAACAATAGCAATAAGTATACAATAGACAATAGACAACACTTTATTTATGACATAAAACAAATTTCATTACAATCAACAATACATACAAAAAGAAATAACAAACATAATTAAAAATTAATTAAACATAAAAAACTAAAAATTAAATAAATTTTATGTCACAATCCGGCCTCAACTCAGCATAATGCAGCAGCCAGTCGGCGCTGGTCCTGATTATTAATTGTCCTTATCAAAGCACTTTAAAAAGAAAGAGACAGTTATAGTACAGCCAGTTTTGTCATATAACTTAAAATGTCCTGGTGACTTATAGCAACTATTCTCTAGATCAATCACGTTTCTTTTATACCAACACAGTAAAAAAGAGACGGTGGTATTGTTTTCGATTAGGGCTGTCAACACCAGGTGCCGTATTTATATTGTTTACTTTCGTTCTGTATACAGGGTTTAAGGTCCTTGTACTAACTCTCCATACAAACATACATTCTGGTCAGAGGTTAACATTCTTATACATATAAAAATTTCCTTTAGGTTTATTACATCCTAAGCTTATAACCCTGTTTAAAAGTCATAGGTGAAGAGATTATTAACTGTCATACAATAATTACCGTATCGGTTTCATTCATCAATCACCCGACTTTCTCACTAATCGGCTGTGTAATAAGGCGTATAATAGCGTAACCACGCGTACCGCTTACGATTTTTACATAACTGTAATTGTTCGCGATCAAAACAGGCATCTAATTAATTGGTTCAATAAAGAAAAGGAAAGTTTCGATTTAATCGATCATCGTAGTAATGATTTAATCGAGTGTTCGTGTTGTTCGTAATCGTTAATGTAATCGGTCATGCATGTTCCGGTAATGTTTGTAATGAATGGTATTTATAACAGACTAAAGTTTTGTTTAGCCTTATATACCGAATGCCCATGTTGAGCCCGTCCCAGTATCAATAGGAAACTCGGGAAGTTCTTGAAGTTGTTGACGTACATTTACCTAGGACAAGCTGTCCAACTAGGTAGGTCCAACTTCAAGAAAGAGGTCAGTCATCGAATCCAACTCGGCTGGGCAGCGTTCGTTAAACTGCGCAACGTTTTTCCGTCTGAATTACCTCAGTGCCTCAAGTCGAAAGTCTTCGACCAGTGTGTGTTATCGGTTATGACTTATGGTGCTGAAACGTGCTAATGCACAGCTCACTAACGTGTGAGTAACGGCGTGGTCGAAGATAGTAACCCACACCTATCCTGGAAGTGAACAATACAACAGTACTAACAATGCACAGTATTGCTAACTTAATACTTATTACTAAGTTAAAAGTTTCGGCAGCCTAGTTAGACCGTCTGGCTTCCAATCTAGAAGTGCTGGGTTCGAATTCCGCGGCGCGCATCTTTGTTTGTCTTTTCTGAGTTATGTGCGTATTGCCGATGACTTCAAACGGCTGATGACTACTTCTCATTGTGAAAAGGGTAAGCCTTCTCACAATGAAAAGAAGTCCACGCCCAGCAGTGGGACAGTTTATATAAACAAGGCTGATTCGGACTATTCAATTTATTTACTGAAATAGAGGTAAGTACAATAAATAATGTACACTTCTTTATGTCAAGCGCAATCAACAATTATTTAATATTTTTAATTCTAAATGTCATATAATAAAAAATAACAGAAATCATAATAATACAAATGTAAAAAATAAAATATAAATGTCATTGATGATTAATATAAAATTAGACAATAGAAAGACTTGTCACTAATAAATTCAGTAATATTACGAGTAAGTTTCAGGAAAATCGGAAAAATAAACGAAAATATATTTACATATTTAATAGGGCTTCTTAAACTGCTCTTGGGTCGGAAGTCGTAGGTGCTGTACGGGTTCTTCGGGTAGACCTGTTAGCTGCACGGTGACACGATTGAATGTTACAAACTACCGTCACACCTTACTGACTTAAAACAAACGACCAACTGACCAAACGCAAGGAAACCATTAATCTCGTAATAGTACCAGAGCCCATGACCAAATTTTTTGTCTCATAACAATACAGCCAAAACCGCATCAAATTGATAGATTCGATTTTTCTGAACTCGAAAATACCCATATCAGAAATTTTTCGCATAGCGTCAGACCTGGCCGAATTTTCAAAAATGTCAATATTTTTTTTGACATTTTATAAAATGCCCTCAGTCGATATGCAACGAACTTTTCGTCATAAAGCAACAAAACCTATGTGGATTTTCAATATCAGACGTATTGCGATTGACGCGGCAGAAATGGCCTCCCACGCAGTTGCTACACTTTTGACCGTTATTACCCACCAAGTCGGGTTCAGAATCATATAATTTGATGATTTTATACATTTTCGACCGTATTACTGCCAGTTACATGGTTTTGGTCGTGGGCTCTCGTACTATAAAGTTATTTTAAGCTACCTAACTTTAACATCCATCACAGTCGGAATTGCATTTATAGATGTCTCCAAGAAACTAGATTTCCAGAAATGGCTTCTGAAATTAATCAATCCTAGTATTTGGTACGTTGCTAATAATAATTTCCCGGCCGCATTCCAATCAGGATTTGTAATTAATCTACACCCACTGAGATGTCTGCATCTATTCATGGTACAGCTTGATATGGTTGCAAAGTTCCGAGTTCCGCCGCGTCTGTCTGCCTGTCTGTTCGCGATAAACTTAAAAACTACTGAACGGATCATGCGAGTTTCACCAATTGATAAAGTGATTCATGAGGAAGGCTTAGGTATATAATTTGTCTAGGTTTTGTGTATATTGGTTGAAATATGATGATAATTGTTGGAAATGTCAAAAAAGTCAAGCCACGTGGCTTTCATCGAAAACGCTGCCTAATCCCTTTGAGATAGATCAAAAGCCCCGTGTAAACCCGTGCGCAGCCGGGGCGAGTCGCTAGTTATCTAATAAGAGTAAGTTGTGGTAGAATAGTTTAGATATGTATCAGATATTTATATGTACTTACTAGCTTGCGCCGCGACTTTGTGCACGTTGACATAAAAAATTTAATTCTGAGAAAAATAAAACAAGTGTCAATAACAAAGGAGCAATAGTTTCATTCATCATAAAACCTTTGCTACTTAGTTTAATATAAAGTATACCGTTTATTCCGAAATAATGTTCCATAAGATCGTCTGGTTTCTAACCTGGAGGTTCTGAGTTCGAATCCCACAGCACGCACCTCTGTGTTTTCTAAGTGCGACTCCACTGACTCCAATCGGTAAAGGAAAATATCGTGAGGAAACCTACATGTCCGAGACTAATTAAAAAAAAAGTTCTGGAAGATGTATGAATTCTGCCAACCCGCACTTGACCAGCGTGGTGGACTATGGCATTACCCTTCTCACAATGAGAAGAGGCCCACGCTCAGCAGTGGGCCAGTTAATAAAAACGGGGTAGATTCGGAGATTCTATCAGTTGTTTGGTTACATAGTACAAGCTTTGCTCTGTGTGGCGCTAGTTGACTCTGTGTGAAATGTCTACAGATTTTTAATATTTTTTACGCAGTTAGTAAAAGATGCTTTAGGAAATATTGGCGTGGAAACTAGAAATATTTAATATTCGTCTTAAAAGAGAATTTTTTATTATGATTTTTCCTTTTACATCGCTTCACGTCCAGTTTCAAAGCTTTCTATAAATCAAAAAACCGTTGCGCAATCGATTGGAAAGTAAAAAGGTATCACACGATTCTCATTTTGAACAGAACCGGTCAATATATTTGCAAAAAATTTATGAACCGCCGTTCCACTGGGAATACTTCAAAATCACAATCATGTTGTAAAACCAATGTTTGTGTGTACTTAAGTGTCAATACGTTGTATGTTGATTTTTCGGGATGGAAATCAAACAAAACCAATTGCTGGAAAGAGTATTCAAAGCAGCTTTGGTAGCATGAAATCTAATTTGATTGGTCAGGTGAACACGGGCATTGAATTTGAGCGTTGTTGTGTTTGTAAAGGGGTTAAACCAACACGTAGGTCGCAAGTCCGAGGCACTGTTCGGGTTCTTGCCGTTGCAACGCGATGGTGCCACACGATGCCATTGAATGCTTAGAAGTTACGTCTTAATCCATGCAGTATTTTAGTACCTCCAATACTAAATTTCATCTAAACCCAAACCAAAAACATATTATCTAAAAATTTAAAAATAATCTTTTTGTTTGGAATTCCTAGTATGGTTTGAGCTTCATCCGGTGTCATTTTTCAAAAAGTTAAAGCAAAGAGTGATGAGCGTGCGGCCTTGTCTTTCTTCGCACTTAAAAATGTATCAAAATCTTGCCAATTTCTTGTAAAATAGAACAACGTCGAACAACTTTTGAATAACAAAACAAAGACGTCAGTGCTTGTTACTTTGAGATATGTGGTTTACGGTCTAAGCGCAGCTGCTATAGTCATAGGCAAGCATTAGTATCTCTCATTATCAGGATTTATTTTCGTTCTTCTTCATTATCATATACCTATCATTGTCCACAGCTGGATATAGGTCTCTCTCAAGCCCGGTCTTTCGCTTCCATCCACTGCCAGCTGTCTTACGTAGTATATTGTCACTCCACCTAGTCTCAAGACGTCCTACACTACATTTGCGGTTTCGCGGAACACGTCTACCCAAGCAATTGTTGGTTCTGCGGCAAATATGACCAGCCCACTGTCACTTCGCCTTAATAATACTAATAAACAATCATCCTCATTCCTTTTACATAAAAATATTTGTGAATTTTTTAAAATGTCTTTGTCTTACTGAATATAATTCTTTGATAGACAATAGCACTGTAATTTCGCTAGGTAATTCAAATTCCTCAAATTAATAATAATAATAACCGACCGCTAAGGAAATATTCCACCGCGCAAACTAATTTTATTCCCGCCACTCTACATATATCTTTATAAAACAAACTGATCCCGTTGGATAACGAGGTGAAACCACGGGCACTGCCTTTATAACTATTAGAACAAAGTAGTGTAAAATCACTGTCCCGATAAAATTCTTTCACTAAAATACAATTCGTTAAAATGCTTCGACAGGCATACAACTCAAAGTATCCTAAAAGTATATTTTTTTTAATAATCGTTACTAAACATTTATCGCAGAAAGAATATCAGTAAATTTACAGTTAAATAAATTTCATTGGATGTTGATCTACCCACACGTAACACGGAACATGTGTAACACGTTCTGGAGACTAATAGCGATGATAGCTCAGTGGTTAACGCGGTCGGTTCGCATGCCGAAGGGCGTGGGTTCAAACCCCAACAATGAGCTTGAGCTGCCGGTGAAGGAAAACATCGTGGTGGTAGCCGAGTACTAGAAAGTACCCTATACTTTCTAGTACTCGGCTGGCTAGCTACCACCCTCACGTTGAAAATCTGCCGCCAAGCATCTAATGGTGTGTTCCGGCAGCCTCACTTGAGAGCCAGTTCTATTCCTGGTTAGGTGTGCTTTGCCATCTTCGATCACACCGTCACTTAGCATCAGGTCCACGGGGCCCTGGGCTGCAGCCCAAAAAGCCCTTATATAAATCCACCCCTGGTCTCTGGGGCTGGTCACTCGGCTTATCCGAATTTACTTATTATGGTAAAAAATCTAGTCTAGTATTTCATATTATTCGTAATATTTCATTTCAGCTCTCTGCAACGAAGATCCCAACGGCAACGTGCCCCTCGGCAAGTCCTGCAACCGATACTGGCAGTGCCAGGGCGGATACCCGCGGCTGCAGCGCTGCCCGGCCATGCTGGTCTTCGACCGCCGCTCGCTGCGCTGCGTCGTCCCTCCCACTGAGGAGTGCGACATCCCCACAACCACTGCGCCTCCACCGGAGGAACGCGAGGAAGAAACACGACCGGTGAGTAATAAAGATGTAGAAAACGGTTTCAATGGAAGATCGCTATTGCAGACAAAACGGTAAATAAATAAAAATCGTAGGACACACAGCGTCATCTTAAGTAAGCAAAGCTTGTACGATGGAATTCAAATCACTGATAGAATACTTAAATCTTGTTTGTAAATATATACAGAACACCCACACACAGAAGCGATCATTCGTTTATACCACAACATTTTTGACCTGGGTGAGAATCGAACCCATGCCTTATAGTTCTTAAAGCAGATATACTACCGATGAGCCAACAAGCCTATTAATAATTATTGATAAATCAGGATTACTTAATATTAGGTACAGTAATTTTAATCTATTTATCGATAACTTTTTTTTATAAATATAGAAGGTGCATATATTTATTACAGAAACTAGGCAAGGCCGGTCTCTCGGTGGCCTTGTTAAGACATGCCTGCTTGTTAATTTGCGAGCGCTCTCTGTAACATATATACCAGGCCACGCACAAAGTTTAGCGAAAAAAAATATTATGTATGTGACACTGGCCAGTTATATTTCATTTTAATAACACAATTATTTCTAAGTAAAATTATGAACATTCCAATTTTAAAATTTCCTTCCACATTTTACGAGCTAATGTGCACTATCTTGTTTCATTGAAAATTAGATCTGCGTCAGGAACATTTTTATACGATGTTTTTTTACGATTTTAAACGACGCCTAAATCCGGACGAATTGTATGATAGACTTCAAATGGTATTTATGGCTGAAAGCTCTTATAAGGTAACCGTGTACCGCTGGTATAATGAATTTGAGCGTGGTCAACTAACTTTGTAACTTTGAGGGATGAAGAAAGATGTGGTCCCCCTGAGGACTGTAACGGAAGGAAATGTGTTAAAAAATAAAACAAGATCTAAGAAAGAGATTGGGAAAATAAATTGAATTGAGTCGACAAACATTAACTATCGCTGGCTGTGGTGAATCTGCAATTCTACTACAAAAGATATTTATTAATCACTAAAAACAGATATCCATCAATACATCCCGAAAACAAATAATTAAAGAGAACTGCCATAATTTTCGAACAGCCGGATGAAAACATCAATTCCAATAACCGTCTGGATAATTGATTACATAAATGAATTTCTGAAACGCACACCTGTGCCATACCTCCCGATAGTCGTTAAAAAAATAAATGAGGCTAAAAAAATATTTCATCAGAATGTTTGAAATGAACATTCTGTATTTCGGGTGAATTTCTGATGTAGGGTGGCTATGATACCTTTTTTGTGGGGCAATTCTATTCATTCATAGACATGATTTCATTGAAATTTTTACGAAATCTACGGCATACGATAAAAAAATATAGTTTTGATGACTGACTGATGACTTTTCGTGCAGTATTTATGCCGTATCGAAGGTTCATTAGGATTTTTTAAAGTTACTTTGGAAAAAAAAACTCGAGAAAACTATAAGTAATGGTGTTTCCAAATGGTATAATCATATCATATCATCATCACATCATCAGCCATAGGTCGTCCACCTCTGGACATAGGCCTCCTCCTGGGGGGGTTATGCTAATACTCGCCACGCTTGGCAGGCGGGTTGGCGAGCGCAGTTAGGTGTGATTGTTCAAGGAAGACGCTGCTGCCCATCTTCCGGATTACATCCCTTAGCCGACTCTTACGGCAACCACGGGTAGAGAGGGTGGGGTACTATTCTTACGCCGGCACCACCACGGCAAAAATGGTATAATGTATGGAGTGAATTCTTAAATATCTTAAATATTGACCTAATAACTGAAGTTTTAGTAATAACGAAAAAACCAGGGATCAAATAAAGGCAATTATTTCGCAACGAACACGAAATTTTCAAAACATGCACTAAAAACTATATGATTAGATATAGAATACTATTAGATTAGTTCCGAAAACCAACGCTGTTGATAATTCGGCAGCATTATCGCCGACAACTAACCTTTTTTGTCGCACTGAAAACTGCCGGTTAGGTTAGTTAAAAAGTTCTCGCTGTAAATATAGAGACAACTTTTTAATGTATTTCCGCTTACAAGTCTTTTTGGTTACAACAGAGACCAGGATTTAAAGTAACTTTTAATATAAGTGTTTATCCGAAATATGCCTATAATCCAAAACTAGATTTTAAATTTCATTTTAGTACATAATGTATAAGTAAAGGAATTTTAAGTGGGTACCTATATCTAGAAAAATATCTACCGTACCTAAATAACTTACTCCTATTATTTATTAAACATTGTTGAAAATCTGCCGCCAAGCATCTAACGGTGTGTTCAGTTCACTCAGTTGAGAGCCAGTTCCATTCCAGGCTAGGTGTTATCATCATCATCTTCAACCACACTGTCACTTAACGTCAACTAACCTGTCAACCATTTGAAAAAATTATATATACAAAAGTCCACAGTCGGGAATTATGATATTCACTCCACCATTTTCCGACGACACGATAGAATTTCACAATGGATTCAATCTACGTGTTGATCGAAATAACAAGGAATAATGCGATAGCGCGATCAAATAACGCATCCTAGCATCTACGGTAAACATTGCCGACATGATTGAGGGAAACAGAGAAAATCACAATAATAATGAGAAGCAATTGATTTTCACAACAAAAATTACACAACAAAGTCATTTTGAATTACAAACACTGAAATATCGATTTTTGTGATTTGACCACTACGAGTATTTTTATGTCTAAATTGACTGGACTACTATGTTTCACTATTCAATCTCCAAAGCTATAAGTTTGTATAAGTTTGTGTTTAAACTTGAAAACGCTTCACTATCTCAAATTTTGTTTAATCTAGGATGTTATGTACATAATTAATAAAGACATTTTGAAATTGAAAAAAAAAATTGATTGAAATATCGACGATAAATTGCTATCGCAATATTTAAAAAAAAAATGTGACCAACAATCGTTTCATTTTTCACAGCGAGGGATTTAAAACACTTACGACTCGACGACACTCGGAATACATTACATAAAATAAATAAATCACCCATCTCAAGCAGTGTTTCTAAAAGTAAACCTCTTAAATCATAATCAAACTAGAGCACACAGACTCGCAATTACAAAGTCTATAATCGATCTCAGCGTGATTGAAATACTTACATATATTCGCAATTGAAAATATATCCATCAGATTGATTCTATTCATGCTTTATCGGCTGAATCTGGTGAAACCCCTCGGCTGGCACAAGAACCGCAAACGTCAAAGATGACCAATCAAATAAACCGATACGATCATTCTAGCACTATTTGATAGCCATGGAAAGACGCTAATAGTCAAACGCTTAGGTATTGTAGGAACAGCGAAAAAAGTACTAGTAACACTCAACAAAATATTGTGATTTTTTTTTTTTAAATGTTACTGTACTTACGTGACGCTCTCCTGATGGTAAGAAGTATCGTATGTCCATGACCATTGCTGCGATACCCAGAATTTTGAGTAGCAAAACAATGTCCAGGACTTTGAGTAGTAAGACAAAGTTCATGGCATCGCTGCTTTGGCGCTCATTACTTTGAGACTTCCGATGGTTAGTCTCAACACCTCGCTAGCTGTAATTCAAATCGGAACAAAGTAACGACCTTCTGCTAAGGCGATCTACCACCACGTAAACAGTGCTACAGGGCAGTCAAAAGCATTGCTACACTTCCCAAAACAACTAGATATATTAAGGACAAAATCACTTGAAGCGACAAGAGAGATAGAAATGCTTTTGTGTTGAAGCATTGAAACTATCTTCTTAGTCGGACACTCTTGGCAGAGCGGTCGTGGCTGTAGATGAACAGGGCTGCTTCCCGTCGTCACCGCTGTTCCCTAGGGCTGCTGCACGTCGCGCGATTTCTCTCCACTCGTGCCGATTTTCCGCATAGCGAGCACACTGTACTGCGGTGGACTGTGTAGTCCATTGAAACTATACCTAGGTAATTGGAAACTACATACTTGGCGTCGTTAGGTACAAATAACAACAAATCGTTTAATGTAAATCGACCCGTATAAATTGAAATCCCGTTACTTACACACGTCCCTGCTAAGACAAAGGTCTTAATTCAGGACAATAGGGATTGGTTACACAAGCCTTTCGCTCGATCGAAACACGATTGAAAAGGGATAGCTTTCGTAGGTAATGGTTTTTAGGGAATAGGGGAAAGGAACCGCGGAAATTTACTTCGTGTACCTTCTTCTGATTATGTCTTTATTGTGTAGTTTATGATGTTTGTATTTACTTGTTGGTAGCAATAGGGTTCTAAGCTTAGGGTGTACTAAGCCGAAAGGTGGTTACTGTACTCATTATAAACAACTTTACTAAAAGTACAACAATAAAATTCTAAAAGTTTTTTTTTTAGCTTTATAGTGTTACAACTTCTCCCATCTATTCTTAATATGTATCATGTTTTCTATTCTTGATTGCTCTTAGCGATAAGGGCGCTACTTGTGACACTAGTTCATAAAACGAGTTTTCGGGAAAATCTTAATTTTCCCATATCTTTTTATCGTGTTTAGTCAGGACCTTGATTTTTATACACTATAGACTTCAGTATGTGGTATAAATTTCAACTTGCTAAGTCTACCCGTTTCTGAGAATATCGGTGGTGACACACGGACAGACAGACGGACAGACGGACAAGAGAGTGATCTTCCTAAGGGTTCCTTTTTTACCTGTTGAGGTACGGGACCCTAAAAAACTAAAATTAACTTGAAGAAAATACTTGATGATTATTTATTATTTATGGATATTAAATGTTTTGTTTATTTTGTTTCAGCCCCATCTGTCGAAGCGGCCAGCGAAAGAGTACCAGGAACAAGGCCGCCCAAGACCCAGGAACTGAACAATATTTATTAAGAAATCCTCTCTAACCAAAACTCTGTCACTGTCCAGCCAAACTTGTCTTGAATTGAGAGGGGAAATAAGTTTTAAATCTATCCTAACTGCGTTAACCCTTGCGACAATTGTCTATATTTAAAGATCATAGCCAGGCGTTACCTCTTGTCACCGGGAGAACGTTTTTCATGTTACCCATCATCATCTTTCGGCCTTTAACTGTCCAACTGGCCAGACTTACTATCTCTCATATGTAATGTACACTATTGAGTTTAGCCGGCAGCTCTCTGCATCCAGTTTTTGCGTAGCTTTACGTAGGTCGTCATTCCACTCTGCACTAAACATGCTCACACCAAGGGCTTCATTCCCTATTAGTATCCATAAGTAATCCGCAAGGAAGGTAAAACAATGACAACGACAATGGTATGACAATGTAAAATTGTAAAACCTCGAAGTCATAAAATCCCAACTTGGTGCCAACGGGACCACGTGGGAAGCATGTCCTTATAAACAATTTTTTTAAACGGCCCAGGTGTCTTCTAATAATCGGGGAACATACATAAAAAAGATTCCGACGAAATGAGAACATCCTCCTTTTTTGAAGTCGGTTAATAATAGTGTTTGATGTCTTGTGCCGCTTAATCGAAAAGTCCCAAAATTTAATAATACAAAATCTTTCTTATTCCCTCTCCGTTCCATTATAAAAGGGGTTCATAATTATGGATACAGTGAGCCCCTTTCGGATTAGTACTACCTTTTTGCGTAAATCTGTACATTGTATAATCCCCCTCATATGTTGTTTGGTATTGTTTCCACTTCATCAGTACAATATGGTAATATATCGATCGACACATTGATATTTAGAATCAATAAATCAAACATTGTCGACGACAAATATAAAATTTGTAGATCGAAAAAAAAACCGTATATACACTGAAAATTTCTTCCCACCTTTGCTTTGAAAATTTTCCTTATAAGCTATATTTAATCTTTTATCTTAGTTAAGTTAGTTTTAAGTGTAAAATATAAAAGTAATTTACTGCCACTTCGAAAATACTCAACCAGAATAATTTCTAGCCCTACTTATGTAGGTTTTTTATTTTTCTATTTCTTTGTCTAGAAAATTGTTGAGAATTATTTTATTTACATCCTTTGAACTTGTCTACTGTACATTTTGTAATGAATTTTTAGTTAAATCTTTCTTTTTTAAACTCAATTGAAGCTTTTTTTGTTTTATTTATGCGGGATCACTCACGTATAATTTTATCGGAAACTCCGACTAAATTCAATTGAAGCTGTCAATTCTATGAATATACGTATGTATCACCAAAATTGCTCTAAGTATAATCGAGACTCACTAACTCAGATATTTCATTAAATCTTGTATAATTGAGATAGAGATAAAGAGAGTACTTTTCAAATCGGAACCTTGATCTTTCCGATTGAGTTCAATAATGAGGCCAGACTAAATCTGACCCCAAAGTATTTTAAATTTGATATTCTGAAATAAATATTGCGCATACCTTTGTAAAAGTGTGTTCTCCCCCTATTTTTAGTCATTGTATTATCTAAGTTTGTACTCGTGTAAGGTTTTAATTATTAAAATTAAATTAATATGATATTTTAGTTTTATTCAATCCCTTTTCGGCGAAGTGTATAGGAACATCAACATACCATCACCGACATCCTTTGTTTCTTTGATCTAAGTTTAGATTGATATTAAATAGAAATTCTTTATTGTGCACACCAAATAGAATAGAAAAAGAGTATAGAAAAAAAAGAATCTTATGAGCTAGTGCCACAAGCGGCGGCCTTATCGCTAAGAGCGATCTTTTACAGGCAACCAAGAATGGAAAACATAATACAAATTAAAAACAGACGGGAAATGTTTTAACAATAATAAGTTATTAAAAAGTTTGTGAGTTTTCAAAACTTACGAGGTAAACAAACAGCTGTTCCATTACTTTGACTGAAATTCGATTGCCTTATCTAAAACCCTCTGTCACTAGTACCTCTAACTCTTGAACTAAAAAGCCGTAGGTTCGATCCCACCTAAAACAAAAAAAAATATGTAACATGCATAGTTGTTTGCTCTGTGTTTACATGCTCTATATGTATAAGTATGTATTTACAAAAGTATGAAAAAGGTAATGTGTCAGTCTGGTTATTGAGTACAAGCTTTACTTAGTTTGGGAGTAGTTGTCAAAAAAATGCCGAACAATATTTGTTGATATATCATTTAAACACAAACTTCGAAGTAGATTAGAATTTCTTGTGGAACAACTGCTTTTATCTCGTGAAATTTAAAAGCAGTAGATAAAACTAAAAGCTTATGTTTTTTTATTACCCGCTGTTCCCACGTGAACAACATTTTTTTTCGGGATAAAAAGTAGCCTATGCGTTAAACAATGGTGTCAACATCTCCATACCAAATTCCATCAAAATTGGTCCAGCCGATTGAGCATAAAGAAGTAACAAACACACACACTTACACACTCACAACCTTTCGACTTTAGTGTGATGCCACCAGAATATATAATAATACTAACAGAAGTTGATCGTATAAGACTGTAAGGTAGAGTTACCAATCACCATTTATACTAATATACCGCTTTTTTTAGATTAATAAAGCATGTACTAAACTATAAGATTGCTAGCTGGCATCTGAGACATGTTAGGAGAGCGTACAGCAAAGCACAGCGTAGTTCAGCGCAACGCAGCACAGCACAGCGCAGACATGTACAGCACAGCACAGCGCAGCGGGTAAATTATCTGATACGTCTAAGACAGTCTATGAGGCAAAAAACGTAAGAAGTGCACACAGCATCCATATCAGTAATACAAGATTCAACCTGATTTATAATTTCTAGCTGTGCAAGTCTATCACAATCTTAAAAACAGAGCAATTAGTCTGATGTCTGATGTCTACTTACTAGACTAACGAATGCCTACAATATAAGAAGCTAGCAGTTGACATTTCATTTAGCAATAAACAATAAATATTCGTAGGTAGCATTTGTCACCGACACGGTAACAACAACCTCACCTACGTCAAGAGACACATCGTGCAGCACGAACTTTATTCTTTGATCTAATATCTTTTTAATTCACTTACAAATACAACAAAGTCTATTTTAACAGAAGCAAATTAACTCAGAAGCTGATTTAATACAATTATTTGCCCTAATCTGGTATTACGTGAAACTTAATTGCTATTGCAGGAAATTCTAAGAAATATCCGCTAGACAATTAGAAAGCTGGTAACTTTAACCCTGGTAATTAAACTTTATTTATCACAGAATATTGGCACGGTTGTTGTGAAGAAGTGTCACAGGATTTAGAATTACCTACAAATTGCACTCGTTATTTTATATGTATTTCGGCAATGATCTCTTCTTCTTTTTTGGCGTTGCACTTTGTGCCAGTGTCAAGTGTTTTGACATTTTAGTAGGTATCATAAGTTAAACAAGTCAAAGACACACAAAATAAGTCATTGTCGAGTCAAGTCACTCACGGGTAAAGTAGAATAGAATAGAAATTGATTGTACATCAACAATCAATATATTTTAACACACATATCTTAAAAAAATATAACGACTAGTTAATTGTTACGGTAATACAACGGCGGCCTTATCGCCTAGACCGATTTCTTCCAGACAACCTTTGGATGGATAAAACAGATGGCACAGCTATTGCGGCAAGTAAGTTTAAGTAGTAATAAGTAGTAGTAGTAAGTTTAAGTAGTGGCAACTTTACAACAAGCTTCGTTGGAGTTTTGAAAGCAAAAGGAAAAGTTACATTTCACCATATTAAGTATATCACGTTCTTACACTCCCGAAAGTAATGAAAACACTACAATTTTTATACATAATCACTCGAAAAAACACAAGTTTCGGAAAATAATATAATGCTCGTCGCATTATATTATTTACACGACCTTTCCGCGTTCCCGCCACAAAACTCCCAATAATCTCCCACACTCACGTCAGTTTGACGTTGCGAAAACCATATTCCCAGGTTTAAAAGGATTGTTTTTTATTTTCGTTTTATGTAGTCTCTTTCTTAATTCCGCATTGTCATCTGTATAACTTTTGCTATCCCTTTAAAAGATCTGTGGGGAGTACCTACTGTAAGCTTTAAAAGCTATTTCAATTCGGTGATCACCAAAAATGTTACATGATTGTGAACCTTATCGCACGCTTATACGATATGCAATCGCGTAGCTTTTTTATAAGCGCTTAACTTAACAATAAGAGCTTATGGTCCTTAAGGTAATTTTGATTAAATTAATCTTAATCTAAGGTTAAAGTACTAGATTGCGTGTATACCGCGAGCAGAGCAGCGACTCGCAAGCAGCACCCGCTCACAAGTATGACACACGTGCCAGTCATCGCCCTCCTCAACCATATCTGAGGGAAGAGAGCGACCCCACACAACGCCGCCGCCGCAAGAAGGAGACACGTATAGCGTTTAAACATAAGAACTTACCAACGTCTTTACTTAATCTTTGGAGCATCGATCCTATTCTGATCCCATCCGACTTCGTCACTCGATATTTTAATGTCTGTTAATTACCGTAGCTGCAGCCTTACAGAATTACCATTACTTACAACTAAGCGGAAGATAGATCCTGTAAAGTCATTCGTTCATAGTAACACTTCATTGTTATCTTATACTAAGATAGGATTAAGAGTTCACTTTGCTTAGTGTTTTGTAAATTTATTAATTAATAACAACAAGGTACTTATTATCGACTAGCCCTTATACAAATCCGCCCCTGGGTGCAATGTACATGTAGATAATAATGTGGTGCATATGCATGTATTATACGGTTATATCATATATTATACAATATATTAATTATGATGGAAACCGCATTAAAATCCGTTGCGTAGTTTAAACGATCTAATACCTAGTATCACCTAGTACATAATGTATGTATGTCGGGCCTTTGACGACAGTCCTTCCATATACTTAATAAACTAACAGAAATAGGTCAGTCGTGGCCGATTATCCCCAAAAGTCGCTATAATGAACGCAACCGACTCCATTGACTTTATTACTACCAAAAGCCCTTAGAGAAAATGTCAAGTAGCAATATTACTTACCTGCCCTAATAACAAGAAAGCTTTGGTGAAATTGACAAATTACGCCCTTCGCCTATAAAGCGACTTGTATTCCTATACGAAAAAGGAGATAAGTTATGGTAGACCTCCTTAGCAGAAGTATCTACGTTCCCTAAGTCAAACAGAACAGAAAACACAAACTCAATGTAATTTTAATGCACTTTATAGTGTACATAAAATAAGAAGAATTAGTAAGCAACTCGCGCTAAGAGCCTAACCATATAACGTCATGTTTTTTAACTTTATTAGTAAGCACTGAGATTATATTCACAGCCAACCCCGTGGACGGCCGGAGACCAAAGTGGAAAATGAAGAATTAAAGGCTATTGTGGAAGCGGATCCATCACAAAGCACTTCAGGATAGCTGCAGGCTTCGGGGTAAGTGATAAAACTGTATTAATCCACTTGAAGCAAATCGGGAAAGTAAAAAGAAACTTGAACGATGGGTACCTCATGAATTGAGTGAATCGAACTTGCAAACACGCGTCGACTGCTGTGTTACTTTGCTCAATCGACACAATAATGAAGGGATTTTAAATCGAATCGTTGTGATGAAAAGTGGATACTGTACTATAATCGGAAGCGCTCGTCACAATGGCTGAACCCTGGAGACCCAGCCAAATCCTGCCCTAAACGAAAATTGACTCAGAAAAAGTTACTTGTGAGTGACTAGCGCCGGTGTCGTTCACTACAGCTTTCTAAAATCTGGCCAAACAATTACGGCAGATATCTATTGTCAGCAACAGCAAACCATGAAGGAAGAACTAGCTGCTAAACAACTTGGTCAATCGCTCTAGGCCACTGCTGCTTCACGACAACGCAAGACCACACACTGCACAACAAACAACCACTAACATCCACCGTACTCTCCGGACATTGCTCCAACAGATTACCATTTTTTCCAGAATTTGGACAACTTCTTACAAGGAAAAAAATGTAACTCCGATGCGGCAGTCCAAACCGCCTTCAAAGAGTTTATTGATTTTCACCCCCATGTTTTAGTAAAGGGATCAATGAACTACCTTTGAGATGGCAAAAGTGATAACAACGGTGCATACTATACAAAAAAAGTTTTAGAAAAATTAAATATATTTTACAAAAAAAAATACTTTATATTCCTCCCGCACAAAACGCCATTTTCATATGTAAGGACCTAATATTATAATAAATAATTTTAATCTTGAACGCGTCGCTTCATGTGCGGAGGGCCTTACACGTAGGTAACTACCGTGAAATACATCGTAGTACGGTGTTTTGGGGGAAACTGGCCCAGTAGCGTTGACCTGCAGGAGTCTAATCAATTTACTATTTTGGATAGCGTAGGAAGAGGTAAGGTGTAAGTACGAGTAGTTTTTTTTAACTTAGTGGTAGATCTCGTTAACAGAAGGGCGTCGAGGTAGGTACCACCGCAATACCAATTATTCTACCGTCAAGCAAAGGAACTGTGTTATCTCTTACTACCAGGAAAACGTATCGTTCGTATCATTAAATTTATTTATTGATTTAAATTAACGCATAGTTTCTTTTGCCGTGGTGGTGCCGGCGTCAGAATTGTACCCCACCTTCTCTACCCGTGCCGTAAAAGTCGGCTAAGGGATGTCATCCGGAAGATGGGCCTTGAACAATCATACCTAACTGCGCTCGCCAACCCGCCTACCAAGCGTGGCGAGTATTGGCAAAACCCCCCCAGGAGGAGGCCTGTGTCCAGCAGTGGACGTCCATGGCTGATGATGTGATAGTTTCTTTTCGCCGTTCAGAAGTAGGTGTCTATTTATACTGGGTCATGTATTTTGATAAAGTTGAATATAGTAAATACACCTTGTTCAGAGTAGGAACTGGCTCTCGAGTGAAGCATCCGGTACAAATAGTAAGGTGCTTTGCGGCAGTTTTTTTTTTACTTTAGGTTGGTAATCAGTGAGCCGTGTGCCTTGTAAAGTATCCTAGACTTTCCTTTCAATGCCAACTTTGATTAAAACGTGCTGCACTTACAATACTTACATATATCACTATACCTACATATTATAAAACAAAGTTGTCCGCCGCGTCTGTCTGTCTGTTCGCGATAAACTTAAAAACCACTGAAGGGATTATCATGCGAGTTTCACCAATAGATAGAGTGATTCAAGTGGAAGGTTTATATGTATAATAATTACCCCTGCGAAGTCGGGGCGGGTCGCTAGTGTATAATAAAGTGGGCATTTTATTATATAAAGCCAATTTAATAATATATAAATCCAATTGTAGGTACCTGTACTATTCAAAATATTTTCAATGTTCAGAGCTGGACTTCTTCCATTTGTTTTATAAGTAGGTATATATGTATTTAGATAGATTTAAATTTTCTGTAAATATTTATTGGTCTAACTTAGTAATGAAATTGCAATGCCCGGCTTCGCACGGGTGCAATGTAGATACTAATGTGGTGCATATGCATGTATTATAAACATATATAGGTACAAGAATTGCTCGTTTAAAGGTATTTGATAAACCTTCCTCTTGAATCACTCTATCTATTGATGGAAACCAGAGTAAAATCCGTTGCGTAGTTTAAAAAATCTAAGCGTACAGTCGGTGGGAAGCGACTTTGCTTTATACGATATAGAGAAGAACAGTAGGTTGATATATGATATCACTTGTCCAATAAAAACAAAATTAACTACTACGGGACCATGTTATAGTTACCTAATCTATGTATATTGCAAACATGATGTCACCGAATTGATTTGTAACATCGGTGTTATCAATAAAATATTTGTATTTGTCAATCAAAGACCGTTCAAAACTCGAGGGACAAAACGTGAAGCAATAACCTTCCCAACAAATCTTGGAATCCCAGCGAAATCCTTTACAAATGGGTACTGACGATACTATTCTCAAGGGGAGTTAGTTACATACTTACATCAATCTATCTTATCAATAGAGAACCCGATAGTTAAGCCGGCAATACACGTTGGCTGTAGTTGCAGAGCAGAGGCGAGTACAACAATACATGAAGACAGCTACTTTACCAAAAGTTGTTATTTGGATTAAGCAAGAATCAAAAATGGAGTCCCATTTTTAGTTTTTCTTGCACGAAACACGTCATATAAACAATTTCAAAAAGCTTTCATTGTGTATTAATTTTTCGTATTGAATTAAACTTGTCTTTTTTTGTCGAAGGAAAATCCTTTTTGGATACCACTGGCCCTTTTTTTATAACCACAGCTCACCTGATGATAAGTAAACGTGTGGTCGTAGATGATAAAGCATACCTATTCTGGAATGGAACTGGCTCTCAAGTGAGGCTACCGGAACACGCCGTTAAATGCTTGGCGGCAGATTTTCAGAGGTGGTAGCTAGCTAGTCGAGTACTAGAAAGTAGGTACCCTACCTCCACGCTATGGTTTCCTCACGATATTTTTCCTTCACCAACAACTCAAGGTTATTGTTAGGGTTTCAACCCACACCTTTCGGCGTGTGAACTGATCGCGCTAACCACTGGGCTATCAGAACCTCTCTTGCCTTGGGGCGGGCAAAGTGATTATGTGGCACTCTCCGACCTAATGATGGCCCCTAAAGGGTGTTCCATCTCGATACTTTGTGTAGAGGCTGCAGGGATGCTTTCGCACTCTTCCACAGCCTCGACAGCGCTTATCCTTGTGGACCCGACTCCAGCAAGATGAAATGTGTCAGAACATCGGACACATCGTGATCCACCTCGAAGACCTAAAATTGAATTGAATTTAGGTCAACTAAACCTAACATGTATAACCGGCTTTAGAAACTAGCTGCGTCACAAAATACTCTCGTGCTATTTCTAGTTTGTAGATTTTCTCATTTTGCAGTAAAATTGCATTTAATACCTTCTTACAATTGACATAAATACATTTACTTATTATAACAGTGATGACATCGTAAATAGTATTTACATTGTTAAAAAGTGCCTGTTAACCCTCTCATATGACAAAATAGAAAAACTCATAATGTTTATTACCTTATCTATAATTTTGGAAACAATGTAATGTATAAAAAGTAGTAGATTCACTCTTTCCATCTGTACATACATGTACGTCTACATTATTTGTCATTCCTTTTTTTTATTTATTCTATTTACTGTTTAGTAACTCGTGTTCTGAACCCCATAGCACATGCTATGTTGTCTAGTTTGGGGGTCAAAGTAGCCCTGTAAATGTTTTTTTTTTTTGTACTTTGTAACTTTTTCTTATCAATATCAATATAAAAATAAATCGTGTTATATTATACTTTTACCAATGCCTATTGGGTAAAAAATAATATGGTATGATAACAGTGGCCCGCGCAGGCGTGCGCCTCTGCCGCCGCCGCCGTGCGCGCTAATCCCACCCGTATTATCTAGTGATATGCGGAGCGGAGTGGCGTGCGCGGCTGCGTCCCGGACGGCGTGCGTTTGCGCGTCACACACCGCATGCTTCACTCACTTGTTGCTTGTTGTCATATCACCTATGTGCCTACCCTCATATAATTATTTATTTCACTTATTAAAAATATTTTACCAAATACCTATTATTGTCTCAGAAAAAATTGTAATTCCTTCACTAAAGGTTACATGAAACATAAAATTCGTCCCATAAAATTGTTATACTCAAACTACCTATGTATCACTATTTAATCTCCAAAGCTATAAGTTTGTATAAGTCTGTGTTTAAACTTGAAAACGCTTCACTATCTCAAATTTTGTTAATCTAGGATGTTATGTACACTAGATATGTTCAATGTTACTATTTATATAATTAATAAAGAAATTTTGAAATTGAATTGAATGCCTATTGGGTACTTATAGATTATAGTGTGCCATATAAGGTACTACTACTTACAATTAGTAGCAATAAGTGTTAGGTATATAAATAAAGCTACCCTCTATATTGCTTAGTTGCTAGTCTATCGATTTTCTACATCACTCTGGAGAGTGCGCTTCAGATTTGCATGATCTAATTCTGTCTTGCCCATTGCGCCTTCATCATAGGAACCGCTATGCTGTGGAATTAAGCGTCAAGGAAGGCCTCCCAAAGTTTTAGTGGGTACAATCCTATTTCTAACAACACAATCAAGGGCGGCTTTGTGGCGAGACGTCGGTCAGTCACCAAGTACCCTCCTTCCATGGGGCTAAAAGAGACCCTTGACCCTCGGATTGCTTTAATCGGCCTTGAGGGGGGAAGTGTTAAAGGGCATAACCGCGAGTACCATTTAGAGAAAGCGACCCCTAAGCCATCCACGCCAATGTCGCCCCACCGGCACCAATATACGCCAGCCGTTATTGGGGTCCATTTAGTGGCGAGTCATCACATCTTTATGTATAAAAATTTCGTGTCACGTATTTGTCCGCGATGACCTCCTCAACTACTGAACCGATTTTAATCAAATCTTGCACACAGTGTGCAGTTTGATCCAACTTGAGAGATACTCACTGATACTCACACTACAAGACTTGAGAGGATAGTTTATATCTCAATCTTTAATCGCAATATATTTTTATTGCAAATTATTATTTTGCAACAAAGAGGTATAATTATCTGTGAGTTCCATAAAATTGCTATAGATGGCGGTGTGAGGTAATTTATACCTGGATTGAGTAAGTATCCAATAGATGGCGCTACGTTAAAAGTCCAAACGTTTCATAAGTATCCAATAGATGGCGATACGTTCAAAGTCCAAAAGTTTCATATTTTATGTGCAACGATTTATTTCACGTTACACGCGTGTGTTCAATTTGGCACAGCAACGCGTGGCCAGGTCTGTTAGTATTTTTATATAATACTAGCGATCCTCCCCGGCTTCGCACGGGTGCAATGCAGATACTAATGTGGTGCACTTGCATGTATTTATAAACCTTCTTCTCAAATCACTTTAAAAGATCTAAGCGTCAGACGGCGGGAAGCGACTTTGTTTTATACTATGTAGAGATGATTTTAATACTGATTAATATTTTGTTTAGATTGACGTTGTAAAATTCGTATCATCTTTTGAACGGAATGTCCGATTTGAATAATTCAAAAAGTAATATACAGATATTGAAAGTTTTGAATGCGAAATGATTTATTTGGTTATGGATTAATACAAAGGTATGGATAACATGGTCTGACTTTAGTCGGCAATTCTATCAACTTTTAAAATGTAAAAAAGTAGTTATAGTCACATAACTACAATAGTTGGACATATGGTATTGTAAAGTATTTTGTAGATATCGATGTGTCCTTTAATATTGTACAATTTTTTTTTTGTTCCATCATCAATAGTTTCCGCAGCGCATGCGATAAAAGACATTTTATGGCAATTTTTTTTACACCCTGGTTTACATTATTGAAATTTTAGTAGGGATCCCTAATTTTTTCTAGTAATAAAAAAATAATAGCTTGTATTACTCAGGGATAACGTAGCATTCCAATGGTGAAAAAAAAATTTTAAATCGGTCCAGTAGTTTTTGTCTTAATTGCATCAGTTTAATCGCATCGAACAAATTACGTCGGTGCTCAAGGCTTTTTTCTATCGTTTCACAAAAAAGCAAATAATAAACTATACGTTTAATATCTGCGAGCATTACTTTTTTTTTATTTAAACTTGCTTATTATTCGGTCAACATAGGTCGTACAGCCAGACAGAGATAGACAAACACAGTAAAAATTAGAGACGCATAAAGACTTTGTAGGAATACGTATGTCGGTCTTCAGGCGCGGAACTCTAAAAACAGGTAGGTACGTATAGCACCCACATTATCTATTTGGGCTTAGAACGAAAACCTTTTTTCATAGAAACCTCAAAAAGTTTGAGTCAGTGAAATTGTCTGGCACACGGAAGTGCGGGGTATTTTTGGGCGATCGCACATCAATAGAGATACAAGAGCCACGACAACGGAAATCCGATGCTTTCAAACGTTTTCTTTACTAGTTCAGGCGACCGTTCATACCTGGTATATTATCTGTGTTTCGGAAAAGAATTGTGAAATATTGGGGAAAGAGTTTTAGAAAAAATAGTACACAAGGTTAGCGACGTAAGAATCAGTGGAGTGACGATATTTGTAAAACGGCTGTAAGTTTACTGTTGTACCGAACTACGGTGGTGAACCCGGGTGGTGTGTGGTGTGTCACCTAGTCCGAATTAACAGGTAAAACCAGTATTTATTTTGAATTTTGTAGCGATGATAGCTCAGTGTTTAGGATGGTTGGTTCACACGGTGCACAACGTTGATTCAAACCCTTACAATGAGCTTGATCTGCTGGTTAAGGAAAACATCGTGAGCAAGCATCGTGGTGATACTTTATAGTACTCAGCCAGCTAGCTCCTCAAGTTGAAAAACTTCCACCAAGCAACTAAGGGTGTGTTCCGTCACTTGATTGCCAGTTCTATTCCAGGCTAGGTATGTTTACCATCTTCGACCATACCGTCACTTAACATCGGATGAAATGTGGTTAACCACATGGCCTAAAAACAAATAATTTTTTTTACCAATAAATTGATTGTTGGTAAATTCGTTGTAAACTTGTTTATCCTTTGTATTAAAGTGTACCTATTAATTATCTTACATATACGTATACACAAATAGCAGAATATTTCCATTTAAATTGTAGATAGCTAATATTTTCTTTAATTCGTCTCCTAAAACAAAAGGAAGGTTTATAGACATTATGGGAGGAGAGTGGAGCCCTGCAGAGCCCTAACGAACTGCATAACTCAGGGGAACAACCTGAGAATTTAATTTCGGGAAACTTTGTAAATCGAGTTTTACGGAGTTCTTACTTAATTAAATTTAAAACACTTTTGGAGCTACCCACGCGTTTGAGAAATAAGAAAGTCTAATGGTATGTAAGACATTCAAACTGTATGTGTCAACGATAACTAGAAATTATTTTACTTAAAGGTCAACCTTTATGTTATAATACTTTTTAAAGTTGTTTTTTTTTTTAATCAGTATTTTGACCACAAATAACAATAACGTTACAGGCAAGTCACAGGTACAAAAAAATTCTTACAATTACCTATTTTAAATTTGCTTATAATTGTACGAAAATGTATTCGACATGGAGTGTTAGGCAGTTAAAAGAAAAGTTGCGAAAAAGGAAAGCATCAACTTCTGGAAAAAAGCTTATTTTAGTTTTCTTCTTTTGATATCTTTAGGGAATACATGGATTCCCGTCTTTTTGCAATCCGAAGCTTAACATAATGTCATATTATCTATCTATATCTATCTATATCTTTAAACGAGCAATTCTTGTATATACTTGGTGGTAGATTTCCTTAGCAGGAGGTCGTCTAGGTAGGTACCTCCGCAGTACCAGATATTCTGCCGCTAAGCAGTAGTGTGTAAACATTACTGTGTTCCGGTTTGAAGGGTACTGCAGCTAGCGAAATTACTGGGCTGTTGAGACTTACCATCTAGTCTCAAAGTAATGAGCACCAAGGCAGCGATGCTCTGGACTTTGTTTTACTACTCAAAGTTCTGTGTATCGCTGCAATGGTCATGGACAGGCGTTATCTCTTATCATCAGGAGAGCGTCGCGTTCGTCTCATTACTGTTACATAAAAAAAAAAAAAAAAATATATATATATATTCTGAATCTCGGAAACGGCTCCAACGATTTTCATGAAATTTAGTATGCAGGGGGTTTCGAGGTAGATAAATTGATCTAGCTAGGTTTCATTTTTAGAAAACGTCGTTGTATCCGTGTTTTCAGCCGAGCAAAGCTCGGTCATCCAGGTACTTGTAGAAAATTGAGTTATTTTTCTTTGTTTACAAAATTACTATGGAGGATGACAGATGTTTGTCAGATCTAGGGAACACTCAACAGTGCTGCCATCTGAAGTGAGCAAAAGTCAGTTTTTAACCACATTGCAATACTAAATGTTTAACACTCATATTTTTATTTTATGTTTACTCGGTGGTAGATCTCCTTAGCAGGAGGTTGTCTAGATAGGTACGACCGCAGTACCTACCAGTTATTCTAGCGCAAAGCAGTAGTGTGTAAATATTACTGTGTTCCTGTTTAAGCCTACTCTAGCTCTAGCTGTAGAGAAATTACAGGGCTGTTGCGACTAACCATCGAAAGTTTCGAAAGTAATAAACGTTAAAGCAGCGATGTCCCGGCCTTTATTTTTAACCGACTATAAAAAGGAGGAGGTTCTCAATTCGACTGTTTTTTTAATATTATTTTTTATGTTTGTTACCTCAGTACTTTCGACTGGGTGAACCGATTTTGATGATTCTTTTTTTTGTAAGCTGGTGCTTCCGGTGTGGTCCCATTTCCAGTTCTGACAATGGCATCCATGAGAAAACCATACTTATGAAGGCGGTTTTTTTTTTAAATATATTAGGCTTGAAAATAATGTATCCATATTACACACATGGTCTAAATTGCAATCCAGATCAAATCCACGTCCTTCTGCTGATCCAGTCGGATCTTTGGCTATTTCTTATTGATTGTAACTTGTTCCGTGTTGAATAAATAAATAAAAATATACAGTATCAATATTAACTCTAGAAGAATGGGTCACTACAACACACAATGTTTACGTATCAAGGATCCAACAAAAATCATTTCGAATCTCTTGCGACTTTCTTTTTCATGTAAATTTCAATTGAGCGTCACTTTCTTTCAAGTTTAGCCCTCCATTCGCCGACGCTACATCAGAATCTGTTCCCCAGACAGTATCATAAATATTTATTAGAACGAAGTGGAAGTCATGTCACTACATGGTGGGTGGAACTTCACACTTAGATTGATGGGAAATGCTGAGAACGGACAGGAAAGGCAAGGTTAGCAATCGAATTCGATATGTAAAAAAAAAAATACTAATTTACTTATCCAAAACTATTTCGAAATATTATATTCCTGTAGATCATTTTTACGTTTAAAACTCTTCAAACTATGAGATGGGGTTTATTTTAATAAAATCCTTAAAATAAACTTGACTTTTAATTGACCTTTAATGACGTCACATAATAGGCTGTATATAAGGTACTTTCAGTGGATAAAAAAAGCAATGGCAAACCAACATAAAATTTGTCAATGTCAAGTCAACGGCAGCCATGATACTCTTCCATACACGTACGTAAAATGTTTTTCGCTTTATTGATACAAATATCTGGATAATTTTTCTTTAAACGTTACTCGAACTCTGATGTCGCTTTTATGATATGAGATTTGTTTTTTTCGTGTTAATTGTTGAAGTCAATCAAATGTGTCAAAATAGCTATGCAGGTATACTTTTTTGCTTTAGTACATGACAAAGGCATACATTCAGCCCACTTTATGACATCATCATTATAACTAGTTTGAAAACGTATTAAAACTTAATTACCGCATAGAAAGCCAACATAATTCAAATTAATTTCATAAAATAAAGTTTACTATCAGTAAAATATATACAAAAAAGATTTTATATGGCGAATTATTGATTAGTAACTAGTGAAAATTAAGTACGTAATACTAACTACTAACTCAGGACTACTTAAAGGTAAATTAACTCAATAAGTTACATTGCAGATAAAAAGAGCCGTAGAAAAAATAGCATATTTATTTTTACAGTCGGCTTTCGGCTATTACTAAATAGCTAGATACTATCGAATGGATTGTCCATGATTAACGCAGCAAGCATGAAGCTTTACCTATAGCTTCATGGCAGCAAGTAATGCCTTATGCCATCTATGACAGATAGCAGCAACTTTTTAGTATGTCAGAGACTTGCAACGGGTTTCCTTTGTTCTGTATATGGTTAATAGATGTCACTGTTTTCAAATAACACATCAAAACGAACTTCATCACTTTGAAATAACGTAGAAAATAGAATGTATGTTACAGATATATTTTATGATGTTTCTAGCAGAATAAACTAAATTAAAAGTAGCGGATAGGAGAAATAGCAAGAGTACCAGTAAAACAGCAGAAGGAGTTTTGAAGGGAACGCGGAAAGAGTCGTGTCGCCACATTGTATTTTTTTCCAAAACTATTGTTTTTAAGTGTTTATAAAAATAGTGGTGTTTTATTCATAAAGTGCCGAATTACAAGCGCAAGTGCGGGAACGTAATATAATAAGATGAAAGATGACATTTCGTGTTGCTTCCAAAATTCTATCGAAGCCTAGAGTAAAGTCGCCACTACTTTAAGCATGACTAGAATTGACTGGCACGGACTGGACTTGACCAAGACTGGACTTTGAATATAAAGATAAAGAAACTGAAAACTGAAGACTGCACACAAAATACAGAAACATAGAAACTGGCAGAATGCGCAGATTGCGATGCCAAGAAGAAAGTACAGAAAAAAATCCAATTATCTTTTTTTTACAGGTGGTTTGACAATGAACGGGTGTCATATTTACTTATTTTGGTATTTTGTAAGTGAAGTACCGAAATTATAGTATTTTTCCGTACTATCCTTAGGTGTGGATAGTATTTAGTACGGAGCATGAAATATTAGTACAAACGCTATAATTATAGTACGAAATCCAACGCCGATTGTACACAAAAATCAATTCATAACTCGTGTGCGTTCCATTTCACGAAATATTTTTCATCGTTGATCAGGTACTGACATTTTCACGCTGTCATAAGTATAATCCGGCTAAATCTAAAATTAATAAATCAAGTTGGACCAAAATATCGTACTGATATTTTTCATTTTATTACAAAGTTGTGCAAATTTTAGAATTCTTGTTTAATTAACTTAAAATATAAAACTTGTCTTCTATCTCTCTATCTTTATTGACTTAAATGTGAAAATACGAAAAAATTAGCTGTGATATATCGGTCAAGTGTTGACATTCGAGTGAGTGCGCATATTTATTTTGTTATTGTATGATTAGAAGAAGTAGAGTAGATACATAGGTACATATAGATACCTACATAGTTTGTTATTCTGTATTATTTTTATCATCTACATGATGTTTGGGTGGGGACGTGCGGTGTACGTATGTGTGCAGCCATACGGTGCGGTAAAAGGAATAACCACAGTAATAGTAAGAAATCAGAGCCGTGTCACTACCGCCGGAGCAATGGCCCAGAAATTCCGTCTACCGGCGCGATATGGGGAAGGAGAAAAAAGTGTTTGGTAAGTTGGTAAACACAACCAAGTAGATAGTGTTGTAATTTATTTTATATATTTAATTACTGTTATAAATAGTCAAAAATGGTTTATAGAGAATAAACTTTAAATCAAATTTTAGCATTGTCATGGTAATTGTAACAATTGTAATTTCGTAGTTTCTAACATGCTTGTTATCATGGTATAATATAGTTATCTTTTTTTTTCAATTCTACAGCTATCAATCTGAATTAAAATTTAAAGCCACATAAAATTTTATCTCTAAATGAAATTCATTTGTTTCAAGCATACTAAATTCTAACACATGCCTCAATCACAGAGTGAAGATATTGAAATTGATTTTCATCGAAACATTGATATTTTTATAATTATCTGCATCACTTATATACTGATAATATTCTTGGTGTATTGTATTTAACTTCTTAAGCAATATTTTAGGGTCGAATATATACAGTTGGTGGCTGAATATAAACCAGCTGTGAATCTTGGACAAGGATTCCCTGATTATCATGCACCAAGACATGTCACTCAGGCACTTGCAGATATCGTGGTCGGTGATAACGCACTATTTAATCAGTACACAAGAGGCTTTGTAAGTATGGAAAAAGATCATGATATTACTTGTTTACATTCTTAAAACTAAATGAGATAGAAGTACTTGATTCATGTAATTATTTTGTCTTTCATTTTCATCATACAAAGTATAAGTTTGGTTGTGCAAAATTTTGAGACGAATATAAACATTCTGATTAAATCAGCAGCTTGAGGTTCATTGAACTTTGTACGCTTATCACTGCAATAAACTTGTTATCCAATTAAACTGAGAACTGCTGGTCATTTAGCTATAATAATGTCATAGAAATAAAAATGTGCAATATTGTTACAGTAGTTTCCACAAATAATATGATTATCACGCCATGATTCAAATTAAAAAAGTTGCCATGCATTAGTATAGAGTTTAGAATATTTTTATTGATATTGTTAATTCAAGAAGGTTGATTTCAGGGTCATCCCAGACTAGTCCAAAACCTAGCAAAATTATACTCTCCGTTAGTGGGAAGACAAATAGATCCAAACAACGAAATCTTGGTCACAAGTGGCGCGTATGAAGCTCTTTTCTCCGCCATTTTGGGTAAATTTACAAGCTTAATCATTTATTTATTTTCTTAATGTAGAAGTAATAAGATCGAGACGCTCTGTTGACAGTGAGAGATAACATGATATTCATGTCATGATAGGTCATATCCATGACCATTGTGACAATACGCAGAAAAAACACATACAGAATTTTGAGTATCAATGCTAAGTCCGTAGCATCTTTGCTTTGGCGCTCATTACTTAGAAACATCCTATGGTTAGTCTCAATAGACATGTAAATTCACTAGCTGTAGTACCCTTCAAACCGAAACACAGTAATGTTTACATACTACTGCTTGGCTGTAGAATATCTGGTACTGCAATGGTACCAAGACGACCTCCTGCTAAAGAGATCTACTACTAAATAAAATGATTTATCTAAGCCATGCAATACACAAATAGTCCACCTAATGGTAAGTAACCATCTTTTCCTAAATAATCATGATACAAATGAATTAGGAAGCATAGGAATTGGTAGGTACATCCGTTATTTAATAGCTCTGTTGATAGCTCTTTTGTAAAATCCAAAAAGTTAGCAGTATCAGTAGATATACAAACTGTAAGTGGCACCATTTTCCCTACGAGTTCCTATAAGTGTCTTTTAGTTGAATGATCTAAACTTACTCTCCATTTCACAGGAGATCACAAAGATATTTTTGTAAATTGTCAATACAAACCCGCACGTATCAATAATGTATATCACTATCATTTGAATTCACCCACAGGTCATGTTGACACAGGAGATGAAGTGATTGTCATAGAGCCATTCTTTGATTGCTACGAATTCATGATTCGCTCTGCTGGTGGTACACCGATATTCATAGCATTAAAACCAGTAAGTTGTTAAATAGCTTAATTATCACTATTTTTGCCAAATTCGATTTAAATGATTTCTAAATACATTGCTTTACAGAGAAAAACAGACGGTGATATCTCCTCGGCAGATTGGGTTCTAGACTACGATGATTTAGCTTCTCTCTTTAACTCTCGAACTAAAATGATCATACTGAATACTCCACATAACCCACTGGGCAAGGCGTTTACTAAGGAAGAGTTGACAGTTATAGGAAACCTTTGCAAAAAGCACGACGTGCTATGTTTATCTGATGAGGTCTATGAATGGATGGTGTATGAACCGGTTAAGCACATAAGAATAGGTAAGAACTTTACTTCAACTTTGATAAATTGCTTTAATCCAAGGAAGCCAAAATAATACTAATTAATACATAATAGTTTATATCTTAAAGATGTTTGATAAAAATATTTAAAGTCATGTAAGTATTTAATATCGAAACTTACATTTTCTCGTTGATTCGTATTTATTGTAGCAACTTTTCCTGGGATGTGGGAAAGAACAATTACTATAGGATCAGCGGGAAAAACTTTCTCTGTAACCGGTTGGAAGACAGGCTGGGCATATGGACCAGCAGACCTCATGCGTAATTTACAAGTCGTGCACCAGAATTGCGTCTACACTTGCTGTACCCCTGTTCAGGTATAATTAATATTACTAACAATTACTTGTTTTACAAATATTATACTTAGCTATATTTCGAAGATAATTGGAAGCTATATCTTATTAATAAAATAAACTACAACAAATAATATTAAGAAATACTTACACAATGAAGCAAAATGTTTAGGCATAATTATTGCAACTGGTCGTTTTAAACATTTAAAAATATTCATTTCTTTGGTTGAGTGCGAGCACTGGTAAGTGTAAACGGGCATCAACATCATAAATGAAATTATTTTATATTCAGGAAGCTGTGGCAAGGTCATTTGAATACGAGCTTGCACGATACAACTCTCCAGAGTGCTACTTCTATTCATTAGCGAGAGAACTCTTGCCCAAGAGAGACTACCTTATTAAAGTGCTGAAGGATAATGGATTTAACCCCACTGTGCCTGAAGCAGGATACTTTGTAGTCGCTGATTGGACTAAACTAGGTAAGAATAATGCTTTTAAGTACCTACGCCTATGATAATACTGTTGTATACATCGTGCGGAAGCGTTGTTGAATTCAGTTTGGAACATGACTTATTGAAGAAATATCTGTAATTCGAAATATCTACTCTAAAACAAGTCTATCTCAAAAGTTAGCGCAAACGTAGTAGTAGTATGTAGTAAGTATGTAGTATGGAGTAATCGTATTATAATATATATATATATATATATTAGTAGGACGAGCTAACGTCTATCCATGACCATTGCAGTAGTAGCTATTTAGAAGAAAATAAAGTGCTTGGCTTCGCTGCCTTAACGCTCAGTATTCAATTGCAACTGTTCAGTCTGGGATCATTCAACACTAATACATCTAATATTAGGATACGCAGTAAGCAAGTCACTTAATTCATAAACGTTTATAGTTCTTTCAATCGTTCCAGCAAACAAAATTGATCTTTCTGCGGAACCAGATAAGTACAAAGACTACAAGTTTACTAAAAAGTTGGCTAAAGAAGCAAGCGTCCTCGCCATACCACCGTCAGCATTCTACTCCACGGAGCACAAGCATCTTGGAGAAAATTACGCTCGTTTCTGTTTTATTAAGGTAACTTACGAAACAATATTTAATTCCTGTCATACCGGAACCTGTAGATTATTTATGTACTACACCAGCAAAAACAAAATAATAATCTTTACTAATTAACTTTGCTCTATTTCATTTATTATTAGTAAGTATAATATTGCATATTTATTTGCAATCTGCCAATCACTCGTGTAAATGCATCATAATGTAACAATTTGAATAAGCAAGTTCCATGTTAAAAGTAAACGTTTCTTTATTTGCAGAAGGATGAAAATTTGACGCTCACTGAGAAGTTGTTGAATGCATGGAACGCCAAGAAAAATTAAAACATAGTCTATTTTATTAAATAAATGAATTATTCGTTCTGAGTACTATGTTTGTAAGTAGGTAGGTACTTAGCATGCTGTTAAGTTAAATAGGTACTTAAAACTTTTGTAAAAACGTGATTGTTAATTATTTTGATACAATAAACAATGCTAGATATATTTTACTAAATTACATTGTTTTATTTTAATACGAGCTATATGATTCAAAAACCATTCAAAAAGTTATTGAAATCTCGCAGAAAAGGTTCAAAATTCTTTTCTTCTTCTTACGTTTCATTGTACGTAATTCTAATTAATATTGTATCCAGCAAAGTATAATATATCAATAATAATTTAGGTCAAATTATTTCGCGCCTAGTTTGAAATATTCTAAAGATTAGTAGTGATCCCACTAATATTATAAATGTGAAAGTTTGGATGGATGTTTGTTACTCAATCACGCCAGAACGGCTGAACGGATCTTGATGACATTGCATGTAGATACTAAGCCCTGGAATAAAACAGGATACTTTTCATCATCATACATCACCACGCGGGTAAAACCGCGGGGCGCAGCTAGAGCTTTATAGCTCGAGGACAGCTTCCATAGCAAATAAATTATTATTTCTTGAAAACTAATTCAGCACCAAAAATTGTCTAAACTGTAAGAACATCAAGTTGGCCATATTTTACCCTATTTATATTTAAAATGATTATATAGGAAAACTTAGGGTCCTTTTGTTTCAAAGTGCGCGTTAATACTGTCCAAAAACAAAAGAAAGAAAAATATCAGCTCTACAATATTTTTCCGACGTTTAAATAAATGACGTTTAGTCAGTTACCCTCTCCTCTACTCTTTGTTTGCAATTAACAAACAAATTCAAACAATACTTGGAGTTGGTTAACGTAGAACGTTCAAGTCGTTCAACGTACATTCAACTACATTCGCTGATTCGCATTCAAGTCAAATAACCGCAGCAGTAATCACCGTCACAATTCACCGTCTTCCAATTACAAGGCGTATTATAATCAAGTCAAATACGTACATACTGACAAACAAAGTGCGTAGGTATGAACCTATCAAAAACTTATCAGTGCATTGCTATTTTGTTTGTTGCTTATTCAACAATTTTTAGGTTACCTACGTTGTTTTCATATTTTTTTTCTATTTGTAAAATGTTTAGGTTACAAACGGTGTCAGGAGCGACGAGAAAAATTTGTAATTCTGTGAAAGACCTTCAAAAATTTATAAGGAGCACTAATAGAACATCAGTTACGATGGCTGACAAGTTTACTTTACCGGCGCGATTTGGCAAAGGAGAAAAGAGTGTTTGGTACGTAATCAGTGAATAAATTAATCGTGACTAATTTTAAGGGCGATTGAAATTTCGTTGCGTAATTGTGTTTCGAACCAATTTTCAAGTAAATATTTACTCATTTTTCGCTTGTGTTATGGAGCTGTCTGAAATAGATGTGCCAGGAAAAGTAAAAACTTATAATTATGTTTAAAATTAAATTAGGTAGCTAATCGTCAGCAGACTAATGAAAATCATATCACATTTGAATTATATTATTGCATTTTTTACACAGATATCACATTATAACAGTGTTAATTTCATACCAGGCACATTCTATGTAATAAGTTTTCCTATTCAATAGGAAAATGTATTACTTTAAACTGCCCGGTCTGCAATGCTGTAGATGACATTTCCACACTTTCTATGGAGTGTACTCGGAACAATTCCATTTGAACAACCGTTCCAAACAAAAGAACAACAGGACTACAAGTTGGCTACTGTAACAACATTCTGACCGACTCTCGCTCAAACTCGGAGCCAGAATACATTATAATCTTGTAATTTAAAGAAGATAAATTATGTATAATTATTATATTGGACTAGTAATGTGCCTAAAGTGGCATGTTAGCTATAACAAAATTGAAATTAGAGCATTGAATTTTTCATTCAAACTTTTCTTTCATAAACATCTGTGATTAAAATGGGGCTTTTTAGCCCTCCAGTGACATCCTGTGTAGGTTGTATTGTGCATTTTCCTCTGTGACGATAACTCTGGATCAACCCAGCTCCTGTAAATATTGAAATCACACCCTCTTAAAATGACACGAAACTTAGCATTCAAACAGTATCACCATGCAAGTTGCCAGGTCCATCATATTGCAGGAAGCCATGCAGTACCAAAGACTTGCAACTCATGTGTATAGTAGTGTACGTATAAAGAGCCCCTTTAATTTTGAATTAATTCTCATCTACGCCTAGCCATCAATAGTGGTAAATTTAATGTTTCTAATAAACTGTGGTGCAGTTTAAATTAAGAAATTCTGAATTTATGACCAACATTAATAAAGAGAAGAAGATTTAAATCCTCTTATTTATTCTTTCAGGGTGGAATATATCCAACTAGTAGCTGACTACAAACCAGCTGTGAATCTTGGCCAAGGGTTCCCGGACTACCATGCCCCTGCACATGTCAGTAAGGGCCTCGCAGAATTATCTCTGGAAGACAATCCTCTCAACCATCAATATACCCGAGGCTTTGTGAGTGTTTACGTAACAAAGTATTACTGAAATAATATATTTTCTTATTGTTTTCAAACTCCTTTAAACTAAACTTTAAAGTAAATAAAGACTGTTTAAAGTATTTATGCTATAGATAGTTTAAATGATTTGTAATTTAGGGTTACACACCAGAAATTGGCCATGTTTTCCTGCAAGACTTACTTTTTGCACAAAATAATTATTAGATATAAGTATTACTTGTCTCAAAGTAATGAATTACCACTCAAACTTCCATGTTTCTCCTGCTTCTAAGTTCTCAAAATTCTAGTTGCTGTTGTTAAGACCAGGGATTCCCAAACTATTTTGGGCAAGAGACCATTTTTCCAAAATAAACTTGATACCTAGACCCCCATAGCCAAATTACTTTAAAAATCTTATCTCTTTTTTCCTATTCATACATAATACTTACCAATTTAAAAGCTTTGCGGTTGGTTATTAAATAGGTATATTGTTAAAATCTAAATATATATAACTCAAAGGTGACTGACTGACTGACTGACTGACATAGTGATCTATCAACGCACAGCCCAAACCACTGGATGGATCGGGCTGAAATTTGGCATGCAGGTAGATGTTATGACGTAGGCATCCGCTAAGAAAGGATTTTGATTAATTCTACCCCCAAGGGGATAAAATAGGGAATCAAAGTTTGTATGAAACTTTGTCAATTTTAAACCGATAGGGCTGAGACTTTGCATGCTTAAAGCTACTATGACGTAGGCATCTAGCGCGGGTGAAACCGCGGGCACAGCTAGTACATTCATATAACAAGTTGGTAAACGTAACACAACTTATACAGTATCTTAAAAGATTAAAATAAGAATTTTATTTGAATCTTTTAGGAATTATAATTTTTAGGGGTTGATTTTAAGACTTTGCCAATCCCCAAAATCTGTTTCCATTTATGTCGACCCCTGGGAAACCAATATCGATCCCTTGGGGTCGATATCAACCACTTTGGGAATCCCTGGTTTAGACCATGTGCAGGCATTATCTAGTTTTTACCATCAGGAGACCACCTTATTTGTATCATTTCATGTCATAAAAAACTTGTTGGCAGCTACTTCAAAAATAAATTCTGGTGATTAACATAATTAAGTCATCAAATTACGAAAGATTAAATATTTACACACAAATGTCCATAAAATTTGGAGTTTCAAAAACCATAAGCATGATGGCTAATCACTGAGTTAAATAGCAACTGCTATTTAGCTCAGTGATTGGTCTTTTCAAATTTCACAGGATTTAGATTCAAATCCCAACAATGAGTTAGATTTTTTGTAGAAAGAAAATGTTTGAAATAGTGTACTGGGTTATACACTTTAAGGTGTACTAAACTGAAAGGGTGTCATTTAACTCACTATTATAAACAACTTTTACAATCGACACAACTTTGATTTAGCGAAAAAACTATTGTTCTTTCGAAAAAATGTATGGATAGACAGTAATTTTTTTGCAATTTCAGAGATTTTCCCTAGTAAAAGTAAATAATATGGCAAATACAATGACCACCTTTTGACTTAACACACCCTAAGCATATACCCTTGTATAAAACATCATAAAATGTACTTTGTTTATAGAACCATGCTATGAATTGCCATATCTATTAATTTGCCAACCATTATCTTGTAAGTTCATAATAACGTCACCCTTATGGTTATCGTCACCCTTATGGTTATCGTCTTGAATAAGAGCAATCATAACTGATAAGAATACTTAGATAAATTATATGTAGAATGTCTGCCATGGTAATTAATTAACATGATTCAGCTAAATAAATATAGTCAATAGTTATATATATTGAGGTGACCTATTTGTATTTATTTCAGGGCCACCCCAGACTAGTGAAGGCCTTGTCAAATGTGTATTCACCATTAGTAGGAAAAGAAATAGACCCATTCAATGAAATTCTAGTCACTGTTGGAGCTTATCAGGCCTTGTACTCTGCTATTTTAGGTAAGGATGGGTTTCCTAGGTGGTAAATCTCCATAGAAGGTTACCAGGAAAGAACAAGCTCAAAAAAAATATTGAAGGTACAGCTAGTGGAATTACAAGGCCATTGAGACTAACCATCAGATGTCTATAAGTAATGAATGCCAAAGTAGCAATAATTTGGACTTAGTTTTATTACTCAGAGTTTTGGGTACCGCTGCAATGGTCATGAACATGTATTATATCTTAACATCATGAGAGAGTTTTATTTGTCTTATTACTTTTACATATAAAAAAAGTTACTTTATTACTTTTTTTGTGAAAGTGGTATGAAATAGTAATGAATCCTTCTATTCATACCGCTGACTTTTCAGTAGAATGAAACTTAGCATTCATCTGCAAATCACCATGTGAGTGCCGGGTCCATCGCGTTACAGTAACAAGAACCTGTGAAGTGCTTAGGACCTGTGACCCAGGTCCTACACTTGGTCATATTGGCCACACTTTGGCACACTTGGCCAGGTCATATTATGCATGCTTGCTAAACAACATAATATCATCATCATCAGCCGTATGACATCTACTGCTGGACATAGGCCTCCCCCAATTGTCGGACATAATATACATACATTCAAATTAAATAACACACACACACATTTTACAGTGTACAATTGTACATTGTTCAAAGTAAAAGATTATTAAATTACTAGTAATTTCATAATCAGTTTTTTTGTTGTTTTATAATATTTAAAAGTAAATATGATTTTTTTGATATTTTATTATATTGACAATATTTTTTATATTGACATGTGATGCTTACATATGAGTTGACCATAAATTCACTTTACATATATGCAGTAGAAGTGGCAGAGATAAAAATTCCAGCAAAATCTCTCTAAAATCTACTAAAAGATCTTGGCTTGCCGAGAACATATCAAATTTGGTTGGGTAGGAATGGAAACATGGGCAGTAAAGATGAGCTTTAATACATATGTGAAAGGGTCCCTCAAACCTACACCTGAGTACTAAGTACTGTCCTAGTTCCTGCAATGCAATGGACTCGGGACAGCACTGCAATACCATTGAATGCTAAGAAATCATTATTTTTAATCACATTGTATTAAATTGTTTCTATTATTTCACAGGTCACGTAGAAGAAGGAGATGAGGTCATAGTTATAGAACCATTCTATGACTGCTATGATTTCCAGATCAAATCTGCGGGTGGTATACCTAAGTTCATACCTCTCAGACCGGTAAGTCACTAATTTGTTCAGATTTAAGCTAGTCCCACAATGACGCACTTTGTGAAGAATTTAAGTAAATTGTAGCTACAGTTACTTGTTTATTATTGCATCACCATTAACTGCGGAAGTATTGGAAGGCAGTGTTTGAAGATGTATTTTTGAATCAAGCAGTGATTGCAATTATTCAAAGGAAACGGAGTAGACTATTTTTTATTTGATAGGTTAGAAAAAAGAATACCAATAAAGTTGAGACTCCCCTCTTTTTTGAAGTCGGTTAAAAAGTACGAGCACCGTCCTCGAATTCTCGGATGGATTCTGTGAAGTGTAATTTTAACCTCCAATTTAAAATGTTCTAATTAAAAACAACACAGACCCCGGAGTTCGTGGAATAGTTTTATAAATTAAAAAAAAAAAATAGGTATATTTTTAATTCATTTTAGAAATCTACTGGAGATAATATGACATCGGCTGACTGGGTGCTTTGCCCCGACGAACTAGCGTCCCTCTTCACCCCCCGCACCAAAATGATCATCCTTAACACGCCCAACAATCCTATAGGGAAAGTGTTTACAAGAGAAGAACTGACTATGATCGCTGACTTGTGCAAGAAATACAATGCTTTATGTCTCTCCGACGAAGTTTATGAATGGATGGTTTACAAACCCAAGGAGCATATACGGATTGGTAAGTTTTGCTTAAGACGGTGTTTCGTGCATGTATAAATTGAAGGATCAAATAAAAATCAATAATTTACTAGTTTCTATTTACTTGTTATATCTGAATGTCTATGATTAAATCCATACACTTCTATCTTTTTACTCAACTACGCGAAAAAGAGGGTGAAAACCCATTGATTCAGGCATTCTTGAGATCCAGTACCATTCCAAGCTAGGTGTGCATTACCTTCTTAAACCACATCGTCACTTAACATCAGGTGAGCTGTGGTCAAACACCTAGCATGTCAACAATAAAAAAAAGCCTTAGTAAAAGTTGTTCATAATGAGGAGTACAATGAACTTATAGGCTTAGTAAGCTGTAACCCTGTATGAAATTTGTCAGTAATAAAAAAGTTCACGTAATTTACAATCATATGAGAAGTGGCGTAAGAAGTGGGCGAGTTTTATATTTTACTAGCAGGACGCCCCGGGTTCGCACGGGTGCACTTTCGAAAAAATCAAAAAAATATACCTATATTGCTCCAATGGCACTTCAGAGCATCACGCTGGGGTAATCTAAAGATTGCCGGAAAGTTTCAACAAAATCGGTCACGCTGTTTTGGAGTTCAAAAGGAACACAACATACACAACGATTTTCATACACGTGTATAGCTTTGAAATTGATAAAATATTTAACGTTTCGGTCCCAGCGTCGTTGCCTGGCATGTGGGAGCGAACCATCACAATTGGCTCAGCTGGCAAGACGTTCTCGGTGACGGGCTGGAAGCTAGGCTGGGCGTACGGTCCCGCCAACCTGGTGAAGAACCTGCAGGTGGTGCACCAGAACTGCGTCTACACATGCGCTACGCCACTGCAGGTCAGAGAAATAAATAAATGTTGGAGGATATTTCATACAGCGACATCTAGCTACAAATTTAGCAAAGCTTATATTATGGGTCTTACACTTATATTATGGAACTTATACTTATATTATGGAACTTCACATATATAATGGAACTTCATTTATATTACGGAACTTACACTTATATTATGAAACTTATTAACTATTTATTATTACTTATTAACTTCTAAGTTTGTGTGATGCATTTTCCACCACATTGTCTCTTACCATTAGGCAAGTTGGTGAGCACACGCGCATTTATTTACGTTTAGTAATTGCCAATATGTACTAATAAAGGAAGCCAGTTCATTATCGACATTCAAAAGAAAACTTAAATCATTCTTAATCGAAAATACATAACTTATGATAGGACAAAAAAACTAGTTAATAAGTAGTAGTAGTGTTATAAGTTTAACGTCGATGTCTTTCTGTCTGTGTTTGTGTGTGTGTGTCTGTCTGTGGCATCGTAGCTCTCAAACGGATGGATCGATTTCGATGCGTTTTTTTTTCATTTGAAAGCCAGTTTCCTTGTGGTTGTCTTAGCAATGTCTGGTTAATTGCGTAAAGGGGTCTTTTAAATTTTTAATTTAATTACTTGTTACATCTGTACTTAGTAAATAAATAAATATAAATTTTAAAGCTACTGCTATATGAGGCAAGGCAATCCATATGTGTTAAATACTTTGGAAGGTATTAATGCATTTTTATCTAACGCTTATTTCAGGAAGCGGTGGCGCGCTCATTCGAGTACGAACTAGCAAGGCGCAACAGCCCCGAGTGCTACTTTACGGCCCTAGCGTCAGAGCTGCTGCCAAAAAGAGACTACCTGGTCAAAGTGCTACGGGATAACGGATTCAACCCCACCGTACCCGAGGCCGGATACTTTGTAGTCGCTGACTGGACTAAACTTGGTAAATACAAGCAGAACTTTAAAGATTATGACAGGGGTGTAAGCTTAGGCTGTACTGAGCTGGAAAGGAATCATTGTACTCAAAATTGTGAATAACATTTACTATGCACATAACTTTGAAATTGTACAAAAAATAGCTATTTGATAGAAAATGTCAGTCATTCTCGACAAAATGTCAATAACAATGACCTCCTGGTGACATAATATACTCCAGCTTATATATATACCCTTTAAAGATTCATAGGAGTTTTATGAAAAACCAGTTCCAGACTAGATGTGATAACCATCTTCAAGCACCAAAAACTGTATTTAAACATTACTCAAGCTAATTTAAATATTATTTTAAGTAGTTTACATCATCATTATCTTAGCTGTACGGCTCCAGTCTAGAAGTTAGTAGTGGCTCCGTCCACTGCTGGACATAGCCCTCCCCCAATGATTTCCATGAAAACTGGTTGGAAACGGATAGTTTACATCATAGATTTTTTCTTGTCACATAATTTAAAAAAATATGTAAATTGAGCTTTTAAGTTTAATTCAGATACATCACTATAATTTGTTACAAGTCATTAGTAATATGATTCGTTTTAGGTTTAAATGAATCCTTGTCCTTGTTGTAACCAAAACGACATATTAAACGCAGAACCAGATATTCTGCCGCCAAGCAGTAGCAAACATTACTGTGTTGCGGTTTCAAGGGTACTGCAGCTAACGAAATTACAGGGCTGTTGAGACTTACCATCGAAAGTCTCAAAGTAATGAGCGCCAAGGCAGCGATGCCCTGGACTTTGTTTTGTTACTCAAAGTTCTGTGTGTCGCTACAATGGTCATAGACATTATCTCCTATAGCAGATAGTCTCATTAATTTAACATAAAAAAATATATAATACCGAAAATACAAGTGTTTTTCCATTTCCCAGCGAGTAAAATCGACCTGTCATCGGAGCCCGATCCAAGCAAAGATTACAAGTTTACTAAGAAATTCGCAAAGGAATCAAGTGTTCTCACCATCCCGCCCACCGCCTTCTACTCGCAGCCGCACAAACATCTTGGGGAAGACTACGTTAGATTCTGCTATATTAAGGTACATTGTTCTATAGCTGTCCTTATCCTTCTGCTGAATCTTTCTGTGTAGGCATTGACTCTCAATATCTTGATTTCAAGGCAAACTGAGATCATAAATGCAAAAATTCGTTTATATTATATGTGAAAAAAAATATAGTTTTCGCTACACTGTCATAATTAATTAAAAATAAAAAGGAACTGTACAAAGAACCTAATCTAAAAAGCCACTTGAGGAGGGAAGTGTGGCCTGAATGCTGGCTGTCTGGCAATGCTGAGCAAAGTAGGTGCCAGCATTCTGGTCACTGACGTTTCCGTGGCAATGCTAAACTTTTGGCCAAAGTAGATGCCATAATTTTGATCAGTGACGCTTCCGTGGGAGTGATAAGTTTTTGACCAAAGTAGGTTCCTTCATTTTGGTCAGTGACGCTTCAGTGGCAGTTCTGAGCTTTTGGCCAAAGTAGGTGCCTTCATTTTGGTCAGTGACGCTTCAGTGGTGGTTCTGAGCTTTTGGCCAAAGTAGGTGCCATCATTCTGGTCACTGACGCCCCCATCAATCGCCAATGTTTACTTTACTTTTTAGTACGTTTATGTTTGGAAATAATAAGTACATATATAGAATGTAGATATTAGTGTTTTAATTTTATATGTAGTCTTATATTTATTTCTATTGTTTTGCAGAAAGACGAAAACCTGTTGTTGACTGAAAAACTGTTCAAAGAATGGCATGCGAAAAAAAACTAACACTGGGTACATCTGCAGTAAATATACAAACAATTTGTGATATAAGAAGATAATGACGTATTTTGTAAATAAGAACATGCTGTAATATTTATTTAATGCAATTGTACAAAATATTTATACTTACAACATATGCCATGTTATTTAGTTTTATTTAAATAAAATGATCTTTTTATGTATTAT
This sequence comes from Biston stratarius, assembly GCA_950106695.1. Lineage (NCBI taxonomy): Eukaryota > Metazoa > Arthropoda > Insecta > Lepidoptera > Geometridae > Biston > Biston stratarius. Next base: position 30,467,251 of record OX467109.1, read on the forward strand.
AGTGTTTTTTCTATACGTGCAATATTTAAAAAAATCTTGAATAATTTGTACCGCGAAGTTTTGCTGAACAAACAAAATCTTAGAAGAAGCGCCATCTATTGATTTGATGTTTCACTACTAGGAAGTAGCTAACGAAAAATTAAAATAGTCCGAAACATGGACAGGGTGTGGCGCCATCTAGAACCCCTATATGGTATTTTAAAATAGATATGTTACAGCGGCTAGTAAAATTACAGAAATGATAGACCTCTCTATCGTATTCAATATATCAAAGTAATGAAACTTGTTTGAGACTAGACTTTGGTTTTTTTATCAAAATTCTGAGATATATCAAGGGTTGGCGTTATATCTTACCATCATATGAGCGTCTTGTTCGCCTAGTTTATAATTAACTTACAATGTATGTTTATTGGTTTAAGTCAAATCTTGTAAGTTGAAGGACCACTTCCTCCTTCCCTACGAAGTTGCAAATTTGACACGTTTGTTCAGTTCTACCCCGGATTGGCAACAGGATAGACACGAAATTTTCTCTACACATTATTTTTTCTGCGCATATAAAAACGTTTTTTCTTGAAAATATTTTTCAATAATAACTTATTGGGTACATATTACCAAAAAAACTGCTATTAAAATGACTATAGGTAAGTCCTGCACTTCATAGTAATAACGAAACGAATTTATTGCTTTACGTCTTATATTCTTCCAAAAAGCTAAACTTTAATTTAGTCGGTGCCAAATTAAAATCACTTGTGATTTGAGACGTTCGGTCAGCGCACTATGGTCACCAGCGTACTTGGCGGATGGTTCACCTCTTCACGACGCGAAATCTCCGCGCAACCACCTCTTAGCATCCCTCGTGTCATTGCCGTAAGTCTTCCCAAATCTGAAGAAGAAAAGTATAAAATGTGCTTTTCTTAATTGAGTATTGGCATCAAAAGCTCAAGGACTAATTTTGGGTCGCTGCAGAGTTAGTCATTTTCGCATTGCATTTAGGTACGGCGAACGATACCTACCCTCTAATTCATTGATCGAAGACTACGAGAACAAGTAGAATGATCATCGGAGCCAAGACAAAATTTTCAAAAAAGCTTTCGTCGAGTTCTTCATACCAATATGTATGAAAATTGATCAACGCCTCTGGCGATCATAAAAGTAAACTGAAAAGAGAAGTGTTGTCATTTATTCATACATTTTAGTACTGAAAACTTGAGGATTTTAGGTAGATATTCTATAAAACTTCTGTTTTCCTACCACGGGTGAAAATATTCTTATAGATAGAAAGATGCTCGTACCTGAACGAGAGGTACGACGATGGGTACAACATGTTTAGATGAATAGAGTTTAGACCTACAAACAAAAATAACTACCTAAATAAGAGACTCGCCCAATAGTACATACCTACGGAATTCACCCTATTTCACGAACCTTTATAAGCTGTACTTGAACTTTATGCTATAGAAGAAATAGTAAATAGTAATCATACAATTTAATGCATCAGCAGCTTTTTCGGCCGACTAACCCGCCTAGCACGCGATCCGTTAAATCTTTTGACACGCGAATACAGTTATCGATATTCTAGCTTTGTCACAAACGACGGAAGACCATTTTGTCAATGGCGCGTGAGGGATATGACATGAGTTTCCTTCTTTCGACGATTTGGTTTCCAGTTCTTTCGTCGGGTATTATCAAAGATATGAAGGTCAGCATAGGTATAGTTTGTCTGTATAGGTGTTGTTAGGCTGTAGAAAATCAATTTGCAAAAATTTTGTAGTCGAAACTAAGTCGGATACTCTAACTGTAGTTTCGGCCACATCCGGTGGCCATCGCCAAGGAGTCAAACCAGAGTACCTACGAGTATCAACGCGCGTGCGACCTTGTCTTGCTTCGCACACAAACAATAGAGTCGGAGTAGCCGACGTAATTAAGCGTAAATAATCCCGCATAAGTAAAACAAAAGAATTATAACCACTTCATTTTCCATAGTACGTGAAGTATTTCGGAAACCTTAATACTAGTACTTAATAACTTAATACTACTTAGGGGTAATTCTAATTCTAGTACGGGCAAAGCTAATCCGAGGTATTATTATGGTAATAATTCAAATTTACGTATACTGACCGGAACATGCATCCAGGCACGTGTCCCGCGTAATTCGGCAGCATACCCACGTGCTTGTGGTAAATCTCCGTCGGGTTGATGGACATGGGAGGATCCGGCCTGCGAAGCGGGAACGGGGAAATCAGAGAAAGGTAGGTGTTTAACACATACGGACTTGAATCAACGAGAGGAAACGAGAATAAAATATATTAAATAAAGAAATAAATATTGTAGGACACATTACACACAGCGCCATCTGACCCCAAACTAAGCAGAGCTTGTGTGATGGAAGTCAGATAACTGATAGAATACATAAATACTTTTTTTTTTGTAAATACATACTTATAATACATACAGAACACTCAGACACAGAACAAACATTTGTTTATAGCAAACAAACATATGTCCGTGGCGGGAATAGAACCCACGCCCTACAGCTCAGGCACGCATACTCCCAATGAGCCAACAGGGCTGTCATTGTATTATTGTCTGTTCCTTTCTCTCATTAGTTCGCCGTGGTCTTACTAAACCAAATCAAACACGAACTTTGTTCGGAAACGTGATTAGATCATATAGGTGCATTGTCTTTTGATTAAAAATATGTGGTGTTTATTGCCATGTGCCAAATTATTCACACCAGTGTGGGCAAATGATATGTGGTGAAACATAACATTTCGTGTTTTTTTCCAAAATTCCGCAGAGGCTTCTAGTCTAGATATTCTAGAAAATGGACTGGACTAGACCGTGATTTGCTTTTCCGACTTATTGTACTTGACTTTAACATGAACAGTTTGAAAATATGGACCAATCGACACTGACAATGCACATAATGCCTTACCAAATATTAAAAAAAAAGAAACCAAACAACCATCGTACACAAAAACAGACGCCTAATGACACCTGTTGGCTCTAGATGGCACTGCGTGGAAGTGTAGTTAGACAGATATAACTGTCAGGGTTATTCCATCGTACGTAGCTACTTTCCTACCGTAAGTATTCAGGTATTCATATAGAACAGAATTCGTACAGAAGTAGGTACATATTCCGCTTTAAGCAAGTAAATTATTAAAAATATAAAATCCCTCCCCGACACAAAATCAAAAATAGCCAAGAACACTCCCGACTAAATCACCTTTCAAACAAAATCAAAATCGGTTCATCCGTTCGGGAGATACGATGCCACAGACAGACACACACACACATTTTGTGTTTCTGCGTCGGGGGTTAAAAACCACCCAGCAAAATATGTTCTATTCTATCCAGATAAAATAGTAACTGTTCTTTAGTTTGGGGCGAGCTTTTTTTCATTGTGATAATGTTTAAGGTATCCACCACACCGGCCAAATGCAGGTTGGCACACTTGACACATCTTCGAGAACATTAAAAGATTATAAATTAAAACTGAAACATGCTGCCATAATGAGTAGATGACATTCCTGCAATAAAGATATTATTAGAAATAAAACCAAGAGTCTCGCTAAGACATTGCACATTTATTTTTCGTCTTATGTATAGACAAGCATTTTGACCGTATACGATCTACCAACATGTACATATATTAGAATAAGTAGGCATAGGTACTTTGTTTATGGTAACCTGAAAGAGAACCTCAAAAGTTAATAAATAGTACTTATTAAAACTCCTATATACATAATGGTACCTATTTAAAAACGCTAGTTAAAATAAATGTACTTTTGACTTTTTAATTTATCTTTGCATGGGGGCCTTGTTCCCTTGATAGATCTTGATCATCTTTAGCTGATGGAACATTGATGCGCGTCTACAAACCCCTTATGATATGTATGTAGTAAAATATAGCATATTGTAAGGAATGCAACGAATATACGACAAAAAGTACTTATGCATAATTAATGCAATTAATATTTGTAAGATTAAACGACCCACAATAAAATGCATTTATCTACTGTTTACGTACGACGTTAATCTCATAAATTACAAAATTACATTAAAGAATTGTTAGACACGTTTTTTATATAAAAATAATGAGTCGAACGAAACGCTTTTTAACCCTTGACGCAAGAAGAGAGGTGTTATAAGTTTGACGTCGATGTCTGTCTGTCTGTGCGTGTGTGTGTCTGTGGCGCCGTAGCTCTCAAACGGATGGACCGATTTCGATGCGGTTTTTTTCATTTGAAAGCCAGTTTCCTTGCGGTGGTTCTTAGCTATGTTTAGTTAATTGCGTAGGATTTTTTTAAATTTTTAATTTAATTAATTGCTGTAAAAGATAACGCCTACCCATGACATAACAATAATGTAAAAACATCGATTTTTATGAAACTCACTTTATCCTTCTTGTACTGAAACTGAATGTAACAAAATATTTTCTGCTAAGACTCAACTTAGATAAAACTGTATATACAATGACGCTAGATGCTAACATAATTCATAATTAAATGTACTTTATTTATCTCATTTTAGACTTTGACAAATTTGTTCTAACAATCAATTCAGGTATGAATATGGTGGAAGTAGACCTTTTTTAATGGTTGATAGGCTTTGTGTATCTACTACAGCTCACGTGATGTTCAGTGACGATGTGGTCAAAGATGTTAAACACATCTAGTCTGAAATAGGAACTATCAAGTGAGACTACCTACACACGCTGTTAGGTGCGTGGCAGCAGATTTTCAACTTGAGGGTGGTAGCTAGCCAACCGAGTACTAGAAAGTACCCTACCACCATGCTATGGTTTTCTCGCGATGCTTTCCTTCACCGGCACCTCAGGTTAATTGTTTGGATTTAAACCCACACCCTACGACGTATTATCCGATCGCGTTAACCACTTAACAAATTATTTGTGCCAAAAAGAAGTAAGTTGAGCAGAAGCAACTTTTGTTGTTCTTAATATTACCATTACACTGAATTATTGCATGCAACAAAAACACAAAAAAATGTAACCACCCATAATTGACATGCTACATAATAAAACATGAGGCCACAACTACAATGCGATTATATTAAAAAAATCTTTCTGTAATCTTACATGAAACTTTATCTCATTCTAAGTAAAGAGAGAAATAAAAATATCATGTAATATTAACAACAGCAAGAATGTCATTGTTAGGCCCCAAAGTTACATTTTGTGTCGTTTATTTCAATCGAAAGCGACATGTTATTTGCTACTTTACAACACTTAAGAACCAGCATAATGTTGATGTGTTCGCTGCCTTGAACGTGATCACGACGCGTAGTTACGTGCCGTGATCATACATACGCGTGGTGATCTCGCAGCGTGGACCCATCGCGTGCAAAACAAACGTCGTGTAGCGAATACGTCTAAAGCATCACCTCCAGTACTATTTTAGTGTACGGCCATGCGCGTCGAAATGCATTATTAATAATTTACTATTTAGCAAATTCGCACTTTTTACAACCCCATATAATTATCACTTTTGCACTCTAATACACAGTAGTGTCTTCAATATACAGTGTATCTCTATTGCTCTTTCACACTGGAATATACAATCAAAGAACTGGAAAGAGAAATATAGTTGCCACGACGGTTGCTCCGACACTAATTTTTGAATAGGCAGTAAGGTATTGGCCATTAGAATGTCTGTACCAACAGAACGTTTCTTTTTGTTAGAGAAATTATATCTTTTTTTTTTATGGCTGACAGGCTAGGCGTTTGACCACAGCTCAACTGATGTTAAGTGACGGTGTGGTCGAAGATGGTTAAGCCCACCTAGCCTGGAATGGAACTGGCTCTCAAGTGAGGCTGCCGGAACACACCGTTAGATGCTTTGCGGCAGATTTTCAACTTGAGGGTGGTAGCTAGCCAGCTGAGTACTAGAAAGTACCCTACCACCACGCAAAATCTATTGCCTGATTGTGGGCTGTACCTTTACGGCGCGTGTGGCCCACGTTACGTACGCCACGTAGCGGCGAGTATTGATTTTCCAGAAACAAACGCGCGAGCAGTATGCTTCGTGCGATCACGCGGCGGCGTAACTACGCATCGTGATCATGCTCAAAGCAACGAACGCCCTAATTTCGTATATTATTACGCCCGTACATAAACTCGATTTCACGATTATACAAATTGCTACTCATCATTATTAGTACCAACGTAGCCTTAGACAAAATATCTCTTCAGTTTTGTACCAATATCCGTACAATTTATTTCTTACAAACATTCTAGATTCTTGCCTAGATTCGTTACTTCGTATAACATTGAGCATTGATTTCACACTTTAGATTGTCTTACCTTACACAATAACTGCAACTTTGGTCATATGCATCTAGAAAAAGCTATATCTAGACAAAACTCATGCATTCGATGATATTTTTGACAATAGATGCAAAAATGATATAAGTTTCATAGGATTGACCAGTTTTGTTTTGTTCAAACTGCTTACAAACATACAATCTTTGCCTCTTGATGATATACAAACTTTGCTATTCTGTCATAAGTGTCAAATTTTCCGCTTCGTCGTATACAAAATTTTTCACTTTGCACATTTTTACTGCCAGAGTGCATGGCCATTAACAACTTTTTCCGCTTAATCATAAACGAATACAAACCATATGATCACATTTAAAGTTTTCCGCTAGGTTTTATATTAGCTGCTGAACACTAGATATACACGAACTTTGCCAGTAGGTAATATACAAACATTTTCCACTTAGTAACATACACATACTAACAACTTAGCCAGTTGGCCATACACATATGAACTTTGCTACTTGAGTATCATAAAGAACATTTGCCGTTTCGTCATATCCATTTTTCTACTTAAAAACTTTGTGATAATAATATTATTATGCTTTTTCATATGCTTATTTATAGATCTGAATCTTTATTTTTTGCTAATTTTTAAATTTGAATTCAAATAAAAATGTCGCCCCCTGCTAATACATAAATACATTGCCACTTGGTCATATAAAAACTTTACCAATGCTTATTCATACAATACCTTGGCTGCAAAGGCATATTCGATCTTTACCCGCTGTATTTAGAGTAGCTTAGTCATATATGGTCCTTCGAGCTTATACCCAATCTTTGCATAATAATTCCTAGTGCCCACTCCTGATATGACCGCCATCTTGTCTGAAAAGTGTTCCTCGCGCGCTATACGCTCTGCTTCTTCCATTAGAAGCATTCCAAAGCCTTGGTGTTGGAATTTTGTTGGGTCGCGAGCGTTCACCTGGAAAAATATAATTATCGTAAAGAAAATGTACCTATGTGGTTTTGCAGAGAACTTTAATTACTGCAGAAAAACATAAGATTATTTTCCCATCGAATGTGAAAATGGACAATACCAGTTATTATATTGTGATTAGGATGATCAAGAATTATATCTCACCGGTACAACAGATCCATAAACATGCAGTTCCCTGACGATGCTGCACTGCTTGAAGTCGGCATTTGGCCCCGGCTTCAGTTCAGCTCGATAAGTGTCGGCGCCACACTTCCTCAACCGCAGCAGTCCCACTAAGATGTCCTGGTGAGGGTCCTCGTAAGCCAAGAACGTCTCCCAGCCACCATTAGCTACATAATCCCGTCTTACGAGCTCCACCTGAAATTATTTTCAATATTGAAATGCAAATCCTTAAGACAGCATGTATATAGTACATGTAGTATAGATGTATATAGTACTTATAGTTACAAGATTTATTACATATTTAGTATAAAAAAATGGTAGGGATTCAGATTCAGGATTTTTTTTCCACCACACCAAAACACAATTATAGGTACATATTATTATTAAACATTATTAGATTCTTTTGGGGTTATAGCTCACATGCTGAAGGGCGTGGGTTCAAACCCCACAATGAGCTTGAGCTGTCGGTGAAGGAAACATCGTGAGGAAACCGTAGCATGGTTGTAGGGTATACTTTCTAGTACCCTGCTGGTTAGCTACTACCTTGAAGTTAAAAGTCTGCCGGCATGCACCTAACGCATTCTCACTTGAGAGTCAGGTCCATTCCAGGCTAGGTGTGCTTTACCATCTTCGACAACATCGTCACTTAACATCAGGTGAGCTGTGGTCAAAAACCCAGCTTGTGAACCATAAAAAAATAGTATTGTACTTCTTGTGTTATTATCTAATAGTACTTCATAACTAGTCACAAATAAATTCAGCTACAAATAATGTCATGTGGTAGAAGATATAATTATGTGAGATATACATAATTTGTGTACAGTTGTTACTCCTGAATGTAACAACTTAATGAATTAGCATGAAATTTGTATTGAAGATGCCAATCTATCAAATAGGTTATGTGAATCTAAATATATATAACTCAAAGGTGACTGGACGGATCGGGCTGAAATTTGGCATGCAGGTAGATGTTATGACGTAGGCATCCGCTAAGAAAGGATTATGATTAATTCTACCCCAACAGGATAAAATAGGGGATGAAAGTTTGTATGAAACTTTCTCAATTTTAAAGGGCTGAGACTTTGCATGCATAAAGCTACTATGACGTAGGCATCTAGCGCGGGTGAAACCGCGGGGCACAGCTAGTCTTGTTATATAGCTTTATCCGACTCACCTCATAAGGTTTGACCTTATTGTGTATTTCCTGTATGCCCACCTCCCTAGTCCTGACATCACGGCAGTCAGTGCCAAGGTCAGCCATTCGGGAGAGAGCCAACTCTCTAAGATTACCATGCTCTACTCCTGATGATACAAGAGGCATTGGGATATCTCTCTGCACTCTGATAAAAAGAAAAATTTGTTTATTTTACTAATAGGTTTGAAGGGTACTGCGGCTAGCGAAATTACAGGGCTGTTTTGATTAACCATCGAAAATCTCAAAGTAACGACGCCCTGAACTTTCATTTTACTACTCAAAGTTCTGTGTATTGCTGCAATCCATCAGGAGAGCGTATTTTTCGTCTCTTTTTTTTTTAATGGCTGACAGGCTAGGTGTTTGACCACAGCTCACCTGATGTTAAGTGACGCTGTGGTCGAAGATGGTAAAGCACACCTAGCCTGGAATGAAACTGGCTCTCAAGTGAGGCTGCCGGAACACACTCTTGATGCTTGGCGGCAGATTTTCAACTTGAGGGTGGTAGCTAGCCAGCCGAGTACTAGAAAGTACCCTACCACCACGCAAACAAAACAAAAAGCTTGTCTAGTTTACAATGTAAAAAGTATCTAGGCCATAAACTATATATGCGCCAAATTTCATCCAAATTAGTTCAGTAGTTTTTGAGTGAAAGAGTAATCAAACATCCATCCAAACTTTCACATTTATAATATTAGTGGGTAAAAAATTATAATATTATTATTATTTTTCTATGAATTCATTTTCTAAGATCTAACGAATGGGCTGAGCAAATATCCAATGCTGGGCATCTGTTTTGATGGTATGGCAAAGGCGTTTTTTTATTCAACTACAACAAAAAAGTTTTGAAGGGAACAATCTGCATTGAACTGATAGAGAATGTTTAACTTCCAAAAAATTGACGAAAACCCAATAAAAATCTATGTAAATCAATACTTTGTGGGAACAAGCCATTCTGCTTTTATACCAATTCTTTCACACCTAAAAGAACCATGAAAAACCATAATACGAAAGAAAGAAAAACAATATACTCAGCTGCGAAATAAAATTAATCATGTCATTAAAAACTTGAATAAACCTCAATTTTATTTTTAACCTAAAATTTCGAAATTTCTGCAGACTAGTTGGGAAACCGTCTGCCTTCCAATCTGGAGATCCTGGGTTCGAATCCCATGCCACATATCTCTGCTTTTTCTAAGTTATTGCTGCTAACTTCAAACGGTGAAGAAAAAACATCGTGAGTAAACCTGCATGTTTATAAAAAAAGGTCTAGAAGTTGTGTGAAGTATGCCAACCTGCATTTGGCCAGTATGGTGGACTATGGCCTTACACTTCTCACAATGAGAAGAGTCCTACGGCCAGCAGTGAGGCAGTTTATAAAAGCAGGGCTAATTCGGAACCTCAATTTTAGGCTGTTAGACTAAAATTGATTCAAACCTTGACAATTTTCATACAGGACCGGAATGAAATACAGTAGACACATAAGTTCAGTAACAAACTATAGTAAACTAAAAATGATGGTAAAAGTCACACCTGTAAACTCTAGTCCATGGAGGCACTAGAGCTAATATCTTAGCGATCAGATCCACCAATGTAGATGGGGGGTAGCTCTTATACCGGCCAGTCTTCCACAACTCATAAAGCCCAGTTCCACGGATCACCAGTGTGGGGTATATCTTTAGACCATCAGCTCTGAATGCAGGGTTCTCAAAGAATTCCTTGAATTGTTCGACATCTCTCTCAAAATCAATATTTGGTAGATCTGGCATCATATGGGCTACAATCTGGAAACAATAATTAATATTGATATTAATATGAGAACCATATTCTTACAAAGCATGCTTCGAAAAGGTTTTGGCAATCCTTTAGATTGGATTCTTATTTCATATTATCTTATCCATATATTCTTATATCTTATGGGGGCTGTGTTTGGGGTGTTATGTGCATTTCCCCCTACCAGCATCTACCCGAACCAACCTAGCTTCTTGAAGTATTGGAGTGAGGCTCTAGGCTACTGGCATAGTAGTAGTTGTTTTATAAATCCAATGGACGTCCATTGGATTTATGGACCAGTCCATTGGATGGAATAAGAATAAACATCCAATCTACAGGATTATCAGCTTTCCGAAGCATGCTACATGCATGTTACAAATTTTAGTTATAGGTGACAGTCTGTTATTTTGACAGACTGTTATGTAACAGTGTGGTCAAAGAAGGTAAGCACACCTAGCCTAAAATGGAGCTGGCTCTAAAGTAAGACTCCTCAAACATACCTTTAGATGTTTGGTAGCAGATTTCCAACTTAAAGGTGGCCTCTAGCCAGCCAATTACTAGAAAGTACTCACAATGCTATGGTTTCCTCACATTTTCCTTTACCATCAGCTCAAGCTCATTGTTGGGGTTTAAGCCCATGCCTTTCAAATGTTATGCGACTACATCTGGTACCTACTAAGCTATCTTCACCACAATAGTTATTTTAGATGCACTTTTATGATTTGGTTTAGTGCTGGACTTTGAAAATATAGATGTATTATTGTTTTATTTATTTAGGAGATTATTTATGATTATGTTGGATATTTCAACTACAGTTTCGGTCACATATCATAATACAAAATGTGTCAAATCAACTTCTATACTTCACTCATTCACTTTCCATAGTAAAATATAGATGTTTAAAAAGTTTCCATCTCTGTTAATAGTTTTTCAAGTGTAAAAGTATGAGCAGAAAATCTTACATCAGAAAAAAATTATCCTATAGAGTAATTAACACTTTTCATTGTTTTAAAGTCATTAACATTTATTGCAAGAGCTTTGATCATGATTATGTTAGTCACATTCATAAAACTTTGATATTCGTTCCTTTCTTACCTTGTAGCCAGCATCTTTAGCTAGATTAAAATTCTCACACACTGCTTTAACTGTATGACCTCTGTTTGTATCTCTAGCAATATCTTCATACACTGATTGTACACCAATTTCTAACCTGAAATTGAAAAAAAAAAAATTTATAAAACTATCTTTATATGTATGTGAGTAGGTACATAAACAACCTCATTATTGGCACAACCAATCTTTTTCTTCCTTTAATCCTTTCCATCCTACCTTTTGCCTGGAAGAGATGGCCTTTAGCGATAAGGTCGCCAGTTGTTACACCTATTAATTAAGTTTATTTTCTTTTTCATTCATGCTGTATTATTTTTGGTATAGACAATAAAGTTTTAATCAAGCAATCAATCAATCTTTTAAATAAGATCATTGTAGTTTAAAAATTCATAGTGCTGGTAGTATTATTTAAAAAAAAAATACAAACCTTGTACAGCCATAGCTCAGCATGTCGCTCATATGCCTCTGCAGGCAGTAGTCAGGCCGTGTCTCAATAGTGATGCCTATGCACTTAGATTTGGCTTTTTCTGAGTACTTGACAGCTTCTGCCACATTGTTGGATGTGTGGCCAGATAGAGCATCATGAAGGTTCCTGAAATTAAGATCAAGTTGGTAAATCGTAGTCATTTTATTTGGAACTGGCATTGTTTACCAAGCTGCATATAACCTTATATAAGCTGAATATAATGTTCTGAATTTCTTATTCTCTCATTAATATTGACAATTAAAAGAAAAAAAAAAAAAAAAAAACAAAGTCCCGAGTAATCTATAGTAATTAAAAATGTTTAGTAATAATGAATAAATACTGAAGAACACTTGACACAGCACCATCTAGTCCCAAACTATACAAAGTTTGTGCAATGGAGTCCGATAACTGATATTGCCAGTCAAAGTAAAAAGATATCTCTTAGGGTGGTGTGCTTTGCTTTTAACTTTCAACCACATCATCACTGGCTACCACGAAAATTGACATTAATCAAAACTCAAAATTAACAAATGGGACCGTTAGTTTTTGCTATTCTAACTACTTAAAAGTGTATATATTGTCATAGATCAGAAAATTTTAAAAATTATTAGAAAATATAACCAACCTGATAAAATAGTCCCTATACTCCTCAGGCAGACTCATAAATGTTCCTCCCATAACAATAAACTCCACCTTATCTACACTATGACCCAGCTGCTTCAACTGCTCTACTCTATGTCGGGTCTGCAAGTATGGGTTGTACCGAGCTCTGATGGCTCTCATGGACGTTGGTTCATAGCCTGTATAGCTCTGGGTAGAGTACTCGAAGTCAGAATCTGGCCCTCCAGGGCAGTACACGCAAATGTTGCCAGTAAAGTTGATGTGCGGACACCTGTGGGGCTTACACATAACTGCAACAACAGCAATTCCTGACGCCGTACGAATTGGCTTAGCCTTTAATTTGGGTAAAAGAATCTTCCTCGCATCACTAGGCACTGCTGCAATGATATCCACGAGCCGTGGCGACGTCGACAGCCCGTACTTAGAAGAAATCCGCGTTTTCATCTTGTTGAGGTTAACATCTTTCCCTTGGCGATGCGCGAGGAGCAACTCTTGTATGATCTCGGATATGACCATCACCATTTTCTCCTCTTTGGAGAGATTCGGCAGAATTTTCTTTTTCGGCATTTTGTACGACTTTTCAGTGATTTTTGAGAAAATAAACACTGCGCATGCACTACGTTTTGGAATTTGACAATGACAGTTATTAGATGTCATCAGCTGCACATTATCGATTTTTTTTTAAATATTTATGGTCTGTGCACATTATGTATCGATTTTTGAAAATAATATTGCCATTTGTGAAATTTTACGTTTAATAGATGTTTTTATTTATTTTTGTTTATAGAAAAAATAAAAATGTATATTAATGAAAATGTCTGGACTATCAAGTACTACATAATATTAATTATTAATTACTAGGTAACTAACTTTTACGTGCTAGATTGTGCTTACTTGACTACATTCACTGGTGCCCATTCTGTGCTCTGTCTTCTTCTATAATTCGAAGAGAAGTCACATAGTGCCGAGTTCGTAAGCTTCTTCGAAGATTCTCCAAAACGTTGGAAGCCGTACGGAACATGGCCAGCAAAACCTGTAGAGATGAGAAATCTTAATTTTAATTATGTAATGTATCTTTTCTATTATTATTAATTCTACCTAATTAAAAGGTTATATTTATCTGACCTTATTATATTAAATTACCATTTAATTACTAAAATGGAACTAGAACTTACGAATTGACTGAGACGGGTTAAATCCCCATATTTGGTTTCGTACAAAAGAACTATGTATTTTTGCGTAAGACATTAGTTTAAAATCGTATTATCCTATCTTATTAATATAAAATAAAAATCTCAAATTGACCCAAAATAAACAAATAAAAAATGACAAACACGTCGAACCAGAAAAAAATTTTTACACCAAAAAGTTTGCAGTTCTACAATAAGGTTTTAGTATGAAGAACCTTGTTATACTTTTTAGCATCTCGCGTCCCGACTTATTGCTCTCACCTTTCTTGACATACTTCTCAGGTTCATCATTATCCATGAAGAAGGGGCTGACGGAGTGCGTCGCTGGTGAAAGTTTAGGTTCGTCCATTGGTACGTCTCGCAAAATGCCCGCGCATTCTGGCCTGACCATAATCAGTGGCAGCTTAAATTCGGCTGTCGCAGACTGGAGAATAATAAAATATAGTTTAGTTCCACCAATTCTTTTCACCTCGATATTTTTTTTTTTATAATCTTTACAATCATATCTTTTTCACGAGATATTCGTCATTCATTCATTCTTCTTTCTTCACACTTCTCCATTCCATCATTATAAGGTTTCTGAGTTCTTTCAACCCATGGTCAAGAACTCTTCCAAGTCCTCATTTCCTCGCTCGGCACTTTATCATTTCTTTTCCGTACTTTCGCTTCTTCAATCATTCTTCACCACAGATCACTGTACTTCACACTTCAAAGGGAACTTACGAATCTGTCGAGCAAATCCCAAGGTTGTCCCTTGCCAGCTTGCAGGTCTACCACTCTTTCCAATTGATTTCGTGCAGCTCTTTGGTTGAGCTGCACCTTCTGGAATTCGGATAGGGCTTCTGTTGCTGCTACAGTATATCTTTGGCCGAAATGCGCGTTCAATTTTGGTAGAAATCCTGATGTGGTCAAAAATGCGTTTGAACTCCATAACTACCTATACGGTAGTAACTAAAGTAGTTATAGTTAATTGACTTAATAATAACAGTTAAAATAACAAACATAGAAAATACCTACCAAGGCTACTGATAATAGTAGCCTAGCTTTTATGGGCTCACTTTTAATTTTCTCTTCATTGGTATCTGACTACGTGTACGTATATGTAGGTAAACGAAAAAGACGTACTTAATTGAACTAATGTTATTGGTTGTAGTTTTTTATATGTTTGACAAGTTATGTGTTTGACCACTAAAAATTTGCTAAATAGGTACCTATTTTTATTTTTATTCTTAAATAAGATAAGACATTTAAGGACATAGAATATAAACAAACCTCGTGTGAAATGTCGAAACACTGGATTTTCAGATGAATCAACGTCGTGATCTGGACGCTGAGTCACTATAGGTACAGACCGGTTCCACACATACCACAATTTCCTGAGCCTTAATGTATGGATAGTGTCGAAACTGTATTGTATGAGTAAGCTAGAAATCCTTGAGCAGCCAAGATGACCTTACCTCCTTGGACTTGACGTTGTTAAGTCTAAGAAAGCGTCTCATTTCTTTTTCTTCTCGTTTTTTAAATGTCAAATTGGAGAGATGAACGAAATACTCTCATGATGGTAAGTGATAACGCCTGTCATAGCCGTTGCAGCGAAACCCAGAACTTTGTGTGACAAAATAAAGTCCAGGGCGTCGTTGCTTTGGCGCACATTCTTGTGAGACATAACGGTAGAATATCTGATAAGAATTGGTACCTCTTGCCGGAAGATCTACCATCTAGTAAATTGGTATGAAAGTTTGCATGGTTCTCCTGTCTACAACACGTCCTCTCCGATGGTTATCGGTTCGGTAGTAGCGTTCAACTCAGGAAAGAAGTCCCGTGAAGATTAAGGGAACCAAATTTAATAGATAAGTTATCAAAAGGTTTTTTTCTAAAAGCTATGAAAAGTTTTGTTCGTGTGCAGAGATTTAGTACTTATTAATGTTGTGTTTGCTTACCTTCGTAGCCAGGTATCATGGGATGTTTGTAAACTGGATCTCCATTGCGAAACCTGGCATTAACTGTGTCTATGTCCGTTTGAGCCGGACGGAATATCTGCCAAAAATCAATAGAAGAGTTAGTGAAATATATCTTATCTTTGTTGATATTAATGGGTGGAGTGGCCACAGATTGCTAAAGGTTATATTTCGGTGATTTCCCCTTTTAATCAACTATGCCCTATAGAACTTGGTTCCACCTGCCTCTTTCTATTATCGAACTGTTGGACTAAGTCAAGTTTCATCCGAAGGTGTACGTACGTACGCAGCTACCCAAAAAGCGTTCCTGCTCCACGTTGTTTATTCGTACAGCGCGAGGTTGTCCTAGAAGTATAGAGTGGCTTATAATCTAAAATACTTAAATTATTTCCTTCTTGTTAAGCGTCCTCCATACTAAACCGCACATGCTTAATATCTGGTAGGGAGTTAGAATCTATCAGGCAAACAGAAGTTGAAACAAGCTACCTGGTTCTTTTTTTCTTAGGGATATAATACTCTACATAAGTCTTTTTTCTAAGTCTGTGTATACTTTATCTTTCGCCACATCGCTTACCAACGGGCAAGTTGGTAGTCAGACGTGGATTTCTTCGCCAAAAAAGATCATCTATACGCACGCTTGAAGAAAATGACAAAAAAGAAGTAGTCAGGTAACCTGGAAATCATCAGCAGTTCTGTCCGAGAGCACGAGCCGCTCCGAGTGCAGCACAGCGGGGTCCAGGAGGATCTTGTGCGTGGTCGAGCCATACGTGTCACCGATACGGTACTTGTACTCTGGACAGTGGCCTGTGTAGCTGTACATACAAGATATAGAGAGTAATATTAAAAAAATATTGCTTTATAAGGACCACAATTTTGCAGTCTTTATAGTTGACATATTTTATTGACAACCTTTACGAACCCCTAAACCGTGTTTTTTTAGGTGTTCCCCAATGTAATGCTATATAATTTGGGTGCCTTCAAATCGCGGGTGAATGGATTTCTCCTAGGCAAACATTTCCATTATAGACCACGTCTTTAGCATCATCAGGTGAAATGACGGTCAAACGTAATTCACAGAACGTCTCGTTCATCTCATTTTAAAAAAGTTGCGAGTGCTAACCAAAATAGTGCACGACTTATCAATATGGTCCTACTATTCTGTGTATATTATACCTACAGGGTTATAAGCTTATGATGTTATACTAAGACGAAAGTGAGTCATTATACTATGGGTACAAAATTAAAATCCTGAAAAAAAATCAGTTCTTTCATAGATGAATGCCAATCATCCTGGACAATTTATGCAACAGATTTTTGCTATGACCTCACACCCCAAGCTAATCCCTTGTATAGGCTATATAATGTCACCACCACAGTTACGTGAGTGTTGGATATCAATTTACCCGCAAACGGCCTAGCTCAGATATGTGCAACATAACGTGACTTCTGGGAGGCTTCGACGACCTACATACATAATTATATTGAATGTAAGTAATATCTATTTGCACCTCCATGGGTAAGTAAGTAAATCTGCATGGCGGTTCTATATTTTTTTTGTTATTCTTATGTATTCTGTTGTTGTTGGTATGTAGATTAGTTTTACTACAAGGGTTTGAGGAGGTTTTTGGTGGGAAAGCGGAAAGAGTCGTGTCACCCCGTTGTATTTTTTTTCCAAAACTAGTGTTTTTTCGAGTGTTTATGTATAAAAATAGTGGTGTTCATAAAGTGCCGAATTACAAGCGCGAGTGTGGGAAAGTGATATAATGCGGTGAAACATGACTTTTCGTGTTGCTTCCAAAACTCCAACGAAGCTTATATTAAAGTCGCCACTGCTTTACTAAAGCATGACTAGATTTGACAGGCACAGACTGGACTTGACAAAGACTGGAGTTTGAATATAAAGATAAAGAAGCTGAAAACTGAAGACTTAAAATAAAAAACAGAAACATTGAAACTAGCAGAATGTACAGAGTGCAATGCCAAAAAGAAAGAGAAAAAAATACTACAAGGGTTCAACGGAAGACCAGCGCTGGTCATAACGCTATTATGCTGAGTTGAGCCCCTATTTTGTTTCTCGACTCCATGACCAAGGTATAAAGATCAATCTACTGAATCGATTATGAAATTTTTATGGGAACCATTCTGAAAGATTTTCTTTCAAATTTCAAGGAATTATATTTTCCATCATCAGCTCAGCAACTTGAGATGATTAGTACCAGACAATACTTGTATAGTTTTTAGAAAAAAATATAAATTATGCGTCCCTATAAAATTTGAAAGTTGCCCTCGATTTTTCTGAGATCCCATCACTAGATTTTGACTTGGTGCCAATGGGACCAGCTGGAAAGTATACCCTTTCAAACAAAAAAAAAAAATACTCGAATCGGTCCAGGCGCCTTCGAGTAATTGGGGAACATACCTACATAAAAAAGATTTCGACGAATTGAGAGCCTTCTCTTTTTTTCAAAGTCGGTTAAAAAGGAAATACTTTCATAAAACTATACCTAGATATATATTATGTTGGTAAAAGCATGGGTAACTTCCGTGAAAGGGATTTGCATTTTTTTATTCTGATAATATTTAACCTCCACGTAATCCGAAGTCCGTGCCTTCTCATAAATTTTGACATTTGGCTAACTGGTACGTATTTATGATAGGACTACAGATTTTAGATAGGATTAGTGTAATACCCTTTACATCTGCTTCTAGAAATCATTGTCGGCTTCTTTGTTTTATATGAACTACAATTCAGGCGTTTAAAAGCTAGAATGAATTGATTTCTTCTAGATCAACGTGACCCATCCTCAGCCGCTCCATCGCTTTCCATCAGGTAAGTTGGTGGCCATATGTAGATCTATTTCAGCTGTCAGTTCTGTTCGCTCATTGGTAGTACATCTGCTTTAAGATTTGTAGGGTGTGAGTTCAATTCCCACTCAGGACAAACATTTTATTGTATAAATTAATGTTTTTCTGTGTCTAGGTGTTCTGTATATATTTACAAAAAAGTGTATATTCTATCAGTTATCTGACTTCCATAGTACAAACTTTGTTTAGTTTGGTGTCAGGAAGCGTGATATTTTTTTTATTGTAATATTTAAAATAAAAAACTACACTGTATGTTATCAAACACCTAGCCAGTACCCCGAAAAAAACTAATCATCACCACCTTAATCACATCACTTTTCACGCCAATATTATCATCACATCACACTAATAATTTGACAAATTTTAATGTAATTGTAATAATTTTTTAATATTTTTTCTAATGAAATAATTTGACATGATGTACTAAATTTTAATTTATATAAGAATTGAATTTGCACACCGTAATGGTTGACAATAGACTCAAACAATTATTTAAAGACCTTTTTATAACGTTGTCATGCAATTAAAACCTTTGACTTTGACTAAAGTGTCGACTACTACCTGCGCACTACAGTTATATCTGCATTTTTAGTGAACAGTAGTGTATGTGTTAATTCAGAATAAGAGCTATTTGGATTCCAAATCAATTTTTTTACCTCTTAAGTTAATTATATCCATACTAAGACTGCATGGAAGAGATCAACTATAAGCGATAAGGCCGCGATAAGAGCAATCTATCTTCCATTCAAGTCGGTTAAACCGTTACAGCGTAAATAAGTAACAAACATAGAAACTTTCACATTTATAATATTACTGTGTCTTACTATCGCAAACTAAAACTCAAATACCGTAGTAGATGTATAGGTGAATCTTAAAAAAGGTTAACAACTAACATACCCTGGGATGTAATGAGGCTGAGCAATGCTGACCAAATCCAAAGCCATGACTATTTAGTTATTGTTTTAAATATCAAAACATAATTTTAAATTGAGCCGGAATAAATGTTAAATTTTTGAAGACCGTTCACATTTGTGATATGTTTGTAAATTTTGCTTGACGTACGATAATTCTATTGACTATTTAGTGGCATTTAGAGCTGTCTCAATGTATAAAAAAGTTATAAAATTAAATAGTTTATAGAAGTCTAATAAAACCTTTTTTCATAACAAACCGTGTCGTTTTTTATGAAAATCATCTAAGTACTATATTCTGGCAATCCCACACAACCCGTGCAACAAAATATTATTTGGAGATTTAGCAAAGGAACGTTTTAGAACGAGTCGTGTCTTCAGATTGCATTTTTTTTCTAAAACTTGTGTTTTTCGAGCAATAAAATAGTGATATATCATTCATAAAGAGCCGAATTACATTCGCGAATGTGGGAAAGTGAAATAAAGTGCTGAAACAATTACTTTTCAGCCAAGGAATGGAGAGATATACTCCAGATCTTTTCAAAGTCAGGGTGAATTATATAAATACCTACAAATATTTTATTGATAACACCAAATTTACAAGTCAATATATTATAATAGGTATCGTCTAAGTCTGCATGCTTCATCTTCGACCATATCATCACTTACCATCAGGCGAGTTAGTGGTCAAACGACGACTTATCGGTATTTAAAAAATAAAATAAGGATATATACTTGCACAAATAAGTAGTACTCACTCATTTGAACGTATAGATGTATCAAAACATAATCAAATCAATATTTTTTCTAATTCGTTTTTTTAGTCGAAAACACTAACAAAACTGTAGGTTTTACAGTTTTTTTTATGTTAGTTTGCTGTTTTTCTCTTTTAAGAAGGGTTGGCAGTGCTGGTGGGATTATAACACTATTTTTTTAGAGGTAAACGCACAATTATTAAACTCTTTGGAACCTTACTTTGGGTTGTGATAAATTCGTTCATTTAGAATCAGCCTGACAACTCGCTCTTCTCTCAACGCAGTCACCGTGTGCAACTGTTCACTCACGTCACACACGCAGCAGTTCATTCATTCCACCGCCATATTGAATCTAACCGTCGAAGGAGATGGGCGCGTACGCCCAGCGTACGCTTTGCGTAGTGACAGCTTCGCGATAAAAATACAAACTTTTAAAGTCTCGTGTTTCACCGTGTGCGAAATACAAGAAAAATGTGACACGAACTGTGCAGTGAATCCACCTAAAAAGCATTTATACAACAAATTTTAACAAATCGGGAAATCGAAATGCATGCATTCCACCAAGACTGTTGAACTTTTATTTTTTTTACGTCGAGGTGTACATTTTGATTGTTATCAAGCGTTTTTATTTATTACTCACTTTCTTAGCAGACTATGGAACTGTAGATGATTTGAAAGAATTGCTGTACGATTGTGACTGTGTTATCAGAGTTAGCATTATCACTGATTGACGAGGATTGCCGAAACATTCAAGGTAAAAAGATAATTTCTACTATTTGTTTATTTTCCGACAACATGTTTACATGTCCCTCATTTTGTATCTCTCACAGCTGTTTAATTAAAATTTATAATCTAACTATGTATTTACTTACATACATAAAGTGCTAGAAAACGGAATCTTTTCCGTAATTGACATAATAATTAATTAAGTAATTGTGTTCACAATTTGCGATAATACCTATCTTTAGTTTTCCCTTTAACCTTTTAAAATGTTTATGGAACATGGCAAAGTTAAACAAGTTTTGTTACAAACTATCCAATTGAATAAATAAAGTCTGTTATTAAAAAATATTCGAAATTTACAATTTAAAGACACTTTGTAATCTTCACTATTTACAATTGCGTGAAGTTGCAATGGCGTTCTAGATCAACTTACTTCCCACTAGGCAAAATAACATTTCTTCCATAATCAAAATACTTTAAAAAAAAAAAAAATTCAAAGAACAGATTTAAAAAAAAAAAACAAATATAATTTTTACTTGTATTAAGCTTCCTTAGTAAAAAGGTGTAGGTACATGTCTTGGTCACTCTTGGTCCTTCCCCAATAAAAGATAGCCATGCCGTCAAACAATGAAACAAGGCACCCATTCAGACCAAGTAAAGCGTTTCAAAGGAATCCAGTTTGGTGACTGTGTGGAACAAAACCTCGACGACGTCCCACCGCGTCCGTTTTTCAAACATTAAAAACCTTCTATACCTACTACTTTAACCTTAAAGTCAGAAGCAGAAGGCTCTCAAATGAATAATCGAACAAACGTAATACTCAATAACTCAAGAGTAATCGAACCTTTTTTCACTTGTTTATTTTACACATGCATACATACTCATGCCTTTTCCCCGCAGGCAGAAACTAGGTATGTATATATATTCTGGCAAACATTTTACTCTTCTACTCGTACTACTCCATTAGCGTTTTTTGTTTTATTACACATTTAATGGATGACAAAATATACACAATTATTTACCCAACCAGATGCTTAAATATATCTATTTATTTCACCAGCGACACTAATTATGTTTAAGTTTGAAATTAACCGACAGCTATCGGTTAATTTCAAACTTAGACATAATAATATTCGGCGAAACCGTAAATTACGACAATGTGACTCGCATTGACTCGATTTATCGCAAGAGCCGGTTTTTTTTTCCTATGAAAATAAAGCACAGTGTCGTGCGGAAAGCACCGCGATGTCTTTGGAGATGTATAGACGGACGTATTCGAAGGACCGGTTTGTAGGAAGTATGTTCGTCAGTTCGCGAGGTAGTCGAAAAAGAAGAGCCGAGGTGATTCGAGGCCGTACGGTAACCCAATTGGGACCAGTCGCAGGTACGCTTTTGTAGTACACTTTCTCCAGTGCGTGACGCAGACAGGCGCATACATTTCTCTGTGCAGACACAGAGATAGTGCTCATGACAAGAAGATGGAGATAGATAATGTTACATCAACCAAAAGAGAATAAACTAAAGATAAGTAAAATCATATCGAAAATCAAAACTATGAAATAAGAAGCAAAATCCATCGTCTCAACGAACACTGTCGCAATTTCGATGGTAAACCTGGCAACCACATTCCAAAGTATACAATTTCTATCATCTCTGCAAACCAGTCAAGCAAAACTGTATCGACAGATCCAGTCACATTAAATTAGACATCCACTGTACATAATTATGTAGATTGTAGACACAGACAGGTGCACGGTTTCAGAACTTGATGCGAAAGCTAGTTAAACGATATGTGATTTTGAATGATTTGCAAAACCTGCACTTTCTCTGGAAAGGAGGGCGCAGATCAAAATCAAAATTGTCGAGGTGTGCCATCAATTAACCATAAAATATATGGTTACAACTGAATACTCGATTGCTAAATAGAAAATTATATTTGGAGATATTTATTCGGTTACCGGATTGTAAACGTTTGAAGCCACCTGAGATCATTGATCTATGCTTATCACGATTAAAAAAGTTTCAAATAGAAACATAATTAAGTATTTCAAGTTTTCAACTTCCAAGTTTATTAACTCCGGCAGACAGCGAACATCTTAATTTGGGTTTCGAGCACAACATTCTAGTCCACACGGTTGACGAGTATCCACAAAGATTCTGTTCATATCATTAACCTCTAAACCACAGTCAAAATATTCTTTTACCCAGAAAACCACTAAGAAAATGTGTCTACGAAATTATGCTCGCCTTGAGGCACTTCAGATTATATCCTGAGATCATTGGAGGCGCTAATAATGAGAACCACATAAAAACTAGTCCAGCAGGTGCAGATACAATTGGATACATGAAACAATTTGTGCTTATTAAATTGCCAACTCAAGTCCAGAACCGCAAAGCAATCAAAAAACAATTTGCCAATCGACTTAGAACGACGCAAAACACAAAATAGTTTCGAAATTCGACACGATTCGTTAAGAAACTATAAATCGATGAAGGTGACGACAACCTGACATCACTGCTTCATAATGCAGAGAAAAAAATTGAAGAATCCATCAAAAACAACTATTATCTCAGCACTTACTCATTTATGATGAACACAGTAACTGCTTTAGTTTACAATAAATCAAATAATGCTTACTTTTGTTTATTTATCGTTCGCTAACACTTTTGTTTTTCATGAGTTCATTAACATCATGACACATTAGTCTTAACAAAAAACCTTAACAATAGATTAATAGATAGACATTATTCCCATGACTTATCTTTGACTTTAAAATGATAATGGCTGCACCTCACACATTATGTCATCTGTTAATCCTATGAATGCCCGTTTGTTTCCAAGTGTGAATATTATCTCTACCTTTAAAAAAGTCCATTGTTATTCTGAATGAGTAGACGGGAAACAAAGCAATATAGTCTTGTTCCTACGTGTTTCATTCTATTGTAACTTTATTATTCAAAATTCCAGGAAGTATGTCATTTAAAATACTTGTGGTATTTCTCACTTATTTATCTTCGGGAATGTGATCTTATGATTGAATAATCTTAGCAAAAACTTGGATAGCCAATCAGCGTTTAGCCCGTTGATGTGTCTGTTTTTTTGTGCATGGTTGATTTGCAAGGTGCCAAGCTTCTGCATGACTTGCTAACTCGGAGATATTTAATTTCCTTGTACCCACAAAATGATCAGTACCTAGTTTAGCTATTATAGCTCTTAACACTTCTCATAGTCTTTGCCTTCGAACGTGTTGTGAGTCATCCACCAACGTTTACAAGATTCGAGCTTCTTTTGTGTCTATTGTGTTTTTTACTGTTACACTGGTTTTAATCTCTAGGAACACCTATTTACAAAAATATTTTTCAATTTCCTGATTTACATATTCATTAGAACATTGTATTTTCATGCAACGATTCTTTTACAATTTTGTATGCGCAATAATCACATGGTTTTAAATTTCAACTGTGTT
The DNA here is from genome assembly GCA_950106695.1 of Biston stratarius. Classification (NCBI taxonomy): domain Eukaryota; kingdom Metazoa; phylum Arthropoda; class Insecta; order Lepidoptera; family Geometridae; genus Biston; species Biston stratarius. Next base: position 30,491,724 of record OX467109.1, read on the forward strand.
CTATGTTTCACACAGTTTCAATATGTTTCATTCATCGATTTAGAATAATTTAGATGCTTTGTGTTTCTCTTTAGTTTGAATATAGTTATTATTCGAAGTGTTTCTTCGTAACTGTAGAGTGCAATTAAAGCCAGTGTTGCCTTCACAGCCTTGTTTAAATAAAACATGAATATTTCCATTGCCCTTTCGAATTTCAAGCTGTTTACATTGGTTTTAGTAAACTATATATTGTATTCTCGTGTGTAAATAATGTATTTATACACATAGCCTTGTTATCAAGTTCATTATACATATATACCAAACCAAATATACAAAAAAAAAAAAAACAAAAAAAAAAAACGTAGAAAAATAAATCATAAATAGACAAACTTAACTAATCAGGTAGGTATGTAATTTGTTGACGACCAGTCTTGTTCTAGCTAGCTAGAAATAAAACTATAACTCGCACATGATATTTCAAAATATTGATTTTAATTATGCTTCTGATACTCTGAGGTTGTTTAGGTATTTGATAATCGTATGTCATCGAAATTGTTATTTTCTTGTGTGGTCAAACATCTACTAAAAATGTCTTTCACCGCAGTCTTTCAATTTAAATTTGCATGCATCATCAATACATCACCATAATTAATAAGATTACGTAAAACTAGTCCAGTCCAGTCTTCTTGTTGTAATGCGTTAGCGAATAAAACACATGTTTGGCAGATGGTACCAATTAAAAAGATTGATTTGAAAAGAAAGCTTTTAGGGGTATTGAGTAACCGATTTACATCGTTATGTAAGATATGATAAATTACTTTAAGGCCAATATCCTCTTTTAATGTGATATTATGATCGTAAAAAAATATTTATACTTAATACTTATAAATACAAGAGTACATAGTGGAATACAAATTTAGGTGCAACATCTATCAGCTTCTTTACATTAAAAATAAACACTTATTACAAACATTTATGTGGTTTTCCGCACAAATGTAAACCGCGGGTCGTCTATAGACAGCTCTGCCTCTGTCTGAACTTCTTATTGCGATATCTGTTAGGCGCTCACGAAAGAGCTATGTAATTGCGAACCTTATTCCGTACGCATACGATATATGGTCGCTTAGCTATTTTGTGAGAGTCTACCAGGTATCGCTATAATCAGCTCAGAGTACGAGGGCTGCTCTATACAGCTGAGTATCAGTAGAAGATCGTGTGTCCCCGTCCCCAACATTGAAACGGTCACCATAAACGGAATCGAAATTGTCATCGCTGTCTGTAGGGACCACAGACAACCCAACCTATTGGATCGTCTGTGGTAGGGACGCAGTGTCTTTGCTGACAGTGGCGTATTCCATAGCTTGTTCGCCAGTTAGCCACCGTCAGTTGTCCCATAGGCTTAGAGTGCACTCGCTTACAACTTTGTAACCTATACGTAATCAATTAGAAATGACCAGGAATATAGATTTTCATTGTCTACCACATCCGACCGTCAAAAGAACACGTACAAAGTTTGGGGGTTGACGATCTTTTTTTATGGAAAAGTAATGAGACGAACGATATGCTGTCCTGATGGTAAGAGATAACACCTATCAATGATCATTGCAGCAGAATACACAGGACTTTGAGTAGCAAACCAAGAAAACAAATTTCAGGGCATCACTGCTTTGGCCCTCATTACTTTGAGACTTACGATGGTTAGTCGCAATAACTCTGTAATTTCGCTAGCTGCAGTATCCTTCAAATAGGAACACGGTAATGTTTGCTGCTTGGCGGCAGAATATCTGGTACTGCGGTGGTACCTACCAAGACGACATCCTAATCTACCACCAACTAAAATCTTATCTAGACGATGTCAGCGAAATACTTCTTTATTAGTATCTACTTCTTTATACTAAATTCTGTAACATTGAACTTCATCTGCTAACAAATTTAATATCAGACTAGCTAATCCGATCGAGCAAAGTTCGTTTCGCAAGACTGAATCGTGATCGATCGTGAAAGAATCGTGATCGAGTAGATGGGAGGCGCTGAGATAGGCACGTGCCCTAATATTGTCTTTTTCTTGTCTCTATCACAATGCCTTTAATGCACATGTTCGGCATTCCGATGTCGAAACTGGAGTCTGATTGGCGATCGACTTGTACTCATAAGTGCCAAGTCCGTTATAGAGAAAAAGAGAATAGGTGAAGGTGCAATGACTCGATAAAAAATTTATCACGCGAATTGAGAATGGAAGATGCTTAACCCAAGACGTGCCAACAGCGATAATAGCTCAGAGATTAGAGCGATCGGATCACACTAAGAAGGGTATATTCAAACTCCAACAATAGTTTGATCTGACTGCCAGTGAAGGAAACCACAGCATAGTGTTAGGATACTTTCTAGACTTGGTCTGGCTAACTATCATTCAACCTAACGTTTTTTTATGGCTGACAGGCTAGTTGTTTGACCACAGCTCACCTGATGTTAAGAGACGGTAAACACACCTAGCCTGGAATGGAACTGGCTCTCAAGTGAGGCTACCGTTAGATGCGGCGGCAGATTTTCAACTTGAGGGTGGTAGCTAGCGATGTTTTCCTTCATCGGCAGCTTAAGCTCATTGTTGGTGTTTGAACCCAAGCCCTTCGGCGTGCGAACCGACCGCGCTAACCATTGAGCTACCATCGCTAATAATAATATACGTATTTCAACATACAATTTTATATCGTAAAATCTAAATGATCATCATCAGTTGTGGTTTTTACTAAATCGTTTTCTATATTTTTAAATAGCTAGTACAGAATAATTACGTCTTGTTGAAAATAGTTTTCCTCATAATATTTTATATCATTCAATAACTAAAAAAAAAAAAAAACAAGTTGTTGCCTAAATGATAAATTGTTTAAGCAGTTATTTTATGTTTAACGAATTATTGGCTAATTAATACGTTAGAGACACGCACACTGTTACGACAAATAGGCATTTACCTAATTCATAGATCAATTAAATATCGTATACCTGCTTACCTAACATATTCAGTGCTAATAGTGAATAAAATCGTGTAGTGATGATAGTTCAGTGGTTAGCGCGGTCGGTTCACACGCCAAAACCCCAACAATGTGCTTGAACTGCCAGTAAAGGAAAACATCATGAGGAAACGAATTACACGGTGGTAGATACTTCTTAGTACTCGCCTGGCTAGCTACCACCCTTAACTTCAAAATCTGCCACCAAGCACCTAACAGTGTGTTCTGGCAGTCTCACTTGAGAGCCAGTTCTCTTTCCAGGCTAGGTGTGTTTACCGTCTTAGACCACACCGTCGATTAATATCAGGTGAGCTGTGGTCAAACAACTAGCCTGTCAGCCATAAAAAAAAGTTAGGTTGAATGATAGGCTAGCCAGACCAATTCTAGAAAGTATCCTAACACTGTGCTGTAGTTTCCTTCACTGGCAGTCAGTTCAAACGTTGGAGTTTGAATACACCCTTCTTAGTGTGATCCGATCGCTTCGATACCTCTGCATAACCTAAACATAACCCTCCTTGGCAGTCGGGTAAATATACAGAAAGAATTTGCATCAGCTCGGTTAGTACAAGATAATAACATAGATACTTATATAATTCGTTATATACATTCTTACCTTAGTATCAAAGTTTACCAACAAAACATTCTACCGGTACGGCAAGTAAATTAGATTAGTCTAGTTACAGTGAGGGTTGGCCAAGGCCTCTGTTATCTGCTTATGGTCATCAAAGCTGCATTTTGTAAGCGAAGCCAGACAAGGAAATACGATGTCGTTTATAAATGATAACCACAATCTTGCTTGCAAATTGGCAAAATAAGGTAGACTGAATAATCGTAGGATATTTCACGCTACGCCATCTAGCCCAAAACTAAGCAAACCTTGTAACCCTTCTTTGCAAATACTTTGTAAAATTGTTATTAGGAAACTGCGTGTAACGTTACGTTTCCGTTATGGAATGGTTATAGCATCATTAAAAACATAACACGATGAATCTGGTGGTCTTGCAAATATTTTTATTAACTCAGTAAATACTTTCTGAACACCCACGTCATCAGATTTGCGTTTGCGCCTTCAGTAAGTCGGTCTGCGTGGTCGAAAACCTCGATCGCGTAAATAGGCCGTACGTATGTATATATTAATTTGTATTGCGACATTTTCCATAACCGGCAAGCCGAGACAACCATAAGGCTCTGCAAGATGACGTCACCGCAGCTGCGCAAACTTTAGACTTTTGCGCAGAAATTAAACACTATTGCAGGCAACAGGAGCGGGTATTGACTCAATACATTTTTGTCACGATTTTAATATTCACGACATTAGTGTTTTTAACAAAAGAAGCAGAGGTCGCGGAACAATAAGTCGGGAAGTCCGCTCGGCGCGCTAGAATCAACACAGCGCAGCTGGGATAATGAAAATTGAAGCGAAAAATCAAAATTAATAACAGTGCCAACACACTCAGGATATTGCGTAACATGTCAGTATCAAGATCAAGATTATTATCGACAGACATTTTTGAGAATTTTGGTGAAAGTTGCAACATAATGTAATCAATATTAATTAGCCTGGCTTAAACCTTTCTATCCTAAACCGTATAATAAACTCGCATACCTACATTATCAAAATATGGGAATGACATTGATGAGCCATTAGCATTCTAAAGTCTATTTAACTTAAAATAAATCATAACTTACAAAGAAAGCAGCGTGTTTCTTATAATAAGCAATTGGTTCGCGGTTCTAAGAAAACTAATCGCGTCCTTTCCCAGCGGCTCGATAGCCGTCTATTGAAAACTGGGCGACCGATGGCGTACGTCTACAGAATTTCAAAGCACCGCGTCGATAGACAGCGTAGAAGCTTCTTATGCTTGCAAGATACGTCGGAAGGTTAGCTATGCTTTCAGGGATTTTATGACGTTCCTATCCTCTTTTATGACGTGAATTCGTCTGTTTTGCTTCCATAGTGGGAAGCTATTTAAACAACTGATGACAGCTAAATCGAGAGATACGGTTTGGTATTGTATATCTACATATAATCTACATCAAAAATTTAACTATACCGTTCGATAGCTAAAGGATCAAAGTATTCGTTACTTTGAGTGAGGACTTCTTAATTAGCTCGCATTTGACAAGTAGGGGAGCGTGGGCGAGTAATGTAATACTGTACAAGTAAATAAATTAAAAAATTTAAAAACGCCCTACGCAATTAACCAAACATAGCCAAGAACCAACGCAAGGAAACTGGCTTTAAAATTAAAAAATCCGTATACAAATCGGTGCATCCGTTTGAGAGCTACGATGCCACAGACACACACACACTGACAGACAGACATCGACGTCAAACTTATAGCACCCCTCTTTTTTGCGTCGGGAGTTAAAAACATATCTTTTCGAGGTGTTTTCAAAACTCCGTAGAAACTTCTAGTAGTCACTATTAAGGCATGGACGTGACTTAACCATGACATACTTTCTGTGACTTTGACCGTGAATACGACTTATTTTATCATAAGACAATTAAAAATATGAAATACTTGACAGTGGCAAAATGGACAAAGTGCGATGTCAAATACAAAAAGATCATTGTCAAACATTTTTTTTTAAAGAATGCTCGTTATTATTTTATGTACCTACGTTTACCGATATTCTAGATCTAATTGTAGAAGTTTCGCAAGTTGAGATACTGTCTCTATCATTATTCTTCGGAGTGGTCGACGACATGCCGTCCGCCATAACGAGCGCAAACGCATGACCCGTTTTCGCATGTATGGATATCCGGCAACGTTATGGACCAGAATAATAGGGCCCACACAATGGCTGAAGGCATGCATGTGCATGGGTTTCTAATAGCGCCTTAGGAATTTAGAAATTAAATAGTGTAATTGGATGTCACCTTCACACATAATTTGTAGAATAGTTTTGTAGCGATTTTAGCTCAGTAGTTTTTTTATATCGTAAATTTATTGAGACGAACGAGACGCTCTCCTGATGGTATGAGATAACGCCTTTCCATGACCATTGCAGCGATACACAAAACTTTGTGTAGTAAAACAAAGTTCAGCTCATTACTTTGAGACTTTCGATGATTAGTCAATAGCTCTGTAATTTCGCTATCCTTCAAACCGGAATACAGTAATGCTTACACTTTACTGCTTGGCGGCAGAATATCTGGTACTGCGGTGGTACCCACCTAGAGCGTTGACGGATCACACTTCGGAGGGCGTAGATACAAATCTCAACAATAAGCTTGAGTTGCTAGTGAAGAAGGAAAACATCGTAAGGAAACCATAGAATTGTGTTACTTTCTTGTGTTTACTTTCTAGTATTCGCCTGGCTAGCTACAATTCAAGTTGGAAATATACTGCCAAGTAATCAGCTAAACTGTGGTCAAACATCTAGCCCGTCACTTTAGAAACCATTTTTGTAACTTTTAACAAATTAGGTTTTTGACCACATCTCACCTGATTTTCTTGTGCTTTACCATCGTCGACCACACCGTAAAACTACTACATGTAAAGGATACCCAGTCTGGAATAGACCTAGCTCTTAAGTGAGGCTGCCGGAACATTTTATTAGGTGCTTGGCGGCAAATTTTTAAGTTGAGGAAGGTAGCTAGCCAACCGAATACCTACTATAAAGCACCCTACCACCACGCTGTTGTTTCCTCACGATGTTTTCCTTCACCGACAGCTCAAGCTCATTGTTAGGGTTTGAACCCACGCCCTTTGCCCCAGAATAGTTTGTTTTGCTTCTTTAATAAATTTACCAGTTAAGTATTCCCGTCTGTATGTCAAAACTTAAACGACAAACGAGCATAAATTCTATTTTTTTTTAATTATTCTGTTTATTTCGAGAACAAAGTTTTTAGAATTTATTACCATTTGGTAAGATATAAGTACCTGTATTGTCGTTATCATCGCCGTAGTAATTGCCATGTAGAAGTTGTAAATATTCTACAATCCAAATCAATAACATAACATAAATCAAAACATCTTTTAACTTACATAAGCAAATGAGTTTACAACCCAAAAAATGCATTTACTTGTGACACAACATGTCGGAAGGAAACCGAGTGACATAAGACAGTATCCTGTTAAATAATTAAAACCACGTCAAGATTTAGATCAGTACGAAACACGACACGAATTCCTGAGTAAGAGACATTAAAACCACTGGTCACAGATCCGCGTTTAAAATGTAAGAAGATTTAAAATGTAAGTCGTGTCGGCATCATCATCATCATCATTTACAGCCCGTAATCGCCCACTGCTGAGCATAGGCCTCTCTTGCCATTCATCCCGGTCCTGAGCTAACCTTGTCCAGGTTCGACCCGCGACTTTTAATAGATGGGAGAAATAGATGTCAACTACATTATTAATATTGTTACTAATTTTATACATATGTATATAAACTAGCTGCGCCCCGCGGTGTTACCCGCAATTTTTTTTTGGGATTAAAAGTATATGTGTTACATGATCTGTGGAAACATAATAACTACAAGACAATTAGTAGTTATTACTGCAAATTTTATTTAAGATTGTATTTGGCAAAATCAATTTACCAACTATTTAGGTATGTATTGAAACCATCCATCCATATTGTCCTATATAGTTGGGAAACCGTCGGCTTCCAATCTAGGTGTTAAAATCCCACGATACGCAGCCTCTCTCTTTTCTAAGTTACGTGCGTAGTGCTGCTTACTTCAAACGGTGAAAGAAAATATCGTGGGTAATAATATGTCCGAAAGTTCTCATAAAAAAAGTTTTCGAAGATGTGCCTCGAAGTCAACCCGCAGGTTTATTAATTTTGGTCAAGGGACAACGAATCTTTTTTTTTTGTGGAATTACATATTTTTTTTATGATTTCAGAGTTGTGCCCGTTCTAAAAGATATTCATAATTATAAGTATAATTCAGCTCCCTTTCGGTTTATATACTTAGAGCTTATTATCCTGTATATAAATAATTACCCCAATCAAGGTTCGATCTCTATCTCGAAGCTCTTAGAGATTCAAGACAAGTCACCAAGAGCTCTGATTACCATAACAAATAACACCAATGTGAACAAAAAATTGTCGTTCTAACTCGAGCTTGTTACAAGAGTTGATGGACGGGTACTTAGCGTCAGTCCATTTATTGCTTTGTATCTTGTCATCCCATTTCAATAGCTTGTAGGCAGTCCTACTTTGTAAAGTCATAGTTATGATACTGTACTGTCATTGTATTTTGTCCATTAGTTAGTATGAAATAAGGTCTACTAAATATTGAGATCGAATTCGGTTCACAATTGAGCACAAGCATGCATTGTACTGACATATTGTGGCAAAAATGAATTTTTAAAGCAAAGGCAATTCGATTCATAAACATAAATACGTAACATGTGCAAACGTTTTCAATAGTGATAGTGGTTGGTCCTTTTGGGTTTTCTATTGATAGTCTCAGAGCTCGTAGGAAATAACATTATGCTTGGCAATACAAAATGCAACGAGAGGCTACCAATACCAACAAAGGACACGAAGGTATGCAAGGAATGCACCAACGAAACAGGTAGACGAGAGCGCGGTGGGGCACGAAAACTTTTTCGACTTATCATCATGATACTAATTTATTAAAATGTCGTTAAAATTAAGCGAAATTATAGGTGTCTTAACAAATCAACGCAACACACACGCCGTCTTTGGAACTGTAACGGTCATAAAATGCACGAATGGAGCCGCTATCTTTATCATCTGATGCCTGATTGACATTTTAAACAGCCATTACGAAATATCATTTGAGATGACAGAATCAGAAATTCGAACAAACTAAATGAATTATGAATTTGAACTGCGTAGTTAATGAACGTTTTGGTGGTTTAGCCGTAATAAAATAACAATTCGGCCAAAGGCAGAATTGCCTGATAATTCTCAAATAAGACCCAAGTCGTGACTAGCTCATTTGTGCCAGCCACGAAAACAACACAGAATGGACAGCAATTTTGACAAAGTCCAGGACACAGTCAAGGGTAACCACGTGTGTTACATTCTTCTAATAACGTGCCGAACGTGACCTAGGCATTTGATCAGGTCGATCGTGAAATGGCATCATGTGAATAGCACTAATATTAATTTGTCGAAAAACTTGGCTTTTCGTTTTCGGCCATCCATACCTTTTGAGGCGTTAGAGCTTTTGTGTTATTTTTTTGCGAAGTCTTTATCTAGGCGGATCCTGACCGCACACGGCGACATCGTTAAAGCTTTACCAGGTTACCATGTGACATGGTTCCATTGCGGCCGATTCCTGTCGTGCAACGGTTCGAACCATAAAACAGCTCGCTAATACCGCCTACTGATAAGGTAACCGATAACGGTCTGGGAACGGCTACCGGTGGACCTTGCGAATATAATGTAGGTGGGTATAAAAATCAAGTCATTGGATTGGAATCGGAATGCAGTCCCTTTATTTCGAGATTGCTGGGCGTTCATGCGGATCAAAATACGTGGGCCCGTGAGCTGATGGTTTTTATCCAAGTTATGCAGCAATAAGACGGATGTCGTCACGGAACTAGATATAATAATAACGTAGGATTACGACACTGGTCATAAAATCTTTCGTTCAGGAACTGACAGACTTTTAACCTCAATCAACATCCGAATTAGATAACGAGAGTAAAGCTTTTGATGGACAAGAATTCATTTCACTGCATGCACTCTGAGTTTTATTAACCGTGTCCAAGAGCGCTTCAAGTACCTACTCGAGGCGCTCCCTAAAACTTAAATAAATATCCCGAAAAAATATAACCAACGGAACGAAGTGCCGAGCCGGTTTAATAAGCGCAATTAATGTTTACGACCGAAAATTAGATATTGCGGAAACTTGAGATTTTTTTATCTCGCACCTGACCTCAACGTGTGGTCGTTGAACCTCAAGCTTTAGGCTTGACGAAAATATCACGTAGACTGAACGGCGCTACGTCACGCATCGTCGCTCAACCATAATATAAAAAATACCATTCTATCACTTTAAGATCATTGGCAAGAAGAAATGTGTTTACCAGAAAATTGCTCTCTATAGTTATACTCGGTCGTATCGCAGCAGTCACGTCGCAAACTGTGTTGCTAGCTACTTTATTAAAATTCTCATTATCGGACCCACGATAATTGTTCCCATAACTTTTACCCTTTCTTATTTAATTTTTCTCGCTCGGTTATGAATTCTTTTCATTTCTCTTTTATACAATAAGCCTCATCAGTAATAACGCGATGTTTTTTTTAGTTGCACCTTGCCATAGCCGTCATCTCAAAACAATTTGATTTTCAACATGTGAATTAAATTTTCAGCGATTAAAAATAAATTGGTAAATTGTTTTTATTGTTTTCACTTATTGCATAGAACGGTTTCTAAAACTTGTTGGTGTTGAATCATCTGTGTTAAATGTTAGTGTTCGTGTTGTAGATAGATTGTAGGAGACACCGTTAAAGCTAATTTCGATATTGTCTGCGTTCGCGTGTCTCGCCGGCATTAATTGCTGGTTGCGTGTTGTTCGGCTCAATTGGTCACGCTGCTCAGTTGGACGGCCGCTGCTACGAGGTCTTGCATCTCAGCTTTTGGTGCAAGTATATGCACGTGGTGACCATTTGCATGCATTTCTTTGTTTACGGTAGACGCCCCGGTATGTAGGACAACGCACGAGCTCGTTTCTTTGTACGCTTCGCTCATTCGTCATCATTGTTCTACGAGAAAGCCATCGTGTTCACTCAGGAAACTCTATGAACACTGTGCTTATTTCTGTAAAAAATGTGTTCCGGCTAAGTCGTCGCTTGACCTCCACGTACTTAAACGACTTGTGTTCTTACTAGATCATTCAAATATAGGCTTTGCCACAATTACTTGTTTTCCAAGAAATGCTCCACTGTCTAGAAAATGTCAATCGCTAAATGAAATTTAAAAAGCCTAAACGTAACTTTAGATCTGCATCTAGGTTAGTAATATGTCAAATTTTACGGTCTATCTATAATAATGTTGGTGATCTGAATAAGAAATGTAATTTGTAAAGTTTTACTGCATGATTTTTTGCTCGTTAAAATTGGAGATGGTATGCATAAAGAAATTGACAAAAGCATAGCTTTTTACTCATGCACAGTATTTCCTGTGTAGGTGCTTACAGCTCAAATCAGTTATCATCAATTCAGTATGAATTACGTGCGTTCGCGTGCCAATAGTTTTCCTGCTAGGAAAGTGGGACATTATCATATTTATACAGACGAAGAAAACGGGAAGGACCAGTCTGACTTATATCATCGAGTGCGAAGTAACGCTGGCTTCGCGAGCTACAGTGGGTGATTCGCTTAGGTGGATTGTCATGTAAATAAAGTTTTATCCAGTCTCGCTTTTGAGATTCAATTGAGACTAAACATCGAGCTCGAAGTGATCAAATTCAGTCTAAAAATAATTAAAAAGTGCTATATGAATTAACACAAGAACTTACACAAGATGGGAGGAGGAAATAAAAAATATTGCAGGTCCACAATGGATGCAAATAGCTCAGGACAGAGAAAGATGGCAAACCTTGGGGGAGGCCTTCACCTGAGAGGGGTTCCTGATATTTACTATGTATAAATAATTGTTGTAATGTATGTTTATATGTAAATATCAGGAAATAAAAGGCTTAATAATAAATAATAATAATATGAATTAAACCAGCGTAAGTTTAGAGCTCTTAAATTCGTTTACCACTTTCTGTAACCAATTTTGTTCTGCAGAATCAGTGTCCACTATCAATAATCTTTTCTACTTTCTTTAGTTACTATTAATATACTAATCTTTCTAGTAACATATCGTACTACTTTTTCTAGTTTCTCAGCCCAACCTACTTCATCTCGACATTCTGATGCGTTATCTGTGTCTGAGATAGCATTATCTGTAGCAATATCTTATGATCTATATAAGCTATGACGACTGCAAGTTGCCATATTAGGCGTGTTGTCTTGTCTCATTGCGTGTGCGATAATGACATATCTGTAGCGCCACTTGTGAGTTGTGTTTTTAGTTTTTGTTCAACGAGTGAAATAGTACATTGCTATACTACTTACGTACTTTTTGGTCTTGTGAAATTTTAATGATTTTGATCGCTATATAATTTATAACGTTATATAGTTTCTGCTACTTACTATTTACAAAAAAACTATAATGCTGTAGATGAAGTTGAGAAGGTGAGTATTCAAAGTCCGTAAAAATGTCTGTTATTATTTTAAAATGTTCAAATGCCAGTTTTTACCACCTTATAGCTGTGGTCTTGGGTCGTAGATTTCAATCTTACTCAGGACAAACATGTAAGGTGCATAAATGTTTGTTCTGTGTCTGGATTTTTAAATTATGTGTATTAATACACACGTATGTATATAAAAATAGTATTCTATCAATCAGGTATCAGATCCCCCATAGTACATGCTAAGTTTAGTTTAGACGCTGTGTAAAAATATAAATATTTTTTATTGAATTTTCTTTAGACTAGCTTAAGTTCATTTCTTTTTGTCACCGAGTGTTGATAAGACTCAGGATTCAAGATTGAGTGTAAAAGACAATCTGGATATTACACATAGATGATCAAATCTCCAGTGCATTTATTCATTAGGTACATTTCTTCCTATATCATTTAAATTCAAAAATAAAGATGCTCATCAGTACTTGTGCCCCGAGTAAATTTTCTATGACTGCTGAAGAGTTAGTGAAATAGAATCTCTAAGTTTACTTTGCGCGAGCAATATGCTGACGGTTATAGTAATTACGATAATTTTCTCATACCTACGCCTACGCTTCTTTGTTTCGCTTTTCTTTGTATGAAGGTCGCCGCGTCGTTGCAAATTGTCTTTCTTAGATTACGTATAAGTACTTACAATGTAAATACTTATCAGTTTCTACAGCGAAGTTGTTTGTCGTTTACCTTTTGGTTTTTCTTATCAAATGGACGGGTCGCCAATGAAAATTATTTGATTATTCTACATTAATCGAAATACGTACCCATTTTCTTACTGAAATTGTAATAAACATAACGACACCCAAAAAAAGCTATCATAAAAATATTTAATTGTAAAGATCATCAGAAATACATAACTATTTCTGATTCCCGCTATGCTAAGCAAACAAATTTCCTCAAACGTATACTAAACGCTTTAACGATACATCTAATTTGAATAAACAAATTAATTCTATTTAATATTGAACAAAAAGAAATTTGATAGTATAAACTAGGTTGATCAAAACACCATTCACGACCAGAGCGATGAATATTATCAAATTGTTACAATATGATTGAAAATCTATGCCAAAGAAAGGCAAACGAATTCAAATTAGAAAGGTTTAATGCCAAACAACAAGATATAATGCCAAGATATAGAAACCCACAAATCTCGATGAAACCAGGCTTAACAATAGAGTTTTTATACTCCAAAAGTCTACATTAAGTAACCATGCTATGGAAGCAATTTTGATTCATCGAGTAATTGCGTAACAGTTTCACGGTTAAATTTATAGCATGCTCTTGAATCTGTTCGCTCTAAATCAAGCCCTTAAAGTCTAATTTAGTGTAGCGATTAAAGGGAAGATGGAGTGAGTCATATTATGCGGAGTAAGTGCTACTTAACATTCCTTCGACCGTTTGAAATTCGAAGCTGGCGTATTTACGGTAAAGTTGCTATTTTATATGGCTGCCGTGCGTGTGTGCATTATAGACTTCAATATTCTACACACCGGTTACAATTTGTTCCCTATTTTTTCTCCGTCCGTTCAGAGTCAGCCAGTCATTTCATATAACAATAAAGTATGTCGAGTCTGCTTTGGAATTTCAGTTCAATAGATGATTCCTAATAATAACAAATAATCGAATTATCTCGATAGCAATTTATATGTTATCAGTAAATATGAGCATTGATAAAACTGATAGATATAACTGTTTCAACGATAACAATTTGATCGGAACAAAAATTCCAAAAGATTTGTTAAATGAATGAATCCAATAAAATAGCACGTAAAGAAACACTCTTATAATTTATGCGAGATCGATGGTCGTTGGAGTAAGTCAATAAAGTAACTTGTATGTAACGAACAATCGGTGTATATCACGCTCAAGTGGTGCAATACCATGCAACACTTTTACTATCAACTCTTCAAATCTCCTGTTAATGGATACGAAATGTCTATCAATACAATCGCCAGATCTAAATTACAGAGTCCTTGAGGTTTCAACACTAATTCAACGTCTGACAGCAAAAGTGGAGCAAGAAAAAACCAAACGGTTTCTATCGATTTCGAATCGGTGTTTTAAGGTTTCCAAATGAACCAAAAGTTGTTTCGGGACTGAGATTTCGTATTTTCCGTTTTTGTGGCTCTGTCTTTGTGGTTTACCATTTTAGACCACTTGAGAATTTTATGACTCTACAGATGTTATACCGTGAGCGCTTAATCTTTAAAACATGCGTCTAATAGACGTCCTACTTAAAACCGTGCGTATTCAAATAGGTAGGTAATTTAACATTGATTTATTTATCGTTTAAATATATGAAATAACTTCATCAATTGCACAATCTGCACAATAATCAATTTTAAAGGGCACATGTAATTTATTGGCTTCAATAATAAGCTAAAATCTCGAACCAACCAACTGTTTACTAACCATGAAAAAATTATGTATACATACATATAATGAGTAATATATTGTGTACATAATAATATATACACAGTATATTACTCAATATTCTTTTTTACAATTATATTTACAATCATTTTTTATTTTGTTGCAGGCTGACAAAGTCATCGTTCCCGATTCAACTGACGACAGAAGAGGTTTCGAGATTGTACAGTTGATTCCAATAGTTGCTGTCACTTACGTAGAGGAAAACAAAGGCCTGTAGAGGAAAAGTATCAGTCAAACCAATCGGGTGACGGGCACCTGTGTGATGTGCCGGCAACATCGCATAGGAGTGCAGTTAGACGTCACCTGATCGAGACTTGATGAAGCGGCAACATGAAGTTCTCCACCGGTTCGAGCTCGAGCAGTCTTGCAAGCGACTCCCTGTCCAGAAAGTCCACTCTATGCATCTATATGGAAGTTGATACACCTGGTGTTCCGCCGCCTTGTGAAAGAGTAAGTTTCATATTTATTATATTATCAGCTCTTAATTGGCTTCATATATTTCACTCGATCGTAAAATACGTTTTGCAAAAATAAATTTAAGTACTGTAGACGCAGACCTTTACATAGTTGTTATTTTATGTCACCATCTTCACGGGTGGGCCGATAAAAACGTTATTACTGCACTAGACTCTTAAATTCTACACGTAACTACCGAACAAAACTAAAAAAGCGAAAGCACTTGTATCATACAATCTTAATGTTATGGCACGTTATGGGTAACCCAAATGACCGGGCAATTTGCTTTCGATTTTTCATGACTGAATATTGTGCATTAAAACTTTCAATTTCGTTTATGATAATAATAATATCGTATTAACAAAAACAATGCAAGCCGCGTCCGGGTAGAGATCTCCGGACAGGCATGCGAGAGAAAGTAGCATGTCATCTCTCTGGTTCTGCAACAGATGTATTTTGCAACACCTCGAATATTTATTCCACCCGACGAAATCCCATCCGTTTCTCAGCTCTTTTATGGCTACGCGATAAATTGTCATTTACATTTTTAAAGCATCTGGCCTTTAGCCTTGCCGCTTTTACCACGAGTCCTGCAATATTCAATACGTGTATTGGCCTTGAGAACTTTCAAGACCAACTTATTGTAGGAATCTTTCCACATGTAGCTGTAAATGGGCAAGTCAAACATAGTCACAGACGTCGTGACGCATCGCATTGTTTACTGATATTACGTGCAGATCATTGCCCAGTCTACTCGAATGTTTCGAACGTGTCATCAACTCTGAAACTTACCTGAACGGTTTTACAATCCTTACGTAATTCACGACCTTCATCATGCCTATGCTGAACTTAATGGTAAGAGCTTCATTATATCATTTTGAGTTCAATAAATTATGTTCTAGAAACATGACAATAAGGTTTAAAACGAATCTGTAATTTATAAGAGCACTCATCCCAAAACGGCAGAGGTTTATTAGCCAACACCTGGTTGCGTCGATTTTGCTCCAAAACGCTTAGCTCCTCCATGTCGTCATAGCATCAAGGCCGTCATTGTCTCGACTATCACACGTGACGATCTGACGTTATGGTTCTTGCACTTTCACGCTTCTATTCAAAGCCTTGCATCTGTTTATTTCTCCATTTTCGCTGCGTAGCCTGCAATAGCATTAATCATGACCGGTGTAATGTCTCATTTGCCATTTACGTCATCTAAACATTAAATTATAACGAGCGTCTTGAAATCCTCGTGATAATACCCTCCTACACAGTTGTTAGTAAATAAAGGAACGTAATGCGATGGTAGCAAATTTATTATCTCACTATATTACAATGGATTCGTATGACGAAACACTTTCGCCGTCGATCGTGTAGGTGTCCAGCGGATCAGCAAACTGCCTATCTAATACCATTGTTCTGTGCGGCTAATGAACTTTTACCGGCGAAATGCGAGATGAAAGTAGCGTTCTTAATAATCGCTTAAAAACCTGATCGATAGTAATGGCCTTTATCTTTAACATCATCGGCTGCCGATGATTTATTGTCCGTAGCACGATTAGGAACCATTTTGTCTTTCGTAATTTGTTTTGCGCCACTCCACGCGGGTTTTTAATACGTGAGCTTAACTATAGTAGCATTATAATAGCGTGAACGAAAAGGTTTTGCTATCAATGACGTCACTTCCTGAAAATAACTCGGTAAACATACACGACCAAATAAACACACCACGTCACGGTTACTTACGTTATAGTTTTCACAGTCGGATACGT
Source organism: Biston stratarius (assembly GCA_950106695.1). Taxonomy (NCBI): domain Eukaryota; kingdom Metazoa; phylum Arthropoda; class Insecta; order Lepidoptera; family Geometridae; genus Biston; species Biston stratarius. Next base: position 30,508,593 of record OX467109.1, read on the forward strand.
TTACGCTCTTTTATTTTATTGTAATTTAATACTCGACCACAACCACAGTCAGGGTAAACCTCTTTTGTGGTATCCTCGTGTTTGTGCCATTGTTTGTAAAGCACAGCTTGATAATACATATTTGTTCCTTTGGCTGGCCCGTTATCGATTAATTGATATTAAATCTTCTTGTGCTCTTATCGTCCGATAAGTTTGTTAGATAATGAATCCATTTGAATTTATCGTAACTAAAGTGCATTGTTCTAGAAACTGATGATAAAACTGTTTTTTGATATTGTTATAACGGCCTTGGTATGGTCAATTTTAATTGCAATTAAATGTGAATAAGTGGATTTCAACAATATTGTAGAGTTGTAAAATAAAGTTGTTGTTGAATTATATTATATCACTAATACAATTTATTTCTACGAAAGAAATTCTTTTAAATTAACGTAATAATAACGTCAGCCAGAATAGAGATCGTCCTGCTTTCAGATAAAATAAGTACTCCAGCAAATGTTTCGTTGAAATCCTCACACGCTCCAATCTGTATGAACAAAAACCGATGTTGGTATCCGCCGAAATGACTCGTTTTCAGTCGTCTTGGCTTCTCGTGTAATTTTCCTAAAGCTGGCCTGTCGGAATGCAGCAGGTGGCCCGAACAGGAATGTCGACATTCCTCCTTGTAATTTCTAATGCCTCTGCTATCAGGCCTTTTATTTTAAAAAGGTTTTCAGTTCTGTAATTATAGATCATAGACGATATTTTATATAAGTACAGCAGATTAAGATTTCAATCTATAAAACTAATTTAGCTACAATGACATCAATTCTATTGTAGTTTCTTTTATTTCTATATAATTATTATTATACCTTATACATTTCTACTATTATAGTTGAAAGCTTTAACTCGTTTTCATAAAAAAAAAGCATGTTATTTTTCTTCTTATCACACCAGTTTTATTTAGTTATTAAATCTCTACAAACATTTACAGAACATTTAATTTAACAAATAATTTTCGTTACCAATGAATTTAACCTTTTTTCTAGATTTGCTTGGGCGTAAGCACTATATTTCGGCATACATGAATAAAGTTTAAATATTGGACGGTTGTGGCACAGGAAAGGGGCAAGAGAAGGAAATTGAGGGAGACCAGAAGTGGGACGATACAGATTAAATTAAAAAATAGGGTTACAGGGGCCGTTTTGGCTTAGTACTACTGTTCCATGTACCCTCATAAATTTTTCATTGAACAAATGATGTTCAAACAAACTTACCCTGCCCTGCTTTGACTGCCCTGTTGCTCATTTGTTAGTGTCGGTTTCGGTTTCAAGAACAGTAGGGCGTGGGTTCGATTCCCACTAAGAACAAACATTTGTGTCACGATTATAAATGCTTGTTCCGCTTCTGGATGTTTTCTGGATTCACAAAAAAAAGTAATTAAGTATTATATCAATTATCTGATTCTCATAATACAAGCTTTGCTTAGTTTGGGTCTAGATGGTGCTGTGTGAAATGTCCTGGATATTTATTTATTTACCCTAACGTGCAGTTTGAACACAAATGTAAACTCACAGATTGATATATTTATGTTGACAGCTTCGGTCGACGCTTTTCTTATTTCAGCTTTTATATTTTGGTTCATATCCATTTTACACATTATCTGTCGAAGAAGGGCTCATTTGATTTGTCTTAACGAAACCCTTACAATTTACATTCACCTACAAAAGCGGTCTTTCAGTTTTTATTTATTTATTTTATAGTCTGTCTCCGTATTGGTCCGAAACGTTCCATTGATTATCTAATTTAGTGACAGCTACTATCTACAGTTCCACCGTGCATTTCGCGTCGCGTGACCGTCCTTGCTGATACGTGCACGGTAGCACGACTCTTCACAGTTGCCGTGCATGGTCACTGTCGTTAGCCCCACTTCAAGCTGTCTTGTAAATTATTCATATTGTTTGTATCAATCATTGTCTGACTCAATTTTTTGAAAGAATTGGCATTGAGCAATACTAAACATACGTTTTGTTACATATCATTATTCATATTAAAATTATCGTTTTCAATCAAACAATCGCTATATTCATATATCGCTATATTATGATATTCCATAAAGCAATCGAAAATCAGCTTCGTCTAGACAAGGTCTAGAGAAGATGTCAGTTTCAGATCACTGTTTCGGCTCATAGTTTTGAAAACCTTGTTTATATCCACGGGCGACAAACGCCGAAACTTACCTGATTAACCTATGACATTACTAAATACTATATTGTTACACTAAATTAGATATTTGTTTGACGATAACTGCTTAACTGTTGAACCATCTTTATAAAATTTTCCTGGTAATGAATTTGCTCAAATAAGATTTTACCTTAAAATATAAACTTAATCAGTCAAGAGGTAGCGCAATCATACAACAGTCGTGAAATTGTAGTTTGGGGCAAACAACTACCAATAAAAATTGGCACTAGTTATTGTTTATGCAACAATAAGTGTTATAATTGCCATAACGTATGAGAATTTCTCGGAATGAGTTACCCGTATTCATCTACGAGTTTCTGTCATTGTTTACAGATTCCCATAGTTAAATCCAGTTTCCATTCTGGGAGATTTGCAGTGATGGTAACAGCGTTGTTTTTCATCTCAGGAATTTAAGTTTACTATCTATAGTAAACTTAAATTCCTGAGGTTAAAGGTTAAAGTAAAAAAAAAAAGTAAAGTAAAGTTAAAAGGTTACAGTACCATAGACCACATCCATACATAAGATACAGAAGACCGAAGAGTATAATTTGCCTCTATGTCTAGCGTTTGTGGACTATGAGAAAGCCTTTGATTCGATCGAGATATGGGCGGTGGTTGAGTCTCTCCAACGATGCCATATTGACTATCGGTATATCGAAGTGTTGAAGTGTTTGTATAATAACGCTACTATGTCGGTCCAAGTACAGGAGCAGACTTCGAAGGCGATTCCACTGAAAAGAGGCGTAAGACAGGGAGATGTTATATCTCCGAAACTGTTTACTGCCACAGTGGAAGACGCCTTCAAGCTCCTGGAATGGAAAGGATTCGGCATCAATATTAATGGCGAATACATTACTCACCTTCGATTTGCCGACGATATAGTGGTCATGGCAGAGTCGTCGAAGGAACTCAGCACAATGCTCGAAGACCTCAATCGAGTTTCTCAACGGGTGGGTCTTAAAATGAACATGGACAAAACGAAGGTAATGTTGAATGCCCATGTTGTGCCCACCCCAATATCAGTTGGGAGCTCGGTTCTTGAAGTTGTTGACAAGTACATTTACCTAGGACAAGCAGTCCAACTAGGTAGGTCCAACTTCGAGAAAGAGGTCAATCGTCGAATCCAACTCGGCTGGGCAGCGTTCGGAAAACTGCGCAGCGTTTTCTCGTCCGAATTACCTCAGTGCCTCAAGTCGAAAGTCTTCGACCAGTGTGTGTTACCAGTGATGACTTATGGCGCCGAAACGTGGTCTCTGACTATGTGCCTTCTTAGTAAGCTTAAAGTAGCACAACGAGCTATGGAGAGGGCTATGCTCGGAGTTTCCCTAACGAGATCGAATCAGAAATGAGGAGATCCGTAGGCGAACTAAAGTAGCCGACATAGCCCAGCGGATTAGCAAGTTGAAATGGCAGTGGGCAGGGCACATAGCACGCAGAACTGATGGCCGATGGGGCTGCAAAGTTCTAGAGTGGAGACCACGGACCGGCAAGCGCAGCGTAGGACGTCCACCCACAAGGTGGACAGACGACCTAATAAAAACCGCAGGGACGCGCTGGATGCGATCAGTAGTCAATGGGGGAGGCCTATGTCCAGCAGTGGACGTCATGCGGCTGATGATGAAGATGATGAGTTTAGATAGGGTCCCTCTTTTTTTGTCCCAGGGCCTTTACGCCGTTACAGCACTACGTAGCTTTTATAATTTTGCATTTTGTAAAGGATATCCCCTTTATAGGGGATAACACCTAAAGAGTCTCCAATGATCAATAAATTCTTGCAAGTTTAATGAAGGTTTTCATAAACTAAATTTTGACTAATCTCCGTTCCTTATTTTACTCGTACTTTCACCAGAAAGTTATCTCCAAACATGACAATTACCAAAGTAGATACATTAAACATAATTCGCGATATATGTTTATGATAATTTTAAAGCCATTGATGTATCGATACTTTCTTTTGGGACCTGCTCTTACGATGAAAGTTGCTCAGTTTAGTAATGATTTATTGGTAGGTATTATCAACGTCCAACGATAACATTTTATGGTCCATTGTTGGCGAAAATATTTGCTTTTACGATATTAATCTTGGCGATAAGGACTGCATAAGTTTTGTTGGTAAGGCGAGACATTTAGAGCTCTAACACAGTGAAATTAAATTTGTATTTATTTCAGTTTCTATTTCTACTGGTGACAGAGTGATTTTAATCATGTAGATGTCTATCATTAATATCATTTACAAAGAAGGTAATTCATCATCACCACATTGGTGTGTAGGCCTAACCTTGAAGTCTGATGACGGTAAAGAAAGATGATAATAATTAATCACGCTCGCTGGTCGGATGATGGTTAACTTTTAGTACGATATTGTCAGAACTCATCTGACTACACCTGCCTGATATCAAGCAGTAGTGCGGACTAAGATTGAGCAGAATGACCTAGGCGAAAAAAATCAATTGCCACATGTATGTACATAATATGACGGCGCATCACTTAAGAACAGCGCGATCGATTGGATTAATTCTTTTTCGTTGTTGTCGTAATTTATTATTTTTTATATAATCTACGGGCATATTTGGGTATTTCGATGGACAAGTAATTTTTTTTTTAAATATGTCCACGTTACCGGGGCGTAACTATTGAATAACTAAATTTTCGCCATATAGCCTCAAACTAATCAAAGCTTGTACTAAGGGAACCAAGTGCCTGTTAGAAAACTTAAATACTTTTTTTTTTGTAAATACAATTAAGATTTAAAACACCCAGACACAGAACAGACACTTATGTTAGTCCTAAGAGGGAATTGAACCCATACCATTCAGCTCTCGAAGCATATCTACTGACAAATAAGCAGAAAAACAGGGCAGTTAAAATAAATTAGTGCTTTATGCCTTTTCGACAGGACTCATAAGACATTCTTTAGCATTTAGATTATGGTATATTTAAATTCAAGACCTTATGTACCATTGCTTTGTTTGTAAATTTATTCCAAACTATCTGAATTCGGCTCATGGATTTCTAAACTTATGATTTTCATGTCACGTTCATGTCATGAAATATGTATGATTTCTAGGCACCACCTCTTGACCTCTGCCCCGCCTACGTTGTGGTTTGTTTGGTTAGGTTCTCTAGTGCTTGCAGTTTCTATTCTGTCGAGACTTGCAACTTTCATTTCTGAATTGGGGCATGATTTAATTATAATTATATCCTTGAATTTGGTCCTGTCTCTAGAGCAATTGGAAAGTTGACTGTTTAATTTGAGAGCTTGTGAATTATATCAATGATCTTTGTAATTATTACTATAGATTCTATAATATCAATAGAATTGTGAGTACTCAAATCGTAAATCAATTTTTGCTCTCGACGCTCGACGATACGGCAGAGATATTCGTGACTATAAGTGAAACGTTTATTTTTCTATTTGGCTACTGCCCCATGTTGGGTGGAAGATTTTTCCATCAACAGTAAGGATGTTTATTAGAAGTAGTGTTTGTTTATTGTTAAGAATATTAAATAATGCTGGTTAATGAAGACTAAAAAAAGCCTAATATTTTTTTTATTAGTTAATAAATTTAGCTAATGCAAAAATTATTTTTTTATTCGACAAAGTCACAAAAATATCGGTGGGTAGGTAGTGGAACATTGCATTTAATCATGAATATATTAAGGGATGATCGACTATGGACAGAACAACTAAAATATATATGATTCAATAAACCTATTTCCAAACCACAAGGACAGATATGAGTATCGGTTGAGAGGTTTGCGTGAGCAAAAAACGAATGTTCCCATTTATCTCCGAAACGGTTTAACCGTTTTAGGTATGGTTTTCTGCAAAAGGTGTGTGATTATTTGGGGATGTTGCGATGATAGCTCATTGGTTAGCGCTGTCGGTTCGCACACCTAAGGGCGTAGGTTCAAACCCCAACAATAAGCTTGAGGTGCCGGTAAAAGAAAACATCGTGAGGAAACCATAGCGTGGTGGTAGGGTACTTTCTAGTAGGACTCTGCTGGCTACCTACCACCCTCATCAAGTTGAAAATCTACCGCCAAGCATCAAACGGTGTGTTCCGGCAGCCTCACTTGAGAGCCAGTTCCATTCCAGACTAGGTGTGTTTACCATCTTCGACCACACCGTCACTTAATATTAGGTGAGCTGTGGTCAAACACCTAGACAGTCAGCCATTAAAAAAAAACTATTAATTATGTACAACTACTTTAACATGCAAAATACGTCTTTCTGTTCCGCATTGTTCCAGACAGAGGGTGTCTAACACGATAATCTTCTAATCCTATATCTCTAGCGCAGGCTTATACATTAAAACACGTGCCTATATGCGTTACAAGACAACTTGTAAGGGTTTGGCGCAACCCTATTGTCTTGAACAAGAGTTGTTTACGTTCGTATAGGGTTGAGTTATGAAAATGCTTTGAGAATGTCTTATGTATTTAAGTATAACATTTTTATATCTCATCTGGTCAACAGCTTGTCCTCGATTTGTTCAGTTGCAATGATGATTTATTTGCCGGCGAACTAAAGTAACTGATATAGCTCAACGTATTAGTAAGCTGAATGCGCTGCCTGAGTGGGTGTTCCCCATTGGGTATAATCTGGGTGTCTTCAAGTCGAGAGTGAATCGGTATCTTCTAGGCAAGCGTGCTCCATCTTAGACCGCATCATCACTTAACATCAGGTGAGATGGCGGTCAAACGTAAACCTATTTCTAATTAAAAAAATTGCTTAGTTTGGGGTTAGATGGCGCTATGTGAAAATGTCCTCCATTATTTATTATTATTTATTGTTTTAAAAAAACGACTAGTTTATTAAATATTTAATGTATTTAATTCTTATCAACAGTGCCCCTATTGTTTTGCAGTACTTCATATTCAAAGTCGATTGTTGTTTCGTTCACCCCTATCGTCGTAAATGTGTGTGGGCTTTTCCGTTGCAAGCCTGGCTGGCCAGATGTTGAAAATGTACGCATATTATGTAGTCTTATCGTGTGCTTGTTTATATGGTATCTTCAAGCTTTGTTGGTCAGACAATTGAAATACAGCCTGGATTAATGCTCATAACAGTCAGCGACCTTTGCTTAGGAGCACAATGCTCTCTCCAGCCATTTGAAATGATCTAGATAGTTACTAAAATTCATAGTTACAGTATATTTATTTCATAACACACTAAACAGAATGTTGTCAATTCGGTACACATTATTCAAATCTGTATCCAAAACTATATATGTATATCTAGGTGCATTATAATTTAATTTTTAAAGTCACTAAATGATTTATCTGTAAGTTAATTTTGTGATTGTTTAATTAAGATTACGATTACAAATTAAATAACAATAGGTAAGTTGTACAATCAAAACACATTAAAATGTCAACTATATGTTAAAATTAAAATTAATCTGTCTTTGAATGACTGGTATATCACGTTATTTGTTGTTTAGTTGATTTCTATCAAATTAATACTTTTTTAACTCATTATTACGGATGCGATTGGAATATTATGTAATACTAGCTGCTCGTGGTGATGGATGATGATGATGAAAAGTATCCTATGTTTTATTCCACGGCTTAAAGTATCTACATGCAAAATTTCATCCAGATCCGTTCAGCCGTTCTGGCGTGATTGAGTAATAAACATCCATCCACCCAAACTTTCACATGTATAATATTAGTGGGATTTTTCAATGGTTTTCATAAACCTACAATACTTTAAGAAATCTTGTCGCGTACTTTCTAAAAAAATAAATAACAATTGTGTTAGACGTTAGCTCAATTGTAAGCGCGGTTGGTTCATACGATCAAACCCTTGAACAATGAGTTTGAGCTGCTGGTGATGAAAAACATCGTGCGGAAACCATAGCAAGGTGGTAGGGTACTTTTTAGTAGGTACTTGACTGGCTAGCAACCCACACTTGAAAATCTATCAAACACCTGACGATGTATTCCGGCATCCTAACTTGAAAGTAATTTCCATTTTAGGTGTGTTTACTATCTTCGACTAAAACATCACTTAACAGCAGGTGAGCTGTGGTAAAATACCTAGCCTGACAAATATAACACAATAGATACACACATAAATCCGTTTCCATTCTCCATGCTACGTTTCGTTTTGGAGGCAATATTGCACAAACTATTATCCAAATAAATATTATAGCTATGCATAACCCAGATAATAATGGTCATATTACATAATAATTCCTTGCAACATATCTTTAATTCGTACATATGCTTTGATCCCGCCATCTGCAAAACCAAACTAAGAGATAAAAAGCTATAAAAATAAATATCCTGTCAATTTGAATGAGCCCTTTATTCACAGTAACTTAAGTAATGTAATTCGACTCCGTAACTCCGAACCCTTTTGTAGTTTCTTCACAGTCCACATCAACTCGTCACGTTCCCCAGCGCCACACAATGGGGTTATGAACGAACTCGGTTAGAGCTCTATCTAGTTTCGAAGCAATTTCACGCGAATTTACATGTGAACATGTGGCACAGTACTGCCAGTAGACTATCTACATCATGGCACGAATTCGGTATGTAAAGTTTTTTTTTGGTATTTATTTTATATTTTTTTCTGATAGTAAACTTTATTTCATGAAATTAATTTGGATATTTTGGCTTTTTATGCGGTAGTTGATTTTTAATACGTTTTCAAACTTTTGATAGCGATGACGTCATGAGGTTGGCTGAATATCCATAGTAGGCCTTTGCCATGTAAAACAAAAAAGAATATTTTGATACATTTGATTGACTTTGACAACTGACATGAAGTAAAGAATTTTATTTATCAAAGCTTCTTAATGTTGCTAATCTATTACTTTTTTGGATGGATTATTACGCTATAACGCCGCTGGCAAATCTATTAAGATTAAAAAAAATAGATGGATCTATTACAGCTGTTTTACAGAAACATTAGAACTGACAGAATGCACAGAGTATGATGCCAAAAAGAAAAAGGACAAACCCAATGAACTTTTTTTTTACCTGATTTGGCAATGCACGGGTGTTGTATTTACCTATTTTGGTATTTTATAAGTGAAGTAACGAAATTATAGTATTTTTCCGTACTATACTTAGATATGGATAGTATCTAGTACGGAGCATGAAATAGTTGTACTAGTTTAGAGAGTTTTAAACGTCAAAATAATGTACAGGACTGTAATATTTCGAAATGGTTTTGGAATCAGCAAAGTATTTTTTTCTTTACATACCGAATTATAAAAACCCATTACAGATGTAGTCATACAAAAAACCACGCTAAATCAAACTATCTCTATTACCATGCCTAGATGGCACCACTTTCTTTTAATATTTCGTACTAATTTGGCTTTATGACCTTCTTAATAGTGAAGCGTCGAATCAAAAGACCTTCTTTTTGAGTGATTGCAATGAATATTCCTACACGAAGTTCCAGCAAGTTTTTTATTTTTATATCATCTACAGGGTTTTAAGTTTTGGGTGTACTAAGTCTAAATAAGGTCATCGTACTAATGCATTGCATGTTTTTTTTTTTAAAATAATAATCTATCTTTATTAGCCTGAATCGCATGCGAACATCAACACCAAACTAGTCCACTCAAAATCATATAACGTGAATTCTCAGACCACCCCCGTGCTCTACGTGGACCGAAATTGGTCTACTATCATAGATGTACTGTGCGCAGTCTAATAAAACAAATTGTACTGTGCCGCGATGAAATGCCCATCTTATTTTATGCTTGAGAGAGTTGTGTTTCAGGGTATGACTTTATACCTAGTAGATACGGAAGTAGGCAAATCACAGCCTGTTTAATAAACAAGCATTGCTAGAGACAGTCTTTCAAGCGGCGCATATGCCTTGATAGAGGATACATACTTGCGTTTGTTGTAGACACTTGGGTCACGACTCAAAGGGCTCAATCGATCACCGATCAAAAGATATATCAGGGTGGATTAAGAAGTCGATACGTCACCAAATTAAACACTGTTATTATGTATATGTTAATATTTTACCTGATTGCGGCGTGACCAAAAATGGAGGTTTATGTGTTTAACCTGTATGTATGTCAGTCCCTATGTTCCCCAGTAACTACTAAACAACTGAACCGATTTTAATTAATGATATATTGTTAGTTTCGTCTTTATTGCGGTAGTGTTACTAGGTATATTAAAATAATAAAAAAGGTGAACCAAAAAGTGTTTGTTTTTTCCGTAATCGGGATATAGTTTTTTAATTATTGTATGCTTGTTTGATCGGTGTCTGGGTGTTATTTATGTATTATAAATATGTATTTACAAAAAAAGTAAACACAAGTATTCTATCATTTATCTGGGTCCAATAGTACAAGCTTTGATATTATATGACTTATTGGGCTAGGTGGCGCTGTGTGAAATGTCCTACGACATATTTTTTTCTTAGCAAAGATACCTAAATTTAAATTAACCATTCATCCGTTTTAAGATAACAATTAGATATAATAAAACAAATGAAAAGGGATTCCCTTAAATTGAACTAGATTTACCCAATAGTAAGTAATAAGTAACAGCCTAGAAAAGAAACGAGTCGACATAAGCTAATAAAATAAATCCAGTTTAGAAGGAAGCCGAACAAAAACGGACAATCTGTACTCTGCTTACATTATAATTATATTAAATCACTGAAGCCAAAATCTATACCAAACACACAGCTTACTGACGGTGTGTTTCAAGATGGTAAAGCTCACCTAGTCTGGAATGGAACAGGCTGATAAGTGAGGCTGCCGGAATACACCGTCAGGTTCTCTGACAGCAGATTTTCAACTTGAGGGTAGTAGCTAGCCAACCGAGTACTAGTAACTTACCACCTTGCTATGGTCTCCTCACGATGTTTTCCTTTACCGGTAGCTCAAGCTCATTGTTGTGGTTTGAACCCACAACCTTCGGCGTGTAAACTTTGAACAATTTAAAGTTTTTATCTATCTAATATTCCAGTCAGAGTACAATACAATATTTTATTGTTAAAACCGAAGTTGCAAGTCATATTCCAATTCATGTCATAAAGCATGTCAGTATAATGATATGTCGATATAATAATATGTCAATAAATAAAATAAAAACACCAAAAGAACACCATCGTAAGTCTCAAAGTAATGAGCGTCAAAGCAGCGATGCCCTGGACTTTGTTTTGCTACCCTACGTTCTGTGTATCGCTGCAATGATCATGGACAGGCGTTATCTCACACCATCAGGAAAACGTATCGTTTGTCTCATTACTTTGTCATATAAAAAAGATCACTTACTAGTACATTTAATAATATCTTTAGTTTTATGTTTCTTAATTCCATTCCAGGCTGGGTGTGATTACCGTCTTCGACCAGTGTCACTTAACATCGGGTCAAACACCTAACCTGCCAATCATTTAAAAAAATAAGATATACAATACTTAGTACCTGTACAATCCACATTTTTCCTCCTATATGATTTCTACCGAATGATAACTAGTTTGACATGACAACTCGACACACAGTTTGAGAGAAAAAGGAGTCGTTGAAAAAGAAGTACAAGTAATAGTTGACGTGAAAGGTATAAGTTAGCCTTAGAGCTCTGCCTCATTAAGACGCCATGGCGACGTCGCCAGCTACGTATCCAAGCAGTTAATATTGAAATGTATCGTTGCCAAACCGTAGCCAAGTGAGTAAATAAATAAATAAATAAATAAATAATAATAAAGCCAAGTAAATTAGTTTATTTAAATGTATTGGATTTTCTGCAGTATGTATGTGTCTTGTTATCTATGTTTTTAGTTGGTTTAGAACCTAATTAATTTAGCAAAAATGTTATAGTGTTTCACACATAAATGTCATCAAGATTAATAATTTGATTTGCTGCTCTAAAATGTTTATATTGTGCTATAAAACAGTCCTGTTGGCTCATTGGTAGTATATCTGCTTTAAGAGCTGTACGTCGTGGGTTCGATTCCCACCCAGAACAAACATTTAGTAGTATAAACAAATGTTTGTTCTGTATGTTTTATAAGTATATATTTTAAAAAATATATAAATGTGTTCTATAAGTTATCCATAATACAAGCTTCGCTTAGTTTGGGGTCAGATGGCGCTGTGTGTCCTATTATATTTATTTATATAAAAAATATTGTGAAACCATTTTAAGCATCAACAGTGCCTTAATTGCTCGTAAAAGCTCTTAGCTTCATTCCTAGTCTGCGTTTGATAGAATGGAATATTGATAGATGTTAAGAAAAGCCTTGGTTCGACTAAAGCCTTTAATTTGGGTGTGAACAACATAACCCACTCAAGTAATGATCGATGATCCTAATTAACAATAATTTCAATATGCGAGTACATTGTTATTATGTCATGTCATGTTTACGAGGAGTTACGTGACAAACATGTACAGAAGATTTATAATTACTTATATGTTTAGATGTACTCGTAAAGATTACTACAGGAACATCTTTTATGCATTGTATAAAATTTCCTGTGTTGTACAAAAATATCATTTTTCTTTACCTTTTTTAAAATTGATCAGGCGATCATAGCCATGGGTAAAAGCTAGTTTTATTTATAATTCTGTTCTATTGTTACATTGACACCGAGTTCTATTTCCGAGGCATCATCCATCACCTCATTAAGAATTGTATTTTTCGTATTAATACAGCCGCCTACTCATATTATGAAATGCATCGTGTTCGTACCTTGTAAGCCATCAAGTCATCATTAACGGTGTCTTAACACAGAATTTGAACAATGAGCTTCAAGCCAGCGACACCTTTCTTTTAAAGAACATCGACCTACATTCAGTTCAGATATGGTTTCTAATTTCCAGGGTCAAGGCTACCGTGTGAATTTTTAATCTCATTGCAAGTTTTAAATCTTGATTTATGTTTCAGTTGTATTGTAAATTTCAGACACAGAATAAATTATTGTAGTTTCAGTATGACCTTTTTGAAGATGGGTTCTGTGACTTTGCTTAGCCGTTTTTTTCTTTTTTTTTTTTGTAAGAGATGTGTGCTCGTTGTGTACTAAGTACCGAACGTATACTAGTCTCGTACATTTTAAGAACAGATTTACGTAGAAAAATGAATTATATTAATCGCATCTATCTATATAAGTAAAATTCAAATGTTCGTTGGTAAGCGCATAACTTGAGAACGGCTGAACCGATTTTGCTGATTATTGTAATAGTTAGTATAAAGTTTTATAGTATATGTAAGGACAAAGGCCCGGGCTTTCAGCTAGTATTAAAATAAATTAAAATAAAGCCTAAACTTATAACTAAATAGTGATTGTTTGTAATATATAGATAGTTCGAAGAGCGATCAAAATATTGCCTTCGTTGCTTCACTGGATTGGAAGGAACTTTTTGGGCAAAATGAAAATAAAATTATAGGCTGTGTACTCAGATCATCATCATCAGCGTATCGAAGTCCACTGCTGGACATAGGCCTCTCCCAAGACACGCCACGCAGCCCGATCTTCGGCCTTTCGCTTCCAGCCACTGTCAGCTGTCTTACGTCTATGATATCTTTACTTAACCTAGTCTTAGGGCGTCCTACACTACGTGTGTCAAGACCAGCGTTTATCGGTTTAGCGGAAAATTTGACCAGTCCACTGCCACTTCAACTTACTAATATGTCGAGTATCGGTGACTTTAGTTCTATGGCGAATTCTGTAATGACGTTTATAACATGACAAATTATTAAAATAACTACAAATAGAAAAGGATAATCTATATAAAATAGAACTCTCTAGTTCTATTTTCGTTCTATAGAAAACTGAGAATCTAAGAAATGGGTCAGAGAAACTATTGCTCATTAATAAATTGTTCTGCTTATCTATCTCGCTGACTTGTTACTATACCGAATTGAACAGTCTTGTTTGTGTCTTGACGTCCTCCATTATACTCGATGAACGGTTTTCGTTTCAAATGTCTTTCAACAAAGCTTTTTCCCGTTATATTGTTTTTGTCCTAACTTGTCGAGAATTTAATAAGGTTTGGTTTCATTTTAATTATATAGTGACCTCTTAAAACTCAAAAAGAAGTGGCTCACACTCGTAGATTTTATCAAACACTGTCTCATCATCCCATCATCATCTCATCATCATCGTCAAACATCTCTTCTAGTATCTCTTCTCTTATTATAGAATATGGTAAGGTCGTCTTTTTTTTGCAAAGCCATCTCTGCCTCAATCCTAGGATAGTCGGATCTTAAGTTGTAATTTTATTTTAATAATATAGATTTCAATATCACCACTTCATCTAACGAACATTATTTTGTTTGCCTATCTTTTGGTTTTTTCTGCATACTGAAAGCAATAATAAGTAAAAATAACAGAAATGAAATGACCAGTAATCATTATTACTACTGATGACAGTTGTTATTGACCATCGACTGTTGTTGTTGACTATCGACTGTTGTTGTTGACTTTCGACCGTTGTTGTTTTGATTTGGATGTTGACTTTCATCCCGTTCTTTAATTAAGAATACAGATAGCAGACTTTGCTTTTTTCTTCATCTGATAACCGTATCCGTAAAATAACAAAGCTCTGACAAGGACTTAACACATTTTCCTTTTGAACACACACACACACACTCGCACACACACACGCACACACACTCTCACACACACACACACACTCACACACACGTACACACACACACACACACTTACATATAGTACACACTAGGTATTTTATAATGGTTTGATAATAATTTCCAGTGTACTGACCCGAAAGGAGGTCATTGTATTCAACGTTATAAACAACTTTTACTATGAACACAACTTTGAAATCAAGGGAAAAAATCTGTTGTTTTTTTAGATAATGTTGACCTTTGATCAAATGTATATATGGTTGAATTTTCCGCGAGTTTTTAATTTTTTCTAATTTTCATAGTAATGAGTAACACGACGCCCTTTCGGATGAGTATACCTCAGCCTTATAAACCTGTATATACTGATTATGTTGAAATCTAGGTTATTTTCGTGGTGAGATCATAATTCTCTTGAGCATTCGCTCGTAAACATAATCAGATTAAGTTTAGTATTCATTGAGAAATGTATCTTGCAAATTTAACTTCACTTTTTAGTAATCTTGAACTTAATCCTTGCTTATTTTGTAACGTCTCATCCATTGAACGCTAAATCGCGGATGTAACATTTACGACTACAAACAATAATTGCAATTACACGATATATGTATGTGTTAACATGCTATTAAGTTTTTTCTAGATGCCAACAACGGATCTTTCGTCTTGCGTGTGTTTATAAAAGATTGTATAAATCTTACGCAAGAAGACTGATTTTTTTCTTTAATATTGGCTTCGCACTTTATGCGTTCTGCTAGTGTCAAGCATTTCATATTTTCAAGTCCTGTTTCTTGATAAAATTAAAGTAAATAAAAATATCTCAGTCACAGTAAACATAAAGCAAGTCACATTCTTGTTCAGTCCATACAAAAGTAGGTTTACTAGAAGCCTGTACAGAGTTTTGTAAACAACACAAAAAAAACATGTTTCACCACATTACATCAATTTACCACACACACGGCGTAATTCGACACTTCATAAATAAAACACCGCTATTTTCTTAGATGTTTATGTAAAACACGCAAGTTTTAAAAAATAATAGGTATGCAACGATGTAATTTTCCACGTTCCCGCCAAAGCTCAAATTATACAATGCAGTGACATGATTTTTCACGTTCCCGCCAGAACTCAAATTTAACAATGTTGTGATATGATTTTTCGCGTTCCAGCCAAAACTTAAATTGTATAATGGAGCGAAATGGTTTTTTGACATTCACGGCAAAACTCAAATATACACAGCGATAAGATTTTCGAGTGTTCCTTCCAAAATTGATCTTTCCGTATTTCCGAACTTAACAGAGGCCTTATCTTCATATTATGTTTTATGTGTTATTTTATATGCAGATGGTCCTTTAAAATAGCAACAAATAAGTAAAACAAGATTTTGGAAATAATGGTGTTTTCAATAAGCACGGACAGTTTCAAACTACGTATACTTAGTATATATTAAAACAATATTTACTTATAAATTATTGTTTTTGTAACTTATTTTTATTTATAATTCGTCAAACATTAATTACACATAAGTATTTTTTGTCGTACATTCATTGTATTCCTTACAATATTGAGAGCCAATTCCATTTCAGGTTAGGTGTTTTTACTATATTTGACCACACCGTCACTTGACATCAAGTCAGCTGTGGTCAAACATAAAAATTGCTAATTTTATTATTTAATATATTGTATGTACGTGTATCTACTTTGAAAAATACAAATACATTTTACCTTTTAGAAGAAAAGTCGATCCCAATGGAATCGTTACCTTGGACACTATTTGTGGAACCAGATTGTATTCCACACCATAACTCAAGTTTATAGTATCCCCAGTTGATAAGTATCGTGTGTAATTTCCTACTTGCACAAGCGCACGCGTATTTGCGTGTGGCTCGCCATAAACTCTGTAAATCTTTGCGTAAAACTTGCTGCATATGGAATTAGTTCACGGTTGTGAGCCACGGCGTAAAGGCTTTCTACTAGTGTTACATAGATAGACAGAAACTTATTATTGTGCACACCAATAGAAAAAAAAAAGTACAGAAAACAAAAGAATCTTATGAGCTAGTGCCACAAGGGGCGGCCTTATCTCTAAGAGCGATCTCTTCCAGGTAACCGAGAATGGAAAACACAACAATTGCAGATTAAGAACAAATGGGAGATGTTGTAGGTATACAAACTTTGATAAAGATATGTATGTTAGGTAAGTAATAGGAGACCGTCTGACTTCCAATCTGGGGGTCCTGGGTTCGAATCCCACGGCACGCACCGCTGTCTTTTCTGGGCTATATGCGTATTGCCGATAACATCAAACGGTGAAGGAAAACATCGCGAGGAAACAAATATGTATGAGTTCTTACAAAAAAAAACTCGGGGATGTCTGAAGTCTACCAACCCGCGCATGGCCAGCGTGGTAGACTATGGCCTTATCCTTATCACAATAGGAAGAGACCCAGCAGTGGGTCAGTTTATAAAAGCAGGGCCGACTCAGAGATAGTACAGGTGACGATGACCAAAGACATGCTAACGCAATTGTGTACAGACGCGAAAATAGAGAGCGATAAAGTATAAGGGTTAACAGTTTTGCGAGACAGAAACCCTTTTCCGCTTCCGTTTCTGGTTAGTACATACGATAGTATTACCTACCACAGAGCCATGTTTTTTTTTAAATTCATATTTCTCATCGTCTCAGCCGTTGTTTGCGTCTAAGACAGATTGGTCTCTCTGTACCTAAGGTTTATTTTCGAACTGGTATTCAAAGTTCAATGTTCTTATAAGTTTGGTGGAGAATTTCTTCGTTCTTCAAAACAGGTAGCCATTTAGATAATGCGTTTGTCTCTTGGACGTTATGCTATCTCCGAGTTGAATCGCAGCAAACATACTGTACATTTGAAGTTTGGAGCAAAATATTATTAATTTTTTTAAATAAATAACCTGTTGCTAACACCTGATATTGAGCAAAAGTATGGTCTAAGATCTAAGGTCCCACTGCGCTGGACTACCAGATAAAGGCTGCACTGCACGGTGCACAAGAAAGGGGTCCATACGCAAAAAAATGACGGTGCATCATCAAGCGAGCCACACCATCAAGAATGTGAACAACCAAGAAGAAGATGAAGCACACTTACATAGTAGGAACCTATTTACTCTGATTGAAGATTTGAAGACACTCAAATTGTACCTTTCGAGGAACGCAGAATCCGGCAAAGTATTTTTTTCCCTGTTTGGTGTCTTATTTCAGCTTATACACTTCATTATTAAAGTTTCGTACATATAAGGTGTACAATTGTTCATGTCTAACTGATTGGACTGTATTACTAAGCCGTCGATACTGTCTTACTGACACACTATTTTCTGGTAAACTCACATACTTACTTGATAATTTTTATTCTTTATTCAGAACATTTTCTTTCTGCTGGCACCTTTGGGATGGATCCGCCAAATACCAGCTAGAGGCGTTGGAGTCTATTGAGAAGCGTGCCAAGAGGCTCATCTGCGACGACTACATTGTTCAAGCTAAATTTCAAAGCCTATAACATCGTCGCAAAGTTGCTAGTTTGTCGATTTTTTGAAGTGTGTTTCAGAACTATATGGTCTGATTCCCCCCATGCCCATTTTTCTATCGGACAGCCAGAAGCTCAAAAAAAGCGACGTCGTTTCATGGTCGATGTTTCAAAAACTCGAACGAAACGATTTGATTCAACGTTTATTGTGCGGACTGCTTGACAGTGGAATGCCTGAATGGGTGTTCCCCGTTGGATATAATCCAGGTGTCTTCAAGTCGAGAGTTAATCGGTATCATCTAGGCAAGCGTGCTCTATCTTAGACCGCACCATCACTTAACATCAGGTGAGATGGTGGTCAAACGTAAGCCTATTTCCTATATATAAAAAAGATTAATAAATAGGTTTGTGTTTGACCGTAGTCTGACGTTAAGCGAAGATGCAGTCTATAATGCAGCACACTTGCTTAGAAGAAACCAATTCACTCGCGACTTGAAGGTACCCAGATTGTATTTATCGGGGAACATACTCGGGCAGCAAATTCTACTGTTGGTATGATGAAAGTAGATCTTTAAGCAAGCCTCTGCGAACTGCAGGCATTACTTAACTCCCTCGCCGTTTTGGGTACGCGATATTGAAATTACAATTCTTTGTCTTTACGATACAAAAGTATGCTTTTCTACGTCATCTTAAACGAAGTTCGTCGATTTGACGTTATTTTCCACAAGACCGTTAAAATTTAACCAAATACTTAAATACTTTCTATAATTTCATGTGAATCCGAAGAAAGCTAGTTAATGTTCTTTCATTACCGTCATGAATTTCAAATGGCACGCGCTCGGTTAAACCGTCCCCCTTCTTTCTACTGTTGCTACTTGTATCCGAATTGCTTAGCAACATCGATCTTTTTTCAAGTTTTTACACAGTTTTAGTCTTTGAAGTTTTTACTCCCTATAGGTAATTACCTAGTTAGATTTGAAACTAGAGTACATAGAATACGGGTAAAGTTAACTGGGTCCGTTAAAGGCTCGTAAAAACTTTACTGAACATCATTCCAATAATTATTTTCCGCATTTTTATAACATGTATAATTGTATATCCACACATTAACTCACACACGCATACACATGTATACACACACATGAACAAAAACAAATTTGTAAATACATATTCATAATACATGCATTCAGAACACCCAGACATATAACAATTATTTATGTTCGTCTCATACATAAATGTTTGTCCTGTGTGGGAATTGAGCCCACGCACTACATATATATGTATATGTAGCTCGTAAACCAGAGCTACTACCAAATAAATGTATATCGGTGGCTATTTCACATCGCACCATCTTGCTCCTAACTAAGCAAAATTTAAGCAAATTAGATTTTATATGGTACTTTTTATTATGGATATATTATTATTGGAATGTACGCACACACGCCGTCTTTTTCTTCCTTGAATCTTTTCGCTTTAAGCGATAATGTCGCCAGTTGTTACATCTATTATAATATCTTTGGTGTGGACAATTTTAAGTTAAATCAATCAATCACTTCTTTTGAAATCTATCTATAGAAATATTAAACTCGGGTTTCGATTTTTATTCGATAGTTACCCTATGATTTAGTACTTTCGTCCACTATAGAACTCTTCCACATATGTGCACATTACTGTGTTTCGGTTTGAAGGATACTGCAGCTAGATAAATTACAGGACTGTCGAGACCAACCATTGAAAGTATCAAAGTAATGATCGCTAAAGCAGCGATTTCCTAAACTTTATTTTGTTACTCAAGGTTTTGTGCATCGGACATGTTTTATCTCTAATCATCAGGAGAGCATCTCATTCGTCTCATTACTTTTACATAAAAATAAACATAACCAAGACATGCTATTAGATCATCTTTGCTTTTATGCTTGCAATTATTGCCAACTCTCGGCTGTAAAACCTCGTGTTACAGTCTATCGATTTAGAGATTTATTTCCTACATTACAAGCAAAAAGTCTACCCTCGTGTTAAGCTTTCCGTTGCGCGCGTGTCTTGTGACCTTTATTTTTTGCCCTACGCCCAACGGACTGGTATTTTTAATTGGAATTCCAATAAACTTCACGGTTATGGCGCCAAAGAAACAGACGTTTCGCAAAATGAAATCGAGTCTTTCAGTAATTATTATTTTCAATTTACTATAAAAAAATGTTTAGCGGTATAAGTTGTGAAATCTTGTTTTAGAGAAATTTAGTTGCTCTGTCAACAGTACCTACAGAACAATTTGTAAATAAAAATAGATGTAGATATTACGGCAAGACATAATTGATTGAATCAGGCGTTACTTTGCGGAAGTCCATTTTGAGTGTTCTAGGTATATATTTAGCAGTCGTTCCAGCTACAACAAAAATGAGGATTTAAATTTTAAAAACTTGACAAAAATTTAACATACTTGACAATAATTTTTGAAAACTTTAACAATAATTTAAAAAACTTGACGATGATTAAAATACCTGCCCGGAACTTTACTTATATCTAAAACTAAAAAGCTTAAACAAAACACTAATTAAAACAAAAACTACGAGTATTTATATCCTCTTCTCGCTGCAGTAACCATTTGCCGACACGTGTTTCGCCTCTACACGAAGCATCCTCAGGACGTGTCAACTCTCCGAGCGCTTGGTCGACGGCGACGTCAACACGACGAGACGTCGTTGGTTCGTCGTTGAGGCTTGGCGTGATTGGCCTCAGTCTCAGCCAATCGCTCGGAGAGTCAGTTCTCTGATTGCAATAGTCTGTGTGAAATGTTTTTCTCTTTATAAAACCCTGAATTTTATTGTATCTCTCTACCAGTAGGTACATATGTATGTATATTATTGTATCTCTTACATTTTCTTTTGTCACTTATGACATCTTCATTATATTTTCGTTTATAACAGCTATTTTCTCTTTTACCTCATCATGTTCGTTACAGTGTACGAATATTCAGTTTATTCACTATGCAGGAATGTTATCAAACACTTTCTCCGCTATCAAACCTTGTGCAAATATTATTTTAACTTTCATGTCGTGTGAACGTCTTTTTGAACTAATATTTAGGAAAATTTTATGACGTAAAGTTACTAAAAACTTATTGGTATATTGGATTAGAGGATTTCAATTTACATAATTATGTTTTAAGATATTTATAATAGTGGTGGTCGTGTATAGTGGTTAGCGCGGCCGGTTCGCACGCTGAATGACGTGGCTTTAAACTCCAACAATGAGGTCGAGCTGCAGGTGAAGGAAAACATCATAAGGACTTTCTAGTACTCAACTGGCTAGCTACTATCATCATGTTCAAAATCTGTCGTCAATCACCTAACGGTGTGTTCC
Organism: Biston stratarius; assembly: GCA_950106695.1. Taxonomy (NCBI): domain Eukaryota; kingdom Metazoa; phylum Arthropoda; class Insecta; order Lepidoptera; family Geometridae; genus Biston; species Biston stratarius. The sequence continues at coordinate 30,530,247 of OX467109.1, forward strand.
GGCAGCCTCACTTAAGAGCCAGTTCCATCCCAGGCTAGTTGTGTTTACCATCTTCGACCACACTGTCACTTAAAATCAGATGAGCTGTGGCCAACCACGTAGCCTGTCAAAATATTTAAAAAAATCAATCATGTGACGAGCATTTATGACATTAACATAACAACTCGTTAATTAACAATTAACTCGTAGCAAGTTTCTTGTTTTAGCAAAGACGATGCAATAAAAAAGACAAAACATTGTCGGTATATGTAATTATTTCACGAAGTTGAATGGATATAGATTCAGAGACGCCACCGCCTCGGCGCGGTTGTGTTGTAATTGATTGCAAAAATATCATCAAAATGCATCCAGCACATAATAACAATAACTCAAAGATTTAATTCATATTTGACACGTTCATTTAAGCGACTAATTAAATTAGAAGCGTTGGTTAATTTGAATTTCTTGTTAATCTTTTTATAGATCTTGAATGAGAATGAGTTTAGACTAGAGAGTTTCGTATACGTGTTTGTTTTTTTTTTATAATAATAGGCTTGCGTTTGATTGCCATCTCACCTGATGTTAAGTGAAGATGCGATCTACGATGGAGCACGCTTGCCTAGAAGATATCGATTCACTCGCGAATCAAGACACTCAGATTGTACTCTTCGGGGAGCACCCATTCAGACAGCGCATTCGTACCTATAAAGTTCGCACACTAAAGTAGATTAGCGTGATTACCTCAATAAAAAAATCTGCCGCCAAGCATGTAATTGTGTGTTCCGGCAGCCTCACTTGATAGTCAGTTTCATTCCAGGCTAGGTGTGTTTACCATCTTCGACCACACATCAGGTGAGCTGTGGACAAAAACCTAGCCCGTCATATTATTTTTAAAAAAAGCTGGTAAATCATTTGATGGTAAATCATTTGATGGTAGATCATTTCTCCTACACATAACTCTGATTCCACGAAATCGAATCGCATATAATTAATCGTCAATAATCGTACTTTCCACTACTCGATCGTGACTCATTAAATCATTTTAAAAAATTGCTACACTTTTTATGATAATGCTCAACTCGTGCTATGCAGCCGAGAAAGTTGTTGGTTTAACGCAAACTGAATCGGGGTCAATGTTGCTAATATATGAAGTTGTTGGAAACATTGCTTTGGCATAATTAGTAGTTGTCCTTATGTTTTATAAGTATTTTATTGAAGGAAATAAGTGTTATTTTTATCTAGCAATTATATTTTGGTCGCAAAGGTTATACGCTCAGCGTTCCCAGTAGATAATGCAAACGTGTTTTGGTACCTCAGTTGATTACTAAACTTATTTCATAAACAACAGAGTCGCATATAGCGAAGCAAAAATATGTCGGTTACGCGTCGACGTTGTGATTCAAATGTTACATTTATCGGAACACGACGCACCCCGGCTGCGCACGTGTTTACACGGAGCTTTTGATCTATCTCAAAGGGATAAATAGGCAGCGTTTTCGATGAAAGCTCCCAGGTGGCTTGACTTTTCCGACACTTCCAACAATTATCATCATATTTCAACCAATTTACACAAAACCTTGACAAATTATATAGGTATCTAAACCTTCCTGAATCTCTCTATCTATTAGTGAAACTCGCATGATAATCCGTTCAGTAGTTTTTAAGTTTTTCGCGAACAGATAGACTAACGCGGCGGATAACTTTATTTTATAATATTTAGTGATAATTACAATAATACCGCATTGTGCATAACCAGCACTTTTACCGCCAGCTGTCCTACATACATCGTCACTCCATCAAGTCTTAAGGCGTCCTACGTTACGTTTGCCAATTCGCGGTCTCCACTCTAGAACAAGTCTACCCCAGCGGTTATCGGTTCTGCGACAGATATGTCCAGCCCTTTGCCACTTCAGCTTGCTAATACGCTGAGCTATGTCTGTGACTTTAGTGCCAAAATATATTCGCACAAATCCAACGCGCCCTTCTCAATGTTAACCAAAGCCTGTATAAATTGTTTATTGTTCGCGAGCTCTCTTATCTTATCGGCCGAACCTTGAAAAATCACGAGCAGCTACCTAATGAAACTAGTTTGCTAGCATTGGTTACCTTGATGAGTCATTCCAAATTACAGCAAACCTATAAATAACTGGCAATGGCATCTTTACAAGTTTTTCAATCCATTTATTTTCTTCTGAAACAGTTAAGAAATAAAATACAAAAAAAATATTTGCGCCCAACGTGGGGCTCGAACCCACGACCCTGAGATTAAGAGTCTCATGCTCTACCGACTGAGCTAGCCGGGCATGTATCGTCGGACGAAATTAGGTCACACTTGTCTGCTTTAATATTTTTTTTAATCAAAGTTAATAAAATAGTTGCTGAAATAATAATGGTATGTGGGCTGCTCAACATATAAAATAAAAGTTCAAGGTTTAGCACAAAAACTAATTTTTTTTTTTAAATATCCAAATTTAGATTTAGTCAATTTTGAAGAATTTGCATGTAAATGGTCAGTTCCTTATGAAGAATGTCGGTTAAGAAATTTTTTGGCGTTTCCTATTTGAAAAGAATACAAATATTTTATTTATAACACCTATGTTACGAGTCAAATTCCGTAATGTCATTAAACAAGTTTTAAAACACTGATTACATGTTAAAGAATAAAAAACAAAAATGTTAAACTAAAGTACGTCAATATAAAACATATTGTCACTATAAAAAATCTTGTCAATTTAATAAAATGACAAAAAAGAACATTATGACTTACTAGTAATTTATTAATCTTTTAGTTTAAAGTACTCGTCAATGTCATAAAACAAGGTTTATAGCAGCCAATATCCACGCGGTGGATTTAATGTCTAAGTAAAGAGTACATGCACCAATCGTTCTACGAGTAGATACAATTTATACTAATATCTAATTGATAATTATGTTGATACTTGATTATTATGAAAAAAAGTCTTGTTTTCCTTCTAATGATATTTATTTATTCTTCTCAGTATTATACCTTCAGGTAAATTATGGTAACCCCTTTTTTGTGTGGCTACCATTACAATATAAATAATCATTATCAGCAGCCCCCTTTACATCTTATTTAGACACACTTATCGTTATTGAACCTATCCTGAAATTTCGGAAAAAAATCAGCTTTTTCATAAATTTTGTTAAAGATCGACGATATTTTTTATGGTACAAGTTTTGTGTGTGTGTATTCATATAAATATGTTCCCCTTCAATGGCACCCGTTTTTTACCTCCTAAGCGAGTCCTATTCATGCCAAGGTTACCTGGAAGATCTATAACTAAAACTATCTAAACTATAAGGCCGCCAGTTATGCACTGATGATGCTTTTTTTTTCAATTTCGTTATTTTTGGTGTGACCAATGAAGAGATGCATAATTATAGGTATGTTATTGACAGCCCTTTTGATTCATTGGTAATATGTCTGCCTTAAAAACCGTAGAGCGTGGGTTCGATTCCCGCTGAGGAAAAATGTTTTATGGTATACACAAATGTTTGTTCTGTGTTGGGTGTTCTGTATGTATTATAAGTATGTATGTATCGTATCAGTTATCTGACTTCCATCACACAAGCTCTGCTTAGTTTGGGGTCAGATGGCGCTGTCCTACTAATGTCCTATTTATTTATTTATATTATATTATTATATAAATCTAATGTTACCATGTAGTGTCATTGCCGTCTTTGCCTCCAATCTCAGCCCCACTTCTGCATGAGATTGTGCCCACTCTTGCCCCCGACAAGTTCCTGGTTAGAACCGGTCCGCCAGCAGGACTGCGAAACCTACTCCACTCAAGGTTAACCGAGCTTTCTTTACTTGACCGATACAGTACCGTACTAGGAAATCGTAGTGTAGGCGATATAGCCATATAGCTCAAGTTTACGTGACATTTATGCAACTCTCGATCACGAACAGTACCACTCGTATAAGCTTCATAGCCATGATAACTCAGTAGTTAGCGTGGTCGTTTCACATGCCAAAGAGCGTGGGTTCAAGTCACAACAATGAGCTTGAGCTGCCGGTAAAGGAAAACATCGTAAGGAAACCATAGCATGGTGATAGAGTACTTTATAGTAATCGGCTGGTCATCTACCACCCTCAAAATAAAAATCTGCCGACAGGCACCTAACTTGAGAGCCAATTCTATTCTAAACTGTGATTGACATCTTCGACAACATTGACTTCGACTTGGTGGTAGGTCTCCGTAACAAGAGGTCGTCTAGCAAATATAACTGTGTCCCGGTTTAAAGGGTATTGCAGCTAGCGAAATTACAGGGCTGTTGAGACTAACCATCGAAAGTCTCTAAATAATGAGCGCCAAAGCAGCGATGCCCTGGACTTTGTTTCGTTCCTCAAAGTTCTGTGTATCGCTGCAATGATCATGGACAGGCGTTATCTCTTAACATCAGGAGAGCGTCACGCTCGTCTCTTTAATTTGTCATAAAAATAAATAAAATAAAATCGAAGAACAAGAAATAACATTTTTCATTGGAACTGAATATTCTTTTTTCCTATTTGATCAATTATTCATTCATATATATGTAGTTATACCCCTTTTTATTCATGATAACCAAGCAGCGAGTCCCGAATTTGGAAGTTTTTATTTTAATGGTTGCTATTCAGTTAACTTTGGGAACTACTGACCTAAATAAAAGCCGCAAAACTATTTGTCTCTTGACCCTCGTTTTTGTTTCCTCTATAAATCAGTAGATCTGAAAGATAAGATACGTAACCTCGAAGGGAAAATTAAGATTCACTTCTCCGTTCGGAACATCCACGAGTGTCAAGTTTCCTTCCGGCTATTTATTGGGTGTACATACGTACAATCGACATGACAGCTAAAAGAGAGTCAAGTTTGACGTGGAATTAACACAATGACCGTGACCACGTATCGATGACTATGACTTAACAAGGTAATGACTCCCAACGAAATCAGCCGACTTCAAGGTTAGCAAGTTCAAATAAAGTTGGTGCTTAAAAGGAAGGCTGACAGATGATTTCATTTTTCATTCGTACTCGTAGGATGTTTTGTGCCGATGACAGTTCAGTGGTTAACGCGGTTGGTTCATACGCCGAAGGGCATGAGTTCAACAACCAACAATGAGCTTGAGCTACCGGTGAAGGAAATAATCGTGAGAAAACCATTTCATGGTGGTCGGGTACTTTCTAGTACTCGGTTGGCAAGCTGAAAATCTACCGACGATGTGTTTCGACAGCCTCTTTTAAGAACCAATTCCATTCCAGATTAGCTGTGCTTACCGCCTTTGACAACTGCGTCCCTTAACATCAGTTGAAATGTACCTAGTCAAACGCTTAGTTTTAATGAACACATGTCAATTAGAGTTTACTAAAGAACATTCTCGTTACGCGTTATAGTTGTTATTCTATCAGCTCATCTCAAAGCTTCAGTTATCTTTAAGACTTGCGACGTATTGATTGAGGTTTATAAAATTAAGAGAAAAAGATCAAGGCAAAAGTAAACTAATGTAAGTAACAATGCTATACTTCATTCTCGAAAGCAATAAAGCAAAATGTTTTATATAACCGATAAAATATTGTCTAAAGATTACGTTGATAGCGACTGCCGTGATTTTGGTTTTAATGGATTTCCGCAAATTAAAATTTGCGTCTAGTTACTTAGCTTACCAGTCTGCGGAACAATCTTAATTTGGATCCAGTTACTTACCTAACCCAAGGCAACGTTTGCCGTTTGCCCTACCCACAGCTCGCATGAGACGATAATAGCTCTGTTTTGAGCAATATTACGCAACTGATGCTTAGCTAAACGTTTCTGACATATCCAGGGCAAAACCTTAAAACTGTTGCAATTAGCCATTTGTCAAAGACCATTGTGACGTAAGAGAATCATCAAATATTACAACAGTCGCCGGACAAGACGACGAAAGTTCAAGTATTGTTGTTTGTATAATTGCTGTAAATGTCAGTTCCTTGATGTCTGTTGCCGTAACAGCCAAAGATTGTTGCAGAGTTGGCCAGTCAGTAAATACAATATTTAACCGATTGCACAGCCACATTTGAAATGGTGTTTTAAGTAAAAACAAGAAGCCAACAAACTTATGAATGAATACTTGACGCATTTGTTTGTAAATAAATACATTGATAGCATAGATGATGAAGAATGATGTAAATATTTTGTAAGCTGACCAAATTTTGTTTGTCCGTCCAAATTCGAAGCCTTTTTGTGACGAGGGTGAAAGTCGTATTGGGTACATCTAGGATATGGACTGCGCCTACAAAAATTCCCTTGATAGTCTGCCTTCATGTATGATGGCAAGCACTGGAATCTTCACAGGAATGCGTCACTACCTAACCGCTATGTAGTGATGATAGCTTAATAGATAGTTAGCGAGTTCGGACTACGCGCTGAGGGGTGTGAGATCAAAGATCTTTGCTTGTTATTACACAATAAATAACTATCAAATTCCAACAATAAGTTTTTCGGGATTAAAACATTGTGAGGAAACCATCGCAGGGTAGTAGGATACTTTCTAGTATTCGGTTGGCTAGCTACCACTATCAAGTTGAAAATCTGCCCTCAAGCAGCTAACGGTATTCACTAGCTCACTAGAGAACCAGTCCCGTTCCAGGCCTGGTGTGTTTACTATCTTCGACCACAATATCACTTAATATCAGGTGAGCTATAATCAAAACACTTAGCCTGTCAAACATAAGAAATAATAATGCCTTTACAACCCTGGGTTATAAAATAACTCTGTCTACTTTAATGACTGTTAATTGCCAATTTTTTTATGTTAAAGAAATAAGGTAAACAAAACCCTATCCTGATGGTAAGGCCTAACGTATATCGAGCATGTATAATGTTAAATGCGAGATTAAATTTACGTATATAAAGTCATTTTCAGCAAGATTTCTTGCAAGTTCTTTGGCATCTTGCATGTTAGCCGGGCCGACTACTTAATTTAACGGTTATTCCGATTAAATTAAAACAACTTTCACCCATTATTATCGATGTAAGTCTACCAACTCGATAGACTGGGTTTGATATTTGATATGAAATCGAACCGCTGCCGGTGATGTCATTGGCTGTTCAATCTATCACTAAATTCTCATTTCGATGATGCTTCAGTACATTTCAAACCCCCTACGCAAACAGGGAGTGTATGTCTGTCTATAGCATTGTAACTACGAAACATGTAAACCAATATTGATTTAGTTTTTTGCTTGATTTGACCAATGTTATTATTGTGAGTGTTATTAGCTATGATGTATAAAAAAACAGCCGTTTGAAGTTTATCAACTCTTTCTAGTTGATAAATGGTTGTGCGGTGTGCGCATCTTCTTCAGGGTGAAATTTGTTGGGGTTTTTTTTAAATTTATACTTGTTATTCTTTACTAGGTACTCATTCATCATAATCAGCCTATCATAGTCCACTGCTGGACATAGATCTTTCGCAAAACACGCCACTTAGCTCGATCTTCGGCTTTTCGCTTCTAGCCACTACCTGCCGTTCCGGGTATATAATTACTATCATCGCTCCATAGAGTCTCATGGCGTCCTTACACTACGTTACTACTGTACTTAATCACTCTACCTTTTCCGACACTACTTACTTACTACTCTACTACTAAATACTTTTTTTTAAACTAATGGCTTGCGTTTGACCGCCAACTCGCCTGATGATAAGCGAAGATGCAAAGGACTTTAGGAGAAGCTGCATAAGCTTTTCAAGATATTCTTCTAAACAATTGTTCCTATCTCAAGAATCAAAACGAAACTGGCAGCAAAATAAAAATAGATATTTACCTTGATTTATGATCTAAGTATAGATTTTGGCATCTGGTTTTTTTTTTGTTAAAATAAATTCTCCCACTTACCTGATTATACCGATGATAATTAATTTGATAGTCTCATTATTATATGGGGGTAGATATCCTTAGCAGAAGATCGTCTAGATATGTATCACCGCAGTGCCAGATATTCTACCGCTAAGCAGTAGTATGTAAACATTACTGTATTCCGATGTGAAGGGTACTGCAGCTAGAAATTACAGGGCTGTTGAAACTAACCATCAAAACTATCTAAGTAATGAGCGGAAAAGCAGCGATGTCCTAGACTCGATTTGTATCGATACTCAAAATTCCGTGTGTCGCTGCAATGGTCATGGACATGCGTTATCTCTCGTGTCTTCTTCGTCTCATTACTTTAACATAGAAACAACTGTAAAGATCAATAACGTTATATGCATTAAAGAAGCACGGAACACAAAGCATACTAAATAATAATGATAAACGTTTAATTGACGGCTATCAACGGAACGGAACACACTTAATTGGACATTTAGTAAACGAGTGTACAGACAGCTCCAGTGGGTCAATCCAGCTCTATCACTATCATGTCATTTGTAATAATATTTCGGGTCATATTTTTTCTTCCTACTTCCTACTTTTGTACTTATTCTGTGTCTGGGTGTGTACCTATATGAATTATACAATGTATCTATCTATTCGCAAAAATAATATAAGTATTCTATCAGTTATCTGGTTCCCGTAGTACAAGCTTTGCTTAGTTTGGGGCTAGATGGCGCTGTGTGAAATGTCCTAGAATATTTATTTATTTATTACTAGCTGACCTGACAGACGTTGTCCTATCTTTACCAAACGCGAGAAGTGAAAATAGTCGTTAAATTTTCTAAAATTTTCAAATTTTCTGCGATATTTTCTTAATTTTTCTTTCCATAAGAACCTTCTACAAAGTATTAGAAAACTATAAAAAAAGATTAATGAAATCGGTAGTTTCTCAAGTTGTGGCGTGACAAGGGAAACAGGGATTCATTTTTAAATATAGATTTATTAATTTATTACACTTAAAAAGACGAAGGGAGGCAGTTCCCCAGCAGTTAGGACACAGGCGACAACTTTTATTCTAATGTTGACGAAATGATTTCTGTTCTTATTTTATAGTTTGTTGGGTCCGAACTTTCGGCCAAAAAAGCGAGTGTACGAAAATGGCCCATAAAAGGTAAAAAAAAAAAAAAAAATGAAAATAATTTACATTTTAAATAGGTACGGTACCTGCGGTGTATGAATCCAACTGGCACTTGACTGGTTTTCTGTCAATGAAACCTGGGACACTTTACCTACCTTACAATCAATAGAAACATTCTAAATTCTATACGCAAATACATACTCATACGAACTTGACATTTAGATAATCAACAGTTGCGAAATCACGATGTTTCGGCTTTTGTCATCGCATTCTAGTATTGAATAGACATCTCCGATGACCTAGGCAAGTTACTACGAATAACTGCATAACATCTACGCGCACCTACAATAATTGCTTTCATGTCAAAATAATTGAAATTGCAACATTAAATTAATTGGATTCGAGTAAAGGGGCAACCGTTAAGACGTCAGAGGCTTTCCGACGGCAGTCGGCACATTAATTCTGACATTAGGACTAGCAGCTCAACCTATCTGTACCAACTAATGTTGGATACGAGTTTAAACAGATTCATAAGCTTGGGGTGTGTTTAGTTAAAAGGGGGGTCATTGAACAACTTTTACTATGGTCACAACTACGAAATCGTGAAAAAATCAGTTGTTCTATAGAAAAAGTACGTTGACCCTTGACGGAATGTATGGAACAGCTGACTTTTGTTCTCTATTTTAGAGTTGTACCCACAGTAAAAGTTGTTTATAAGTACAAGCCTATAAACCTGTATGCTTAAGACGTTGTAGTCAAAGTGGTTTACACAATTAAAAAAGTGAAAAATATGTATCAATTTTGATGATATTTCTGAGAAGACTTTTGTTAACGAAACAAGATAACAATATTTTTTTCTTTAAAAAAATAAATTCATAAATTAACCTCTAATATATGTGTTAATAAATTAATATCAACTATCATGTCAATACTAAAATTAGTAAAGGTTAAGCACTATGTTTTATTTAACGTTTTATTTTTTAAATTATACACAATTATTTCCGGTAAACGTATGGTTCGAATCACAACATTAACGCGTAACTGACATACTTTTGCTCCGCTAAATGCCACTCTGTTTAGTACCAGTTAAGCTTTGTAATCAATTGAAATACCAAGACACGTTCGCATTACTCGACACCCACAGTTAAGTATCAACAACAAAATGCGTATTCTCATTTCTAGCGGAAATGTGAAGTGAACGGTCCATAAAAGATATCAGAGAAAGTGCGCCTAAATCTAGCCAATAAATAAGTAGACAAAGAGCTAGGTAGGTGTAAAAATATGGAAACTCTGAGACGTCCACTTTCATTTTTAAATTTCTTTGATACACGTAGGTGCGTGAGAATTTCGAACAATCGAGTTGGCCACGTCCAAGCCATTTCACTAATTTGAGAGCATGTGAATGGAATGCCTCAAAAACTAATGGGCAAAGGGCTTCGCTCACTGTCTAGATATAGAAACAGAAATAACTGTTCAGATTAGAAAGAACTGACGATTGCAGTACCTAATGAAAAAATTATTTGAAGGAAAAGTGAAGTTTATATGTAGGTATGTGGGTTCTGTATTTCCGAAGAGAACTTCATACTCTCCTATCATACTAATATTATAAATTAATAAAATAATATTATAAGTTTGTAAGATGGAAGGATATTTGTTACTCTTTCACGCAAAACTTCTTAATGGAATTAACATATAGGATACTTTTTATACAGCAAACTAAACAAACTTTTTGTTAAATTCCATGTGGACGAAGTTGCGGCTCACAGCTAGTAACAAGTAGGTATACGCAAGACGTCCCACTGACTTGTGTGATTGTTCTGTAAATAACTTTATCGTGCGTGACGTTAACAATAATCTCAAAAAAAAACATTACTTAATAATCAATTTATATAGTTACAATGTTTTTTACTTTGTTTATTGAATAATTTAATTATAATGGAGTAAGTACTCAACAAGGTGTATACACTACTCTGCAGTTCTGTTGAAGTACATTTACATCACTGGTGAAAAGTAAGAATGAGGAGAATAGTTATATCGATCGGGGTTTATACAAATCTATGAAAGAAATGACTGAATAGATAATAACTTAGCGCTATATTCCTCCAACGCTTTTTAAAGCGCAATGATCGTATACTTACACTGATATACTATAAGTACATACTTACTAAACGACGTGCTCCGAACGCTCATTTTGTTAATCTCAACTGCAGAGCAGTGTATACACCTTGTGTAATAAGTACTTCATGAAAATTAAAGAATGTCGTAATTATGACACAATACGAAATCGATTTAGTCACAATTTTTTTTTTGATCGTATAGAACGTCGCAAAAGACAAATGTCACCCACAGAACAATCACGCACATTTGTTGTCTGTTTTGCACACACTTCGTTTTGAAGTCATTTTCTATGTACATAGAATTCGTATCAACTATCAAGTGTACCTATTTGCATTTATTTAAGGTTCAATCTACCAATTAGATCGAGTGACTCAACAGTCAGCCTTACCGAAATCCACAGCATGTCATTCATTTTATACTGAGCTTTAATGTAAGTTGGTGACTATAACTTATTCAATTATTATCATTTAGTAGGCATTGTTTTATATCTTGGGCGCGTGCTATCGCGAGTCAACGACCCTGACTTCCGTACGGTCTGCCTTTCAAGGCGAAAGCCCATTACGCACTCAAGCTCTACCTACCTATATTGCACGAGACAAGGGCTGCCACTAAAAAAATCCTTAAAATGCTAAATAGTTATGTGTCGAGATCATTACTTACTGGCATAAAAGGACTCGAAACACTTGAAAATATGAACTATTTATTACTAGCAAAATCCACAAAATGGCAATGCCAAAAATAAGGAAAAAAATATAGCTACATAAATTGTCTATGGATAGTTTGAAATTTAAGCATTAAGAATTTCTATACATTGTCTGCCCGATTTAATATGAAGTCATTGTTTTGCTTTCAACATTCTATCTGATACATTTTATTGTATTATGTACAATGGTTTAAATATTGGTGTCATGAAAACCTAAGTACCTAATTACTTACCAAAATTTTGAAAGCCCTGACAATTAAAATAAATTATCGTTATCTATTGTCAGGGGGCATTTATATTAGGGCACATTAATTGCGTCATTTAAATAAATAAAAAACACTACATATACTAGTGTTCTGAAAAATAGGTCACTTTATCAACAAGTCAAGTAGGAAGTGTCAAGTCAAGTGTTACGCTGATAGTGGAAAAAATGGCGCAATAAACACATCGTTTATTCTCACATTTAAACTATAGGTAAAATCTACCTACCTTCTACTTATGCAATACACGTTTATTGAATTTACAAAGCTGAAAAAAGGACATTGTATTATTCATGAAGAACAATATTTAGTATGGCTACAAATTTAAAATAGCAAATAATATCAACTATTTTATATAGACATTTGAACAAACATTACTAGCAGTTGAACTTATTTCGCTATTGCAATTTTTTTTAACTTGAACTATTGTATTTTTTTTGTCATAATGGTGAGATACCACGTTTTGGCTTAATGCACCTCAAATTTCAAAATTAAAATATTTTTTTTTGGTATAAATTTTGGAAGCATTAAAATGAATTAAAGATTTACTTTTACATTACCAATACCTCAAGTTTATTACCCTGTATACAGGCATCGGCACATAGTACTATGAAATCGCATAAACAGTCAGTTGTTTCACAAATTTGGACCAAGGTCTATAGAACAGCTGAAATTTTTATTCACGACTTAGAGTTATTCCCATAATAAAAGTTGTGCTTAATGATAAGTACAATGACCTCTTTTCAGCTTTAACGATCACGAAATTATTTGTAGTCAATTCATATTCTTCTTAGTCGTTTACACTTGCCAGAGTGGTCGTGGTCAGCCTTTCCGGAACCGTTGGCCTAGCCTGAAATTCTATCATTCACAAGACCGTGCAGTACAGCGTTTATCTGGTCAAAGTTTGAAATAACGAATGTTATATCAAAGAATAACAAAAAAAAAAAAACAATACAGTACACAAATTTTTGTAAGATTGTGGCAATGGCAGCTTACCTAATAGGTATACTTAGTATCTAAGTATAATACCTAACTTTAGAATTAAATAAATTTAAAACAAAAAGTTAAACTTATTTAATCTGTTAAACCATTTAATCAGTAGCATTACATCTAACAAGTGGTTTTACTATCACCCTTCACTATCGGGCACGTGAGCAAATATGTTGATTGTTCATGTGCTTTGGCTTTCAGTAAACATTCAGCGACGGAAATATTTTGATACGGTTTCAATATAGCGATAAGATAGCGTTAGCAAAAATCATGTTAGCTGTTAGCTGTCATGCTGTCAACAGCCTATAAGAGGCGTTGGACACCAGATTGTTGGGTTGATGAAACCGTAAAAATAGCAATTACCCCTAAAGTTGACCTATCACTAGAAATCGTAATAACACTCATTAATATTACATACAAATACATACATACATACATAAGTAGATATCTAAATTTGTAGCTCTACTTACAACACAAGATGCGCCAGACTAGACTCGTTGATAAACCTCCAAGAACTTATTTAAATCACTAAGCAATAGAATGAATTAGCAATGAAATCATTAAAATAACTATTCTCCTTCATTATCCTGACTTAATGCTTCTATTAAGCTGGCTATGTATGTCACTTTATTACCCGTATCTATGGAAATTCGACAAGCACCTTAGCCGTACTAACCTGAGTGATTACGTAGGTACGTCTCGACACGCTTGGTTACCCTTTATAGAGTAGGCAAGGTAACCTTGACGCATATGGTATGATTGTTTGCCTTCCAAAAGAAGGTCCTATAAAGCTATTTTTTGTAAAACCAACAGTTTTATAAGTGAAACATTTGAGCACTTTAAGGTACAACATCTTCTAGAAATCTATTTGTTGTTTAAACCAAAAATATCATATCTGTGTTAGGAGATTTATATCAAGATTTCTTTTTTGTAAGTGTACAGACCATTTTGAGGTTAAAGTTTTACTACTTTAGGTTTGACTTAACCCCTCGGAACAGTTTATCAGGGTTATGCTATTTTCATTTCAATAACATTGGTTGGTTAGCCCCAAATTATCGTGCAACTAGGTATGAAACTAACAACCCTATCGAACTGTTCATCACCATTATTGGTATTTTAATGGTATACTCGTACTTGTTTTTCAAATTCTATGACTTCTTGAATAAAAATATCAACGTTTGTTCAATTGTCTCGCTTTACAAAACAAACAATTGCTGAAACGACACTCACAACGTGATTAAGAATTGTGAAAACAATGTTTGACATTCAATTTATATGCTGAATCTGCAGATAGTTGTAAACAGGAATGTTATTGAAGAGCGTTGATAGATCCAAAGTCCAAAGGTATTTCATTTGATTACTTTTCAAACGGAAACAGTGACTTGTTTGCTATATGAATATACTGCAACAGGTTCTTGTTTATTTCTGTCTTTTTGTATGTTTAAATCACTTTAAACTAGAGTATATTTGCTATAGTAAGAATTTTAATAAACTTTTATAGATTTATGTTTTATATGTAAAATAAATTAATAATACTTCGTACTCGCTCTTGAACAAATTTATTTAACATCCTGGGAATAATTTAGACTTAGTCCTAGTTAGTATATCATTAAAGTGTCAAATCGTTCTCTTCCAATCAACAAGCATCATTAAGAGTTTAAACGGGTTGCATATCAATTACCGTAATTAACAAGTGAAGCTATAATGTCCAAATCTGACTATATGTAATTAAGGGGAATAGAGAAATTAAAAGACCCAATAATTTATTGAGCGACATACAAACATTTAGTCTAATGATTCACGATTTCACTTTCTCTGTTTGTAAAAAAAATATGAAATGACATTACCTACAACATCGTTGACCCGGTTATTATCACATACCTACTGCATTCGGACTTTGATCTTGTAAACACACTTGCTTTCAACATGTTCGTCAGTCCACCGATAAAGATCATTAGAACATGTATCTTCGCTGATCAAAGACGTACCGTACGTGCGACATTAATACCTTTTAATGTTAACAATCGTGCAACACGCGTACTTGACATTTTACTATCGCAAAGATCTTGTAAGTCCGACTTTAATGTCGATCGCTTAGGCGATCGTTCACTTTCAACTGTCCTCGTTATAAAAATGATATGTTACACAATGCTAATAGATTCGTTTCCTTTTTTCCAGATGGACAGCAGTTCAGAGGCAATGGAGCTACGGCGGGAACTGGACGCGGTGAAAAACGCGCTGCAACAGCAGTCAGAGTCCGTCCTAAAGCAGAGACATCAGCTGGTCGAGGCAGGACAGGCCCTTGCCGCGCGCGACAAGCAACTCACCCACGAGAGGCGCCTGAGGCAAGACCAGCTGGCTCTCGTCCTCCGCTCTCTCGTGTTACTAGAGTCGCGCTTGACAAGAGAAAAGAAACAAATCAGCGTCGCGTTACACCAGAAAGAAGAAATTATCAAAACTCTCCATGAAGAAATGACGAAGCTTAAGTCCCGAACATCTTACTGCAGCAACTGCCAACAGCTGATCGGGTTTACGAGTGAACAAACAAATATAGAAACTGATCCGGAATTCCAGAGTCTGGAGAGCACAGACTCTAGATTCCAGAACGCTTTCGTAAGAAGTTGCAGCTATCGAGAGCGAAATTCACCACCGGTTTTCCAAAAAAATACTAGGCTAAGTAAGAGCTTCCAGTTGCCCAAAAATGAAGTTGTTTATGGTAACACCAGTTCCAGTGAAGAAGGAAATAATGTTAGTGTTGGTAGCAAAGGGACGTTTATCAAGAACAAGCAAGCGTTCGTCAGACGAGACGTGTTCAGACGGTCTAGGAAATATTCGGGAAGAAAAAACAACAGCAAATACCTTGAGAATGTTCAGAAAGGATACACCAATAATACAGCAAACAATAGTAGTAGCACTGAGGAATGTATCAGTATGAGCTATCACGTCAATGATGATAATGACATTACTGCTAATCAGATCGCCAACGATATCAGACGAGCTTCATTAAAAATTGATCAGCTCATTGGCGAAGCTGCGAAAAAAGAACAAGAAAGTGCAACAAGCGATACTGAAAAAACGTACTCCACTAAAATGGAGAGAATACATGGCATAAGAAGGCAAGCATCTGACGAGATCAAAGCGAACAGACAACTTTTCCTCAATAATGTTCTCAGTGATGATAACAACGAAAAGCCTTGGTACTGTAACGTAAGTGATCAAGAACAAGACACAGACTGCTTAGAACAACGAGGGCTAAAACCTAAATCTAAGTCAGCGGATGACCTTTTAGCAGCCGGTTTTGCAAGCGGCATACTCACTGCTGAAATAGTATCAGCTAAAAACGAAGTTTTGTGTAATAGAATACTCAATAACAACAACAATGCATTTGATTCTGGATTCGATGAGAAAACCAATAACATCGAAATAGCGTTAAGCAAGCAGGCAGCGACAGCCGAAATAAACGAAAACTGGTATGCGAGTACTAGCGACGCTGAAGAAACTCCCACCAATGAAATATACAAAAATAACCCAGTTCTGGAATGTGTCAATCAGATCTTATTGCAAAATTCACTTGACGATAGCAGCAATGACAATTCTAAATCGAGTGAAGCTCCTAGCCCTAAATCATCAACAAAGAGAGTTCAATTTTCCACTTTGAACAGCATTTCGTATGAGGACAAAGTGAGAACATCGAACATCAGCCATACTTTACCTCGAGGAAGGGCCAACAAAATTGTCAAATTTAGCCTAGAGACCGCATCGGAGCACAGTTATGAAGTACCTAACACGGCACAAGGCTTCCAGTATGAAATACAAAGCATATATAGCAACGAATATGAGCCTATTATCACTAAATCCAATGATACGAAGCCAGCCGTAGTGCCACGTTTGGCTCAAACTATTGATAAGCCAAGCGTACCTAAAATTAAAGGTTCAATAGTTAAGAATATTGCTGCCAATATCGAGAGCCGTAATAATAATAGCATGACAGAGAGAAAGGCCGACAATGATCTTGGTCCGATGAAAATTTTCAATAAGAGGAAAGTTCCCCGAACTCCTCCTGCTCTGCCGCCCAAACCAAAGAACCTTTCAGCGAAATGGAAAGCTGAAAACGCTGTCAAACAACTGACAGAACCGTTAGACTCTGAAGCCGTTGCGGCTAATCAACGGGTTGCAGACGTTAAGATGAGAAAAGCAGGACAAGTAGCAACAGTATGCAGCATCGAGCCGGACTACTGCTCCATTTCAGAGATAAATGTTCCAGTAGTTAGTAATGGTAAACGAGAGTTGCTACTCACTCAACCAACGGTCGAGATACACAGTGAGCAGTACCCTGTGCACGCTGTTACTCAAAGGAACAGCGTGGCCAAGGTCATCTCCTTGCCGAGGATACAGAATAAGATTAGTGACAAAGACATCCCTAAATTACCGCAAGTCACAGAGATCATCATTCCGGATGAAGACGAGAAATCTAACGAAGACCAGGCTCGTTCGTACCCACAGACCACCGATAGTTACTTGTCTAATTTCACAATGCACACTCTGCAACCGAAACTTGACTCCCGCGCCTCCATACAGATGGGAAACACGGTATCGTCTATCTTATCAGAGATTAATAAAGGTGGCAAAAGAGGCGGCAAGCAGATCAATCTAACAGAATTGGACAATCAGTTTAATCACGTAGACAGGGCTCAGTCTAATGCAGAACTGCACAAAGCTGAATATTTCGATGACATGGACAAGTTTGATTTGTCTCAAAACTTTGAAGAGTTTAAGATTGATGATGAACTCGGCAGCATCGTTGCGGAGGAGTACCGTATCAGCTCTGGTAGCAGCGATGGTTCTGTATCCGATGTGATCACCGAGCACATCATTGCCAATGTACCTGATAAAGACAATCTGCATAATGCAAAAAACAATGACAATATGAAAAGTGAAATGGTTGTCGAAAACGAGAGCACCTTAAATAAAGGCCTGCCGAAGAACGCAAAGTTGTCTAATAAGCCTGATCTCTTATCTAATATAGAGAATTTAGAGACTGATTCTGTAAGGAATTCCGATATTGAGTCTAGCAATTCGTCAGGTAGCAACAGTGGGTCGTACAACACTGTGAAATGCGAACCAAGGATGGTACAGAAAGCTGCGGTCGTGCCCAGGACCAAGGGATCATTTGACTTTTTCTTGGAATCGTCTGGATTGAGTTCCAAGTCTATTTTTACCCCTAGCAAGGGGTACCTTGGTATGAGACCGCCTAGTGCCAACCACAAGAACGTTCTGAAACCTAAAGACATTAAGATGCGCGTCAAAAACCCTCTTACAACGAACAAAATCAACGAAAAACCAATGACCACTGCTATAAAATATTTCGAACCTTATGTTTAAGTTTTAGCATATATTTCTATATTAATTTTAATAAAAATGTTAAGTCTATTTATTGTATAAAACGAACTTGCCTGCATAATATTTTATTATGAACTACTATTATATTTATGTTAATGTAAATAGTTACGTTAATTGTACCTAGTTATTTTTACAATTAATATAAAATATTTAACAAATATAAGGTTGTTTTAATGAAAATTCTATTTAGAAAGATATATTTTTTATTAATATAACAAAAGTAAATATTGAAAAGTATTTACATAGAAAATAAACAAAGAAAGTAATAAATTAGATAGTAATAAATATATATAAAAAATAAAGATTTAACTATTAGTATTTTCAACTTTAACAGCGGTCTTGTCTGCTAGTTTTCTGCCATTTCTTATCAATAAGCGACTCTGCACAAGTCCTTAATCGCTTCAAGATTGTTTTTCTTGGTTTATTCTCTTCCACACCAGAATCTAAAGATGCCTCGCTTCCCCAGCCTCCTTCAAGCTTTTCACTTCGCATCTTGACATATTGGGTTACTGATTGATCTTCATCTATCCCTGAATCCATAGAAGTAGCGTTAACCTCTAACAAACTTGGGATTTTCGACGACGAAATATCAGCAAAAGAATCATGCCTCTTCACATTTTCTTTTCTTCTCCTTATTTCAACACGAGAGTAAGGTTTAGGCCGATAACGTTTCTTCAAAAATTCTTCCGAGGAGAATGTGGTTGAAGGTGGATCGATAACAGCTGGTACGCAAGGTAGAGATACTTCTGAGGTTTCCAAATCGACGGTAGGCCCCCATTTTCTGTCCAGAGCACGAAATGCGGCCGAGAGGTGAAGATGCAACTCCATACTTGAAGTATTATTTAAATTTCTGATTAATTTCTTGAAAGATGTGTTCACGTCGAATGTAATTTAGTTTATGAAAGAATTTATATATGCGCATCCTTATAAATAGGTTTAGACTATCCCCACCATAAACGATATAATTAAAGATACTAATTAGCAATTTGGATTAATTAACTTTAATAGGTGACGTATCAATTAAGAAACTGCAGGTGGTTCATTCAATTAGGTAAATGGTCGTTAGAATTAGTTATGAACTGTGTTGATGTGATGTTGAGGTAGTCTTGATCGAAATTCAATTAAAGGCTAATAAGTAATAGGTACTTTTAATGTGTATTCGTAGGTAAGTACATTGTGTAACTTGACAGATCTCTTTCAATATAAGATATTGTATTTCTGTAATAAAATAAATTATGTTGTCAAGCGGTACTGAGTTCCAGGTTGAAGGTTATTGCAGCTAGTGAAATTGGTTATTGACAAAGTAATAAGCGCCAAAGTAGCGATTCTCTGGACCTACCTGGTTGTCTGATTTGTCACAAGTTCTGGACACATCTTCAAGTCATGGACAGGCGTTATATCTTCAGTCGGGTCCTTACCCCTTCCTTTCCAGATGAGGTGGGGAGTCGGCCTCGATGTGAACATCTTAACGTAGGGCTCTGGGTTACTCTGCCTCCAGGGGTTTGTAGAGGGTGCGATCTGGACGCCCAGCTCCCCGGGTGGAGCTCAGCACCCTCGGGAAACGCTATCTCTTAAATACCTAAGTATTTAGGTATTTGCGCAAATTCACTTTGAGTATTCAAGTATTATATTTTTAGTGTATTTCCGTTTTAAAGTCAATCTTTCTTCGACTATGCACTCGAAGTGTTAAGACGTCCTGAGGATGTCTCGTGTAGAGAAGAGGATATAAAAACTGTTATTTTACGGTTAATTTAATTATTTATGTTTATTTATATTTTATCTTGACGTTCGTTACGTACTTCGTCGTACTTCAAAATTTTTGTTATACTCTCAATACTTTGATGCAGCATATCAGTACAGTCAGCATATGTCAGCCAGTTGATTACGAAAACTGATGATAATGATGAACAAATTTCCTAAATAAATTAAAAAGTTCCTTTTACACTCTCTAAGGGTGCTGTACTAGTACTGTACATGTTCTGTCTGAAATTTACATGTCAATGGACATAGTTAATAATGAATTAGTTAGTGATCAGTAATCATGGTATGTGAATGTGATTATTATTTGGCATGAATAAAAGCATCATTAAGTTTAGTAAAAATATACTCTTTTTTGATTATATTATTTATTATCATTCTGTGGCTGATTATACTCTAAAGAATAAAAAATACCTATTCCAAGTGGATAATGTACCTTTACAAACAAGCGATAACAATATTGAGGCAAGACTCATGAATAAAAAACAATGTTAAAATCTGCATAGTTTTTTTTTAAATAATGTAACACCAAAAAATACTTAATTAAGTACATAAGATACCCACATCATATTTTCAGATTCTTCTTTTTCTTTTTAGGCCCTTTGTCTTCTTTCTTTTTCAAATCTTTTTTCTGAACCTGGAACGAAATGAAATATAATTTACATTGTTGAATATAATTAGTATATTTTTTCTTCTAAAACTATGCCTCACGTTTTACTTAAATAAATATTGAAGTACATTGTTAAATGTATAATGTCGGTTAGTATAGCGCCATCTAGCGATAGTTGATAAAATACTTTCATACTTTTTTTTTGTAAACACATACAGAATAAACATCTAAGAAATCCAACTCCAGGTTGGATTTGTTTTTGAAGCAGATCTATTATAAATGAGCTTAATAGGACAGTCAAACTAGGAATACCTAACATACATCAAAATTAGAGCATTGCATAAGAATGAAAAGTAGTATTAAACATAAACAGACACAAAATGCTTTGCTTCCATCATTATCATTCACATTCTGTCATCCTAAGGTATTATAATATGTATACAGAGTAGTACTATAGTATATTGGACTATTTTCTAGTGTTACGCAAGGTGCGACTCTATGCGTGTTTTAGGCTATTTTAGTTTTACCTTGGCAACTTTGTAACAGTACAGTGTTCAATCAATAGATTGTGCTACTTATCAAGTAGTTTTTTATTTCTTTGGGATGAGAACTTGTGATTGTGACAGGACTTATATAATAGTTTATTCTTATAAATAACTTCAGTATAGATGTAACTTAAGTCAATTGGTAATTTGAATTAAGTAGCTCTAATAGGTCTAGCACAACCACCAAGTGACAGCCAGTAACACGCAGCTCCATTCCAGTACTTCAAGGAGCTGACTTGTCTCAAATATAATATAGTAGCAGACCAAATGCACAATATATCCCAGGGTGGACATCATCAGTAGGATGGAGTTTATACAAAACTATGCTATCTAGATGGTTATGTTAGGCAATGGCTTAATATCGATATCAAATACCCTGGCCCTGGATTAAATGTGGCTTGTACAGGAAAACACAAGTGAAACCACTAGGGCAGTTCATTTTTAGTAATGTTATATACCTGTGAAAGTTTGAATATCAGCAATATTGATACGGGGTGTCCGGTACTAGATTTTCATTCCAAATAATAACAAAAAATAGTTGGTTAATATTTGACGTAATTATCCTGAGCAAACGCAAAAAAAAACACACACCAAAAATGATAGGGTAGTTGTGTGCTGACCCAGATTAGACAACAGTTACTATTATATTATATTATACTATATTATTGATTACCTTTCCATAACTTTCTAAGACATTCCCAATATTATTTTTATTTCCTTTCTTTCTCTTTTTGTCCATTGTTTGCATGATGCTCTTAGAAACCATCAGCTGTCTCTCTTCTTTCGCTTTTTCCTTTAGTTCTTTCCTTTTCTGCATTAGCTCTTTATAGTTTACATATGGTCGCTTGGGTGGTTTTGCTCCTAAAATTATAGTATTAAATAGGTTATAAAAATGGTGAGTAAAATGAAACAAAAAAAAATACTAAATAACATACACTTCACACCACACCATGATGTCACATTAATTGCAGTATTATATTTTTTTAATCATACCAAACAATTAAACATAGTATTAGCCACTTCTGTCTGGTTGTATATGATCGGGTTTAGCTTGGTGAGATATTTTTCTGTTCTCTCATTACATCTCAACAAATCAATCCTGTTATGCTGATTATATTCTCTTCATTTAAAAAAAAAATCTAGCTATATTGCAGCCCTTTTGTGGTAATATAAAATAAACATGACATCTAACATTGGTTATCACTTAATTCCAGTGGACGCCCTTAACCTTAACCTATGTGCAAGATGAATCACATTAAAGCGATATAGGAAGGAAATTTGGCCTAATAGTCAGGGAGTCAGTATTGAATTTAAAAATGATAGCTATGCCCATGTGATATTATGTTGCTTAATTCTGCATTTAATTATTAGTAAATAGTAATTAACACTATAAATAGTATCTTCCTATAAAGTTCACAAGAAAAGTATGCAAAACAGTGTGTTCCTAACCTAAACTCACTGCAAGTGCAATTTTAGCTTCCTCCTTCTTCGTAGCGTCAAAACCAGACATCCCAAACTTAACCACTTCATGCCGTATTTTCTTGAGTATCGGATCTTTCTTGGATTGTCTGAGTTCTTCCGTTTTTGAGCTAGTGAGAACGTTCTTCTGTGCTATCATTGCTTCCGACTTCTTTTTAGGTTTGTGAGCCTCATACTTCACGACTTGAAAATTGCTGTCAGCATTTTTGAGAGCTAGTGCCGCTTTAGTTATTATTTTAGACATTATATTCTACTTTAAATATTTACGCGCATGGTGATAACGAAAAAACAATTCTTCAACTTTGAAAATAAACACAACTATTCGGAACTAAGGATATTTTTTTTATTTCTCACCTTGGTTTTAGCATCTCACTTTATGCATTTTGCCATTGTCGGTATTTTTTCATGTAATTGACGATACACCAAGTTTAGGATTAAGTCCGGTCGTAGTACAGTGGATTCATTATATCTCATAAATCATACAACTTCATTAGAAGCTTTGATGGAGTTTTGAAAGCAACGCGAAAATACATGACTCAACAGCTACATCACATATTAAGCTATATTCTTATTTGTTATATTTTACGAAATAATGCTACTATTTTATTTATTTTACGGTTTTATTTAATGCCTTGTTAAACATAAATACTAGAAAAATATACTAGTTTTTAGAGATTAATATTATGCGGCGGCAATATTTTTACGTGTTTTTGCTAAAATTGCATCAATTTTATTTTTTTGTACGCGTGCTTGTCATGGGCTGATTGATTGTCACTTTTTTGACATTTGTTATCGTATAATCTAAAATACACTAATAATGCCATTGATGTTTAAAGCGCCAACAAAAACCGATACAAATTTAATACAATGTAGTGTACACCGTATTGACTTTTATTAGCGCGTTCAATGTCAATAACACTTGTGTCTTTTTCTTTACCTTTACAAAAATGTAAGTGGATTGTTAGTGATAGTCAAAACAAAAATAAGAAAAGAAAATAGAAGAAAATATTGAAACTACCCGATAAGTAAAGCAATATGATCTAATAATAACGTGCTCTTTTTGATGTTCTTGTTTTGTGGCTACAGTGGTCGCGCGCGTCCTTACTAAAAATAATGTAACTAATATTCTAGTTGATATATATAGAACGGCAGGTAGCGATGCCAATGTAATATTAGAAGATAATTCGCTAGCTCGTAACTTCGCTGTAGATGCAGACATTCCTCAGTCTCTAGCTTAAAGAGACGTTCGGTAGACTTATCTTAAAATAAGTAAAATCAATTTTGTAAAAATCTAACCTAACTAGCATTAAAATAAAAATGAAAAATAAATACAGAAACACTAATTCTTCAATAAAAGCTGGTGACTTAATTCTGACAGAGCAGCCGTTTGCTTTCGTGCTGTCCTCGAAAGAACAAGGAAGCAGATGTGATAATTGTTTGCAAAAGTAAGTAACTTATAGCTAGCTTAGTAGTGTTTAAATTATTTTTTGTCTATTATGTTTTTCTATAAACCTTAGAACAGAACTTTTTACAACAAAAGAAGAGATATGATTCATCGTCAGTATAAAAGACCCTGCTGTTTGTCCCTACTAAAAAAATCTATTAGTTATGAGCTCCCTTAGTAAAGTAAAAAAATAAAAACTAATAGTTATAATTGTGTAGTAGTGAGATGGCTATCGGGTAGATAAACAGATATACAACTCAAGATCAATTTGACAACTTTTGAGATACAACCAAACATGTCTATGGTAATTTGCAAGAGCTACTTAGTAATATTATAATATTAAATTGCAAATTATTTTTGTTGTTTATTTCAGAGGGAAAGTACTGAAGTGTTCTGTGTGCCAATATGTGCATTATTGTGGAAGGTTGTGCCAAAAAGAAGCATGGGGTGAACATAAGGTAAACAGCTTTAAATGACTGTAATAATTTTTTAGTTTTTACTAATTTTTTAATTTCTATTTCATGAGCTGTAACGTTCGATTCCCACCCGGAACAAACAATTATTTGATGAACATTGAAGTTTGTTCTGTGTCTGAAAATAATATATGTTAATATATTATAGCAGTTATCTGGTTATAAGCATAACTTAGTGGCTAGATGGTACTGTGTAAAATGCTCTCCAATATTAATATATATTTTTTATGTGCTATATTAAATGTTAGCTATGAAAGTATCAAAGTAATGAGTGCAAAATCAGCAATGTCCTGGACCTTAGTATTTTTTGTTTTATGCTCACCAGAATTGGGATTTGATTTTCTTGCCTGAAAATATTCAAACACTATAAACAACGTCTTTAATTTGAGCCCTAATCGGGGGGCTCATCTATAGTTACAAATTTTGTATGACTTTGAAGCTCACTTGACTTTTGACCTGACAGCAATACTGACACCCTACTCAAAAATTGGCTGCACCCCGTGATGTCACTGTTTTACATACACATCAACACTCAATTTTTTCAGGATAAAAAGTAGACCGTGTGAATCCAAGGTGTCAGCTACCTCCATACCAAATTGCATTAAAATTGGTCCAGCTGTTTGAGCGTGAAGAAGTAACAAACATACAAACACACTCACAAACTTTCACCTTTATAATATTAGTGTGATATCACAGTCTGAATAAGCCTTAACAATTCTTGTAAATAGGTGATAAAAATAAATATATGATTTCTGTTTGAAAAATACTACGTCAAAACGTGTGGGCGAGCGCGTACGATTTATTCTATTGACGCATATTACGCGCAAATCGCGCACAGAGAGCTAAACGAAAATAGTGCTATAATAACAGTCATGATAGACTCGTGAATATACATACCATAACAACAAGTAGGTATAGGTATTTATAGATAATAGACAATAGACATTTTATTCATGACATTAAACAAATTTCTAAAACATTAACAATATGGATATACAGAAAGATAAAAATAACAAACAAAGATTAAACTAAAACTAAATTACACACAAAGAACAAAAAGAATTAATGTCACAAACTGGCCTCAACTCAGCATAATGCCGACTGCAACCAGCCGGCGCTGGTCTTCCGTTGAGGCCGGCATGTGACGTCACGCACGAGAGTGCCAGGCGGTAACAAAAAAGAAAAATATGCATAAATATACACAAAAAAAAAACAATATGTAGATAAATATATATATAGCATGACTACTATTTTTTTTAACCATTTTTTCTGTGGATGACAAGCTAGTTGTTAACCACAGCTCACCTGGCGGTACTGGCGGTATGGTCGAAGGTGGTAAACACCAAGCCTGGAATGGTAACAGACTCTAAAATAAGGCTAAAACACACTTTTGGATGTTTGGAGGCAGATTTTCAACTTGAGGGTGGGTGGTAGCTAACCAGCTGAGTACCAGAAAGTAACGTATCAGCATGCTGTGGTTTTGTTTACCAGCAGCTCAAGTTCATTGTTGGTATTTGAACCTACGCCTACCAGCTTGTGATCCGACCGCGCTAACCGCTGACCTATCATCATTACAATTAAATGCTCCCAATTTAACTAAATATGGGTATAGCTACACTTAAGTTTGTCTGATTATTGTGATTAAGGTATAAAGTTTAAAAAACTATAACTACGACTACTGAAATAGTAATAAAAATTTAAGGATACATACATTTTGGCGCCAAAAACCCACGATGTTCATTCAATTTAGTATCCCCAGTGACACTTGCGCAATAAAGACGAATCTAACGACATATCATTCATCAAAATCGATTCAGCCGTTTAATAGTTACGGCTCCCTGATACAGTAAGTAGTGACTCGTAACTATTAAAGTATTACGAAGGGACACAGGGACGGACAATTGCCGGACATACTTATGTACTTATACATACAGGTCGGACACATACCTAACCCTCCTTTCTTCACTTCGCCGCAGTCGAGAATAAAACAAATAGGTTAGAATATCACATAAATAAAATGTACATAAAAACTAACACTAAAATTCGTCTAGGTACAATAATATTAGCCCTGCATTGACCTTTGATGCTAGTAATAGGTACTCTTTTATATACATCTAACCTCGAAGGGTGATTGATTGTACCATATTCCACCACATTGGGCCTATTGTTGGCGCGTTCACATACGCCATTGACCTGCTTAGCTACTTTGACAATTGGTTTTTCTCTTTGTTTTTGGCATCATACTTTGTGCTATTTTTGTACATTTTGCAAGTATTTTGTGACAAATTAAGTTAAATAAGTCTCAATCATATTCACAAAAAGTTAGTAAAGATTGAACTTAGTCATGCCCTAGTAAACCAGTGGCAACTTTTATTTTTATGGCCGATAGGCTAGGTGTTTGACCACAGCTCACCTGATGTTAAGTGACGGAGTGGTCGAAGATGGTAAAGCACGCCTAGCCTGGAATGGAACTGGCTCTCAAGTGAGGCTGCCGGAACACACCGTTAGATGCTTGGCGGCAGATTTTCTACTTGAGGGTGGTAGCTAGCCTACCACCACGCTATGGTTTCCTCACGATGTTTTTCTTCACCGGCAACTCAATCTCATTGTTTGGGTTTGAACCCACGCCCTTCGGCATGCGAACCGACCGCGCTAACCACTGAGCTATTACCGCTACAAACTTTCCTACAAGCTTCGACGGTTCACCAACAGGAAAAGTTACCCGCATTCACGCAATTTGATACTTTATGTATAAGACACTATACCAATCGAAAAAAAAAATAAGTTTTGAAAAATGATGCGTCATTTTCCCGCACTAATAAACTAACATTGATTTTATTTGGTACCTTTATATTATAAGTTGAAAAAATAAATTCGTAAACTAGCGGGTCGAGGTGAGTGGGGGCGATTATCCGCTCTCCCTGCCTTGCGCCCCCGCCTCCATACCGCAACTCCATATCTTACATAGTGAAATTTTCAGTAAAGTCTCAACATATATTTTAAATACACATTGTAACATAATGTATGTTTGGCGATTGCATAATCGTTGCATCACAGGCGCGAGCGCAGGTGATCATTTCAACACCGCGACCCAACAAATGCCAGCCATCGCGTGGCGACTTGCCATTTCCTATTCTATAGATTTATTGCTGCGGTGAAATGCTGAGTTTATTTCGGGACATGGCTTATATCCGATATTTTGCTAAATTGATAAATGGGTTTTGAATTAGTATTGTATCGAAATGTATATGTATTTATGACAGCCCTGTTGGCTCATTGGGAGTATGCCTGCCTGAGCTGTAGGGTGTGGGTTCGATTCCCGCCAAGGACAAATGTTTGTTTGCTATAAACAAATGTTTGTTTTGTGTCTTCTGTATGTATTATAAGTACGTATTTACAAAAAAAAAGTATTTATGTATTCTATCAGTTATCTGACTTCCATCACACAAGCTCTGCTTAGTCTGCGGTCAGATGGCGGTGTGTAATGTGTCCTACAATATTTATTATTTTATTAATAGTTTAGTTATTTTATAAAATAAGACTCAGACGTTATAAGTATTCTTGAGTCTACAATGTAGTAAGACTTAGGACTTAAACCAATTTTTTTCCTAATATAGTGCTATGTTCGAAACACAGTACATACGACTGAACAGGCTAAATTTGAAATACAAGTACATATTATAACCAGTATAATTTACAACGTTTGTATAGAAAACACTATGCAAGCTCTGCTTTTGGTAATTAACGTCGCTAATTAGAAAAAAAAAACATGAGTTCGCTCCATACTTTTAATTGGATCTATAATTAGCCTCTTATTTTAACTTGATATAATTGTCTGCATGAACTACTTAGCTACAAAATTTCATAAAGATCTAGAAGTTAAAATTAAGTTATCGTAGAACAATTTTTTTAATCAAATATATACCTAGTTGACATACAAAAATAAATACACATTATACGTAGAAATGACGGCTCGTCGAGCGGTCAAGTTTACTTGATGGGAGATCGTAGGTATTTATTCAACAAAATACAAACAGACAAATAAAAACAGCCGTAATTTATGCCGGACGGGCCCATCCCAACATGGCTGCCGATTGTCGCAGACAAGTTGCGCTGGTTTTCAGAGAGACCCTTCAAATTTTATTATTTTAAAGTACAATTATTAACTTTATCCTAAATGGGACCGCTGGAGCCTTGCTACAAATAACCGTAAAATAAAAGCGAAAAACTTATGTCTGCTGCAATATTATACAAATATACTAGAAATCAATGTTATGTTTATCTGTATTTAAAATATTGTTTTGCAGTGGGAATGTGCAAACTTTAAACGCGTGGCGCCTAAAATCTTGCCGGACGGGGCACGCATGCTCGCGAAGATCATCAACCGACTGAACCGTGGCGACGGACACTCCTTCCGCGCGTTCTACTCCGGCAACTCGTTTCGCATGTGGAAAGACCTTATGTCGCGTGAGTAGAATTGCAACTGCAACTTTTAAGTTTAGACGCGTGAATCCTTAATAGTCGTACACCTCCAATGGCAATTTCTGTCAGTGGTAGTGCAACTCAACAGGCACAACATCATAAAGTGGCGAATTAGCGATGTGGTGAAAGATCTAATTTACGTATTATTTCTAAAACTGAAACCTTGTAAAATAACCACAATTTGTAAGAAACCAGAGAAAAAGAAGTACATTATGTGACTTTGACTAATACTTATTTTATCATGAGACAATTGAAAATATGAAATACTCGCCACCGGCTTCGCATGGATCCAATTTATTTTCACAACTTTTTTACAAAACTTTGGTTCTGGGGTTCAGAAAATGTCAGGGCTAAAATAGATGGACGCGGATAGCGACTTTGTTTTTCACTATTTAGAGATTTAATACTGGCAGAATGCAGAATGTGAAACCAGAAATGAAAAAAAAGCCTTATTTTTGTTTTACATATGCAGGATTAATCACTTATATCGAATTCTCCGACTATAGTTTCGGCCACTATAGGTGGCCTTCTTCGTGGAAACAAAACTGAGTACGCACAACGCGCTGCGGCCTCTTCTTCTTTGCTTCGTATCAAAACCAAGTCAGTTTTCATAGCAAAAACACTTATGAATAAATAACTTAAGTTTGGTTTTGGTTATAATTGCCTTTTTATTTAAATCTTTGTCCATTTCAGATTACTCGGACCTAAAAAAAGATAACAAGCGTATGGAGCATTTTACTTCGCTGTGTGGTGTTCTCTTTGAATTCCTTAAAGACATATCGCTGCCCAACACTGTTGAACTTATGGGCTTGTATGGAAGGGTAAGTCTAATGCTTTTTATGAAGAACTTCGGATCATATACTGATAAATGGGTGGATATCATACACACCCTGCATACATGTTAGCTCATTTAGTAGAATATCTGCTTCAAGAGCTGCAAGGCGTGGGTTCGATTCCCACCAGGACAAACATTTGCGTATAAAAAAGAAAGTATTCTATCAGTTATCTGGTTCCCTTAATACCAGCTTTGCTTAGTTTGGGGCTAGGTGACGCTGTGTGAAATGTCATATATTTTTTTTTTAAGTTTGACATCTAGCTGACAAAATATATACGTACAAGAACATACATCAGTTAAATTCAAAATAACGTTTAAAATAAAAACTACCCACCTAGGTAAGATGGCATGCAAACGTCAACATAAAGTAAAAAAAATCTGAGAGATTATTTTTTGAAAATTTTATCCACATCAACGTTATATTATAACCTATTAACCAAAGACAATAAAACCTATTGACTGATGGTAGAGATACTCCCGTCACGACTAACATAAGCTAAATATAGTCACATGGTCTTTTCACGAAATGAAATTTCGTTCAAAAAATAGCTCCATATATTGATTTGATACTTCCAAACGGCTTACGTATTACTAGAAGAAAAAAATTGTCCGAGATGCAGAAGTAGTATTTATTTTATGGAATGATCCAAGATGAATAAGCTAGTCACACAAAGTTATTCAAAGTCAAAAATTAAGTATATTCCGTTCATGCCTATTAAAGTAGTGGTGTAAAATATATAATAAAACAACAGTTTTCATACAAAAGTTTTAAAAATGATAAAATGTGACGACATTGTATTTACCCGTTTCCGCCAAAAAAACCAGTAGAGTTGAGCTTGTTTGTAAATTTTGCTGGATGATGTACGTTGAGTAGGTATCAATGGGTTATTTTATCAATGCCTAATATTATATGAGCTGTCTACACTATTAGGTGAACTTCAACTTGCAACATTTTGTAAAGGCGATTAAATAATCAGATATCTTGTTTGTTTCAGATGGTGATAAACAGCTTCATGATCCTAGACACGGATATGAATTCGATAGGCACCGGTATCTACCTCGCTTCGTCTGTGATGGACCATAGCTGCAACCCCAATACTGTTGTCACATTCAACGGGAAAACTATCAACGT
Source organism: Biston stratarius (assembly GCA_950106695.1). Classification (NCBI taxonomy): domain Eukaryota; kingdom Metazoa; phylum Arthropoda; class Insecta; order Lepidoptera; family Geometridae; genus Biston; species Biston stratarius. Next base: position 30,561,442 of record OX467109.1, read on the forward strand.
ACGGGCGATACAGGACATGCCCTATCTAGATTGGTCGCAGGTAATGCACGAGTAATATAACACGTAATTCCAACGACCTACAGTCTGAGACTCTGGAAATCGTATCAGTCAATTGCATTTAAATACAGGGTCAGACTAGCTTCATAGTTTCCTGTTAGACTTCTACACGATCGCATATCGTATTCCCGCGTAATAAGGCTCGCAGTCGCGCAACTTTTTCATATTAGCAATTGTTTGTAGCTATGATAGCTTAGTAGTTAGCGCGGTCGGTTCACACACCGTAGGGCGTGGGTTCAAAACTTAAAATTGAGCTTGAACTGCCGGTGAAGAAAACATCGTCAGAAAACCCAAAGCATGGTGGTAAGGTACACTCTAGTACTCGGCTAGCTACCACTCTCAAGTTGAAATCTGCCGCAAAGCACCTGATGGTGTGTTCTGGTAGCCTCTATTAAGAGCCAGTTCCTTTCCAGGCTAGGTGTGCTTTACTATCTTCGACTACACCGTCACTTAACATCAAGTGAGCTGTGGTTAACACCTAGCTTGTCAAACATGAAAAAATACCTTTTGTCATCTTAATACTTGTGTAATATTAATGTGTTATCACAAAGTTATTGTAAAAACAGCTCGGAGTACGGGGGCAAATTATTTCACTCGTTTTCACAGAACCCAGTGTTCGGTTTAGCTACAATCCTGAATAGTGAGTCTTCTTATAGCTTGACAGACTCCTATTTTTTATTCTTTTAGTCTCAAGTGAACCAATGTATCATCTAGATATCGCTAGAATATAAAGAAAATGTGTATTTCTGTTTCCAGATCCGCATATCGTACATAGATCTGATGAAAACTCCATACCAGCGCCAGACAGAGCTACTGCAGAGTTATTACTTCTTGTGCCAGTGTGACAGGTGCATGGGTAATGCTTTAGATGTGCATACTAATTGTACCTTGCATGATCTAGTTTGTTCTTGGGCGAAAGTCAGCTTTGAGAGGAAATACCATGCATAAAATAACATATTAATACAGTCATCATCCAACCTGTCTAGGAGAGCCGTAATAAGTATTTTCATTCTCGAAAGCAAGACGGAAGTACGTATTCATACTCTTGCTTAGTCACGTTTCCGCGCGGGAAAAGACAATTTTATCCACGGTGCGGGCTGGCTGACGCGTCAATATGTGAATTTAGTTATTTTGGTCTGGGAGGCAAGCAAAGTGTTTTAATTTATCATAGATTGGTTGGAATAACTTTAATTCACGCTTTTTGGGGTCTGTAATTGGCATTCCAAGATTTGATGTATAGAGTATATTTAAACGTAAGTAAGCTTAAGTTTGACTTTAGAGGGATATAAGTACCGTCAGTCAATAAGTTTAATTATTAATGTTATGGGCGATACATTTTTGTGAGATTTGTCTCTTTGTCAAGGGTTATCTTTCACGTATTTGGGTTGCCAGCTGACTTTCCCTAGCTATCTTGTCAATTCTTCCGTCCAGCCTTTGTGATACTTACAAAGCCCTTAAATCTTCCGTTTCACCACTGAACTGCATCCGGCAACGCGCATGATCTGTTTCACTTATCTTTTGTTCTCAGTTTAAAATGCAATCTATTTTCCAGATGAAACTCAGATTCGATACGTCCACGCGGCGCGGTGTTTTAATGGAGACTGCGATTCTCCCGTTAGGATTCCATGGAAAGATTGCCAGCTTGTCCAGAAACCTGACCCTAAAACTGAGGAGAAAATTGAAAATGACAGCAATGAACTGGCGAATGGAGAAAATAGTAAAAATGAGATAGAACAAGCTGGTTTTGATGGCGTACGGTGTGAAGAGTGCGGAACTAAATATACGGAGAAACACGTGGACACGTTTGTGAACACAATGGAGTTTACAGAGGCTCATTTGAAAAATATGGAGAGCGCTTCTGTGGCTTGTATCCTTTTACACATATGTTAAAAAATATTACGATGTATAAAAAACTTCGTCTTCACGTGTTCTTAGTTTCCAGAATTACTCTATGCTTCGATGAAACAAAATGCAATGCAAACCGATTCAAAATAAACAAAACTTAAAATCGGACAAACGCGAGTCGAGTTCGAGTTTTGCTCTCGAATTGTTCCATATAAATCTGTAGGTACACATGTATTGTGTAAACAGGTCATCAATCACAGGAATCGCGACCTCTGAGATGCATTTCTCTAATTAAATATAAGCCAGATTGAGGGAAACTTTAACTTGTAGTTGAAAAAAGTTCACCATACTTAGATGATTTCAACAACAAAAGTGTACGTTTGCAGTCGCAAAATATTTTTTTAGATTTCCTTTTTTCTCTCGAGTTATGAAACCCTAGAAATATATAAAAAGAATTTTCCTGAGCTCTATTATCAGACGTGGATGTCTGCAAGTACTGCCTGGAGAGACACGAAGGTGTATTGCACCCTTTGAACGTGATGCACGCGCAGACCCTAGACCACGCGTTCGACGCGCTCATACAGATGCAGCTCTGGCACAAAGCTTGCGACTACGCGGACAAACTCATACCATGCTTTAAGTATGTACAGGAGCCATTCTATTCTGTGTTTACTTTTTTTTGTAATTTTAAAGTAATGAGAAGAATAAGACTTTGGCAAGAGATAACGCCGGAGCATGACCATTGCAGCAATACACAACATTGAGTAACAAAACAAAGTCCAGGGCATCGCTGATTTAGCGCTCATTACTTGACATTAGATTGTTGTCAACAGCCCAGTAATTTAGTTACAGTTTGTTAATTGGTTTATTGTAAATCTCGTAAGCTGAATTAGAACCGCTAGAATTCTAGCACCGGTTCAGTTCCGAAGGCATATGGTAAACATGGCCTGATTCTACACCCCGGAGGCCAGGACTGGCTCCAGACGAAGAAACTCCTCAACAGTCAACAGTATAAATAAGCTTTTTTTTTTTCTTTTAAACAAGGTGCCTTGTCATTTTCATACTTCCCTTAGTATGAAAATGACAAGGTAAAAGGAAATCTTCAAAAAAACTGTGTTGAAGCCCAGTCAAGGTACATGGGATTGTATCCACTAAAATATGCTAGGTGGTTTTCCTTGGTGCTGAATAGAGAGCTCAGCCGCTTATATGAGCGTCTTCAGTGGAATGCCCCAACGCAAACGAAAATGTGACAAACATAGAATATGTCTCGTTACTGTGAGTGATAATTAAAAATACTAATTTTGTTGCCAGGTTCTACTATGGCGAAAGAAATCCTTTGCTTGGACTCCTTCATTTGAAGTATGGCAAAATATTACTTTACAAGATGGATGTTGAAAAAGCCCTTGCACAACTGAAGAGTTCTGAAAAAATCCTCAAAATAACTCATGGGGACAGGCATCCCCTATACAAAGACCAATTGTTACCTTTACTGCAACAAGCAATCATGGAATCTTCCTCATCATGAGTGCCTATTAAAGTTCATTGAACATTGTCAATTATGTTATTCCTAAGTCATAAGGCTGTGTGTGCAATAACTTTGGATTAAGTTTACTTTTGGAATAAATTCGTTTTAAGTCATTTTGGGTTTTTTCTTTCTTAGTAAAATGTCAGTCTGTAGGATGTGAGTTGTAAATATGGGCAAAAAAAATGTCAGTCATAATTATATCTATTTTATTTGTCTGTAAGTAAGTAATACATAAGGCTACATTGAATTGCAGGTTAACACTTTATTGTATTGTAGGTAGAGTATGTTTGTGTGATAAAATCTATAGTAACTATGGTATCAGTTTGTGTGTAGGTATATAGTCAGTCCTGTGTGTCTGTTGTTTGAAGTTACTCATCAAATCTCCTTTTTCTTGGAGGAGCTTCTGCTTCTGCCTCCAAAACTTTCATTCTAACACCGCAGACCTCTGCTCCATGCAAAACTTTTATGGCTTCATCAGCTGCTGTGGCCGATGCATAACGGGCATAACCTACAGTTTTATTAGGCAAGGTATAAACATTGATTAGGTCACCAAAGCGACAAAAAACATCCCTCAACACTGTTAATGGTGGAGGAGCTGGTTTGCAAACCAGGAAACATCTTTTGATAACAGCACTGTCAATATGCGCCAGGGGTTTTGGAGGAGGTAGATTTACACTGCAGTAGTTGAGGTCATTGCTGTTAGGAATCTTGTCATTTGAAACTTCCCCTGTAGCCATTTTAATTATCTTAGATGCCTCACTTATAGCCTCGGCAAGCTCTGCCAAATCAGGAGCACCAGATCTAGAAGTCTTTGCAATAGCATTTTTCAGTTTAGACATTGCTCCAGGTATATTTTTGAAATGGTTCTGCACAGCTCCAAAATTAGAGTTATCAAATTTGACAAACAGTGGCATGCCTGGAGGATATTCAAATTCATTCAGTTTCTCCACAGCATAAGCAGCTGAAGTGGGATTAGTATAGGAAACAGTGCCTTTAACACAGTTACGCATCAAGTCCTTATAATACTGACAATCAACCATTCCAGGAATGAGGTCAAATAGCCTCTCTATCTGCCGTGGTCTGATATGCGGGCAACACATGTAGTTGACTTTAGTAAAGCCATGCTGGTTACGACTACCCATCATAGAAATTAGTGAAGTATTAGGAGTAGATGAAGCTAGCATACCTATGTTTGACTCAAAAGATGTTTCTGGACGCTTTTGCCATTTAGGTTTAGCGAAAACAGGTCTGTATTGTCTCTCACACTGTTCAAAAGCTAGAGCTGCCTCTGAGAATTTTCCATACGAGACGTAAGCAAATCCTTTTGATTCTCCAGTGTTATGGTCTCTCTGAATTGTAACAGCACGAAGCCGCCCATATTTGGCAAAAACTTCTTCAAGCTCATTCTCTGTCATGACTCTCGGTACATGAAGAAACAATCGTTTGTATTTTTCATCATCATTATCACTTCTTTCAACTTCAGAGCGGTTAACAGCAACCATTACTTTCAATGAGCGTTGTGTATTAGGCAAACATTTTAAATGCATCCCTTCTAAGGCATTAGCTGCTTCCGATGTTTTAGAAAACTTGATAAAACAAACTCCTTTTGGTTGATCATCTGAGCCTAGAGGAATTTTAATATCTTCAATCTGCCCATAGCTAGAGAATGCCTGTTGTAAGTTGTCTCTGGTTATAGTTTTATCGAAGACTATAAATAGCCTCGAATATATGGGATCATCAGCAGAGAAATCTCCATCACCGCGGTTTCTGTTCCGGTTATCCATCTAAAATAATTTTAAAAACTTTATTAGATTAGGTAGGCTCTGGTGATTTCTTAGGTATAAATGGCCTTTATTATCACTTCTGTGCTTAATAAGTAACACCCTAAAACTTTTTGCAAGGTAACTGCAGTTCTAGAAATGTTAACAATCTATATGCCAACCCCTATCTCGTTAGTGTTTTTATTGTATCGTACACTTTTGCAGTGGACTGTCACAGTTTATACAGGGTACACTTTACTTCATCCAGTATTTATGCGACGTACTTTTAGTAATATTACAAAACAAAATAAATTTAGGTTAGAATGCTAAGTCTCAAGGCTACCAAGTATAGTATACATGTCCAGACACCTACATTGCATAGATCTTACACATGAAATTATAAAAATATAAGCAACAGAGTTCTTCGAAGCCTCGCTCCGACTCAAATATTACAATACATAAAACAGAAACTTTGAAGGTCGTATTAATTCAAAAACAAATTCAAAATTCATTTCGGAATTCGGACGCGTTGATAAACTTCTTTTTTTTTTACAACAGAAGCAAGCATTTTTCACAAACTCATCTTTTTTTTCTCTTTTTTCTTGGCGGTGCACTCTGTATATTCTGCCAGTTTTAATGTTTCTGTATTTTGTGTCGTCTTCAGTTCTCAGTTTATTTATCTTTATAGTCAAAGTCCAGTCATGGTCAAGTCCAGTCCATGCCAGCCAGAGCCAGTCAAGTTTAGTAAAGTAGTGGCGACTTTAGTACAAGCTTCGCTAAAGTCTTAGAAGCAACACAAAAAGTTATGTTTTACTACATTGTTTATTATATCACTTTCCCACACTCGCGCTTATAATTCGGCACTTTATGAATAAAATACCACTATTTTTATACAAATAGACTCAAAATAATACTAGTTTCGTAAAAAAATACAATGGGGCAACACGACTCTTTCCACGTTCCCGCCAAAACCACAATCTCATCTGCTTCATCTGCTTGCTTGAATTAATATCGATGACAGCAATGAAGTTTTTGGCGTCGCACTTTGAATATTTGCCAGTGTCAAGTGTTTCATTATTTTTAAATATTTGATGATGAAGCAGGTTCAAACAAAGTCACACAACAAAGTTCTATGTCATAATCAAAGTCATACAAAGTAAGTCTAAGTAAGTCTTAGTCAAGTCCGATCATGTCCTAGTAAAGTAATAATGATTTTACTACAAGCATCTATGGAATTTTGGAATCAAAACGAAAAGTTGTGTTTTACATTTCATATCACTTTCTCAACTTGCATAAATATAGCTCAACACACCGTGAAAAATAAACTGTTACCCATAAAGACTCAAAAAAAATCCACATAAGGAAAACAAATAAAACGACGACACGACTTTTCCACGTTACCGCCAAAAAAACGCGTTGCTATCACTCAGTTTTCTTTTCTTAGCCTTAATTTTCTACGGCGACATCGTATGTTTTGTATTCTGCCAATTTTTAAGCATCTTAAAATATGTATAAGGAAAAATATGTCATAGTCACAGTAAATGTCACAAAAAGTAAGTCAGGAGCAAATTTGTGCATGTTCTAGTTAAATAATGACATTATCTGTAGTTTCTATGGATTTTTGGTAACGATATGTTTTACCATATTAAGTCACTTACTTACTCATGCCTATGATTTTATACTTAAGGATTAACATAACATTATTTCCAAATATGAACACTACATAAAACACAGGGCTCGGAAAATAATACATGCAGCAAAATATTTTTCTACATTCCCGCCAAAACTTTCCCCAGTAGTTTTGTAACAAAACATAATAAAGTTTTTTAATTTCATTCTTGGTGATTAATACAAACGGCGGATACAAAGAGTTTCTTTAGTTTTTTTTTCTCTTTTTTCTTGGCATCGCACTCAGTGCATTCTGCCAGTTTCAATGTTTCTATATTTTGTGAGTAGTCTTCATTTTTCAGCTTCTTTATCATCAACAGTTACAGTCAAAGTCTAGTCTTGATCAAGTCCAGTCAAATAAAGTCATGCCTTAGTAAAGTAGTGGCGACTTTACTATAAGCTTCTGGATGGAGTTTTGGAAGCAACACGAAAAGTCATGTTTAACCACATTATATCATTCTCCCACACTCGCGCTTGTAATTCGGCACTTTATAAATAAAACACCACTATTTTTATGCATAAAAACTCGAAAAAACACTAGTTTTAGAAAAAAATACAATGGGCCGAAACGACGCTCACCGCGTTCCCGCCAAAAATCCCTTAGATTTATTCTTGACCATGGATCGACTTCATAATTTTTTTTTCATTTATTCTTGACCTTGTATTCTACTCCTTCAGCCGGGACTTCATAAAGAAGAATTAAATGTTGCCTGTTAATATTATATTATTGTGCAATATCGATAGTAAAAGCATCGATTAAGGCCACTGTTTTATTTATTTTAACATTATTATACAAATTTCAGTTTTCATGCTAATATTTAGGCATAATGAAAGTTCTGCTACTTACCTACTTCTTTGCTTTAACATATTACGACACATGCTTTATAGTACGTTTATCTTTAGAATGTTAAATTAAATAGTGAAATTAAGATATAAAATGCGCATTAAATTAACAAAATTTAAAGTATTATATTTTACGGCACACGGAGTGATTTTGATAAGATGTGACAATAGCCAGAGGACTTTTTCATCAAAATATGATCAGTAATTTAAAACATACGAGGGTACATCCGACAATACTTATTTTAAATATTATAAAATCATAAAACTACTTTTTACACGGGGTCTTATCGCCTTTGACCCGTTACTGTGGTGACTGTGACAATGCAGACTGTGATTGCGCCTCAGCATGAGACATTCAAACTTTTTTTGGATCTATTATCACTTAGATTAGATTAGTGCTTTGATTTGGATAGTATGCAAAAAGAGTATCTAAACGAAAATACTACTAGCAAAAAGCTGAGCTTTGTGAGGGCTCGCGTAGTTTTATAACGGGTGATTCTGTGTGTTAGTGATGTTATCTAGTATTAAGTAGATTAACTACGATGTATTTGAGTATCGAGTTTAGTTCTGTTGCAGCGATGTTAACTCTTTGGTTTTCTAACAGATAGCGTTAGTAGTATAATAACATTTTATCCAATGAATACAAAACTGATACCTAATATTTATTTTTTAATGGTTATAAAATTATTATTATTTTTTGACAGATAACACATTTAGATATGAGGTTAAATTACTATGTTAAAGCATAAATCTATAAGCGTGATAATTTTTCATTAAAGTGTACCACAAAAATGCTCAAGTTGTGGAATAGTGTTAGGGCTCGCTTCGCTCGCCCTGATCACATATGTTATATGTTCTATTACAATGGTACTAGATAATACATCGTTATAATTATAATATCAAGCATATGAGTAAGCAAAATTCTATTTGAAAGACTTACAAAAACTACATTACAATATGTATCGATTTCTAATATTTCGATTTAATGATACTGCCTTTTTTAACCGTTTATTTTAATTCAAATAGCTATTTTTTTTTCATTGCAACACCAAACTTTTTATGCCACTGTTAATAAATTACAAAAATTTCGTATTTCTCTATTTTTCAGGCTTTATTTTCGACAAATTTACTTTGAAAACTCAAAATTCTTAGTGATACGTATTGTTTGTGAATCGACATATTAAAGTAATAAACAGTTATGTGAATGGGGATGCTTGTTGTCGGTGTTATCTCTCGCCTGTGAACAATGTCTCTTGGTCCGTCAAGCATATCGAATGTGGTCAAATGGTTCGGAGCGGTCGATGAGAGCGCTTCTCTGGCCGCTTTTTATTCCGACTCGGGTCATTGATGTAAACAGTGTAGTTGGGTAGCAATGTTGGATTGAGGACTTATTGTAAATTATTCTAGTCTTAACTCTTCCAGTATACCCTCGTTATTGTTGAACTTTTTGTGTGGAACTCAGTGAAGATGTTTATTAGTCCCTCGTACAAGACTCGGCTGCTGCAGCAGTGCAGTCCTGTAAGCAGGAAGCAGTCGGTGCTGGTGCAGGCTGATTACAAGCAGGACTCCACTGGAGATCGGTTCACACCATGCCGAGCTGGGAACAATTGGACAACTACCTTCCAAGGTATGAATTCTATCTTAACTAAATTTATTACGACAAATTTATAGTAAGGAATTAAAGGCTTTAAAATGCTCAATGAAGTAACAAAAATTATGGTGTACTAACTTGAATAACTAAGTTTTGTTGGTTGCTTAAATATTTTTTAAAAACATGCTGGAAATGAAGTCCTACCCACATTTTATTATTCATACATATCCCAATAGATTATCAAAATTATAAGGAGCTAATTAAAAAGTGAAGTCTTCCTCACATTGTCATTCAAGTAGGCAACCCAAGTAGCCATGTAAAAAAAACCACTGGTATAATATGTTGCAATTTGATATTGTCCATATACCGATAAATGTTCATTACTGTAAATATAAGTGGGTAAGCTTGGTGTATTATACTATATACCAGTAATTCCCAAAGTATGGGTCGCAAACCACCAAGAGAATATTGAGTGGGCCCAGAAAAAAAGACTACCCAGGTAAATTAAATGTGTCATTCTTGTTATAATTTATAGCATTCCTTGAATTTATATAAAGTATTAATAATTTTTGATTGGAACTGAATTTTTCCTTTTTTCAATTTTGACAATTCTTCATTCATATAAATATGCACATTTTTAACCAAGCAGTGGGTCTTGAATTCGGAAGTGTTTATTTTGTGGGTTGTGTTTTAGTAAACTTTGGGAACCACTGCTATATACAATATTCAACCTGCGGTTTCCCTTCCATACAAATTTGTTTTTGGCCTAGGTTGCCTTAGCACATAGGATTTCTTATGTTAAAGTTACTCATTTTGTAAATATGTATTATTAAGATATTTTATGATTTATTATTTATGAGCACTTGGGTATCCTCATAATCTAATACCTTTAGATGAGCAGTTGTTGTATGTATATATAATTTGGATCTCGGAAACGGCTCCAACAATTTTCATGAAATTTAGTATGCATCTAGCTAGGTTTCATTTCTAGAAAACATAAATTAAAAAACAAGCAACGCTTTGCAACTTAATCAAAAGCTTTGCTATTTAATGAGGTACTTCCATCAACATGCTAGGTATGCTACTAACAAGTAATGAGCTGAACCTATACAGAGTAATTTTTAATAAGTCAGCCAATACTCTTAGCGACAAGGCTGCTACTTTTGGCACTAACTCATTAATTTTTTTTGTTTTTTATTATTGGTGTGCACTATTTTGCTATCTATCTACCTATCTACTCGTAGACTTCATGACATCACAGTAAACAAGTATAGTTCCCCAACTGTTCCTGACTGCTTTTTTCATATCTGCTAGTACTTAGTAGTTACTTACAATATAATATGATTGTTCATCTAATAACTTGATAGTCCCGATCTAAGATTTTTTTGACACAAGGCAACAACTTGTAAGTGGCTCCCTCTTTCACCCAGCATTTGAGGTAAATTATTTAAACCAACCAATTATCAACTGGGTAGGTTATATTTTCTTTAACTTGAATATGTTGTCCTTTGATATTGTCGTCTGGGATAGATACTGTGGTCGCAGAATAAATTTGAGGCTGTCATTCAGTTGTATAAGAAATACATCTGTACCTATACTCTCATTTATGATCAGTTTGTGTTGATCAGTAATTGTACCTTATAATAAAACTAAAATCCTAGAGTCATGTCTGAACAAGCAGAAAATTGTATGACACATAATGTGTTAGCATGCTGAATCATACTTGAGTTAATCTTGTATGCAAACAATAATAATTAATTGCTTATAGGTTTTTGCCAAAATGAAATTCTATAAATCTAGTAAAACTCATAATTTAATATGTTTGGAAAGAGGCTTGTTAATTCTACACCTATGTTGCAAGTCTAGGCACTGTATTAGTTCCCATCTCTATGACAAAATGGCCCCGCATCCACATGGTGACTGCTTTTGAGAAGTTACACTAACCTTGAGAAACATTTGTATAAAATATTGAGGATTGATTCTGCCATAGCATTTTCTAAATTAAGCTTATTTAATAGCATCAATCTGCGTACAATTATATTGTTATAAAATTATGTCATAGACAAATTCTGTCATCAAATTAAATATCTGATTCAGCACTGATATCTACCTAGGTAAACTCCTGCTATAAAGACCTATCGAATCAATTATCTAGTAGACAACTTATTTAGATGTAATACAGAGTTGGGGAAGCGGGCCTCCTTTAAATAACCTTACCCATATATAGACCATACTATTTTATGAAAAATAAATATAAAAAATCTTACTTGTGTGGGAAGACACTAAAGGCAATCACTTATAAAGCTCCACCTACTTGTATCTAGTCATGGTTGGCTTGTTGCTGTGCGAAACTACTTGTTTGTACACTGTGGGAAGAGATTTGTAGCTTTGACCTGTTCTAGATGTGATCTTATAGTATTGCAAACTTTTTCATGTAAAAGCAATAAGATTAATGATACACTCCTAATGTTAAGAGATAACACCTCTATTTCACCATTGCAGTAAAATTTTGGGTAACAAATTAAAGATTACTAACATTACTGCTTTGGCACTCATTAGTACTTTGAGACATTCGATTATTAGTTTCAGTGGCCCTGTATAATAGCTGCAGTAACCTACAAACTAGCAGAGTAATGTTGACACAGTAATGTTTACAGATAAATTTTTAATGCTTTATTATTAAAAAAAAAAAGATTATCTGATACTGTAGTGACATCTATCTAGACAACCTCCTCTATCTATCTAATACCTTTAAGCGAGCAATTCTTGTATATATGTATATATACATATATATATTCTGAATCTCTGGAACGGCTCCAACGATTTTCATAAAATTTAGTATGCAGGGGGTTTCGGAGACGATAAATCGATCTAGCTATGTTTCATTTTTAGAAAACGTCGGTTTATTCGTCTTTTCAGGCAATGAAAAACCGAGCAAAGCTCGGTCATCCAGGTACTTGTCATTAAGTGATGTAGGTAAATAGATTTGATATCAAACAAATTATTATTATTTTTGTAGAAAATTAAGTAAAATACTCTTCTGATGGTAAGGGATAATACATGTCCTTGATCATTGCAGTGATACACAGAACTTTGGGTAGCAAAACAAAGTCCCAGGGCATTGCTGCTTTGGAGCACATTAGTTTGAGATGTTCAATGGTTAGTCTCGACAGCCCTGTAATTTTGCTATTCTCTCTGTATTTTCGCTGCACTATTAAACCGGAACACAGTAAGTGATGTTACTATTGTAGACTTTGTTCTTGTATTGCTCAGGGTTTTCAACTAAAGTGAACTTTCTTAGTTTGTTGGATGGTTCGCCTTGAGAATTTCTTAGTTTGACTGACCCCCTTCCTAAGTGATTAAGTACCTACTTTAACATAAGGATTGCAAAATTTCATTCTTAGCAAGAGGTGATAGGTACTTTCGCAATACCAGATATTTTGCCGCCAAGCAGTAGTGTGTAAATATTCTGTGTTCCGGTTTGAAGGGTACTGCAGGTAGTGAAATTATAGGGTTGTTGAGACTAACCATTGAATGTCTCAAAGTAATGAGCACGAAAGCAGCGATGCCCTGGACTTTGTTTTGCTACTCAAAGTTGTGTGTATAGCTGCAATGGTCATCGACAGGCGTTATCTCTTACCACCAGGAGAGTGTCTCATTCGTCTCATTACATTTCCATCAAAAAGAAAAAACTCATTAGTTTATGCTGTGTTTACTATGAGTAGGTATATTTATAATATTACCAAGTAGATGATAGACAAGTAAACTACATCGTGTCATATCAATTTATTACTTTTATTTATGTTCATGCTTTATGATAACCTTCCCATTAGATGTAGGAAGCGCATCGTAAATATGAACTGCAGTGGGTGGGGGTTCAATGCACTGGCTTTGCTTCATCTATCTGCATACATACATGCGTAGATCCTCTATCTTGATATTTGCGGTTACCATCTAGGTTCAGTGTCGTTAAAATATAAATAAACATTTCGAGTTTTTGAAACTTTTTATTTCTGGTGCACATTGAAATAGTTTTTGTGTAGGTATCTAACTTTTAATTAACTTTTTTTAATTGTGTGGTGCTCTAGTTTTGAAGCGCTTCTACGTCTTACCCCAATTGATTTAGCTGTTGACGTGTCGTATAAGTACGATCCAAAAGTCTACCTCGGCAGTATACAATTTGCAAAGAAAATCTTGACTTCTACCAAAAATCACGATATTTATGGCAGAAAATTTTGTTTGAAAGGACAAAAATATTCTTATTATCGAATACAAATACCTCTAGATAAAATTAGTTAGGTACCTATACAGCACCTATTATGGCGCATATAGGTACAGCAGCTTCAGATATAAAATTTTATTATGGGTTTCATACATATTTCCTGGATATAATGAAACAATCAACAAATTCAATTATTAACAAATATGTAATGAAATTGTTTTTACATTTCAACATTTTTCGTTCTTTTTTAAACATGCAAGTCCAGGATTACAGTAATTGATTAATTACAGTTCGGATACTAGCGGCCCGACCAGGCGTCGCACGGGTCCACTTTAGATAAATAAATAAAAAATGTTGATCCGATCGCTACTAAACTTCACAGGATCACCCGCTGCGCTAATCTGAAGATTGTCTTAAAATTTTATCAAAATGAAATTAAGTAAAAATATCGAATTCCCCTGACTTAGAATTTACTATCACTTCATATAGGTATTCCCGTGAATATTTTCTTAGGTACATATAAGTAATACGGAATTGAACAGTTACAAGTTAATAAAACGAATGAATTGACTGACAAAAAGTATCTTTCAAAACGCGAGGTGAGCGTCGAGACTCTATACACTAACCTTATTGTCTTTTTGCTTGCTACCGCTAATAGAGCATAATGATGGACCAAAAAATCTGTTCTTACTTCTTCCCATAATTACGGGCTGTCGGGGCTGTCATGGCCACCGAGATTTCAACCGGTAGCCGGTAATTCAATCTAAGTTCTATTTCAATTTAGCGGCCATTTTGCTAAATCAAATTCTACCGCAAACTGCATCTTTTATCACCTGCAATATACCGATTTTGTAGGCGGTTGGAATCATATTGCATTATAAATAAACATGAGTACAGTTGGTAGGTAAGTTAGCAGTATTCCTATGAAAATAGAGGATTCATTGCAGAATTAGACGTTACTGAAAAATAAAAAACAAACAATTAAGTTTTTTTTATTTAATTTTATTTAAAAGTAATGAGATTAACGAGACGTTTTCCTGATGGTAAGAGATAACGCCTGTGCATGACCATAGCAGCGATACACTGAAATTTGAGTGACAAAACTAGGTGGATCTCTGCTTTGGCGATCATTATTTTGAGACTAGATCAGGGATTCCCAAACTATTTTAGGCAAGGGACACCTTTTCCAAAATGAACTGATACACCTCAGACACTCATACCCAAATTACTTTAAAAATCCTATCTCTAGTTTTTTTCCTATTGATTCAAAATACTTACCAATTTAAAAACTTGGCGGTTGGTTAAGTAAGTATATTATTAAAACATTAGTCATTCTTATAACAAGTTGGTACATGTAACACAACTTATACAGTATCTTGAAAGTGTTAAATAAGAACTTGTGTTATTAATAGGGGTCGATTTTTAGACTTTTTGTAGCGATGATGGTTCAGTGGTTAGCGCGGTAGGTTCGCATGCCGAAGGGCGTGGGTTCAAACCCCAACAATGATCTTGAGCTGCCGGTGAAGGAAAACATCGTGAGGAAACCATAGCGTGGTGGTAGGGTACTTTCTAGTACTCGGCTGGCTAGCTACCACCCTCAAGTTGAAAATCTGCCGCCAAGCATCTAACGGTGTGTTCCGGCAGCCTCACTTGAGAGCCAGTTCCATTCCAGGCTAGGTGTGCTTTACCATCTTCGACCACACCGTCACTTAACATCAGGTGAGCTGTGGTCAAACACCTAGCCTGTCAGACATAAAAAAAAAAAAAAAAAAAAGACTTCGTCGACCCCCAAAATCAGTTTTCGTTTATGACGACCCCTGGAAAACCGATATCGACCACTTTGGGAATCCCTGCTTTAGATGGTTAGTCTCAACAACCCTGTGATTTCGCTAGCTGCAATACCCTTCAAACCGGAACATAATAATGTTTAGCAGCAGAATCTTCGGTACTGCGGTGGTACCGACCTCGACGACGACAAAGAAACTGATTACGAGCTCTGATGGAATAGGTTTCCGTGAAGTTGCGTAACCGCAGCGGCGCGACTAAGTGATAGCCAGCTAGTCCGTAGAAGATGGCCATATGTTGAACTGAACACTTCAAATAGGCGGGTGTCCATTATGTCAAGAAAATACTATTGTGGCTCCCCCGCACAAGTCTAAAAGTACGCTTGCCGTAGTGTACGAGCCAAGGTTAACAGCCCTACGGGCTATTAAACTTCAGACAATCGTTTTTTTCCTAGCAAAATTAAAAATGCGACTAAAATCGTGGCCCTCGTGAACTAGCTTCATTTGTAATTCATAACTTCACGGTTCGCTACCTGAACACGCCATTGTGTACATGGCGTAGAAAGTCCTCTATAAATAAATCTCGATAATTAGATGTTAGTTGCAATTGCGATGGAGATTCTTTGGATAGCTTTGTCTATCATTAACGGGAGATTATGAAGGGCACTGACTTCTTTTTGGTTGCATTGCAGCTATTGTATTTCAACGAGTGCTTGGAACTTTCAATATAAAGGGAGTCTTACGATTAGAAAAGATTTCTGAGTAACTTAAAAGCATTTGAAGATTTTATCCAATTGGTAACGGAGGGCCTAGACAAAGTACCTAATATACCTAATAAATAAATTTTTTTTTTGTGAAAAGAAATTTGTGGGTACATTTACCATAAATGTATGATGGAGACCCGAATAATCTATCACAAACGCTAGCAGAATCTACTGCGATTGGAGGTAAACTAAGGGCAGACGTCTAAAATCTCATAAATCTTCAATAACACGAGCATAAACTTAATTTATCTGGTATAAATTAAGCTTATTTTGGTATTGGTTATGCTTTGACACTAGCCAGGACATCTTTCTAAATGACGTTTGCGCCCTGTGCCAATCCACCAGGACCCGGCACGTGTCTTAGAGCCTGTTTCAGATAATAATGATGGGGTAACGAAACACTTAAAATTTTTATGGGATTGTATTTACTTACTGAGTTTTACTTGAAAAGGTTAAACAGTAGAACCTCTTTATATTATTACGTTATTTATATTACGCACTTTATTTTTGGGTTGCGCATAAGTTTTAAGCAGCGTATTGAACTAAGATGTATGTCAATGTATCTACTAACATAGTCTTTGATAAGTATTGTAAACTAGCTTTCGCCCACGACTTCGTCCGTGTTAACTTTAGAATTAGATGCAGAGAGTAATGAAACATGTGTAATAACAAATAAGCAATAGTCATAATACTTTTTTTTATTAGATTCAAATGAAAGAGACCTTTTAACCCTGAATAAAAAGCACCTGTACCAAATTTCACGTGTATACGTGTATAGTAGTTCATTTGTTAATAATCCCATAGGAACGTAAAATTTTTCTGATACCAAAAGTATCCTATATGTTAAATCCAGGTAATAACTATATGAGTGCACATTTTCATCCAAATCCGTTTATCCGTTTTTGTGTGATTTAGTAACACACATATACAAACTTTCACTAGTATTAGAAGGATTTTTTTTTTAAATCTTAGGCGAATTTGGCGGACGATTTTTTTAAAAATGAATTGGTTATGGTCATTCTTACCAAAATACCTAGAGTTCGTAAAAATGTTATCATATTTTTGAGTTCAAGATGTATTTAATTCACTGATTCTAAACTAAAGTAATCATAGGTATTTGAAATTTTTCGTTTTAGAAATATCCAAAGAATTTTATTTTTTTATTTTAGATAGGTTTGCGTTTCGACCGCCATCTCGCCTGATGTTAAGCGAAGATGCAATAAAATGAAAATGTAATAAAAAATAATCGAAATATTCTTTATGACACAATAAACCAAGAAAAACCTATGATTAGCTATACAATAAAAGTACTACGACACGAATAGTCCTAGCCCTAAATCTTATTTAAAAAAAAAACATAAGCAATCGCGTGACTATTTTGCATAGTTCCACCAATTAACTTTTACTTGATCATGTTCCTGATAAAAGCATTGCCAGCCAATTAAAAGAGCTTCGATTGTGGCGTGCAGTATGGCGTGTGGAACTCTAATGTGGTCGTCCAACCGTGACTTTGATGACCACTCGCGTGCCAAGACAGCCCTTGGCGCATTGGTAGTATACTTGCTTTAAGAGCTGTAGGGCGCGGGTTCGATTCCCATCCAGGGCAAACATTTTGTGGTATAAACAAATGTTTTTTCTGTCTCTGGGTGTTTACAAAAAAAAGGTATTCAAGTATTCTATCAGTTATCTGACTTCTATAGTACAAGCTTTGCTTAGTTTCAGGTCAGATGGCGCTGTGTGATGTCGTACAAAATTTATGTTATAAGATCTGGGCATGCCTTCCTGGCCATTGTCAGAATGGCATTCACATCTTATGGTCTTTGAGGTTCAGGTGAACTCATTAACTGTTGTGAGATATGCTGTAGATCGTCTTGTCATTGTAGGCACGTGATAGTTTGCCATAAATTTTAATGTCTTCGACGAGATGAGTCAATTTTCCGAAACCTATCGATTTATTGGACCATTAACTCACCTCTTCATACCCCGATTTTCTAGAGAATACATATCTACCTAGAAAAATATTAAACATACGTATAACGCTCCACACAAATAAATCCATCTTATAAAAACTTAAAAGTCTTTGATTCTGTCTAGACGACCGTATTTCTGTAGGAAGTTGACTTTCCGGTAATTAAGCGCTGGCTTTTCGCAGTGATTTTATCAAACCGCGTCTATAACTTATTAGCTGTTAGCGGCGGTCTCTGGACCGTGCATCGTAAATAGAAGGGACGATGCCCTTTAGTATAAAATTATAGTAGTGTGAATAAATCTAGTTCCTGGGCTTCTCGTGCGCGACGGATTACGTCGACGACTCGTTTATGTATTCGCCCACGGTTCTATTGAAGGCATGCAGGTTTTAGCTTGCAGAAATATTAGACTTATGTAGTCGATGGCACTATAGTTTTATGCTTTTTATAATGAACGCAAATTCTTACTTCTAAGACCTTGTACGCCTGTTGTCATGCAAATCAGGGTTTTGACTTTGGCTGGTTCACGGCTAAAGTACAAGATACTGACAGAGATTGATTATTATTAAAAAACCGTACAAGTTTACTTGATAGTAGATCTCTTTAGCAGGAGGTCCTCTAAGTAGGTACCACCGCAGTACCATATATTCTGCCGCCAAGCAGTAGTGTGTAAAAATTACTGTGTTCTGGTTTGAAGGATACCGCAGCTAGCGACTTTTTAGAGCTGTTTAAACTAACCATCGAAAATCTCAAAGTAATGAGAACCAAAGCAGCGATGCCCTGGATTATGTTTTACTACTCAAAGTTCTGTTTATCGCTGCAATAGTCATGGACAGGCGTTATCTATTACCATCAAGATAGCGTCATGTTCGTCTCATTACTCTAACATAAAAAAAAAACTTGACAAGAAAATGTATAAGTACTTAATTGTCATTTCGTCTTTCTAGTTTTTGAGCTTGCTAGGCTCTATTTGCTGCTCATTCTTTTTAGGGTTCAGTACAGTTTAAATGTTAGTGGACCTCATATTATTATAAATTTTATGTAAAATTTCAACCTCTGCTATTCGTTAAACTCTGTCTGTCAATCTATACATATTATATCCTTTAATTTTTCCTTTTTTTAGACTCTAACTTATTAATATATTGAATTGTTTTTTTTTTTTTTAATTCGTACTTACCAATAACGAATGAACAAAAGAGGATACCATCCACATTCCACATAGAAGATAACGTATAATTTTATTTATAAACGTATGTTTATATTTTAACCTTTTCTTTTTGATCTATCACTAGCTCTCTTGCTAACTGCAGTACCCTTCAAACCGGAACACAGCAATGTTTACACACTACTGCTTAGCGGCAGAATATCTGGTACTGTGTAGTACTAGTATCAGTAGTAGGTACATATCGCTGTTTGTTTGAGCTCCATTCGCGTTATTTTTACAACACTGTTTTTATTATCCAAGTATGCACTTTGCATTATCTGTTTTTATTTTACTTTTTGTTACGTAACTACCTGAATCGGAAATTTCCATTGCAGTGGCAATAATTTTCAAACCTATTTTTATTACAAACCCTCATTTAGCTTGAAATGTTTGTTAGTTGGTTTGTTTAGGTACAATTTTACAAGCTGAATTAGAACTACTTCCTTTTTCAAGTTTGCTCA
This sequence comes from Biston stratarius, assembly GCA_950106695.1. Lineage (NCBI taxonomy): Eukaryota > Metazoa > Arthropoda > Insecta > Lepidoptera > Geometridae > Biston > Biston stratarius. The sequence continues at coordinate 30,581,133 of OX467109.1, forward strand.
TATCCTACGGAGTGAGATTTGACATGTTGGTTCCGTTCCGATGATAATGCATGTTTTTAGTAACCTGATTCTACATCCAGGATTGGCTCTAGACAATAGAACTGTCAGTTACAGGAAAATTGTAAACATTTAATTTAGTTTGCTCGTTTCTAATTCCATTACCTTGGTGCACGTATAAAAAAAAAATCAAAAACTATATTTCATTTATATATTTATAGTGTTTTTGTCTCCTTTGTCTAATCTGCTTCTGACTGAAGATATACAATTCTCTTTGTAAGTTTAATAATAATAATAATAAATCACTATTTCAGACTGAGGTCCATAAAATAGTCACAATAAAAAAAATAGACAGAATTAAAAAAAAATATAAGTATAAAAGTAGCTATTAACTGGCAATATGTTGTGCTCATCCTGTCAGCAAAACCGTGAATTATTGTATTCTTTCACATGTGCAGAGCGCTATTCTTTTGCGCTGAATTGCATTGAATGTATCGACACGCGCTTCATAGAGCATTCCAGAGGCGCTACAGCAACGTTTCAGACCCATCAGTTGCCTAAAGATGTTGTTGTAGGCCACTCTGATAGAGTTATGGGATTTCAAGATATAGGTATCGGACAGCCAGGAGTTTTCAAAAGCGGCATCGCTTCATGATGGATATTCCAAAAAACCCGAACTAAACGGTTTGAATCTACTTTTATTGTACGAACAGCTAAGCAATGGAATTTGCTACCTGAGTGGGTGTTCCCTGCTAGATACAATCTGGGTGCCTTCAAGTCGCGAGTGAATCGGTTTCTTCTAGGTAAGCGTGCTCCACTATAGACCGCATCTTTGCTTAACATCGGGCAAGTTGGCGGTCAAACGCGAGCCTATCTTAGGTAAAAAAAAAACTGTCCAGAGTTGACATTTGTAAAAAGTCTGACAGTAAGATTTAAAGAGTGTAATCTTCACGTCCGGCGCTGCCTTACAAAATTTTCTAGCTATCATATTGCCCACCACGCATAGTGTGCGCCTCTGTCATTTATTATTCTCTTTCACTGCTCATAAGTATATTATGATTTACGACTTTCGTTATTATTCGTTAGCATAGGACTTTTCAAAATTATTGTTTACTAGCAACATCATGCGGTTTTACAACGATTTCTCAGTTTACCTAATTTTTTGAGGGTATTTCTAAATTGATTCACTGCTATGCCAAATTTCGCTAAGATCTGTTCTTTCGTGTATAGTCATGATAATGTAGCGATCAATCAGATTAGAGTTACTTACGCATTTATAATTTTTTTTCATGCTTAACTGTTTGAGCTGATTAAATTTTTTTCAAAGTCCATGTGTATTGATATTTCCTATATTTACGTGGTTCTCCGACTACATCTTTGCTAATCAACAGCCCTGTTGCTGGTCAAACACGAACTTGTGTGTTAAAAAAGCTTCGAAGAGTCTTCAATCTTGCGACTGTATAGCTTGACTCTTTTGATTGAATCCTAACGATTTATACCTATAAAACAAAAACCTATGTTATTAATATTTTTTTTAAATTTTTCCTCCTTTACTACTCACGAATCAAATTGCAATACAATCCACTACTAACGTTTATCTATGAGTAAAGGCTGGAAAAAAATTGGTTTTTCCAATTTCGGGGACAAGATTTTTCGCTATTTATTTTTATTGCTAACAAAAATTATAATATTAATATTTTGAATACCTACTACTTACTTAGCGAAATTTTTCGATAAACACTTAAGAATATTAGTTTCGGCCAGTTCCATTGAAGACTAGATGTGCTTTACCATTTTCGACCATACCTTCACTTAACATCAGGTGAGTTGTGGACACCTAGTTTGTCAACTATAAAAAAGTCAGGTGCCAAGTTCACACAGGTCATCTAATACTAATCAGTTTAAACTTTTGAGGTAAGTTTTTGTCCAGTCAATATGAATATACCTAGGTTTGATGGTCAATTATGGTTCATTAGTAACCATTCGTTTATTTTTTACTCTTTGCTATGCAATTTGTAAACTACCCGAACTCGTTCGCATAAACGGATGTAGTTACTGCATCCTTACTAATATTAATTAGGACTCTATTATACCTATCACAGAATTTGGGGTCAAATGCCAGTAGAGTCAATTACAGATTGTCAATTGTCATCAATAACATAGTCAATTCATGGTCAATTCTGAGTTATATTATATTACTTACCTTTAAGAGGAAAGCAGTTGGCTGAGACATTTGAAAATAAGGTATTTCACCAAGCTATTTCTGTCGCGCCGCACGCAGCACCCGCGTACATACTGAGCGAAAGGGACAACTGCACCTCGGGCTCATTAACCCGAAATAAAATGAACAAAATCGAGGTTTCGTATTCCTCTGTTTCCTCCTCCAAATTTAGACCGATTTTAGTATTTCTTTTAACAAGTAAATAAGAAGAATGTTTTCTTTGCCTGTGCGTTTTATTTTTTAAGATTATGTTTATGAGAATGGGAATTTGGACGTTGAAACACAGCGTTGAATCTAGGTAAATTTTAAGATTTTTGAAGACTCCTAGCTCTTATAAAAAAAACATATATCAAAAAATCAAAACAGAGAGGCATGAAACTAGCAAGTATCTACTTCCTATCTAAAAATTATTGCTCTAGTATTAAAATCCTGGGAGGAAAATGGGGAAAACGTTTGTATGAAGAAAATGACGACTTGTTTCCTCTTAAGTGGATAATTCTATTTTATCACTTGCTCGTATGAACAGATCCTTTATTGTAATGACTTCTTTGTGTTGACTAAGAACTTAATTATGTACTTAAGTAAATGAGCGGAGCCAGTGTTCGTGTCGTATATTTTATTATGGCAAACGTATTATCATAAGAAAAGCTTTTTAGTTAAAAATTTCCGCTATACCATCTACTGGCTGTCTTTTACAAAAGTCGGGTGTTGGTTTTGGTGTTTTGGTTGCTTTTTATTTCAGAATGAAGTGTCAAGTGTAAATTGAAAAGTAATTTTGTTTTTTAGGTTTTGTTTTGTTTGGATTGCTTTAACCAGACAAGTGTGCGTTTTACTTGCGTGGCGAGAGATCCGTACAAACTTGTATGCAGATAGCATTTTATGCACCACGCGAATCGAGATTCGAAGATTTTTTTGTTTCAACGACTTCAGTTTGTTATATATCGATCTATTTTTACGATGCCCCCATACATTGATCTAACGAAAACAAGTTAGATTGAAGGACAAATAAAGATGTAGTTGTAAACAATTTTCCCATAGATCATGGTCATTTCGGTAGCTACTAGTATAAGTTTGTAATCACCATTTTTTTGTATTATGTTACAGATATATGTAATTAGAAATAAATTAATCCCGTAGTCTGGTCATCGTCCATCTTAAGTCTGAACAGTCTGCTTGTTTTCAATATTCACAAAAAAAAAATACCCTCATGTTATCATTTTTCTTATCACCAAAATTTTTGCAGCAAGGCTATACTATATTGACGACTATAATTCTTTATACTTTTGACCCCTGTATGTCTACTACCATGTTTACAACGTGCAGCGAGATTATATTAACCTTTAGTCTTATCTCAAAGAATTTCGGTCAAGTTCGTATGGCGTATTTCGTAGTAGAGTCCAAAAATTTACTCGAAGATTTTGTGTTTGAGTCATTTCATCAATTGTGTTTTATTTAGGATCGTGACTTTGGAAAATTGTTTTCTTTTTCTGCATCTTTTCCTACTTCAATGTTAGACTGACTTTCAATAATTCTATGAGGAATTTCCTCTGATATACTGGATGGATGTCAATGGCTTTCATTTGTCCTTTATTTCAGATTTACTTAATTGTTTGTCCTCTGTGTCGTTGGTGGGTGTGGGTACACCCTTTCGCGTTAAAATTCCCAAGGGTAAAAACCCTTGGGAATTTTCGAGTTGATGAAGGTTCTTTATTTATATATTTTCTTCTTTCTTTTTAAATGTTCTCATATCATGCTAACAGAAAAAGTTCTACCTTCATAATGCACCTACTTCTAATGTCTGTTGTTCCACTTTTCTTTTTCTCTGTTACGAGTGCGTGTCATTCATCCATCACATGTTTTTCCTAAAGAACTCCACTCATATGTAAATTATTGTAAATGCAATTTTCCATATCATTCTTGACTCAACCTGTGCACTTGTGGTGATAAGCGCCGTTCTTCCAAGTAGGTATAATTTGACACACTCGTCCTACTAACATCCAGAACAAATTACTTGACTTATGATAAGCTATCTTTATCGACCGATTATTGCGTGGCATGCTTATGTGGTGTTTTATTAAGTGTTACCATGTTAAAAAGCGTACTTGTGTTATTATCTAAATTAAAAAGAGCGTATAAGTAAATTGCTACGGTTACATGTCTGTATCATCATCATCCAAAGCTTAAATGATCTATTATATAAAGCAAAAGCCTCGTATTTTTTCGCCGTTTTCGTCCTTTTTTGGATTCATTTTTACTATATCATTACATATCATTAACAGCCATTAACTTTTTTGTTTTATTTATGCGGGATTACTCACGTATAATTTTATCGGAAACTCCGACTATAGTTTCGGCCACATCCGGTGGCCTTCATCATGGAGACAAAGCTGAGACAACGCGCGCGCGGCCTCGTCTTGCTTCGCACTGCGGGCCGCCGCGCGCCTCGCACGTGAAGATAGCGGTTGATGCACGGGCGCGGGGGTGGGGGCGGGTAGTGTACCGGAATGCGACGGTGCGCTCTGGAACTCTTCCTCACCGGAGTCCTCCTCTACGGTGTCAGGGATATTCCAACATACAGAGCTCACCGCAACGTCTTCAGAAACACGGCCATTCTCACGAGCTCCATGAAGACAAGGTTTCCAAGTCGGTGGCAGATTCCACCCTCCGTCTCTATTAAAATAACCAACATAGCCATTAACATTAACATTAACATTAGTTATAGCCATTAACTTCCTACTTCACGGCACAACCTTGTCTTCGAAGAATAATTAGGCGGTGGTCAAATTTAAATTCGTCATCGCTTTTTTTCTTCGGACATTAGCAAGTTTTCACGCGAAGTTTTCCTTTACCAAAAAGCCAGTGGTTCTTTCTTTATGATTATTTTTATTCAAAGTCCAAGTAATTGCTAAGGTTTTAAATTCGTCCTTTGTTAGAAATTTGGAACAATTTCTTTGACGTTACATTTATGAGTTTAATGTAAATAATTGCATATGCTAGACGAGCGCGCTCGTGCACCTGTGCAAATGTTTGCGGCATTCCGTTAATTTTTGGGTGGGCGAATGCATATTTGCAAATTTTGAAACTGGCAAATTAGCACTTTCGGCTACATCAATTGCAAGCGATGTATCCCCATGTTTAACTTTAATCTTAGCACGCTGCACGCGTATTAAAACTTGCCAAAAACGTGTCGGGCTCAGTACTAGACTGGTGGTTCTGTCTAGTCCACACATTATATTGGTGTTATATATTTACTATGATTAATTCGTATTATTAATTTGATTTTTAAACAAAAACTCTTTTCGTTATACAAATGTTTCTTCGCTTTTCAGTGTTTCAGAGTTTGTACTCTATTGCATATAATCAGGCCTATATTGTCGCTTTAATGTATAATCATCGCTATCATAGTAAAGCAAAACAAAACGTTATTTTTTTTTATCTTGTATAAAGGTTGTCTTTTATGGGATTTCCTTTCTTATTTTTTTGATTAGAAAACTAACAGAAAAATTAACGATAAACCTAATTTTTTTTGTGTAAATTTCAGCTGGCTATTTTCCATTTACTTTTATTTTGTTGTGTTTAATTTTATGATATTTACTTCTATTCGGCGGAAGGTATTATATATGGCTTGCCTTCTCACAAATTCACCTTTTTTTTTATTTGTACCAATGCAGGTATTTAAAACTCGTTTATTAATTCTGTCACCTTTCTCTACAGAACCTACGAGGGTAAGGCAGGACATATGATGAAGGCTTAGTAATAGGGTTCTTGTTGTGGATATTCATTGAGTACGGTACCCAGAAAATATGATTTATTCGTTTAACCCCATATGAAGCTACGTGCTTTTAACTTATCAACAGTGTTGAAAAGATTTATTGCTTATTTTGCATCCAAAACTTACCTACTCAGGTTTTATTTATTGCATAATTATATGCGCTGATGTTTTCTCTGAACATGTTTTGTGTGATCATTTAAATCAAGATTAAAATTAGGTATGTTCGACATGTTTGGGTTTGCATATATTATGGTATTTTGGTAAAGTCTGCCTCAAAGCTGACATTCTTTATAGTGAGGTAATTGGAGATTAAACGAACTTACCTTAAGTGAAGTTCTATCTCAATTATACGAGTTGCTTCGTCCGAAGAGATTAGGTAAACATTGTAGTAATACGTGTTAGGTACCGCCTTTCTACCACTATTTGAAAGCTGTCTGAAACAGAATCTGTGTCGTTTTAATTTTTTATATGTGGGTAGGCGTGGAAGTCCACCTGTTTCGGTCGCCTCTGGTAATACTCATTTAGTTGAAAGCCCGGAATTTTAATATTTCACCTGGGGGCTCTTAGGGCTGGGAGGGACCTAATCTCTTCGGACGAAGCAACTCGTATAATTGAGATAGAACTTCACTTAAGGTAAGTTCGTTTAATCTCCAATTTTACTTCCTTGCTTCGTCCTTCGAGATTAGGTAAACATTGTAGATTTTGAAAGATAGTGAAATATTAAAACACTTCTTTAGATTTGATTACTTTCTAATCTTTTCTAAGTATCAATCTTTACAAAAAATAACTAAAGAATCCTAGAAATAATGTAGATAGGTATAACACATTAGAAAATAATCTGTAATGTTATACCTATTATGATAAATAAATAATTTGAATTTGAATTCTAATGAATAGGTAGAACAAAAATATTACGGTTTGCTCAACCATATAAGTAATTATAAGTTGGAAGATAATAATTATCATAGTGATGATAATGAAATATTAAAATACTCTAATATTTCAATCAGTGCTTAGGATCAATAAAGCAAATTAATTAGGTTGATTACATTGAATATCCCTAGAGTAAATTATGGTCAATACCGTAGAGTTATCACTCCACCCAGCTGTATCTCGGATGGAGTCAATATTAATACCAGCTCTGTTTGCAACTAAGGTCGCTACGAAGATCGTCTATCCGAGTGCGCGGAAAATATAGAGATGTGAATTCCGCTAACTGATCGTTTCTTTTATTTATCTTATATTATTATAGACTTATGGTATTCGTCGATACTGATTTATACGGTCTCTTGAGGTTGATGAATAGAAAATTTTCATTAATTTTTAGAGATTGTGTCATATTCATGTATCCGAGCAACGTTTCTGCTGGGCAAATTTCTGGTTAATCTTTATAAAATGAAATATTTAGGCAAGGTTGAAAACCTGGGCGTGATGTTCTTACTAATTCATGTATCTTGATCGATATTAGTTGATTAGTGACAGAAATATTTTATAGCTTTATTCCTTATATTATTTTGCACTCTGTGTGCAGTCACCAGCATTAGTAAAGTGACAATCTTTTTAGTCAAGCGTTCTAAATCTTATGTATTATAAGGATACCAATCTGCTAAGAATTCTAAAACTATAGACGGATCCCATGTTATATTATATTTTGGGGTCCGAGGACGGAGTCTGTAGAATCATTTACACAGCATAGTATCGCGGTCATCAGACCCTACTCTCGATCCTAGGAGATCAAAAATAAAGCAGAGCGATGACTATTTAATGATGCATATTGTAAATCGGAGTGGAATAATTCAGTTAGAAAGTATATAACCATCGGAGTTGACGCCTCATACAAACCTATGCCCTGTATTTTACAAAAAATAACACAACGTCTTATTGACGATAAAACATTATTACAAATGTAGAAACTGGATCAATCCAGAACAGAGGAGATCTTGAAATAATGGAAACCAAGGCTAAGTAGGCCAAAATGGCACTGCAACTATATCCTCAGTCTTTCCAGTTATTATTTTTCTTAAGACTTTTAATATTACCGCAACGGGAGGAAAAAACATAAAAAAATAATCTTTCCAATTTATGGTAAATGAATTCATAGCGAAGGCTCCTGGGTCTCTATTGCCGCAGACATATCTAGTACATTTGTTATTTATCCTGGATGCAAAAAAGATCAACCTGAGGTTGTCCTAATGTTTCTAAATGCGTGATTTTTGAGCCGCCATTCGGTGTCTGGGTGTGATTTTCGTGATTCCAAATCTGTTATGTCGTTATCTTTTGAGCTAATGTATATCGCGAATGTGTAGCGTATAGCAAAGTAATGTATAATGTATAGCGAAGACGAATATATCGCGAGCTTCACTCTACTGCCATATATGTATATAGATCTTATAACTTCAGTTAGATGCGGAAATCTAACTCCCCAATCATACGATTAATATATGAAATAGCAGTGGTATTGTCAATACGTAGTAAGATATAATAATTAAAAAAAAAAAATTGCGAATTCTTGTATGCCTAGGAAGGCAGCCTGGAGTTCAAGATAGTTAATATGCTTAACTGACCCTGCAATACTCCACTGTCCAGTAGCGGTCTCCTTACCGCATGCCACCCCCACCCTTTTTTTATTACTAGCGTCTGAAAAAAAATAATTCTAAGAGTAGCTATCTCAGATCAAACACTACTATATAGCTATCCTTACATCCTTATATTTATCCTTATAGGTAGCTATCCTTACTACTCCTACTACTCCTTACTGGTTTACAGACACTGCGGTAGATTTGATCCACCATGCAAAGTCTTCCTGTAATTAATGAGGAAACGACATGTAGCTAGCGTAGTTATTTGTGTTACATAAAGCAAGATATTTACATCTTTTTATTTGTTTGATATACTGGTATACAACCAACCCTATTGTATCGTGGGATAAACTGCTGCAGTGAGGAGTCCTACTAAGCGCGCAAAATGTCTGATGTTACTTCTTGATCGAAACAATCACAACACTCTTGTTTGAAAAAAGTCGTTTTTTTTTTCTAGTCAGTCTGACGTGAAATTTTTGCGTATCATTTATTATGAAACCAAGATGCAAACAGTACTAGGGACAGGTTTTTTTTTTTTTTTTGCCTTAGGCAAAAAACCTAATTATTCGAGAATGTTCTTCGTGTGAAAAATAATTGTTTTTCAGGAAACTAATATATCAAATAATGTTTAGAAATTATACAAATGGCATCTAAATTATTTAGATGATAAATAACCCAGAGATCTGAGTAAACACATTAGTGGCTTTTCATTTTTGTAAATACAAAAGGGGATGTATTTAAATCAAATTGTAAAACATTGAATTGGTAAATGTTCTCTTCACATTTAAATAGTAAGTAATTTCTATAGTTTGGGTGTACCAAAAACTAAGAAGTATGCGTCCTTTAAATCTAAAATGGCCATGTAACTATCCATTGATATCAATTTTAATGTTATTTTAAATTTTCTATTTTAAAATGGTTCGTTGTGATATACCAGTTTAATGATGTCAAGTTTAGTATAAATCTATTTGTTTCATTAGAAAATAACTAGACAGAAACTGTCCTTCACACGGTTCACATTATGATATAGCTCCTATTTAAAAGTTCTGAAATGGCCACTTTGTATTCAAGGGACTCAGACGATGACAACACAGGCGAACTTTGTTTATGTAATTGAGAAATCCGGTTTAGAAAATGCAATCATGCATCCTTTGACCCATTTCACCTATGACAATATGACTGCATCATTAGTTATTAATCGCTACTGGTTATAAAAATAGAGTAAGCGTCCCGCGGAACGTACCGGGTCTAGCGCCGTGGGCCACGGCCGGTGCTGCGAGCGCGGCGGCTGTCTCTGCTAGTGCAGCTGCCGTGGGTGCGGTGTCGCACTCGGCGTGGGCTCGAACCTCCTCGCTGCTCCCGCCTGTCTCCTTGATGGGAGCGGAGGCTTTTGGTGTAAAACCTGGCGCAAAGCCGGTCTCGGTTTTTACACTACGGATGTCTTATTTATGACCGTGTTTATCTTTATCTTAGAACCGATTTCGTAATCGCTTTAGCAGCACTGAGTGTGTCGGTCAACTTATCACCGAATAAAGATCCATTTATTTCAGTATTGAAAAAGTTGATCTTTTATATCATTTTATACTGTGGAGCATATAAAACTCCTTATTGTTATCGACTTGTTGTGTTGTATATCACACATTAGTCGACCAGCCTCGATCAGTAGTCTTATTATTGACTGATCACTGTGTTCTTTTTTAATGAGTAGTTCCGATAAAGCAGCTAAATCTAGATTTAACTCTGATGCGTCGATCCTTGTACAATTCTTTGGCACAAGATGTTTTTAAGCCCGTTGTAGTAATGGGCTCGCAACGCACTGCTAGCTTAGCTCGAATATCAGGACCATACTTTTGTCCTTTGACGGCGTTTCGCCTAATAGATTTAGAATTTTGTCATGTAGTCTCGGAGGATCAACTGTTTTGGCGGACATATCCGCTTGTATTGCATCTACGACCGCAACTTCTGCAGTTGAAGTCTAAGTATTCGGCAGAATCTCGTCCGCCTTTAGTGACAATATATTGTCATCGAAATGTACCTTTGTTTCCACTGGAAAATTGCATTAAAACCAAATGTAGGTAGGTAAATAGATATAAATATCAGATTTTTGAAGCAACGAATCTTTTTTGATAGTGAGGTAGTGAGAGGTGATAATGAGGTAGTCCTTCAAAACTACCCACAACACCATGGTGTTTATCTGTACGAATGTACATAAAGTGACGGTAACATTCCTTACAAATGTACACAATCACTATATTAACCAATTTTTTAGTTCCAAGTTATGTGAAGGTACCATCCCCATGAGATGAACACAACACTAAATTTGGATAGTGACGTGACGTCACAAAATCGATACGGAAATAGTCCTTGTAACTATTCACAATATCTTATAATCATTGGTTATCGAAGTAGGAAACAATCTAATGAAGTATCTTCATGTTCCGGTTCAGAGTTCCGTAGCACAGGTGAGGCACTTGCCGATTTGCTACTTCGGGAAGAAACTTTATTGTGGCAACTTTTCTCAACTTTCTTCTTAAATAATCACTGTCTTCTCTGTGACTACATTTCGGCATCAATAGCCGCATTTTTTTTTTTTTTTTTAACAATGAAATAACGTGGTGATCGGCGAGGCACTAAAACGCGAATGAGTATTACCAGAGGCGACCGAAACAGGTGGACTTCCACGCCTACCCACATATAAAAAATTAAAACGACACAGATTCTGTTTCAGACAGCTTTCAAATAGTGGTAGAAAGGCGGTACCTAACACGTATTACTACAATGTTTACCTAATCTCGAAGGACGAAGCAAGGAAGTAAAATTATAATATGACTAGCTGAAAAGGTTGCACACCTACATTATTTATGCGATGACCAGCCTTCAACTCTGTATCGATCAGCTGAGACGGTGATGTCATCATTTACAATTATTATCTAATGTTTGTTTTGCTCTCATCAACATTAAATTTTTAAGGCTTCGTCATTTTGCATTAAATTATGGGTCCATATTTTATATTTGAACTTATTTATGCAACGAGCTTTTAAGACTCAGATTATTCGGCCGTGATTCAGCGAATGTACTATACGCGGACTTTCAGAAATACAAAGTGTATTAGTTCTGGGAAGTTCATTGTGCCTATCAGCTGAGTCAACTTAAGTTCTTTCGCGTTCTTTTTTTCCTTCTAAGGTGTAAAAGGCGATAATTTAACATTGTTGCCAAAGTATCCGATATTTTAACTCGGAATCACGTAAAACGATATGGTGACGTTTGCAATAACTTTGGAATTTTTATTCTCATTAGTGTCGTGAATTTGTCCGTAATCAACAAATCGCTAGTGTTTAGAATTGGCTTAAAAGTAATCCTTATCTTCAGTTTCTGAACCTCTGTATCAATCAACATGCTAAGCTTTATTTTTATGCATTCTATTTTTGTATAATGTTACTGGATTGTAACTGGATTATCCAAATAATTTCTTCTTTTGCATCAAATAATAAGCTGAATTAATTTTCAAGTATTTTATTGCCGGTATTATTAGTTTATTGCCATTAGTTTTTACACAAATAATTCCTGGTATATATTGAAATGATATTTAATTTTCGGATCACAGTCGATGACCTTACCTTCATTTGAATATTATGACTTTTTTCTTGCACTTTGACAAGTCGAGACAGGTCTGGTGGTTTAACAAGACTTAAATGCTGTCATGGATCAGCTGTACCTCTGCTAATGCCACTAAAATACATTGTCTAACATTCATCATTCACGTCATCGACGTACAAGAGTCTAGTCAGGTTTTTTTAGCCTAATTTATTGACTTGTCTCTCTGCCTATCCCTATCGGAATAGAATGCAAGTTTTTAGGCGATGATTCAATAGCTTTTAATGTTCGTTACTTCGTCTATATCTCGTGTCAATGTATCCTTTATTTCCAACTAACCTGCCAGTATTACAAGTCTTAATTGCATTTTTAAGGAAACGGATATTCAAAACCGGTTGTTGAGCGTTGTAAAAAATTAAATCTTTGTATAATTCATCTATTGTTGTTAGAATATTGTGCAATGTTAAGCATAGTATCAGCGGTAACTTTCAAAGTGCTCGACTCGGTGAATGCAGTTTCAAAGCACATAAGTTGAACGTCCGGGAGAAAAGAGCTACTGCGGCTAAGTTAGACTACAGACACGTTTCTCCTCAGTACTATTTCTTATACCTAAACACACGTGTATCACAGTTAGTTTAGCGGTTCTTTTATGAAGGTTCTGGTAATGATCCACGTTACTATCCAGACCAGACGTTCGAATTCCGCGTTCCTACACCTGAGCAATTACAAATGTAAACAACACCTATGGTATATTGTTTGCTCGCTTATGCCAATAGTGCTGGCCTCATTGAGGTGCCAGCAGCCAGTTCAGTAGTTTTAACTACCATCCACAAGTTAACAGAAAAAATGTATCGATAAACAGAAGCGCTAATAAGTCAGCTGCGATTTAGTGCTATGATTTGATAGCCGGTTGTAATTTCTAGTGACACACGATGTAACGAATGATCTCCGAGAATATTGTCCGAGCCAGGTTATTTTTTGCCGTTTCTGAATCGATCATGAATTGTTATACTGACATTCTATTGAGGCATGTAATTCGATCGAGATAGCAGTCGACGACGTTTGGTTGCTATATTGGAGCAATGTCGTATGGCATTACGTAAATCTTGGTGATTAATGTCTGCGCATCAACGCATATTGTAGTTTCTTCGAGTATAATTGCTACAGTTTTTGCGCTTTGTCTCCATTCTTGACACCTGAGACTGAGCATAAATCAGTTGTCATCTGTGTTGAATTTAGGCTGATGGCAAACAATGTTGGGCAATCAATAGATGTCCATGGCTTTTTTGTCTGACATCATCATCCTTTAGCTTATTCGGATGAACATGTCTAGATTATACCTAGACGCTTTAGAATGTAGTGTTTGCCGATTGTGCGGCTCTGTTCGTTTTTTATCGGATATTGATTTTTCTTGTTGATTATAATCACTGTGGTGATGCGCAGCAAAAACGTCAACACATTCTATTGGTATTAGGTAAAAATTAGACAAAAAAGCTTTTGCATGCAAAAAGTCTGAGTTCGCGCACGACCCGATCTATGTGTTAAGTAATGAACCACGTTTTTGGTTCAATGCACTCACGAATCCCCATTTTACTGAATATCTAATGCCGTGACGATGAATTCATTTGTATCGAACGTTATTGCTGCACTATCGGCACGATTTATGGTTCGTGCTTCTGGATTATTATGTATTGAATTATACTTAGCAGCGCTCAATTTGGGTTGATGATGCCGAACCTGGCTAATGATACAGCCAGTGCAGGCACATCTAACGTTTCTATTTCTGTAATAGGATATGTTAATATATAACAATACACGTGGGCGTTGGCGTCTGGTAAAATATATCTGAGTCATTACATTAGCTAAGTCAGACAATCGCGGGTCTTTTGTGGTCGGTAGTTCAACGCACTGCATTTAGGTTCACGACAAATTTTCCGCTTTTCACGGTCTCAGGTGACGCACTATTTAAAGCAATTCCCACAGAACTAAACACACATTCTCAGTTTTAATGCGCACAGTATTACGGTCCATTTTGCATCACGATGTTGAGGAAACATCTTTCATGGTGCGAGTCCACATTCTGATCTGTATATTCATGTTCTGCTTTGAATATCAAATGAACTTCTATGTTAGTCCGCAACGAAAATGTTCATATGAATTACACGCGATAGATTGGCATTACACAAAGAGAACGAACGACCTCAAATACATTTAAATATGTACCTAATCGATCACTAAAATTTGCGTCAAGATCCTACGTACCAGAGTGCTTCAAGTCAATGGCACTCTTAATACATTTGAACAAATATTTCGACTCATTAACATGACCAGAAACTTGGCTGTCGTTTATTAAGAAAATAACTCCTTTTTTGCTGTCGAAGAATTTACTTCACCTATGATAAAGTGCTAAGCAAATATTAGCTTTGAACAAAAAATGACGCGCATAATATTTTTCTAATAATCTTATTTTAGAGTCTGACTGACGGATCTGACTGGTGAATAATATTTTCCATTGCCACCGCAAATTGATTCTGTGTAATAAGTAAAAAACTTAATCCATGCGTCGATGCGATCATTTGAAGAAAGGAGAAACCGAGAGCTAGAAATTGAAACTATAATTTCCCCATGAACAAGGTAATAGAACTTTACTAGGCTTTGTTTCGAATGTGAGTCAGGAGTCGAGAGTGTTTAAAAACTCCGTGCTTTGCCATAACATAGTTAAACAATGCTGGCACGGTCACCCGATAAGGTAAAAGTGGTACGATAACCGGTGCATTATGAAGGCATGAAGGAACGGCTACTGTTTATGATAAATATCCATTAGTTAAAGAAAGCTTTGTTCGAGTGGCCCGAGCTGCCCTGTGAGATAACTTAGAGGTGAAGGAACTTGTGAGTGCACCACAAGATGCAATAGAGCTGCTTGGGATGCAGTTGCTGCCTTGCGTACCGTTATTGACCCTTCACTAGCTAGTACTAGCATATACATAGGACTCGCATAGGTAGTAGACTCGCCTAGAGCGTAGGCCAATCCCGGCGAGTGTGCAGATCCTGTTTCTAAAACGTGTACAATGTATATAAGTACTATAACCTTTGAAGATATTGAATACAATCTTTTTAATATAACCCTTTAAGACTGGTTAGTATATAATTATTTTAAGATAGATACTTATTTCTTAAATAAGTAGAGAAAGGGTTATACACTATTAAAATTAAAAATAGCTTGCGTAATTATCAGACATTAACAACGCAAACCATTAACTATTATATTAGAACTGATTTTCCTTTGCACGTTTCATGACAAGACAGTTAAAACGTGTCGTATATTGTATACCTACGTGTTGGTATGTCCTCGGTACTATTATTAGATTTATTAGTTATACTTTATCTAATTCCAGCTGTACCGCAGTATCTAGGTCTTGCAATATTGTGTGCGGCATCCGTCAGTGGTTTGCAATGATTTGTTTTGAGAACACTAAACGAATCATAGAAACGTTATAATCTGTGTCTTGTCATGAAACGTGCAAAGGAAAATCATATATATATATATATATATATATATATATATATATATATATATATATATATATATATATATATATATATATATATATATAATCTGAATCTCGGAAACGGCTCCAACGATTTTCATGAAATTTAGTATACAGGGGGTTTCGGGGGCGATAAATCGATCTAGGTAGGTTTCATTATTAGAAAACGTCGTTTTATCCGTGTTTTCAGCCGAGCGAAGCTCGGTCATCAGTTACTATATATTAAGATAGGAATGAATAGTCGCATAAGGTGTTAGTTTTCATCTTAATAAAGAACTAAAATAACTGGAAAGAATATGTCATCCAAGTAAACGAAATGGCGTATTTTGGTTACCTTTTCAGTGGTATTTACGGTCACTAGACTAGTCCTAATAAACTGCCTACCTTCCGACTTCATCATCAGATGATGATGAAACCGGAAAGTAGGCACCGGAACTCCGTAATAAAACAATGTAACCTAGATGTGTTGGCTTAGTAATATGAATTGGGTTTAGTTTTTTGTAAAAAATATTGTGTTATAGTTACATTAAAGCTACATATATATAATATACAAGTATTACTCGTTTAAAGATATTAGATAGATATCTAAATATAGGTTACAAACGCAAGGTATTTTTGTGTCGATTAAACAAAAATAAATATTTTTATCGTTTACTGCAAACTTTTCACAACCTAAGTTTTGTTTTATTATGTTAGTTATGTCTTAAAGCAGAATAGAATTACTACTATTCCATTAAAGGGCGGAAAGAATTTCTGTTCACAATGCGACCGCATTGATAACATGCTCCAGTGTGACACACTTTCAGTGAATTTCTACTGATAATGGAATCGTTACTTTTGATTTAGTAACGTTAGTGTTATCTCTCACTTTTTCTGACACGTCACTATTCACCTGCTCCAAGTTTCTATGAAACCTGTATTCAACTGCTACTATCTCTTTTATTTACCTTTTCAATACGGGCTTATCGGCCCTCAATAGCTCTACAAATAGCAAAATAGACTCACGTCATTCCTCAAATAGTTAACGTCGTTCTTTTGTTTCGGATTCTTGAATTACCTACTAGATCAGAAATTTGGGCCAATCTGTTTCTATTAGGTACGTACAGAGAATTGGATGTGGGTAGTACATATGTAGGAGGAGGCCTTGCAAAAGACGGTTACGCTTAGACAATTAATTAAATTAACCACTCTGCAATTTGGACTCTAAAAGCATTTGGATTCAGCATGGATTCGCGTCCGCCAGGATGTCGACAAATTTGGCGACAGTCTGAATTAATTATGCCGCAGTTGACGATGGTTTGTCACGTACCTGACCAAATATAGTGGCCAGTAAACCCACACACCTTTTACGGCGGTCCCCTCAGGAAGGAAGAGGAGTGATTGAACCCGTTTGTGTGACTGTGTCGTCGATATTGCCAGAATCGTAATGCAGTTTAGTGGTAACATACTTCCGATGTCCGTCTGATTTAGGAGTGCGATGACCTGAATCAGCTGGGAAAAAATGCCCATGGTCTAACACGCATTTAAATGTCATTTAACAAAATGATACGCGCGAAGCGTGACTAAATACTTTTGCAGGCTTTGCAACGTATGCCAAAGGATTACCGAGTTTAAGTTACTTATGTATATAACGTAATCTGTGGCATAAGTGCAGTAGGAGTGGCAGGCGTCGTAAACATGTCATCACCTTTGGCTCTCAATGACACTAGTTAGGACAAATTGAATAAGTGCATTGATCGGACAGGATATCATTATTGCGAAGCTAAGTTATGCATACCACCATTGTTGTTTGTTTAATGCCATTATTTTTTATCCATAATGCATGCCCTGTGTCTGTTTTGAATAAAACCCAATTTATTTTCCAACACTCGTGTTTTGCACCGCGTCCAATTTTCCAAGTTACATTAACGTCTTCCTCGATATATATCAGTTAATGTAATTACCTACGGAGTAATTAAAGTCTTGATAGTAACTCAGGCAGCTGATCGCTAGGATATTGGAAATACTCGTTGGCATAGGACGTAATTGTGGTCAGACAAGTTGCACAAAATCGATTTGCATGGAGTTGTAGATGAATCATGGGTGATCGAATGCATGGTATTAAGTTTTAAATGATGAATCATGCTGTCTTCGTTCTTGGCGGGGTGTAATAGGAATTTGGCGTGTATTTTTGGCGATATCTCCCGGGCTGATGCAAAATCGTCGTTGCCACGTGTCGGGATGTGACGACAGGTTGTCATTAAGCAAGACTGTCTGGTCGTTAATCGTATCGGTATGAGCCAATCCAGATTATTGACTCTTGATAATTTGGATAATTAGTCGCTCGCCGCCTGAATATTCAGTTGAGTTAAGTTTTCTGAGTAGAAAATGTTATCTCAATGCAATTTGTTGTTACTTGTTTGTATGCAACAAATTTGTGTTCCGTTGCACCTTTTATTTTTATAAATATTTTGTTTTCCTTAATTAGCAATGCCATAATAATAATGGACAGTTGATTAATTTTCCTCATGACATCACAAAATAAATTAACAGCATTGTTGCTTACATGCCATCGACTGTAATTATGAATAATAGAAATGTCTGCAATTTGAAAATTGATCAATTACTCACTATAGAAATATAAAAGGCAATAAAATAAAATGTTTTAACACGTTTCTATGTTGAACATAAAAAAGTATATTTGCCTATCATTAAATCATGTTTCGAATCCAAGACGCACGACACACGTTTCTTGATAAATTATTGTTAATTTTTTTGGTCCTGAGTCATGTCACGTGGTTCGATGGCACGCGCCATAGGCTGCCGCTGTTGCCTTGTTCATTTCATTATGATCCACGGTTGTATGATCGCATATTACTTAATCGATTTGAGGTTTATGTCGATTTATGCAAAACAATTTTTCTGTTATTCTTTGAATAACCTTCTCCTTCTTCTCTAGCTCTTGTTTTCGAGTCTTATAGATTGTTTTAATTCTCGACGCAAACAGAAAATTGTTATAAATAGGTTTAATGTGTTTATCTGTGTGTTTGTCTGAGATATCATAGTTCCCAAACGGTTACAGCGATTTCGATTTAGGTTTTTTTGTTTGAAAGGCGACTTGATCCCAAGTTATGATACAAGAAAATCTATTTAGTCGTTTAAAGTTGTATTTGAAGATGTGATCATCATCCAAAGGTCTAATCGGGCCGACATTTGGAATTCTGTCACTGTTATCGGTGTTTTTTTTCTTCAATTTATACCTTTTGGTTGCTTTTTTTATTTATTTGGCTGTATCTATTAGGCACCTATCAATTTTATTTTCTATGTTTATGATATAGTCGAAATATTTACTTACTGTTGTATCTAATTATGTAATAATTTAACGTTTATCGTATGTAAATACTGCTAAGTATATTATCCACTTGTCCTAAATGAATATTTAATTTATTGGGTTTTTCAGAATCAAGTCTACATGTATGTTTTATACAGTAGTTATTACATTAAACCTAAGCATTGGAAACCTTGTTTTGAAACTTAATTAGGTATACTGAAATATTGTTTACCTCATTTACTGTGTAAACCTTATGCATAATTATACGCCTGAAGTTTAAAAGGTCACAACCTTATAGTAGGTAAAAGTGTTAAAAGCAATAACTAATCCGTAATTTCCTGCAAATCTGTTAGTATAGTTATACAAACAAGTAGTTGTGTGTTTATTGCATTTAATTATAAATTGGTAATCTATAATTAAATAAAACAACGAAACAAAATGAGTATGTTTCTCCTGCGCTCCGTGTCTTGTAATCACAAGTACACAGACAAAATATTCATTCTCATGGCGCTTATAACAACCGGCCCGCAGTATCAATTTTATTTACTTAATCTTTTTATCATAATTACAAAAGACGGCTCGCCTTTTGAAAAAAAAAAATGTCCATGTCCTTCCTTAAGAAACATCCTATACCTATTTTAATTTTCATTATTCAAAATTCAAAACCATTTATTCAAACTAGGCTGAGAATCAGCACTTTTCGAACGTCGAAATTACATAAGACAGTCCCTCAAAACGCCCACCCGTCACCACTTCCTAGTGCTATAGCTGGGAAGAAGAAGTGGCGCAACAAACTCCCCAGCAGCACAGCTGTCTGTTCAGTTAGAGAAAAAAATAAATAATTATATAATACCTACCATGCAAAATTATTTATATTACGCGACACAAAACATTATTTAAATTATTAGCCGTATGTCAGCTAGCACACGCCAATATACCAACCAAAAACATCGAGAACATTCAGCCGACAAACAGATAGACATAAAGAACCCGTATGGTCGACGTTCCCGAAACGTTTACTCGAAAGAAACGATTTGATTCCACGTTTATTGTGCGGACCGCTAGACAGTGGAATGCGCTGCTCGAATGGGTGTTCCTCGATGGATATAACATGGGTGTCTTCAAGTCGAGATTGAATCGGTATCTTTTAGGCAAGCGTGCTTCATCATAGACCGAATCATAAATTAACATCTATTAACACAACAATTAATAAATTAACGGTCAAATGCAAGCCTATGTCTAATACAAAAAAGGAAGTTTTACTCTTGCTATTATTTTATTAAAATCACGTGAAATCATATAAATGGTATCTCAGTTATTACTATTTTATTTATAACGTGCAGTATTTGTTACGTGTGAAAAAAATAATTAATTATGTAATTATGTATGTGATGATCAATTAGTGCTCGCCATCCCAATTCAAATTTTTCGGTGAAATTCAGTACCGTCAATTTATTCTCCAATAAACTTGTAAACATGCCAATAAAATTGTCAGCATGCCTCATCACATCGTCGCTTTCCAAGAGACGAGTTGATGGTCAAACGCAACATGACAAGGCCTTTTCAAAGATACTTCTAAATCTTTTTTTTAACTTATATTAGTCTGCGTTTGACCACCAACTTGCCTGATGGTAAGCGATGATGTATTCGAAAATGAAGCACTCAGACTTAGAAGATGGCTATGCACTTTAACCTTGAGAAGTCCCAGATTATATCTCTTCTTTGCATCGTAAGCGCACTATATTCACACGAATCTAGCACTACCTCACAACTGATGTTTTATTTCCAGCTATAAGCAGAGGCACAGAGAACCAGCCAGCTAAGAAAGCTCGAGGTGACAATGGAGACGGCAACGCTGGCGGTGGCCGCGACCAGCACGCGTACAGCTGCCTCCTACAGAATGAACTCCTCGGTGCCCAGAATGAGGAGGTCAGAGGACCGTCAGTCACCTGTGCAGATGGCAACAAAGCAACTATGGGCGCCACGCCGATGGCCACTACCACAAGAAATAACCTACCCGTGTTTAGGTATAAGAGGAGGAAAGCTGAGGTAAGTTCTTTATTTATCTTATTCTAAACTTCGAGTGTGAGCTTACTTTTCGAGGACTACAGACCCCACATAGTGAGTTCCATGTTCTCGCTTTTGTGGGTTCTTTTGACGCCAGGACAAGCATTTATATAATGAACATTGATGTTTGTTCTGTGTCCTGAGTATTTTTACTGTACCTATAAGTTATACATAAGTATTTAAAAAAAAATACATGACATCAGTTCTCACAATATGAGCTTCGTTACGTTGGGGACTAGATAGAGCTGTGTAAAATGTCCTAAATGTTTTCTTTACTTATACAACAAACAAGTTAAAAAGTGTAAAAACTATAATCCGACTACGGGTTATGGGTTCCCTTGCCATACGTATTAATATTGTTTGAATTTGCCACGATTTTTCAGTTTCCTTTCAGACAGAATATACTTAATGTTACGACGCTAGACGTAAGTAATGTAAAACTCACCGTTAAGTGAGTGGTTGAAATCTAATAAGGCAAACATGAACAGTTGCTAAGAAAACTTTCTCTTACTGTACTTTCGTATTTTCTATTCCGCTGCGCTATATATGAAACAAATGAAAAGAAAAACTCGCTACGCTGACAGCCTTGTAAATCTTGTTTGGATGCTTCTTTATACATTTTTATAATTGACGATCTGTCCAATGGGAATGATAAATTATGAAAAAAATAAAGATTGATTTGATGCAATATTGTGACTGAAATGCGAAACTAATAAAATTTAATATCATTTTAGGAGCATACTAAAACTTGATTGCAAGTTGTAAAACTAATTTCAAGTTAAGCGAAATGCATTATATCTAGGTATATATTATTAATAGGATGAAACAAATCAATGATTTATAATTTTGGGTCGTTGTCACCGGTGAGTGATGTAAGATTGTTAGACAAATGGCGGAGCGAAACCGGGTAAAAAACAATGGTTGTTGTACCTATATTTATTCATTTATGGGCGGAAAAAATACCATGTACACGAGCTTAAAATAACTATAATTTAACATATGATCTAGCTAAGCAGGGCTATTAAGAATGCAAATGGTTAAAAAAAAAGTAAAACAAAGAAATTTATATTCTTTATTATTATAAATACATACGTATAAAATTATACCTACTTACAAATCTTGGTTTATGCTATATATAGCTTTTATTATAATGAAATTATTTATTGCTATGCCCTGACTGTCCTGTCAGCGCATTTGGTAAAATATCTGCTTTAAGAGTTTGAGGGCGTGGGTTTGACTCCCACAAGGACATTATGTGACAATAAATGTTTGTTCTATGTCTGGATGTCCTGTATGTATTATAAGTACGTATTTACAAAAAAAAAGAAGTATATAAGTGTTCTATCAGTTAGGATTGCCCTCGATTTTCCTGGAATCCCATCATCAGATCCTGAGTTGGTGCCAATGGGACCACCTGAGAAGTATATACCCTTTTAAACAAATAAAGAATTTCTCGAATCGGTCCAGGCGTCTTCGAGTAATCAGGGACATACAATAAAAATAAGATTCCGACGAATTGAGAACATCCTTCATTTTTTTGAAGTCGTTTAATAAATTATGTGTGTTGCTAACTGCAATCTTGAGACAAAATAGCGGGATTCTAAAATGAACATATAATCCGATCCCGTAGCGTAATCCGAAACGTTTTTTTCCTGATTTATTTCATGTACCCGAATATTTCTAATCAATATGCGTGCTTTTGATGAACACTCGATTTTTATGGACATTAGTCATCATTAAGTGCAGTTAAATCGACTTTTTTTTCTGACGTCGCTTTTATTAAACGCCCAAATTAATATCTGTTTTGATGCAAGTAACTGGTTTACGATACGGCTGGTTTAAATGTAAAAATAGTCGAGCGGTGACAGCAAAAAAATGTACGTAAATCCTTACTTATCTATAACGATGTCACAGAAAAGATGATAGTACCAACGTTGTCTCTATCCCTAATGATATATCAAACCTGGGCCCGTAATTGATTGGTGGCACGTGTAAATCGAACAAGTTATCACACTAATACCTATTATAAAGTCAAAGTTTGTGAGTGTTTGTTTGTTACTTCTTCACGCTCAAGCGGCTAGACCAATTATGATGAAATTTTGTATGGAGGTAGCTGACAATCTAGATTAATACATAGACATAAATACATATATAAATATAGCAGGTAACTCCGCGCAGCTATTTTTTTTAAATGGAATACTCGTAGTAATGAAACGAGCGAGACGCTCTCCTGACGGTAAGGTATAACTACTGCAGTAGAATATCTCGTACTGCAATGGTACCTATCTAGACGACTACCACCTAGTATCGTGAGTTTGAAACAATAGATGAATAGAAATTCGACGGTTAGTTCATACACACGGGAATATCCTGTGGTGCAATTTACATTTAGTTTATACAGCAAAAACACGCCAAAACTGTAGTTACAAAGTTAATTAGCATATCCTTATTGTCATCCATATGCTAAACGGCCCAACCATGATAATTAATACACAAAGAGTTTAGCTTCACGGACTTGCGATTTTGTTAAAAGAATATGCATATGAATATATTTTAACCTTCGTTTTTACCCTTCTAGATTTATTTTTAACATTTACTTGGTGGTAAATCTCCTTAGCAGGGGGTCGTCTAGGTAGGTACCACCGCAGTACCAGATATTCTGCCGCCAAGCAGTAGTGTGTAAACATTACTGTGTTCTGGTTTGGAGGGTACTGCTGCTAGCGAAATTACTGGACTGTTGAGACTAACCATCGAAAGTCTCAAAGTAATGAGCGCCAAAGCAGCGATGCCCTGGACATTGTTTTGCTACTCAAAGTTCTGTGTATCGCTGCAATGGTCATAGACAGGCGTTATCTCTTACCATCAGGATAGCGTCTCGCTCGTCTCATTACTTTCCATAAAAACAAACTTTCGCCTCGCTACATTTATCCGGGATAAAAAGTATTATCCATTATTATCCTATGTATTAATCTAGGGTGTTAGCTACCTCCATACCAAATTTCATCAAAATTGGTCTAGCTTTTTGAGCGTGAAGAAGTAACAAACATAGAAGAAACAACACACACACTCACAAACTTGCGCCTTTATAATATTAGTGTGATAACTTGTTCGATTTACACGTGCCACCAATTACGGGGCTCGGGTTTATATATCATTAGGGATAGAGACAACGTTGGTACTATTATCTTTACTGTGACAACGTTGTAGATAAGTAAGGATTTACGTACCTTTTTTTGCTGTCACCGCTCGACTATTTTGACATTTAAACCAGCCGTATCGTAAACCAGTTACTTGCATCAAAACAGAAATTAATTTGGGCGTTTAATAAAAGCGACGTCAGTAAAAAAAAGTTGATTTAACTGCACTTAATGATGGCTAATGTCCATAAAAATCGTGTGTTCGTCAAAAGCACGCATATTGATTAGAAATATTCAGGTACATGAAATAAATCAAGAAAAAACGTTTCGGATTACGCTACGGGATCGGATTATATGTTTATTTTAGAATCCCGCTATTTTGCCTCAAGTTTGCAGTTGGCAACACACAATGTATTAACCGACTTCAAAAAAGGAGCCTCCTCCTTTTTTGAAGTCGTCTCAATTTGTCGGAATCTTTTTTTTAATGTATGTTCTCTGATTATTCGAAGCCGCCTGGAGCGATTCGAGAAATTCTTTATTTGTTTAAAAGAGTATACATTCCAGGTGGTCCCATTGGCACCAAAGTCAGGATCTGATGATGGGATCTGGTACTGGCTCTCAAGTGAGGCTGCCGGAACACATCGTTAGATGCTTGGCGGCAGATTTTCAACTTGAGGGTTGTAGCTAGCCAGCCGAGTACAAGAAAGTACCCTAACACCATGCTATGGTTTCCTTACGATGTTTTCCTTCACCGGCAGCTCAAGCTTATTGTTGGGGTTTGAACCTACGCCCTTTGGCATGCGAACCGACCGCGCTAACCACTGAACTATCACCGCTATTAATACTTGGTGGTAGATCTCCTTAGCAGGAGGTCATCTAGGTAGGTACCACCGCAGTACCAGATATTCTGCCGCCAAGCAGTAGTGTGTAAACATTACTGTGTTCCGGTTTGAAGGGTACTGCAGCTAGCGAAATTACTGGACTGTTGAGACTAACCATCGAAAGTCTCAAAGTAATGAGCGCCAAAGCAGCGATGCCCTGGACATTGTTTTGCTGCTCAAAGTTCTGTGTATCGCTGCAATGGTCATGGACAGGCGGTATCTGTTACCATCAGGAGAGCGTTTCGTTCGTATCATTACTATTTCCATTTTTAATAAAAAACATTTTTAAAAAGTTTGGGGTCAGACGATGGGTGATATAAAAATAATCGTCAGAATAAAATAAAATAACTGGATTTACAGGTTATATCTATACCATCTTCATAGTGATAGTAAAATGAAATGTGTATCTTTTTTATTGAAATGAAAAAATCCTTACCGTTAAAACATTTGGTATAAGTTCTACTTCCGAAGCAGAAGGGCGTGATTTGATTCCCACTCAGTACTAACATTTGTTTGACGAACATAGATATCTGTCCTTCGACTGTTCTGTATGTATGTATGTACAAAAATAATATTAATTTGGCGCCGTGTGAATAGTCCTCCAATATTTATTTATAGAAACTGGTATAATTATGAAATTATAGATGTCGCTCAGGCGTTTTTTTTTTCAATTGTCAAAAACTCTAAATTCTACGAATTAAGAGTTTTGCACTGTAATAATTATTGTGCAAAACACCATGTATATTATTATTGATATCTTAATTATCTATTTATGTAACATGAAAATATTGAAATAGGATATTATTGTTCGGCGATACACGCGCAGGCGACACCACCGTGACATTTTATATATATAGCTATCGGGACGCTCCTTTGTCAGCTAATATTACAAATACGACCCGATTTATCAATAAATTGACGAGTACTTTTTTGTCGCAAGTTGCACGTGTAATTAAAATGTTAATTCGCGCGTTACACGAATTGTTATTGGCGGAGATGAGTTTTATTAATTGAAAGAAACAATAGACTATCTCGTTGATTGTGCACGGATCGGCAGTGAACGCGTGAACAAATAGTTTCCCAGAGATATTGGATTTGTTCAATCCATTTTGTTTAGATACTGTACTGTATATAATGAATTTGAAATTAGTCTGGCAGATAAAAAGTTAGGAAACAGTCTTGCATATCTGTGTTGGTGTAGGTATGTGTGTCTTAGAATCAATAAAATTAAATCGATCAGACGAATTAAATTAAATTTGATACTCAACTTAAATTCGTACCTCCGAAAGATTCCAATATCTTGATTGCTTGCAATATTAACAATTCGGTGCTGGGTCGAACATAAAAACGTAGCTATTAAACATAAAATCGATATTTATGGAGAACACACCGTCACAACAAAGATGCAGGATATGCAGATAGTGTCAAAATATGGTTTGAAACACATAAACAAGCAGCTTTAAGTGGGTTTTGCTATGGACATACCTATGCAGCTGATATAAATGCAGAAATAGAGTATTTATCGCTGACAACTGCATAGAAATTGATGACTGCAGAGTAATCTACAAAACTTAAAAAAAAAGGATTTTATGTTTTGCACGTTTTTAGAACACCATTCGTAATAATTTTGTAATTTGTATTATGTTTAGTATATAATTAATGTTTAAAAAAAAAACTAATTTGTTATTCTTTAACTTTAGATTGCGTTTAGTTCTTAAAGTTTTTTTTTTTGTGTATTGTTATTACATGTTTTTAATATGCAATATTTTTACAAAATGGAACTCATAACAACACAACATTATTGGCTTGTTGTATTTTTCTGTTAAATTGATTTTATTTTTTCAAGCGTCTCCGTTCGTATGCCGTGTATTCGAGTCATTTGCTTAGGGTTTTACAGTTTTTAAACTGCCATACTGCGGCAGAATTGCCAAATTCAATTTGCCGTCGCGTCGAGTGCAGGGTTAAATGGTCAGGTCAAGATAATTGCTAAAACACCGTATTAAATTGCCGGGTCAAATGTGGCTTTTAATATCCCGATGGAGTGCGAAGATACGCTAATTCCTTTTTAATTTGCCAAAATCGGTTCGTTGTAGTCTTTAATACAAATTAAATTGATATAAAAGCTTTAAACCAACTATATCCTTTTTATCCGATTACGGCAATGCCAAAAGGAAGGGTAATGTTTTTAGCAGTTTATGTTTGTATTTACATCTGTTCCATTGTAGCGTCTAAATAGATCCAATTTTGCGTAATGAGACGTCAATCGCTTCGTTATTATGCTCCGGGTGACATAAGCAACTTTTTTCCTTTAAATTATAGTTATTTTTCTGTAATAGACTTAAAGGTTTTTTAAACTTTTTAGATAAGTATAGGAACTCTTTATAGTGCATATCAAAAATAGAAAAAAAAAAAAACTACATAGAACAAAAGAATCTTATGAGTTAGTGCCACAAGTGGCGGCCTTATAGAAAACACGATACATATTAAGAACAGACTGGAAATGTAGCTTGTTTTATTTGACTAAACAAACAGTAATTACACAAAATAATTAACAAACAGACAAGTTATAAAACACTCGGTTCATAACTGAACATAAATTCACCAGAATATCGTTAGTAAAGTTTCCAATCAATGTCAAAGTGATGCAACAAAAAAAAAGTCTGAACTAAATTCCAATGACCTGTCATAAAACAAATAATAAAAATTACCACGCCAAGAATTAGCTTTTTATCGCTGGCCCGAAAAAACAAATGCATCCCGACAATACGCCAATCTCCGTCTAAATAACTCATCAGCGTAAAAACGTTTTTCAAACATTGCGGATTTAGCCGTAAATAAATATAGTGTGACATCAATGCACAGTCCCAGGCATTTGTGGAGTTGTAATATTTATTGACGAACTTCATCATCCGCGTAAGAACGTAAATCATGTGGCAGACAGGTCTTCCATTTAGCACTCCTGGCGAGTGCTTTATTGAGATGCTGTCTGCTCCTTCTAAACATGCTTTGTCCAAAGTCTGGTCAAGTAGACATAGCCGGCCTTATAAACGTCAGTTAAATTTAGACTGTAAAGTGGCCTGTCTTGCTTTCACGCGTTACGCCAGTGGAAAGTAGACAGGGCATTTTAAGCTTTGATTAACTTTAAACACATGGGTACTTAGGAGTACGCGGCTGATTAGCTACCACCCACCCTCGAGTAGAAAATCTGCCGCTAAGCATCTAACGGTGTGCCGGTAACCTCATTTCTGAGTCAGTTTCATTCCAGGCTAGGTTTTTATACCATCTTCGACGTCACTTAACATCAGTCATCTGTTAACAATTAAAAAAATACAGTCTTTTAATAAGGCATAGTATCATTACGCTAGCCTAAAAAAAATTATGTTAGGGCTGATTTTTCAGTTCTTGACCATTATTTACAGTGTCAGTTGATGATGTGTGCCAAGAACTTACGCATAGGGTCTCAGTAAAAAGAAACGAAAATTTACTTTAAAAAAAAGCGTTGTATACTGATTTGATGCTTTACTACCAAGCCTTACTTCATATTTCAACAGATTTAATTTGGAAGTTCAGCAGTCTAGTTGGTAGACCATCTGGCTTCCAATCGTGAGGTCTTGGGTTCAAATCCCACGGTATGCATCACTGTCTATTCTAAGTTATATGCGTAGTGGCGATGGCTTCAAGTAAGTTCAAGTAAAACATCGTAAGAGTTTCCTCATACTACTGTACATCTGAGAGTTTTTATAAAAAAGTTGTAAATGTGTGAACTCTGCAAAACAGCACTTGACCAATGTGGTGGACTATCTGCATTACCAGTGCAGTGGGACAGGGCTGATTCGATAGGATAATTTATATTCTCTACGCTACACATTAAGTGTTAACTGTAAGTGCGTGGTGTTAGGGTACTTTCTCGTACTCGGCTGGCTAGCTACCACCCTCAAGTTGAAAATCTGCCGCCAAGCATCTAACGGTGTGTTCCGGCAGCCTCACTTGAGAGTCAGTTCTATTCCAGGCTAGGTGTGCATTACCATCTTCGACCACACCGTCACTTAACATCAGGTGAGTTGTGGTCAAACACCAAGCCTGTCAGCTATAAAAAAAAAAGTATTGTCTAGTCTCTTGTAAGTTTAATTTCAGAATTTATTTTGTAAATTACAATAAACAAATCTTTACTTAAAACTCGGCGCCATTTTACTGAAATATTAGAATGTTTATTTTTTCCTTCAACGCTTCACTCCGTGGATCACACAGTAAAATCTCGAATTACCTTTATACTTCAAAAGCAGTTTTATTGGCGTCAAATAAAATTTAAATGCAATCAAACTAAAAGGTATACGGACATATCGCCATTGTATTTTATTGTATCAGATAAGGCTAAAATCGCTAATTAGAAATATATTTATTTATTAACATTTATTTATGTTGTGTCGTTTCGGAAGTATTTACGGCTTTGACGTTATTTACAGGGGCTTTATTATAATGCACAATTATATCAGTACATGTTTTTATTTATTTCTTATTATAGAGTTTTGAGATAACTTTAAATATTGCGTTACTTTCGACTGCCAACAGAAATATCAGAAGTCGCGAATGAATCGGTTTTTTTTTTCTAGACGACTATGCTCCACCATTGACCGTATCTTCGCTTAACATCAGGCGAGTTAGCGGTCAAACGCAAGCCTATTAGAAATATGGCTTACCTACATACAGTCACAGTGTGATCAATAATACTAAACACCGATATTATAATCGCAAAAGTAAGCCTTTCTTTGAATTCTGGTAAGGATTTTGGATACCTTATAGATATATTTTCACAGTAATAAAGTAAATACCAACTAGTAACGCCGTCGCATCGGCTCCACTAGTCGGAGAGATCTGTACACATTCTGGGGCCCATGGTCTACAACCACGTATCCGCTTCCGGTCGGGATGCGTCTTCTACCGCGTACTACAGAACCTAGGTGAGATCTTGGGTTCGAGAGACCTCGTTCCATGACTTTGACGATTATTTAAAATAAGATTTCTAAATTACTAGCAACTACTTCTAGTAATTATTAATATTTATTGACATGTTTTATTATTTTAACATTTTGAATGTTATTTTGATAATGACAACGACATAAATGAAAATATGTAACTTTGGTGTTATTAATAAGGTATTTAATTGTATTTAACATACGGAATCCTGCTAGAGTGGTGTTAACTTTATTTATTGGTATAATACTAAAATCCATCCTGAAAACGTCGAGATAGCACTCAATGGTGACACTGGTTAATCGTTCAGATTTATTTTAATTTTGTACTTCTCAGTGTACCTGCGATTGCATTCGTGAATTGAAACAATGGCTGCGTAGTAACCGAAAAAAAATGCATTGTTCAAACAAAACAATGAACGTTAGCTTAAGCTCAGCTCAGATTGGACAGTTATATTTTATTTTTAGTGTTCACAAAAAATACTAGACCGGACGAAGCAAGACATCTTCGTCTGCTTTAATTTTATAAGTTCTCACTCGACAAACCGTTCAAAATATTCCTGCTATTGCAGTATAGCTATATATAGTAGTTATGTAGCGATGATAAGTCAGTGCTTAGCATGGTTGGTTCACACGCTGAAGGGCGTGGGTTCAAACCCCAACAATGAGTTTAATCTGCCGGTAAAGGAAAACATAGCATGGATACTCTTTAGTACTCTGCTGGTTAGCTACCACCCTCAAGCTTCAAATTTGTCGCCAAGCACCTAACAGTGTGTTCTGACAGCCTCACTTGAGGAGAGCCTTCCTAAGTAGATGCGTTTACCATTTTCGACCTCACCGTCACTTAACATCAGGTGGCTATGGTTAAACACCTAGCCTAAAAGTACAATCATTAACATTTAATATTCCATATGTATTATAGGGCTTACAAAGCACAATCAAATCCTATTGATTTTCCCTTGCAAATTTTTTCGTATACAATATTATGGTCGATGTGTTAGTCGAGCCATAGTGCCCCTGATGTAGTGTACCGTACTCTATACCTAATATAAATATGTGAATTGCATATGCGTTAGAAATGCAAAGGTCATCGTGCTGCACAGCACATCGTGCAGTCTCGTATAACAGTAACTTGGCGGATTCCTTGTACTGCCGCATCGGGTTAGAATCTATTTGACATTTGAATAAACATTACTGTTCGTAGCATAAATGATGAATGCCTAATGAAACTGAGAACTGGGTAAGTAAAAGCAATTTTTTACTAGAAAAGTGGGACAAAATTTCATCTTCAAAAACAATACATAACATAATGATTGATTGTCATAGAAAGATGACACTTTAAACGAATAGAATCCCCATCTGCTGCTTTTGGCTATAGATGTATTACAGCAGTGAGTGCATTGTCCTAATGTAGGTCAATAATTTAGGCACCTTCTTATCTTTCTTGAAATAAATCACTTTTTTAACTAAAGTTGATTTTTTATTTAAAGTTGCTTGTCATGTTAGGTTTACCACTATTTGTCACTTCTTCAAATTTTGCATTTATCACGGATATTATTGTGTTGGCTGACAAAAAATCTCGCAGTACATATTTCTAACGTTTACTTGATAACTTTTACGCTTATCGATCAATTCATATCAAATAAACATCGTGGTGTCATTTCAGCAGAACGACACTAAAATCCACAAGCTCAGGATACAAAAACGTATGAAAAAATTTATAGTAAAGAGACAGTACGTAAAAAACTGGCATAGCAACCACGTATGTCACTATTAATAGCTCGAATAACAAATCAACAGAACCGAATCTCACATTAGTTTTTTATCGACGGTGAGTGGTTACCATTTGCTTGCATTAGCCACCTGTCAGTCGAACGACGAAGCTCGTGCACAACTGTCTTCCTCAAGCCACGCGTTGTGCTGTCAACAGGTGTTCAAGAAAATATAATGATTGAGAACAGTTTTGCCACTTACAAAATAAGGTTCAACTTTTGTTGACCCTAGATATTATTGAGCTTCATGAATTGTTGTAATTTGAAAGCAGATTGATTTAATTTGTGTAAGTATCGTCAGTCACCACTGAATTTTAGCATCATAATGACGCCGTAATGGCCAAGGCATAGTGGACATAGCCTATAAAACGTCCAGTATTAGATTGGGTCGACGAAATTTTCAGATCTGATATCCTTATTTTGAAGCGTCAAAGCGCGGTATTACTAGTAGATACCAACGAGTAAAACCGAACACCATACTCTGTTGATGAATATTGTAATTTAATAAGCTATTGGATTATCCAAGCAAACAAAATGTTTCTAAATTTAGAGACATCAACGATCTTTGCAAACCTATCTAGTATTAATGCAAGCAAAATCACAGCAGCTACAATTTGCTCGTGGCACAAAAATTCCAAATCTAATTGACTTGCAAATTATATCTTTGTACAATTTAATTGCTTCAAAAAATACCAGTGTCACTGTACTCGTAGATTCGAAGTTTAGGCATACTAAATCTAAACCAGACGCGAACACATTAAAATCTATACTTACGTGAATTTCTAATGCTGAATTTGATGGCACCACCCACTGAATTACTTTTGTATTATGCAAAGAATACAAATTTTGCGCATTACAATAAAAAATGCATTGTTATTTGATTCAATTCTGTATGAGACTTCGAATAAATCGTCAGGTTCGTGTTACATCTTGAATAATAGAAAAGCTTTTGGCTTTTACATTGTATATTCTTGTTTAGATTAAATTCGTCATATAGTTCTTTTTTCAGCAATGTGCTTAGTGTGAGGTAAAAGTTTTTCGTTATATAATTAAAACCAAATAAAAATATATAACAGACTGATCAAAATATTGGGTCAATGTTCGTTGAAAGATGTCAGATTTAAAAAATTATGCCTTGAATAATTTACCATTAAACGGTCTCACGAATCAAGTTTCAAATCGTGGATGAATCTGCAGATTCACTTGACCTTGGAGACTTCCATGTCATAATTGCCATGCATATCCAGATTTTGATTTAAATTAAGCTAAATTGTGGTTATTGCGTCGCGGTTCCTAATTTTATTGCTCACATTATTGCCATTCGACTCGTAACTCCAGGGTATGAATAATTTGATACAGATAACATTTTACCCGATTTGCCCGATCCTGAACGAATCTCAAACGACGCATAAAAAGATAACAATTTAGAATCAAGGAATGGTCTTAGTGATATGGTGTGTAATTGCTTTACATTTTCAACTCCGAGAAACACTTACGAAGACTTGACAGATGTAATTAATTTTCATCTCAAACCTCGGAGATTAAACAGACTCATTATATTAAAATTTAGAGAATTTGATGCCTATCTACAAGACCAAGCGTCACGGAATAAGGAAAGAATTTAATCCGTATGATGGCGATGAATCAGTATTAAAAAATAATTATCGAGTTGCATTCAATTAAAATAGAGTTGCAATACTTCAATTCATAGCGCCTGCGAGTATCAGACCAGCAACATCGATGGGTCGATTTGTCTACAGTTTCCCAGGCGTGTCCTATCTCTAAACCACGGATTATAATCTCTAGATTTTGCATGTAGTACTTAAACGGATAAAAGTCTAGACGATTTGCAATTTACAGATCTTGCGGCTGCGCATTTCAATGATTCGTGCGATCATCGGGTTCATCGGTCTGATCGTATCACGACTGCTGCTGATTTTTTCCCTCAGCAGTAAGAGCTTCGACGAGTCCGTGATTGAAATTTTCAACGCACGAAATGTACATATCTGCCTGTCCAACATCATCCCGACATATTATTGCAGCAATGCAAAAACTAGTTGCGTAACTAAATCTGCTTTTAATGCTAATTCCTTTTTTAGGATCTTTACCTGTAAAAAATAGAAATGCTTCTAATTTCGTTCGGTTCACGCTGAATTTAATTGATTTTAGCCATCTCCGTACCTAGAAAGGAATCCATAACATCTATATTAATCTTAGTCACGACAGTTTTGCATTTTTAATCTGTTATAAAAATCAAATGGAGTCATTATCTGGTACGTAATAAAATAGTCGTCACTATTAGCGACTCATAAAAACCTAATGTTAAATCAATTAGCTTGAACCAAATTACTATTGCAAGGCCTGTAATTATTGTGAATGCTCAAATAGTATTAGCGACTAGAGCTTCTAGCATTTGCAGAGTAATAGTTCCAAATGAATAGCGATAAAAAGTCTAAGTAATAATTCGAATCGAGGCGCATTTTGCTCATCAAATAGCTATTATGATGTTTTTTGGCAGAGACAGAAGTGAGGCTGGAGATAAGGTTTGGTCTAGACTTCGGTCATTGCCAGGGGATGATTCGTAAGTTTTGTCGAAGTGCGGTTCTATCCTTCCATTTTTTTCTTGATTTTTTTTATTCGGCTGCATGAAATCGATTTCTTTGTAGTTGTTTTTGGACACACGTCTGTCGGCTGCCGTGGTGCTGTTACAATCTAGATCATGTCTTAGATTGTCCCCGTATTGCTGCACAGTCACGTTTCTTTACCATTGTGTGGGTGCTCTTTTAATTTCAGAGACATCTCGATACGAATTTCTTGTTAATTATAGACAAAATTATTTTTTTGCTCCCTGCCGACTCTCGGCTACATAATACTTACATTTTACCTTGAATGTTTTTTGAGTCGCCAACACCTATCATGTCTTTTTGTATATTTTTTTTGATGCGACTGATAGGAAAGCATTGATTGACACTAACAACTCGCTAATCATTATGCAGATGTCCGGATTGTTATCTGATACACATCTGATAGTTCTGATTCGAACGAATGTCGTTTCCAAATATGACAATGTCGATGACTGACACATCACAAGTCGAGGCCGATGTATCATCACAATAGAATTCTAAGTTTCCATTACTGACTCGCTAGGTATTGTGTATTATGCACGGTCTATGCCTAGGTTTGGGCTTTGATATAAAAGCTATAGCGTTCGTTTGTCGCTATTGTTATTCGTTTCGCACAAAAAACGGCATATCCTGCAGATGGTAGATTAAAATTGCAGTAGAAATATAAAATTTAATAACAGTCGCAATTTGAGAGTTTTATGACTACAAAAAACGTCTTTTAGCTTGTGATTTTAAACGTGTTTGCATTACATGTGAGGGCCAGTCAAATGTTTCCTTGTGGTGACTGCTGTCTTCATCAAGCATTGAACCGTTCAGCAGAAGTGACCATCCGTATTCGCTCGGTGGTATGTTTGTAGAGTCAATATAGTCTACTGCTGCTCGAGGGGTATTCGCGCGAGGCCTCTACGCGGCCTTAATGTTTTTTCTTCTGTTGACTGAGCACTTATTTGCGAAGGCTTTTCGCTATCGAGGCCCGGTAGGGTTTCTTCTGTTGACTGTTGACACTGTTAAGTCAATTGATTCAACAATTCTGTTGTGCGATCATTGTTTGCTGTCTTTTAATGGCTGGGTAAGCATAAGCGTTCAAAAGCTTGTTGTATTTTCTAGGTAAACCTAGCGTGCTAGATCCAAACTTGAATTTTATTACCCACACAACTTGTTCTTGAACAAATTAAACACTGAATACTGTGAGAAAATGTTTTGCCTAAAGACGGAGTGCAGACGATAAAAAGTGTTGCAACCAAAACGTTTCGCTCTGTTGATTTTTCCGCCGCATCGCATTCCTAAATGTTTTTTTTTATTACAAAGTTGCGCAATCTCGGTAAATGACCTCTGAGGCTTTTGATAGAGTTCCATGTGTAAAGTAACATTTACGCATCAAGAGAACCTGCAAAAAAATAATTAAATTTTAAGAATTGGCTCTTACTACTACTAGTGGTTACTTTATCTCTATATATGTATTTATATTAGCTTTATATATATATATGAATATATATATATAAAAACTCTCGTGTCATGGTGTTTGTGGTCGCTCTCCTCCGAAACGGCTCGACCGATTTTTATGAATTTTTTTATGTATATTTGGTAGGTATGAGAATAAATAGTAAAGTACAAGTATTTCATACCGTTAAGTGGTTAGCTGCTGTTTATCCCGAAAAAAAATAGCACCGCGGGGCGCAGCTAGTAGCTATTATACGGGATAGTATATGTGACACGTTAAATAACGTCTGAAAACTTAACACTTAGTGAGAATTTTCTGCAGTTGATTACTTTTATTGCATCGACCGCAACGTGACCCGATTACGGATGCGCGCTCGGGTCACAGATATGTCGTTCATTTATAGTACCAATCAATCCACTATCTGCGATCTAGTCACTACCTGCTGGAAATCTGGCTTTTTATGCGTCTGCCGTCTGGGGTTAATAAACTTATATTCTTATTGCTCATTCGTCTTACATCATTGTGGTTTGGGTAAGATTGAAATTTTTCTTTTACCTTCCCTAGTGCTGCTGTCATGTCATTAGTATCTAATCTAATGTTGCGCGTCTAGATTTGTGTTCATTTATCTAGATGCTTTTTTCAATTAGAGTTTGCTATAGTTTTTGTGTTCAATCGAATGTAACTCGTTGGATAGGTCTTTGTGATCTGGAGCTATATCAAAGTTTATTGTGGACAATTGTACGATCCTTTGTGAGGAGCTTTTTGTCTATTCCGGTTTGAATGGGGCAATTGTGTGTCGAGGAAGCAGCCAATTTGGATCGATCTATGTCGTTCTGTACCAATGCTATTATGATTCTATTCGCAAACAAAATTGCTGTTCAGGAGATATTCAATTAGCTATTTATTTTCCGTACTTTTATAGCAACTATTTTCTGGCGTTCAAATACCTATAACTAATTCCTAGATTATTTTTTACGATGGTGTTCCGCTTAATTGCCGTTGACTCTGGTTAAGTGTATAGTTAAATGTCTATTTATTACAGAATGACGTGACCAAATTATTCTACCTATGACGTGACCTGTGGAATTGCCGACAATTCCGTCTGCTATTGCGTAAAAAAGGCAATTTTGAGTAATCAAAACGGCATTAGCGTTACCGAAATTGTAAGAGAACGTTTACCTCCGGCTAGAGACTTCAATCTCTGACATTTAGACATGCGCTATTTGAATCCAAAACCTAATTATGCTCACAAACCGTATCGTCTTCAAAGAGTGATGAATCCGATTGGCTATCCTAGGATTATTGTGTAACCTGACCAAAGCAGCGTTCAGTAAACTTGCTCATTTTTTGCTACTGAAATCAAGGCCGCCCGAAGATGTCAACTACCGGTTTTTGGCATTGTTGTTCTCGGTTAGTTGAATCATAATCAGTACCTGTCAGATGTCAAATCTACGATGTGTTTGTATGATAGGTTGGCAGCACCTAATGCAGTCTGGTTATGCGTTGACGTGACATTGTTTAAGTAATGAGGTCGTTGCTATTAGTTCGTTAATAATTTTAGTCTAGTCTAAAAATGATGTCAACAAACTTAGCTTACAAAAATAACTCTTTACATGCCTGTCACAACCTGTGCGCTACCCGTCTGCATCTCTTTATCGTCCAAATCTCTTCTGACGCATCTGTAGCCACAAAACCAGTTGCAATTCGCTGCAAGCGATTTAAAACTTACGTAATATAAAAATATGCACTCAATTTGGACAAGCAAGGCCAAGGAGTCGTCGACATAAGGAGGCGGGGCGGCTGTTAAGTCAATATGATATTCTTAAGTGGCAGTTGAGAATTAATCACCGTGCACTGATGCACTTTCGTTCTCATTTCACTCACGATAGATTCATTCTCAGTTTCAGCTCACGTGAAAGCATTCGTGCTAAATTTTACCTTCGCGTGTTTGTTGTGGCCATTGATTGAATAGCTGTTAAATCGGGACGGCACAACGGTGTCGCGTGCGATATCTTTGTTATGTGTGGTGTATTACGTGTAAATCTTCTCTTTATCAGTGCTATTTATTGTGCGTGCGCCCGACTTAAACATTCATGTTTATTGTCCATGCTTGTTTCCCTCTTATGTTTTGGTAGACGTAGGCGTCGACCCAGATGTGTTCACTTGAATTACAGCAAAATATGTCTGGTTCGGACATTGCAACTCCTTTTGTTGTTTTCCTTACCTTATGGGATTGTTAAAACCGAAAAAGCTGCAATATTTTTCTCGCACGTTGCCAAATTCTGTAGTGCAACAATAAAAAGACCGAGATCAAAATTTGGCTGCATATGGTAATGGCGTCCCACGTTGTGTCTCACGAAACTTGAGCCGCTTTATGAAGGTGTTATTTATCTAGATTACTTAGGATAGCTATAAAGCTGGGTTCACGGACTTGAAATTGCCGTGGCTCATGAGAAACCTGCACTTTTTGCATCGAAATACTTAGAATTTCAAGAGACTTTGTCGGTGCCAAAATTAACATTAAGTAATGTTAACTTTATGTCACTTTTGACGGCAATAAACTAAATAAATGCATGCTGTTGTTTGCTTAAATGGTTGACCTCTTATATGGTCACTCGGAACATGAGTGGTCATTATGTAATAATAACTGTTCACATAATTACGGCCATTTTAATTTCGCTACCGCATTTAGTTTTAATTGCTTTGTATTCAGAAACACATTTTGTAATGTATGTTCCTTCATTTATCAGCTATTTCAATTCTGCGTGTCAATAAGAATAATCAAAATGTTTTGTATAAGGCATTTTAATGATTAATTGAAGGCACTTGGTAAAAAAATCGCTGACAAATGTAGCTGCTATCAGTGTACACGTTGTGTTTATTACATATTTTTTTTCGCCTATTCCGCACAATAGAGTACGGGTAGCCGAACTTTCAAGGACTCTGTTACGCTTCAGGAGGCTTAAATTTGTTTCCTGCTTGTTCATTGGTTCGGGTGGAGCCTCCAAGTCTAATATTTCTGTGAGCTCTCATTACAATTTTAATAGTTACGTCCGTCTCGTTTAGATAGTACATAAAAGTAGTTTTGCATTCGTCTAATTTGAATATTTTTACATTCTGGTCTAGACACTTTCAAGATTTTTAATGCTGTAATAAAAATCTAGATAGTTTTTTGTTGGTATCTTGAATTTTTTGCGTGATTCGCCATGCCTGAGCTATGGAGCATTTGCCTCGTGTGGCGATTGTTTCGTATGCGTTTTATGATATCTTTTTTTGCAAAGCTTTTATTTTTGGATGTATCGTGCGGTGTTGAAATTAACGAATTTAATTTGTCAAAACTTTTTGCACCATCATAATTTTCTATGTACATATTTATGTTAAGATTGAGAAAAGGAAGGACGCTCTACTATTTATTCTTGTAATACTGGCTTCACTGCACAAGTGGTCCTTCGGAAAAACATGGCGATTAGTTATTAGTAGCTAGTTCTTATAAGTGTTAATGGACTTTGGCATTTGATTGTTTGTCTAATTACGCTTTAAACTTCTCTATTGTTACCTGCCAACAGGTAATAACTTCTGTAATTGGGTTGTCAGATCCGAGTCGCAATAGATAATATAATTGACAAAAGTACACCGTCTATTTATCAGGTCTGATATATCGAGACGGCTAAAAGAAATAAAATGAATTCGATGTTTAAGATATTTACTGTTTACTTCTTTCAAATATATTTCGCCAATGTTTTGTTAATAAAAATGTACAGAAAGTTAAAAGATTTCTACTCGATTCGAGGAACATGGGCTTCTACTTTATTATAGTTATTCCATCTTTCGTACCCATTATAGAAAACACTAGAAATATCTAAATGTAATGAGATTTTGTTTGTAGTGGTTTGTTTGTACCTATCCTCTTCCATTTAACCCTCCTTTAGAAATTACTTATTCTGTATTTACCCCCGCCCCAATTCTTTCCAGTTTTCTCACTGTCCCGTTCATTTCTTTTTTAATATTACTTACATAATTATGTAAGTAACAATATGGCGTCATTCAAAATATGTTTTTATGTTTGACGTCACATTTTATGTACATGTAAATGTAGTTTTTGTGCTCACGTTTCGGCGAATGGCCAGAATTCACGTGCGTTTATTACCATTTCTATGCTTATCTGTATTTTATATAGTTATACGGAGCTGCTGTTTTGGTTTCCATCCTATTTAATGCAAACTAAATAAATGTATTGTTTTGTATTTTGGGAACGCGATAGCTGTTTTACATTATTTTTTTATTGGTGTTACTGGCCTCATTTTTTGTGTCTGCGATTCTAGAAACTGTAGGAAAAGTTTGCATCAATCGTTGTCACATGAACGTACCTACGCAAACATTTTTATTGGCCTTGTTGCCTGTTGCGAGCGAATTTTGCTGATATTATTATGACTTTGATATTGTTTAATAGATCACTCATAGGTGACTAAATTGAGAGTGTACTTCTGCATTGGTCAATAATAGCAAAATATAAATACATATCCATATACCAAATTCACGCTAATGATATGGTTCGCGAAATTAGTTTTAGATTATGGCTTCAGAATATTATAATTATTAGAATCACCCCACAGTTTTACCTGCGCGGTGATGATCACTGTCATCATCGCTACTTCTGAAGACTGCAGGTAAAACTGCGGGTGATACTAAATGCCTTCTTTATTTTTTGCAATAAGCTCCAGGCAACCGATAAAATACTTATAAGAATATTTGCATCCTTTTTTCACATGTATAAATAAATATGGGATTACATTTTCACAAAGCGCCATCAAACCCCAAACTAAGCAAAGCTTGTAGGTACTATGGGAACCAGATAACTGATATAATACCTATTTGTATATTTTTTAAGTAAATCCATACACAGAACAAATATTTATGTTCGTCACACTAATGTACCATCTTTTTCATTGTTCCAGGAAAACCTAGACCCATCCCCATTCAGCTTGTCTCCCATATCAGCAAAGTCGGAGAAGCTTCTTCGCTCGCCTCGCAAAGCCACCAGGAAGATCTCCCGGATTCCGTTCAAAGTTCTGGACGCACCGGAGTTGCAGGACGACTTCTACTTGAACCTGGTGGATTGGTCCGCTCAGAATGTGCTCAGCGTTGGGCTGGGCAGCTGCGTGTACCTGTGGAGCGCGTGTACCAGCCAGGTGAGCCCTCTACGATACAGATTTCCTACATTCTGATTAGCTAAAACGTACTTTATAAAAATACGCATAAAGTTTGTTTTGTCAATTTAAAACGACCGTATAACACAGGTCGTCGCGTTTATTATAAATTTGACATTGCCATAGGGAATACCATTTGAAACGAATTTGACCCGGATTGCATCGTGTTACGTGTTATAGTAAGACTGTCACTTGAGAGGGCATGGGCATGGAAAATTGGTCTGCTGAAAATTTAAATATGACGTGAATTGTATTGAGGTTAGGCTGTCGTTTTTTTTTTCTTTTTTTTTTTATAGCTGACAGGTTTGGTGTTTGACCACAACTCACCTGATGTTAAGTGACGGTGTGGTCGAAGATGGTAAAGCACACCTAGCCTGGAATGGAACTGGGTCTCAAGTGAGGCTGCCGGAACACACCGTTAGATGCTTGGCGACAGATTTTCAACTTGAGGGTGGTAGCTAGCCAGCCGAGTACTAGAAAGTACTCTACCACCACGCTATGGTTTCCTCACGATGTTTTTCCTTCACCGACAGCTCAAGCTCATTGTTGGGGTTTGAACCCACGCCCTTCGGCATGCGAACCGACCACGCTAACCACTGAGCTATCATCGCTATAAAATACTGATGTGTGAATGACCTATTAGCTGGTAAAGTTGTGAGTGGCAAGATATCTTGCAATCTGGTGCACGTGGGAACGGCTTATATTTTCATTGCAGTGTAGTACCCTATATGTGACCAACGATTGTACTAGTTAACCCTCTTGTGAGACGAGTCACGCGAAACGACAAGTTTACTTAGTGTACATAAAATACAGTCCTCAGGCAGATTTGTCAGATCATGTATCACGTCGCTAAGATGTATTTTGGCTCCATGGATGCATCTTAGACGATATAAATTTATGATAAGCTGAAACATTTATAAACTTAAACATAACTGTTTCGATCCACTATACTACTTATTGTCAGTGAAAAGATGCTTCCCAAGTGAGTGTTTTCTGATAGTTTCTCTTTATGGTTGATGATCTGGGTACGTGACCACAGCTCAACTGATGCTAAGTGACGGTGTGGTCGAAAATGGTAGACACACCTAGCCTGGAATAGAACGAACTCTCAAATGCGGCTGCCGGAACACACCGTTACAAAAGGTTGAAGCTAGCCAACCGAAGACTAGAAAGTACCCTACCACCAGCCACCACGCTATGGTATCCTCACGATGTTCTACTTTCGGCTTGTACACCGATCGCGCTAACCACTAAGCTATCATCGCTACAAATAAATGTTGCATTCGGGGTGACGTCAAGTCAATTGGCTTCTTCTAGACAAGCGTGCTCCATCATAGACCATATCTTCATTTAACGTCAGATGTTAACGTTAAAAAATCATTACAAGGAGCGACAACTCTTTATCGTTCGCACCAATCGCAAAAATTTAAAACTTAACCGTAAGGGAAATACTGGCGGCCTATCGCTGAGGAAGTTTTCTTGCAGGCAACCTTGTTCTAAAAATTTTAGTTTTTCTATTCATTGCGGTCATTTTTAACACCCGACGACGTAAACAGAACTTGTGCATCTGTGTGTCTAGTCTGTGGCATCGTAGCTCCCAAACGGGTGAACCGATTTCTATTTAACGCCTTAGATGATGCGATGAATCTTAAATCTCATTTGCGTTGTATTTGTTTAAGACGAGATGTTATTTTCTCAGGTGACGCGCCTTTGCGATCTTTCTTCGGAAGGCAATGCCGTGACATCAGTGGCGTGGAGCGAGCGCGGACACCTAGTAGCGGTCGGCACGCAGAAGGGACATATCAGCGTTTGGGATGTCGCTGTCAATAAGGAGGTAACGTCTAGATCTTCCGGATAGACAAAGAAAAAACTTACGTAAACTTTACCTACTTTTGTTTTCTGTTTCTGTTTTCTGTTTACCTATATTTGTTTGTTCGTTTACTAGGTAGATCTTACCAGGTCTTAAGTTGGTATCACTGCAGTATCAAATGTTTCGCCCCCAAGCAGTAGTGTGCATCACTCTGTTTCAGTTTGGAGGATAAATGTAGCTAGCGATATTGCAAGACTATTGAAACTATCGAAAATCTCAAACTGATAAACGCCAAAGCAGCGATGCTCTGGACTTAGTTTTGTTACTCTTAAGTTCTGGGTATCTACAATGGCCATGGACAAACGTTATCCCTTACCAATAAGAGAGCGTTTAAACCGACTTATTACTTTGAAATAAAAAAAAGCAGTGAACTTCTAGCCTAAATTAAATAAGAACTGTTTTACCAATGAAACATACATAAATGTAACTATACGTAATCAAATGTCAGTGGATTTCAACAACTGATTTGTGACTGACGAATGCCACAGTATCATAATTCAAGTGTCAATGGTAAGCCATAAATGTCACATCATCCAAAGAAAAATAATAGCTATAGGATTGCCCTTCTCCAAGCCTCGTGATTTTATTGTTCATTTGTTAAAAAAGTGTTGCTCCAGATATAGTAATACGTTTCGTCATGATGTGTCCCTACTTACCCTATATTGTTTCAAACTATTTAATATCAACAGAGTATAAAAAATCTTATTATCATTCACGCCCATCAACATTAGGTACTGCATTCGAATTTTCGTCTACGTTGTACTTTACAAAACTAGTCAAAACATATAAACGGTCTATAACAAACTAGATACATTGATATTGTTTAGTGTCAAATATCTAAATCTATTATATTTAATAATATCTTTTATTTACTCGTCCGGTTTTGTAAAATTCTTGGCATCGAAATGCAGCGTTACTCAGACTGGTATTGAAAACTCGAAAACGAATAGGTAACATTGGATTTTTATAATGCAATTAAAAATCTAATACCTCCCAAATGTTCATATACTACAATTCTACTTCCCAGGTGACCAAATTGCAAGGGCACATTGCGCGAGTGGGCGCGCTGGCTTGGAACGGAGACATACTTAGTTCGGGGTCGAGAGACCGACATATACGGCAACGTGACACCAGAACACCACGTAAGTACTCCATTTCTACCTAACTACGCAAAAACAAATGTTTTGAGCAATTTATGTTTTTTTTTTATGATTCACAAGCTAGGTGTTTTATCATAGCTCACCTGATGTTAAGTGACGGTGTGGTCGTAGATGCTAAGTACACCTAGCCTGGAATAGAATTGGCACTCAAGTGAGGCACTCGGAACACACACAAAAAAATGTTCAAATGATGATAATGATGATGTTGTTGAAATGTTCATTTTTTTACCACATTTTAACTTTATTTTAATAAATGATGATTGATGTCTTTGAACGCGTCTTAATTTCCACGTGTTATATGGTAAATGACGAC
Source organism: Biston stratarius (assembly GCA_950106695.1). Classification (NCBI taxonomy): domain Eukaryota; kingdom Metazoa; phylum Arthropoda; class Insecta; order Lepidoptera; family Geometridae; genus Biston; species Biston stratarius. The sequence goes on from OX467109.1 coordinate 30,625,596, forward strand.
GCAGTAAAAACAAAATGGCGGATTGGTTTTTGAATGTGATTAATGTGCACATTTAAAATATGTATAACTAGCTGCATTCAGCGGTTTTATCAGCGTTTTTTCAGGATAAAAAGCTTTGTGTTATAAAGCTATCTGCGTTCCAAATTTCATCATTAAACCGTCACAGTGTGTGAAGTTTCAAATACATAAACAGGCGAAGTTTCGCTTACATAATATTGAAACATGGAAAAAAAGTATCTTAAGTTGCCATGGCATACAGAAGTATATAGGCGGGGTTGAGCTTTTCAACCTATTATTTGAAATTGTCTGTAAAACCTATCCGACAGTGTGGCAAAGTATCATCACGGAATAAATAATAGTTACACGTGTCGCCCAATTATCGTTTGCGGGTAGATTTAAATCTAGCAGTGAAATGTTAACCGCCTGATGATGTAGTTGTAGTCAAATTGAGTGAACTGTGAACTGTTTGAATCAAATTGAATTGACCGTTCATATTATATAACACTGATTCCTTCGTTTTCATTTACACAAATTAAGTTATTCTAGATTAAAGTACTGTCCCTCATAAGTTGATCAAAATTCATCATCTTAATTTAGGTCAATTGAACTTGCTTTGTAGGTTGTTCTTCGTGGTTACAAGTTACAATTTTAATTTCTGTCATATAATTATATAAAGCGTTTATATCCTCGTTTCTATAAACACAAAAGTTGTATTCCGTTCTAATGACAATCTTCAGACAGACATCATAAAGGTCGGTTCAGTCGTTTAATCGTGGAAATGCCACGAAACAGACAGCGTGGCGTGTAAAGTTATTTTCGCATTTATATTATTAGTAAAAAATCTAGAGTAGGCATGGGATAGGTCGATGATCACACATTACTATGTACCGACTCGCAATATCAGGTTGTAAAATACCTAATGAAAACTAGCTTCAAGACTAGATTTGTTGCTATGTGGTAATGGCGATGAGTAGTTACAATCTTTTACATACTTGCAGACAAACCTGTTCTATATATATACACATTATAGTAATAGTAAAGAAATCGAATAATTTAATGCATAATTAATATAGCTGAAACATGTAGATAAGGAACCTCTCAGACAAGGTCATCATTTTTATAGATATTAAAAAATAATGGCACGTTTTACCACTTATAAAAAGAAATTGTATCTGCATAAAATCTTAAATGTCATCTGCAGCCATAAATATGTCAGAGCCGGTCAAACGCCTGTTCAAATCTCTGTGTATAAATCACGTAAAGTCCAGATCGGCTAGTCTAGCCTGCATACTGACTGCATTAGCATGGTGGTTCAATGACACCGAAAAAATAATACTTACTAATAATATCAGTTATTTAAAACAAAGTAGTCCCACAAAATTTGTAAATTCCGCATAAAAGTGTCATTTAGAATCAATAACAGAGCACATTAAAAACGAATCTGGGATGCATCATTATTTATTTTAACTTATTTTAAATTTTATTATTTATTTTAAACGATCGTCTAGGTGCCTGTCTGGGCACGACAGATAAATATATTTTACTGCTATTTCGTCTGCAGCAACAAAAGATAATTATATTATTTATGTTATTAGAGATCAAGTTTATTATTTATGTTACCAAAGATCAAGTTTTAGCTACATATAAATAATAATAAAAAACGGAATAAAAAAAACAAAGTCAGTTTTTTTTTGCAATCGTAATCTGCATTGCTAGGGTTCCAAGTCAAAACAAAAACTCGTGTAGTCTTCTGTATTAATTTTCGTAACGAATATACGAGGTCTTAAAAGTATTTGACCACGAGTATTTTTTGAGTTTTCAGTATATAAACAAAGATGAGATGACTGCCCTGTTAGCTTATTTCGTAGAATATCTGCTTCATGTGCTGTAGGGCGTGAGTTTGATTCCCACCAGGACAAACATTTAGGTGACGACAAATGTTTGTTCTGTATCTGGGTGTACCGTATATATTTACAAAAGAAAAGTATATAAGTATTCTATCAATTATCTGGTTCTTATAGTTAAGCTTTGTTTAGTCTAGGGATAGATGGCGCTGTGTGAAATGGTCTACGATATTTATTATTATTTTTAAGTTAATTCAGAACCTTGATGATGTTTAATTCTAATTAACATAAAAAAAATCGCGCGCTCTACATGCAATGCAGATAATTGTGGCATATATTAGCTATTTCAACACACGACAATTCGTAAACTAAAAGATTAGAGCTAAAATATCAAAGTAATTGCTTGTTACTCACGACCACCTACTACAGACAAACGTGGCCGAATAGCAAACTGTTGCACAGAAGCGTTTTGGCGGAGTTTTTTGATGGGGTGATTTCTGACGGATGGTACGAAATCCTGTTTTTTTTTTATAAGCTTGTCTTTGTTCTCCGCCTCACCTGATGTTAAGTGTAGATGCGATCTAAGATGGCGCACGCTTGCCTAATAGATACAGATTCACGCTCGACTGGAAGACACCCAGATTGTATCTATCAGGGAACAGCCATTCGGATAGCGCTTTAGCTGTTCGAACAATGAAAGTGGTATCAGATCGTTTAATACTTTGTTTGATCGAATTAATCGTATGATATATATCTAAAATACGAAGAATATTGATTTACGTAAGTACTTAAATCACTAACGGGACCACACACGTGTCGCGGTATATTTTGTCATATTATTATAAAAAAATCGGGCTATCCTTATGCGATGAATATCTTAACCTTGCCGATGGTCCGCGCGCAGCGAAAATCTAAAGATATACCAAACAAGTATGTGTAGTAGTCATGTATGTTTTAAGCTAAATTATTCTATTAGACTCGATATATTTAAATTTTATGGATAAATGTAAATACAATTCCTAGCAATGAGCTTGAACTACCGGTAAAGGAAAACATCGTGAGGAAACCATTGCATGGTGGTAGGGTACTTTCTAGTACTCAGCTGGCTAGCTACTCTCAAATTGCAAATCGGCCGCCAAGCACCTATCGCTGTGTTACTCCAGCCGCACTTGAGAGCCAGTTCCAGGCTAGGTGTATTTTTACCATTTTTGACCACAACAACATTTAATATGTATCAGGTAAGCTATGGTCAAACACCTACCTTGTTATAAGAAAAAAAAGTCAAGGTTTCGTTGTTAATTTGTGTTTATAGGTATTTTGGACCTACTTTATTATCCTGACTGCATAGTCGCTTGGTTAAAACCACACCTCTAGTAGCTATGGAACCCTGTTACAAATCTTCACGATAAGCACTTGCCAGCTTACGAAATTTTTTAAATTCCGGTAGCTATGCATGTCTGCGGATGTTGTACACCGATATAGATTAGTGATGTCCGACATTAATTTTCCCAGGTGGGTGGTCTTTTAATTTATCTCCATTCAATTAACGTTATGTTTATTTTGTGCATCAAAATACTGAACCGTGAAATTAGGGACGAATGAATGAGTTTATGGCCAATTAAGATGTGACATGTGTGATTAAAATTAACATGTTATCGACAGTATAGGTGGCTGCAGCGGAGCAATGCAACACTATGATTTTATTTTATTTAAATTTTGTTTTTTATTTTTTATTTTTTAAACCGTGCGTTGCATTCTTTAAGTATTATATAGTTTGACATTATGTTAGAGGCAAGCGCAAACCGGATTCACATATATGCAGCGGCAGTTATATGTGCATATCAACATTTTTGGTTTGACTGACATGGGCCCTCGCAAAACTCGCAGTCGAGTCCTTCTATGGTACAGATGTGATGAAAACCGAGATTTTTTTTTTAACACTTCCAATCAGACCTGTTTTCATAAACCGTCCTATTGGGAGCAGGCTCTTCATTGTGAGAAGCGTTATGCCATAGTTCACCACGCTGGCCAAGTGCGTGTTGGTAGGCTTTATAGTATCAAAGAGTTTAATAGAGAGAAACAAATTAAAAGGGTGGGTGGTTGTGCGTGCGTGCGTGCGTGCGTGCGTGCGTGCGTGCGTGCGTGCGTGCGTGCGTGCGTGCGTTAGTGTGTGTGTGTGTTGGTTTCACCGTTCCATTATTCCAGACATGAAATAATTTTATGTACTTCTTTTTTTCCAGCGAGTCAATCTTCGCGCGTGCTTACCGGCCATAGACAAGAGGTGTGCGGTCTGAAGTGGTCGCCCGACGGCCAATCCCTGGCTTCCGGGGGCAATGACAACAAACTCTTCGTCTGGTCTATGGTAACTACTTTTTAGATTACTATTTATTATTTTACTTTTCCAGCTCGCCTATGCCGTATTTGTTTTTTCATTTAATAATTTATTAATACATCAACGTTCAAGAGTTTAAAAAAATATTTAATATAATATTTCTTTATGGAAAATAAATTTCATTGTAAAATATCAGGAGGGATATACAAATTATGTAAATACTCGTCAAGGTGTATGTTTATGGTATGTGGCTTAGTAGTGTGATTTTCGCCAAGCACCTAAAGGTGTGTTCTGGCAGCCTCATTCGAGAGCCAGATTCCATTCCAGGATAGGTATGTTTACCATTTTCGGCCACACCGTCAATTAATATCAGTTAAATTGTGGATACCTATCTTGTGACCCATAAAAAAAATCTTATACATTTTGTTTTCAAAATATTAATTGCCGGTGTCACCCAGAATTCTAACAATACCCAATACATCCAAATCTGTTCACACATTTAAACGTTAAGGTGGAATAAAGAAACACACACACACCTACAAACATGAACCTTGAAAATATTATACTCCTTTTTTAACGTCTTTTAAGCAATCGTGTAAAAACATACTCGTAGTTTGACATATTTTATCGTAAATCTGCTATAAAACAGATGCGTGCCAATGTTTAGTGGACTTAGGTTTCCACGCTGGGAATAATGCTAATATGTATAATGTAATATGTGTTTGCGGTAACAAGCTCGTTATCGCGTTTTGGTTATTACCTAATTTGAATATCCGGACTTCCATGAGAACGTTCCTGATTCACACATTAATATCAGGATTTTGTGGTTTGCCGTTTTTTTTTTCAGTTTCAATTAAAGCGTCGGTATTTATTGTTAAATTAAATAAATGTAAACTGTATTGTCGCTTATGTTATACATTTTACAAAGTTTTTTATTTTTGCTTCGATAAATGTTTTTTTGACTAGCTTACGTACATTTTTCATCACATTGGAAGGAAATAGTTCTTACTCTAGCACGAGCCGAGGATGAAATAGTCTTTCCCCGCTTGGATACGACACAAAGATAGAATATGATTACTTCTGTCTCGTTTTGTCTTGTAGAAGGATTTACTACAGATTGTGTGCCAGCAAACTGATGTGAATCTGATAATACATGATAGTTTTGTAGCGATGATAGCTCAGTGGTTAGCGCGGTCGGTTCACATGCTGGAGGGCATGTGTTCAAACCCCAACAATGAGCTGCCGGTGAAGGAAAACATCGTGAGGAAACCATAGCATGGTGATAGGGTATTTTCTACTACTCGGCTGGCTAGCTACCACTCTCAAGTAGAAAATCTACCGCGAAGCACTTAACAGCGTAGTCATCCTCCCTTGAGTGCCAGTTCCATTCCAGGGTAGATGTGTTTACTTAAATTCTTACATTCAATGATATCACTGTAAGAGTGCAGAGTCCATCGCGTCGGGAACCCGTACAGTGTCTAGAACTTGCGATCCAATAGTAGGTTTAACCTATAAATCCCTTTTTAAATAATTATTGTAAAATTCCTGTTTTAAAAGCAAGTTTTTACATGGGCAGGAGTAATAGCAGGTAGTGCAATTTAAAGCTTTCAACGTCTTTCATATTGTTTTTTTTTTTTTTCAGCACTCGACTTCGCCCGTGCAAACGTACTCGGCGCACGTGGCGGCGGTGAAGGCGATCGCGTGGTCGCCGCACCAGCACGGGCTGCTGGCGTCAGGCGGTGGCACCGCCGACCGCTGCATCCGGTTCTGGAACACCCTCACCTCGCAGCCGATGCAATGTGTCGACACAGGTACGTACAAATTGACACTTTAACTCAAAGCTCTACTTCGATTACCGCCCAGGACAAACATTCATGTGACAAACATAAATATATTTTTTTTTAAATAATAATACTAACATTTAGTACAAATAGATTTAGTTCCATAGGCTCCCGAACTAGTCTAAGACTGTGTGTCGGGATACAGATGTTTGTTCTATGTCTGACATATGCACCTAGATACAAAAAAAAACCCGTAGGTATATAAGTTTTATGTAAGTTATCTTCCACCAACATTCTACTATGCCAGCGGCCCAGAGCCTCGCTCTGATACTTCAAGGAGCTAGGTTGGCTCGGCTAGATGTTGGTAGCCTCGGACGAGTGCGAAAGCGTACCCGTAGTCCCGGCACATAGGCGTCAAGCAGAAACACCCCAGGGTTTTTAGTGGGTAGGCCGCCACTTTGGCGGAGACATAACCACCGTGCTTCCTCCGGAGCCGGTGGTATCCATTAAGGACTTCCCTGGGCAAAAAAAAAGGATAGATGTTGGTAGGGGGAAATGCACAAAACACCCCAAGCAGGACGTCGGTGCAGGACTTATCGCCCCACTTTGAATAAGAACAAGAACATAGATGGAAACTCTTTATTGTGCACACCGAAAAAGAAAAACAAGAAAACAAAATAATCTTATGAGTTAGTGCCACAGGTGGCGGCCTTATCGCTTAGAGCGATCTCTTCCAGGCAACCAATAGTGGAAAAACGATATAAAATAAAGATCAGACACAACAACATGTCATGAACATGTCGATTATCTGGTTCCCTTAGTCCAAGCTTTGCTTAGTAGACTACGCTGTAACAAACGTGCAATAAAAAAATACATTTTATTAGGTACTAGTTGCCACATGTGAAAGCTGTGTTAACACATGGTATAAGCTATCTGCATTACAAATTTCATTTAAATCCTTTAAGATGTTACAGCCTGAAGATGTAGCAAACAAACAGACAAATCTTCACATTTATAATGTCAATGTGATGCAAATACGTGTATCGTTAGTACAAAGCCAAAAAGTTGTCATTGAACTCATTGTGTTGAATAACTTTTACTGTGGAATCAACCTGCTCAAATCGTGAAACAATAAATAATCAACTGTTCCCATCATACAATAAATCCATACATTTTGTTAAAGGTCAATGATATTTTTCTATGACATTACCGGACTCCACTGTGACTTACTTTGTATGATTTTGACTTATTTAACTTATGTTTTTATAAAATACTTGAAAATATCTTAGTACTTGATATTGGCAAATAAACAAAGTGCGTCGCCAAAAATAAAAAAAGAATACATGGGCTGATATTAACATTCAACTAGTACAGTTGAATGTTAATATTCGCTAATACTTGTGATAAATGTTATTGAATGTATTTGTGTTCAGGGTCTCAGGTGTGCAACTTGGCCTGGTCGAAGCACTCGAGCGAGCTGGTCTCCACGCACGGATACTCACAGAACCAGATCCTTGTCTGGAAATATCCATCGCTCACACAGGTCAGTTCTCCCCCTATTGCAATTAGTACCATGCTCGTTGGAAAGTTTTACTGCACAGTTAATATAATACTATTATATAAATATATATATAATTTTATACAACAAGCAGAAAAGTTTAAAAAAATATATAACCCGACTGCATATAAAATACCTATAATTAAAGAAAAAAAAAACCTTTTTAACCAATTTATTATTCCTAATTAAATTTAAAAACGTAACACTTCCTTAGCAGTCGGGTAAAACGGTAAACAGTAACCCTTTGATATTTCGACTTTATTTTATTATACCTCACTCAAGTTCTTTTTTGTACTTTTATATTAATTTCTTGTATACAATAAAAACTTTCTATATATATTTGATCAGTAATTTGTAGCTTTTTTTGGCAACACTAACCCTTAAACTAATATCGAAAGAATTCGATTCAGAGTCGAACTGAGAATGAACTTTTCACACAGTGACATTACTTGGTAAAAGTTATATAAAAGAACTTTTTCAATAAGTCATAGGAATATTTTGTTTTCACATATAAGAATATTTTGATATTTTATATTTATATTTTAAATAAGCGATATTTTTTCCAGGTGGCAAAACTGACTGGTCACTCTTACCGCGTTCTCTATCTCGCTCTGTCACCTGACGGCGAGGCTATAGTGACCGGGGCGGGAGATGAAACTCTTCGCTTCTGGAACGTATTCTCAAAAACTCCGTCACACAAAGAAAACAAAAGCGTTCTAAACCTCTACACGGCGCTCAGATAGACTGGGTCGCCAATGGGAAAAGTTGCAATCAAAAAAGTTTGTTTATTAAATTGGTGTTGCCAATCGAAAAATATATGAAATAATCAGTGGCGTAATTGTGTTTTCTGTGAGAAAGTTGACACAGTGAAAATAAAGTGTTGCAAGAGGACAGAAATGGACTGTATTGTCAACGTGAAATAAAAGCTGACGTATGAAGCGTCAGTGTTGCCCGTGTCAAATATTGGCGTAATAGAGTTACTATAACGTTCGATTTGAAATAAAATGGAATTCTCTGAAATGGAACTATTTCGTTTTGTATTAAATCGTTTATAGAGTGAATTTATAACGATGTTAAACTAATTTTTAGTTCATATACTTTATTTTTGTAAATATTAGTTTATTTATTAAAAGTTGCTAACGCAACTCAAATTTACTTTTAATCGCGTCGTTTGATCGACGAACTATTTCGATTATGTTTAGTCATAACTAAAATAATATGATTGTGTTTAAATTGTTTGCATCTTTCATTATAATATGGAAAAAGAAAATGTAGACAGTTTCATAGTTGTCAATTATATTATTTTAATAAATGGTTAACTTAAATCGACATCCTACACCGGTCTAAAAATGAATTAATAACATTAATTGTGTTATCCTAATCAAGAAACAAATAAGTTAAAAATTGCAATAAATATAAAACGCAGAAAAAAGCAACGCTCGTTTCGAGCGTGACTTAATAAATTAGAAGGAATCTAGTTTTGGTGGTTTATGGTTGTAAAACTTGTGTGTGTTTTAAATTTAATTAAATACTATAGAGTTCGTATATCGGATTCAATTTTTCAAACATTCTATCTAGATAGAAATTATACTAAATCCTGTCCACATAAATCACTTAACTGCAGGAATCATGTCGTCTCAACGTCTTTTAGATAAATGTACACTAGTTTGTGTATAAAATATACAACATTATCGCGTTTTTATGTTAATTTTCGTAATAACTTGAGATTGAAGAGTCAATTTCTTATGATTTTTTGTGGGAGAGCATTGGAACTGTATTCCGAGCATTTACTGAAATTTGTAAACTTTGTACTGACACATAATTTTTTTTTTTGGCTTGTCAAATAAAAAATTTATTTTTGTTTATTGATTATGAAAATCTCAAATTCGTTACTGATGTAGTTTTGACACTGTTTGTTTTTATTATAAAGGAATATTTCGATTATAGTTTTATTCATTGCCGGCGATCAATTTTGAGGAAAAAGAGTATTTTTTTTTTAAAACGTCTTTGATGTTCAAACAACTCGTTCGGGAACGTCATTGACGCTCCGATGAGATACTACGTTTTTTTTTAAATATCGACTAGTTTGGCTATAATTAATTTGAAATGCCTATTGTATCGAGGTGTTTTCATAAAGTATAGACTAGGACGAAATTATATGTATTTCAAATTGTAAGGTATTTTGACTAATATTTTTTTTTCTGTTTCAGTTAACTACGCGTAGAATAAACTGGTTGACTTTAATCAGTTGAGAGAAAGAGATGGATGTTAAAAATGTAGTGCATCCTTTTCTCTTAAATGCTTAAAAGCGACTGAAGGCGTGCTTTTTTGTCTAAATATATTTATTTCAACAGTTAAAATAATGTTTAATATTTTTGTGATTTAATTGTTTTAGCTTGCCTTATAAATAAGCATTTAAATAAAATAACGAGCATTTAGAAGTGAACTATTGAACTATGAAATAGTTTGCAACCAAAAGTGTGTTAGTTAAGTTTTTCTTAGAGCTATTTTTTTTTTTTAAATTAGAGGTACCTGTGATCTCAATTTCGACCATTTACCTAATTAACTTGCTTTTTGACTATTTATTTGATTTATTAAAAAATTATGTTTGTAACGTAGATTAGTGTGTAAATGTTAGTTTTGTTTCAATTTTAGTGTTGGCCATTCGTGGATCGTGTTAAAGTTACGAGTTTTTATATTTAGAAATTAAAAAAAATTAAAAAAAAAAACCTGCTTAAGAATGAAATATTCTTAAGCAGGTTTTTTTTCTCTCGGAAACATCTTGTCGCCGAGAAATTGAGAAAACGGGGTTTTCTGAATAAATGGTCGTGACTATCCAAAAGGTATCTTATTCTAATAGGTATTGAAGTCATTTTAGAATACCTTAAAGTAAGACCTGAAACAGGATCACAGTTCCACTAATGGCTCAACATTTGGCTAAAACGTCCACCAATTATAATACTAAACCAAAACACGTTGAAACAAATTAACACTACGAGCATATATGTATATTAAACGAGGTCTCCTCTATTGTATAACTTTGAATCCTAAACTCTAGTAATAAGGCTTTAGTTCTATTAAATCTAGATTGTTATAAATTGATTGGATTTGTGCAATGTAGTGTAACACAAATAGGTTTATTAACTTTATAACATGTATTTATATACATATATATATATTATTATGTAGTAGCCATCCCGTGGTTAATTATGTTTTTGTATGTATGTGACGTATTGACGATTTATCATTCCCGAATCCATTGAGTTGCTTATACTAATTCAGACATGGTAAATTTTTATTTTCTGGTCCTTCGACCACGTTTGTTATGCAGTCGATTATCAATCTTATGCTGTTTTTAATAGGGTCACATTTAGCGGAGAAAAATTGTGGTGGTACTTGCATTTTTGAGATTAATCACTTTACTCGAAAAGGAAATTTAAACCCAATTCTTACTAACGGAATCTTAAAAAATAAAAACACCTAGATATCTATAGTTATAAATTTGCGTGTTTTTTTAAATGAAATGATTTAGTTAGCTTTTAAAAAAGTTTTTTGTCATCTTTGATTTAAATTTAAATATAGTGAATAATTTTAAATTATTTTATGGAAACTTACGTGGTTTTGACGCATTTTTGTTTTACTTATGCGGGATTACTCACGTTTATTACGATTACTCACTCACATCCGCAACGCGCGCGCGGCCTCGTCTTGCTCCGCACACGAAGCAAGGCGAGGCCGCCGGTGGTTTACTCAGCTTTGTAATGGAAACAAAGCTGAGTAAAACGCGCGCGTGGCCTCGTCTTGCTCCGCACGAATCAAAAACACGAAGCAAGACGAGGCCGCCGGGGTTTTAATACTTTTATGAAGGCCACCGGATGTAGCCGAAACTATAGTCGGAGTTTCCGATCAAATTAAACGTAAGTAATCCCGCATAAGTAAAACAAAAATTTGTATAAAGTTATGTTTGTTTTTTTTATAAAGTTCTTGAATATGTGATGAATTTTAATAAATGTAATTCAAAAGTATATTTTAGTTGATGAAATTACAAAATTGATATATTTTGGAGATTACTGCCTTAGGTACGTCTCTCAATAACCATGGCTTGTGGAAACACGTATTGATGTTTATTGTTTGCATCAATTATTATTTTAGAATGAATTCTTTTTCTCTCTCCTGCAAGTTTTGACTAAAGTGAATAGATATTGCCACAACTAAATAGGACAGTTTTTAAAGTACGGCGTCGTGTCTAATGACATAAGATCTCAATGCCCAAAATAAAAGTAGTAGATTCAATTCCTAATGTAATTGTTTGTGTCCGCTGGCACCACTTCAAAACAACTTCATAACGCGCTAGTGCAATTCTAAAAAAATATAGATAAAAACACTATTTTTAAAAATAAATTTGTTAAAAATGTAGTTTTTTTTGCAGTTCCAGTAATATCCATTTGACTATTTCAAAGGAACGAATCTAATAATTAATTGGTTGATAGCTCGTCATTACGCCACATCAAAGAATCGATTTAACAGTTCGATTCTGTCGATTATGAAAAACGATTATCACGATGGATTTATCAATATCATCTCATGATTGTAAGCCAAATAATACGTTTCGATTTAAAATTGTGTGATTTGAGTGTTTTAAACGCTAGATATTGGATTTGTATAACTTTATCTAAAATTATTTTTACGATAGTCCAGCTACAAGCACAGATATGTTTTTTTTTAATTAATGATTTAGGGATAATGTACACACGCCCAGATTTTTTTAGGTTATATTATTTTAATAGATTTTAGAGTTCTTATGATTTTGTGATTTTTTAGGTATACCCGCTGATTTGTTAGTGTCGTAACACAAACCATTAAAATGTAAACTTTATAACGAGTTACTTGAAACTTAATTTCGTTTGACGTCGGAATCAATAAGTTATTCACTTGAGATTTGGCCGTACGTAACTCGACATAGAGTTTCACATTTTAGTGATTATTTTTCCCACCCCGGCACGAGTTTCGATGAATTATTGGGTTCTCTCACATTTATTTATATACATTTAAAAGTAACGTCCATTGCAGCTCAGTACTAACCTCTCCATCTGTACTGTATTATAAAACATGAAAGAAAATTCGGACATGTTTTCAACCCGCCGTCCTACATAAGCTATAACGGATGCATCTATTGTATTGCTTAAAATGATTTACTCGAAAATGCAGCTCACGTGAGATGTCTCTATACGTAGGCATTGTAAGCATACATGATATTTTCGCTTAGCTTTGTGACGTTATTCGCTCACGTAGGACAATGGGTGACTTGTTTTGGTTTGACAACTTTTACCAAAACAAAAATGTACAATATTTGATGGAAGCTGTAAGATTCTTAAAACGTTTCATTGTACTTCATTATTTCTCTCATTTTCCTAACCTTTCCTGTAAGCTGTTTAATCTTAAATAAATTTGTACTTTATTTTCGTATATTTAATTACAGAGTTTATTATTTATATAGTGTAAAGAGATGTAATAATATATTTAACTTTTGTAAAAATAGACTGATATAATTTACATTTTGTTCTAAGTTTTCTTTTATGTTTAGGAAATAAAGGTTTTTGTGTGATACATGGATAAATGTGTTTTTATTAGCAGGCGGTTATCACTAATGTCCTTATTGATAGAATGTTTTTTTTTCTTTATTTTTGGTCTTTGCACTTTTTTCGTTTGTCATTCGTGTGCGCGTGGTTCCCGTATATCAAGTGCAATAATTGCACTTCTTATTCATCAAAGAGTCTTAAAAAGCTTGAACACTGGCACAATGCAGGAACTTGCTATGGTCAAAGAAAGAAAAAGAGAATAGTACTCTATATTTTACGCACTAGTTTTTAGGATTCCGTACCCAAAGTGTAAAACGGGACCCTACTACTAAGACTCTGCTGTCCGTCTGTCACCAGGCTGTATCTCAGCGGTATTTACATTGGAATAACATTTTGTATAAATAAAATACGAAATTAAAAATTTCGTACTAACTTAGTTTTTTTAGGACTGTACTGACTTTTGTCTAAATTAAAAGAACAAAAATTGATGTTGAATAAGTTGATTTAGGATTTTTCCATTTTTTGTGTCAAACTAGTGACCCGCTAGTATATATAATATATAATTTGAATCTCGGAAACGGCTCCAACGATTTTCATGAAATTTAGCATGCAGGGGGTTTCGGGGGCGATAAATCATTAAAAAATAAAAGATAAAAGTATTTATGTATTCTATCAGTTATCTGACTTCCATCACACAAGCTCTGCTTAGTTTGGGGTCAGATGGCGCTGTGTGTTATGTGTCCTACAATATTTAAATATTTATTTTATTTAAATCGATCTAGCTAGGTTTCATTTTCAGAAAACGTCGTTTTATCCGTGTTTTCAGCCGAGCAAAGCTCGGTCATCCAGGTACTTAGACTTTTATATAAGTAGCGGATATCAGTGTTTTGAAATCAAGCCAACAAAATTAGTTATACCGTGCAAAACCAGGGTGGGTTGCTAGTCTTAAATAATAATTAAAATCTTTCAAGATCTCAATTAGAATAAGACTTCCTTCGATATTAATTAGAGCTACGCCAATTAATTACATCAACAGGTAAAACAGCTGTTTTATTGCGCACTGTTGATCGGAGGTATACCTATCAAACAAAAATAACTAAAGGTCACTTAGAAAATATAATTATCGGTAACCCGTCTTGGTTTTTCCTCGCTATAACTTGTTCCGTTGATTATGTTGCTACGAAACTTTCTACAAGTAGATATGTACTAAACTCGTAACATGCTACGAACTGAGCTACGAAAGCTCAGCGTTGTACTAAAACGTAACAAGTAAGGAGAGGAAAGGGGCATGACATTACCCACATACATTATTTTTGGGTGGTTTCTAGGTCGGATTTTCAAATAATACAAGTTATAATAAAATTTACGATTTAAATTATTTCTTTATTCTTAATTTTTTTTTTTTTTATTGATGACAGGCTAGTTGTTTTGACCACAACTCACCTGATGTTAAGTGACGGTGTGGTCGAAGATGGTAAAGCACACCTAGCCTGGAACGAAACTGGCTCTCAAGTGAGGCTGCCGGAACACACCGTTAGATGCTTGGCGGCAGATTTTCAACTTGAGGGTGGTAGCTAGCCAGCCGAGTACTAGAAAGTACCCTACCACCACGCAAAACAAAAACAAATTGACACAAAATGATGATTTGTTTTCTGCTGTTAATTTTTTTAATATTAATTCAACATCATCATCAGCCATTTAAGACGTCTACTGCTGGACATAGGCCTCCTCCTGGGGGGGTTTGCCAATACTCACCACGCTTGGCAGGCTGGTTGGCGAGCGCAGTTAGGTGATTGTTCAAGGAAGACGCTGCTGCCAATCTTCCGGATTACATCCCTTAGCCGACTCTTACGACAACCACAGGTAAAGACTAGGTAGGTACTATTCTTACGCCGGCACCACCACGGCACATATTGGGTATTGTCATGCTTATATTGTTTTTGATAATCAATTGATTTTGGCATAACTTTGCCAAAAATTCACCTAGAAAAAAAATGTACAACTTGTTACCCAAAATAGTAATCAAAACTCGCTATTATCATCATTGAAACTAATTTCAAAGTTTGAATAATTTATTAGCGGACAGGTTAAGTTAGACCTATTTGAGACTTAAGTTAGGACCTAAGTTAGGACCTAAGTTGTTAATGCAATAACTTACAGCTAAGTAATGATTATTGTTCAACTTTACCCACGTATAATGGTCATTGTTTAAAGTGAAAACCTAACTAATAGTTTCAAAATTATTTTATCGTTAACGACCTTACGTTTAATTTAAATTAGTAGATTTATTTCACTAGGAAATTTCGCATTGAATTTTATTTTATAAATACAATTACACTATTACTTTTATCTGTAAGTTGTTGAAGCATAAGAAAAAAAATCTATCAACTGAGTTCTCTAGTTTTCTCACTCCGGAATTTTTTTATTCGATTTGCATATAAATGCCAACAAAGATTCTATTTGCGATCTCTAAGCATAACTAAAACATTGTTACGTCTCTAGATAACGCAGATTCAGTGGTTACGGACAACGCAAGTTGCTCAAGGTATACAACAAGCAAATTCAAATTTATTAATTTTTCCCTATTTTATTCCTAAATAGCACATGAATTACCCTCATAAAAAAAAAAAATATACTATTAAAAACTCCTTAACTTAAAACGTTTTAATAATTATAGCATATAAATAAAAAACTTAAAATTTACATTCAACTATTTAAATAATTTTACAAATTTTTAAAAACAAAAACCTAATCTAATTCTATCTAATTTAACTTAACAGTTTGAACGCCAAAGTTTAAGCGACCTCAGACGATGGTGGTGTGACGAACTAAATCATCACGTTAGTCTCTGGACCACCAAAACCGAAGACCGGACAGTCTGGAAGGAGGAAAGGGAAAGCCCAGCAGTGTGATACTAGAGGCTGAAAAAAATAATCTAATACTCCATCAAAAGAGAGACAGAAACGTAGCATAGGCAGCATCGCCATGCAGATCGCCATTTTGACCAAAGTAAACGCCAGCATTCTAGCCACCTGATGCTTCCTCTAAACGTTTAGCCAGGTCCCTATATAGCATAGGGGTCATTCTTAGCGATATGGCCAATCGGAAAATGTTAATAAATAATATTATAGATTGCCAATGTTTCTTGATGGAAGTGTATGTAACGAAAATTCTAACCATTGAGAGACGGCAAGTAAACAACGTTCTGTAGGTGTAGATTAAATTTTGACATTTTGAGTTACAGAACGGCTCGTCCCATTGCCTCGGAGAAGTCGGAACTTTGGGCGCAGACTGGCTTGGACGAGCTGCTTCCCAACTTTGTAAAGTCTTAGTGAGATAGCTTATTTAAAAAAGTTTAAATCTGAAAGCTGTGAACAGGAAAACAAATGATAAAATTTTACGTACACTAAGACCTTCAAGCCTCACAAGTAGAGACCTGGCGCTAAGTATCATGAGTTATAAATAGTTTATTTTTTAATACGAAATACGAGTAGGTTTGCGTTTTACCACATCCTGCCTGATGTTAAGTAACGATGTGGTCTAGGATGGATCACGCTTACCTTGAAGGAACCTGTTTACTCTTGATTTGAAGACATTCATATTGTAATTTTCGGGAAACACAGATTCCGGCGAAGAGTTCCACATCCTCGCTGTGCGAATTAAGGTGTGGATTCGAAGCGGTTAGTGCGTACATGGGGAACGTCCACCATGTACAGGTGTCGCTTTGACCGCATTTGTCTGGATAAACAGGAGACCCTAGGTCAACGCTCAAGGCTTTCCAGCCGAGACTTAGACTATTAAATATGGTGTATCTCTCTGAATGTTGTCAAGAAGTTGTACAGCTAAAGGATTATTTCAAAGCTGACAACAACTGAGATTAATTTTGGTACAAAAACGAATTATTTTATAATTTAATGAAGTCAGTTTTGTTAAAAACACTTAACTATGCAATAGCTACGTTTTTCTGATTTAGCTGCAATTATGTTTATGCGGTACAGCAGTTGTTAAAATATCAAGCTGCTCTACCGATTTTATGCATGTTTTTGAAACTTATTTCGTCAACGCCAACTTGCGTCATCTATTGATCTAAGTCTCTGTAAAAATAGGTACATCTTATAACATTCCAATAGGTAAACCGGTAACGTTTTGCAAAATAAATCTGTTATTTTATTCTGGTGGAATTTCGCAGGAAACCAATCTGAGAGTCAAACAGGGCGTGGAAATCGGCGAATGAATTTTAGGCGGTTCAAACGATGACTAGGTAATGTATTTGATTTTGGCATTCAGAATCTGTTTTAGCATATTTGGAAAGGATGAGCTAGCATATTTTTCGTCGAATTTCAGCAGCCAGTCTTGATTAAAAATTATCTTTAGGTGACAGCTGGTATAAGTCTCTCAGTCTCTACTAGGATTCCCAGCTTATCAGTGTAAATAGTAGTGCTCAAAACTTAACTCGACTACATGTAGCGATGATAGCTCAGTGGTTAGCGCGGTCGGTTCGCATGCCGAAGGGCGTGGGTTCAAATCCCAACAATGAGCTTGAGCTGCCGGTGGAGGAAAACTTCATCGTAAGGAAACCATAGCGTGGTGGTAGGGTCCTTTCTAGTACTCGGCTGGCTAGCTACCCTTAAGTTAAAAATCTGCCGCTAAGCATCTAACGGTGTGTCATGAACTCCAAACAGAGTGTGACGTCACGTCGTGCGATACGCCATTGTTGTCGTTGACATTTTGGTAGAACTACTGCCATACAGATATTATTGTTTTACACTGCATGACGTTATTCAGACGCCATGACTAAATAAATTTGAATTGGTTTTAAACATATTAAAATATACTTATGATGTAAATGTGTGAAATTTTAAATAAGAACACACGTTTGACATGGAATAGATAACAAGATACAGCTTTTTTTTTTTTTAAACTTTGGCAACTAGCCTTTTTTCCACGTTGTACGAGGTACGCTTAGGTTTGAACGTACTGTAGCTATTGAAATTTCATGTCTAAAGACATTCACCAATGAGCGAATATATGTAGTGATGGAATTTGTTTTGTTACTCAAAATTATGGGTACCGTTGGGTATGCTTAGGTGTAGGGATTGCATCCAATACAATCACGAGAGTGAATTTTAGACCGTCTGATAGACTAGTTGTCTGTCTTTTTACTCGACTGCCAACGAAAAGTTATGTTTTCGCACATATCTTGTAAG
This sequence comes from Biston stratarius, assembly GCA_950106695.1. Taxonomy (NCBI): domain Eukaryota; kingdom Metazoa; phylum Arthropoda; class Insecta; order Lepidoptera; family Geometridae; genus Biston; species Biston stratarius. The sequence goes on from OX467109.1 coordinate 30,643,897, forward strand.
TATGTAAATTTCTTTATTAGCTCGTATCTTCCAAGCGGCTGAATTGATTACGACACTTAAGGTATCGTTAGATTCGTCTCAATAATTCAAATATCCTTAGAGAGAGATATTTTTGGCGCGAAATAGTAATACGTTAATTACAAAAAACTACCAAACCTATTAAGTAGGGTATTTAAATAAAGGCAATTAAAAGAGGATTACAAAATTATATATAAGTTACATGTTTGAATTTAATTAGAAATAATACATTTGTTTTTTTCCTTTTATTATAGCTATTTTAATCACAGTCGGGTTACATATTTTTTTAAGCTCCTTGGCTTGTTCCTCATTAAAAAAACAATACACTGAACATAGAACAAGTACTTCTCCACATTAATAATGTATATTTGCCACCCACCTACCACCCATACACTTAGTATGCTAGTATATCCTCATTCTATATCTACTCACAATACTTGAAAAACAAAGATATTATTTGCACGGGTGAGCTAACGGTTCAAAAAAGCTAGAGATCGAGCAAGTTACTGGATCAAAGTAAATACTCTTCCACACCTAATGTCAAATGTCGAGCGTAAATAAGATTAATGATGCCGTCTGCGAATGAGACGATTTAGGGTTCTGTAGTATGACAAGAAACCCTTATATCATTTTACAAAAACCTACTTTAGCTAATGTTTATCGATTTCCGAATAAATTCTGTTCTATTTTTATAAATTGTCCCACTACAGCGCGCGGGCCTCTCCTCTTGTGAGAAGGGTAAGGCTAGTCCACCCTGGCCAAGTGCAGGTTAGTAGACTTCATATATCTTCGAGAAAAAGCAATAATATGTAGGTAGGTATTGTATTTTACATGGACAAGATACAGAAGGCTTTGGAGATACATTTCTCCGGTTTTCTAATAAAAAACATTTTTTTTAATACCTTAATCTTTTCACATTTCTGTTTATTCTACCATAAGTATTGGTTTTATTACCATATTTGTGCTTATTCTACGATAAGTAAATATTGAAATGTATTCACTTATTTTATTTTTTAAATTTATTTATATGTTACCGTAATAAGGGGCAAATACAAACCTATTTTAAAATAAATAAAGTAGCAATAATTCCTTATTGGTATTCGAGTCTTACAGATGGTATACCGTTTTAGGATAAAATATGTCTGCTTGTTTTTTCATTAGTTGCTTTAGAAATGAAAAATCATTTATACAAGCTAGTAACTAGCTCTAATAACTGGAATATCTAAGCGAGCTTCCGAGTCCAGCTGAGACAGGGGTGGAGGTCGTTGACCCGAAGGATGCGCGAACGAATCCTGAATGTCAGAGTTGAAAATCTAACAAGTAAAAATTTAGCGATAAAACTAAGACTACTTTATGACAAATTGGCTAAGATCAATTTTTCGCATCAATGAAATGGATTTAGTGAATTGAAGTAAAATGTTTGATACTCAGACAAAATTTACTGATTACATATATTTTAGGGTCGACAGATTCATATCAATCACATAAATTGAATCATTGAATCATTGCCTCAAAGTATTGAACGCCCAAGCAGGGATGCTCTAGACTTTGTTTTGTTACTCAAAGTTATGAGTATCGCTGCACGAGTGTCAAGAGTTCATTTCTTATATCTTAGTAGATAAAATAATATTTATTTTTATCTTTTAATCCATTTTCAATAATTAAGTTTGATATTCTAATTGTCATAGTACTTTTTAATAAGTGAGGCGTACCGCTACTGTAATCAAAAACGTTTGGTTATAAAAGTAAGTGTCGTAATCAATAAGTATAAGTCTAAAATTGAAAAAATCAGCATTTTTTTTTGGTTTTTTGTTTCTCCCGAAGTATAGATATCGTCATTGTAATTTAAATACATCAATGAATTCTAAATACAAGATATTTCATTTAGTTATTATTGTATATATCCAAATGGGCGTAGTATGATAAGAACTTTTTTTACTAATTAAATCTTACGCTGCATATGCTGACAACATAATAATTTGTAAAAAAAAATATTGAGTTATTAAATATATATGTAGGTATATACGTATAATATCGACTCGCTATGTCAGTTCTGGATGTGCATGTACAAACCTTGTGTAAAAAAATATCATAATTCGTTGCGAGTAAACGAAGAAACAGACAGACGCGTCTAACGACTTCATACTATTTAGATTAGATAGGAGAACATATTAGAGATAGAGATGAGATAATATCAGATCGTTGTCATAGGTAGACTGATATATTTCTGAACCTTTCCAAATTAAGCTCTTAAATAAGATAAAACAACCGTAAATTTTGAAAACGAATCAAAAGAACCGATCTCGGGTTTTAATAGTCAATAAACTATTTCGGATGCCGCCGTTTCCAAAATGCCCCTTGATGTTATTGTGGACGAGGGAGCTCTATAAATGGTCAAATCAGGGTGAAACCACACTAGAAACAGGCAAAATAGCTAGAATTGAGACGTTTTTGTATTACGGCATTTTATGAAAAAAACTTATTAAGATGTTTTTAAAACATTACTTAATAGAATTAAAGCTTTTTGTAAGAATAGTTAACATTACGACATTTTATGAAGAAAACTTATTAAGATGTTTTAGTAAGATTACTTAATAAAATTAAGACGTTTTGTAAGAATAGTTAATATTACATTTTATGAAAAAACTTATTAAAATGTTTTTGTAACATACTTAATATAAAGACATTTTTGTGAAAATACTTAATTTTAGAGTAATAACAATTTTTTAAAATTTATGTAACTAATTTCTCTGCACTGGATTTCAAACTAAAGTTAATGAGTTAATATATCACGAATGTAACACAAATGTAAAAGTTTTTGTGTATATTTACTTCCAAACTTTTTATAAAGAATATTGATTATTTAAAGTTTCTTATAATATGAATTTACAACTAGAGAGATAAAAACTCTTTATTATACCAGAAATAAAAACAAAAAAGTTCCGAAGAACAAAAGCACACACACATGGGGACACACATATGTAGGTTACTTTATAGCAAAAAAAAAACGTGAGCAACACCGCGGGGGAAAATCTTAATTATGTAACTCTGTTATATGGACTCGTAGTGCACTTGTACCCGTATGTTCAAATTATCGAGAAATGGTTTTAATACGATTTTATCTCCCTCTAGGGGTGGGATAGTTTAATACCTTGACAAACGTTGGCTGGGACTGAGTTGGCACTGTTTTGATTCTAATTTCTTCAATATTGTGGTTTGAGGTTAGTTTCAGATAACTCGTTTAACGATCCAGTGGTTAGCGCGGTCAGTTGACTCGCTGAAGGTCGTGGGTTTAAACCCCAACAATGAGCTTTAGCTGCCAGTAAAAGAAAACATCGTGAGGAAATCTTAGCATGGTGGTATCATACTTTAATAGTACTCGGCTACATAGCAAACACAAACACACAAGAAACTAACACTTTGTTCCAGCAGCCTCACTTGACAGCTAGAACCAAGCTAGTACCATTCCGGGCTAAGTGTGGTAGCTATCTTCGATCACACCGCTACTTAGCATCAGGTGAGCTGAGGTCAAACACCTAGCCGTACCGTCATCCATAAAAAATACCCATATTTGTGATAAATAAGAGATCGCTTTTAGCGATAAGGCCGCCATTTGTGCCATTGGTCTTGTTTGTGTTATATTTGTAGGTTGTTGTTAGCTTTGTAGTTAGCGCGGTCTGCCCACACGCCGAAGGGTGTGGGTTCAAATCCCAACAACGGGCTTGAGCTGCCGATGAAGAAAAACATAGTGAGGAAACCATATCGTGGTGGCAGGGTATATACCTACCGTCTAGTACTCAGCTGGCTAGCTAGTAGTAAATCTGTCCCTAAGCAGTTAACAGTGCGTTCCGACTGCTTTACTTGAGAACCAGCTCCATTCCAGGCTAGATGTGTTTACCATCTTCGACTACACCGTCATTTAACATCAGGTGAGCTGTGGTCAAAAGCCTAGCGAGTCAACTACAATTTTTATTTTTTTATTTTATGAGGTCTGTTTGCACAATGAAGAGTTTCTATCTAGCTATAGAATGTAGTTGTTTCTACAGATTCTCGTTCTATTTCTATCCTTTCTTATTACTTAATCAGCTCGCGTACTTTTGCAGTCTTCCCATTCAAGCGACTTTCTGAATGCCAATCTAGGTCGATTTTTTACGACTTTTTTTGTAATATAGTCGAGATCATCCCGATTCTGTCTATAATAGAATCATTTGAAAGTTTCGTTCGCTTCAATTTTAGTTTTGCAAATATTTTTCCTGAAGTTTTACAATCTTATCTTGTCAACAGATTCCATGTTATTTCCATGTTATGTGTTTGTCATTTTTACACGACTCCCCAATAAAGGAGTGCAATGTATTCATTGTTCATGTATATAAGTTTCTTTACCCGACTGCCAAGGAAGGGTTATGTTTTTCGCATAACGTAATTTACTTTATTATCTCGTATCTTCCAAACGGCAAATGTTAGATTCATCTCAATAACCTTAGTGTCCTCAGAGGGTAGTTTAAAAAAAAAATCAAGATAATTTTAGGCGCGAAATAATAATACGTTAATTTAAACAAAAGGAACCTATTAGTTAGTGTATCAAAATAAAGGAAATTAAAAGGAGATTACAAAAATATATAAAAGTTATATGTTTAAATTTAATTATGAATAATACAAATACAAATACAAATAACTTTATTACTTAATATAAATAGGTACAAAGGTATTGGTAGCCCTGTCTACAGCTGTAGTTTTCACTGAGTTGCTGCAGCCAGTGTCTTCCACTAAATATGGTGTTTACAGTAGATTAAACTTTGTAAATAAATTGGTAGTTTGCTATAGCTATTGTAATCGCAGTCGGGTTATAGATTTTTTAAACTCTTTTAGCTTTTTAATGTATTAAAACCAGGCCCGCAATTCTAAAACAACTTAAGGGCGGAATTTTTCATATCTCTTGCATTCTCCCTGCGACGGATTATTGAAATTCAATAACTACTGACCTAGATACGTGCCTTGCTCATTTATTTATCAGGGAGTTTAACTTTTAGTTTTTTCACGAAAACTTGACATTCCGCTTTACTGAATAGGAATCGTAAGGAAACCATAGCATGTTGGTAGTGTAATTTCTAGTAGGTACTCGGCCGGTTAAGTACCACCCTCGAATTAAAAATCTGTCGCCAAACACCTAACGGTGTGTTCTGGTTGCCTTACTTGAAATCCAGTTCTATTCCAGGCTAGGCTTTCTTACCATCTACGATCACACCGTTACTTAGCATTAGGTGAGCTGTGGTCAACCATAAATCATCATCCAATCATCATCGGTTTGAAGCTCAAATTAGTACTTAGTTATATTATTTTGCTCTAGCAGCGCTAGCTGCGCAGCTATCGTCGCTACAAACAGATAAGTTACAAAGTACATGGCTAACTGATGAGCTAGGTTATCCATACGTATGAGTGTATTTTCTACTCGATGCGTTTGTTCCAAAGCAATTTATGTAATGCCGTGCTTATCTGTGTAAGGTTGTATAAATTGGAAGAGGACTGAGAGAGTTGAGACTGGTAGGGTGTCCATACTTACTTTAGTCCGGATCTGTACTGTTTTTATAAGTTGTCCCACTATTTATTGTAAAAGAGTTAGACCATATAAGGTCAAATTCACCCTGTGAAATGTAAGTTGAAATGTCATGTATAGCAATGACTCCACTCCTTTCTTTGGAATCAGCTCCAAAACCTTGAACATCGCCGTAAAGTGGGCTGTCTGTTAGTATTTTTCAGGATACACTTCGAACTACAGATTGACCTAATCCCCCCTGGCCATTCTACTATGGGACAGTCAAGAGCTCACAAAAGCGAAACCGTTTCATGTTTGACGTTTTTTATTGTTGACAAGTTATTTGTTTAATCACAGCTTACATACTGATAAGTGACGGAGTGGTCGAAGATGATAAAGCACACCTAGCCTGAAATAGAACTGGCTCTCAAGTGAGTCAGCTGGACACACCGTTAGGTGCTTGGCGGCAGATTTTCAACTTGAAGGTGGTAGCTAGCCCGCCGAGTACTAGAAAACACCCTAGCACCACGCTATGGTTTCCTCACGATGTTTTCCTTCACGTAGCTGGCAGTGGCTGGAAACTTAAACCTACACCTGGGTCTCAAGTCCTAGGTTAAAAGGTTACAGTGAACCAATACAGTGCGTATTGGTTCCTGTCATTGAAAAATACAGAACCCAGTTTTGAATTTATAAAGCAGAGGTTAATTGACAAAGCCTACTATAAGGTGGCTCATTACGTGGAAGACAGGAATATATGGTTGTTGTAGCTTCTCTCTGTACTTGCATCCCCTGGCTAAGTGACAATTGTAGTAAGCATAATGTATGTATTAATATTTATAACTGTAAATTGTAACCTAATATGAAAAGAAAGATCCACAAAAAAATGCCTTGCTGAATTTCTTGCCGGAGTCTTCTCAATTGAAGTGTAATTATGAGCCGGTGGTAGATTCCAACATGTAACTTAACGTTCATAAGTGCCTTACCAGGGCCTAAACTGAATAAATTACTTTTGATTTTGATTTTGAAACTTTTTGTTAACATATCCAAATTTACTAAATATTTCGCTGTTTTTTTTTATTGCAGTCTTGATAGATAAAAACTGCAGTTTTTCGTATGTTTTAGTCTGTCAACGTTTAAAATTGGCCTTATGGTATCTCTACTGTCAAGTTATTACGTTGTTATGGTACACAACGTCTGGGAAATCATACAGGCTGCAGCCACGGTGAGATGAGAAAAATTTCATAGCGGGGACGAATCAGCTTTTATTTAATCTTTATTATCGTTTTTGTTATTACTTCCATGAAAAGAATAAATTGGAACAGATTTGATTGACAAAATATCATGCTGATTCCATCTATACAAGGTTACTAGCTAATAAAATCTTAATCCTAAACAAACAAGAAACAAGTTTCGCTTGGTTTATGTATTTTAGAATAAGCGATAAAGAAATTCAACTGTTTTATAATATAATTTTTTGTAGCGATGATAGCTCAGTGGTTAGCGCTTTCGGTTCGCATGCCGAAGGGCGTAGGTTCAAGCCCCAAAAATGAGCTTGAGCTGCCGGTGAAGGAAAACATCGTGAGGAAACCATAGCGTGGTGGTAGGGTACTTTCTAGTACTCGGCTGGCTAGCTACCACCCTCAAATTGAAAATCTGCCGCCAAGCATCTAACGGTGTGTTCCGGCAGCCTCACTTGTGAGCCAGTTCCATTCCAAGCTAGGTGTGCTTTACCATCTTCGACCACACCGTCACTTAACATCACGTGAGTTGTGGTCAAGCACCTAGCCTGTCAGAGAAAAAAGAATCGAGAGTGATATATTTTTTATATTGAATATATGTATTAAAAAATAGACCGCCTAGCTTCCAATCTTTTTAAACCAATTTATTATTCCTAATTAAATTTAAACATATAACTTGTATATATTTTTGTAATCGAATTTTAATTTCCTTTATTTAGATACCCTACTTGACAGGTTTGGTTATTTTTTTTTAAATTAATGTATTACTATTACGCGCCAAAAATCCGCCATTTTTTTCCAAACACCTATCTTAGAACACTTGAGTTATTGAGACGAATCTAACTATTCTTTAATTGGCGTTATCCATTCAGCCGTTTGGAAGATACGAGGTATAAAGAAATTTACGCGCGAAAAACATAACCCTTGTTATGTTTTTCGTTATTTTTAATATTATAATTAATATTTATAACTGTAAACTGTAACATAAAATGAAAAGAAAGATGCACAAAAAAATGCCTAGCTGATTTTCTTGCCGGAGTCTTCTCAGTTGAAGTGTAATTACGAGCCGGTGGTAGATTCAAACACGTAACTTAACGTTCATAAGTGCCTTACCAGGGCCTAAACTGAATAAATGACTTTTTGATTTTGATTTTGATTTATGACAAATTCTTTGTTTGAGAATTTTATAAGAACTACAAACGATTAATTAATTAAAATTGAATTATAAACAGTACGTGGAATTTAATAAGTACCGTACCGGGGATAGCAAGATAACAAGTTCCGAGAATTAGCAACCTGATCAATAAATATTATATCATACTAAAAGATCTTGATATTTTTGTAATCCTGTATATGAATATTTTTTTTGTACTAACTCTGCATTTGGTAGGCGAATTTTGTATATTTTACTTTTAATCTCATTAAGTATTATATGATGAGTTATTGCATGTTACCTTGAAAAAGCAACGTTTCATGTGGTGGTTTAACGATGTGGTCTAAGATTGTGTGGTCTATTAGTCAACACGTAAGTTAAAGCTTCCCATAGGTCAATCGATTTGAAGACATAGATAACCTACAAACACAATACCAAGTGTATTAATGACGGTTAATCTACGTGATAGATTACTTATATAAAAAAAGTCTTCATTAAACATGAAATATCTCAAGCAAACACAGTATCGTCTGAATTCAGGACCCGTACAATTGTTGTTCATAATTAGGACCCTATTCACTTTGTTACAGACCTCGGAAACAATCGTTGGACCCTAATTGGGGGACAAGGGATATGGGGACAAAAGGAAGGACGCGATGTGTCCATTGTGTAAGAGATAAGTAGGTGTAAATAACACTCCACACTGTAATACTTCAGAATTACAATTACTAGTCATTCGCTCTGAACCTCAGTTCAGAAACCTCGCAAACTTTATTATATTCACTAGCCCTTGACAGATTTGATTCAAACTTGAACATTGTAATTTTACAAATATGTTGCCTTCAGAAATTTAAATAGATTGAATCAATATTGAAGCAAACCCCAACAACTTTAACAAAATTAGAGATCTTAAACAAATATCTCACTAAAGAATAGGTACTGCGCCCAAATAATGCAAATAATAGACGACATTTCATACAACGTCGTCTAGCCTCAAGCTAAACAAAGCTTGTACAATGAGATTAATATACTTACATAACATTTTTTGTAAACTCATTTATAATAAACTAGCTGCGCCCCGCGGTTTTACCCGCGTGGTGATGGATGATGATGATGAAAAGTAAAAGTAGTAAGTAGTAATCCGATCGGTTTAAAATTTACAGAATTTCATACAAAGTTTCATCCCCTATTTTATCCCCTTGGGGGTAGAATTAATCAAAATCCTTTCTTAGCGGATGCCTACGTCATAACATCTACCTGCATGCCAAATTTTAGCCCGATCCGTCCGGTGGTTTGGGCTGTGCGTTGATAGATCACTATGTCACTATGTCATTCAGTCACCTTTGAGTTATATATATTTAGAAGATTTAAGAAGATGTGTTATTATTTCATTATTCTTTGGTTAGTTATGCCTTTCTTTTGTAATAATGGTATTGTTTTACTATATTTCATTAATTCAGTTGAAACGGAAAATGTTGTTTTTTTTTAAAATAAATACACAAGAAAAATATATATTACAATACATATCATTAGACTGTATGTTTTTGCAGCAAAATGTAACTGTCAAAGTAGCTAAAACATATTTTACGACTTTTTTTTTTTAAAACTTCGAAAACTTTCAAACCCCTTTTTCTATGAATTAACAAAATGTTAGTTGAGCCCTTTTTCGTTACGACGGCAGTATTAGTCACATAAATGATGACAAATAACCCGACATGGGTTCGATTCGCTTCAGCTCAGAAACAGATTTACTATCAAATCAGCTAATAAGGAAATCATAAATCTGCTAGACAGTAGATACGTTTCTACGTAAAAGAAGTATTAACTTAGCAAAGTAATTTAGCAAATTTGTTTTTATTATAATAGTAATGAGACGAACGAGATGTTCTCTTGATAGTAGGAGATAACGCATGCCCATGACCATTACAGATTTATACATATTTTTGAGTAACAAAACAAAGCTAGGGCATCGCTGCTTTGGCGATCTTTACTTTGATAGTTACGATGGTTAGTCCTAACAGCCTCCTAATTTCACTAGCTGCTGCAACCTTCAAACCGAAACACAGTAATGTTGTACACTACTGCTTGACGGCAGATTATATAATACTGCGGTGGTAGTAATGGACGACCTTCTGTTTAGCACCTTTTTTTTATGGCTGACAGGCTAGATCTTCACCACAGCTCACCTGATGTTAAGTGACGGTGTGGTCGAAGATGGTAAAGCACACCTAGCCTGGAATAGAACTGGCTCTCAGGTGAGGCTGCCGGAACACACCGTTAGATGCTTGGCGGCAGATTTTCAACTTGAGGGTGGTAGCTAGCCAGCCGAGTACTAGAAAGTACCCTACCACCACGCTATGGTTTCCTCACGATGTTTTCCTTCACCGGCAGCTCAAGCTCATTGTTGGGGTTTGAACCTACGCCCTTCGGCATACAAACCTACTGCGCTAACCACTGAGCCATCATCGCTACAAAATAGCTCTTAGAAATACCAATAGCTCTTCGAATCAGCCCTGCTTTTATAAACTATCCCTTCTACTGTTGGGCGCGGTCCTTTTCTCATTGTGAGAAGAGTTAGGCCACCACGCTGGCCATATGCGAGTAGGCAGTCTTCAGACATCTTCGGGAACTTCTTTTTTTATGAACTCTTGGACGTGTAGGTTTCCTCACGATGTTTTCATAGTTTGAATACGAACGTAACTTAGAAAAGACAGAGGTGCGTGGGATTTGAACCCAGGACCTTCAGATTGGAAGACAGACGGTCTCTACAAGGCTGCTGAAACTTCGAAGGAGATCTACTACCAAGTAAACATAATAAAATTATAAAAATATCACTAAATGTAAACACAGGATGTTACTCAAATACCTCGTCGCCGTAAATTCCTCGAGCATATTTGCCGAACTCGCGCCGCGCGGATATCGTGCTCGAACTTTACCTTTGACTCGGAAATACTTTGTACAGTGAGAAATTACGGGAATTAATCTCGGGCAATATTCAAAGCTACGCTTTTTCCACTCTTATAATATTAGTACTTTTTTTAGGGTTTCGGGAAAAGGGAAATGAAAAAAGATGTAATTGCTATGCCTACGTTGTTTGGATGTCTGTTAGTCTGTGCATTTTTTTAAAAATTTCTATTAAAGTAATAAGACGCTCTCTGATGGTAAGAGAAAACGCATGTCCTTGGCCATTGCAACGATAAACATAACTCCGAGTAGCAAAACAAAGTCCAGGGCATCGCAGCCTTGGCACTTATTACTTTGAGACATTCGATGATTTGTCTCAACAGCCCTGTAATTGCACTAGCCGCAGAACCCTTCAAATCGGAGAGCAGTAATTTTTTTTTTTTTTTTATCGCTGACAGGTTAGGTGTTTGACCACAGCTCACCTGATGTTAAGTGACGGTGTGGTCGAAAATGGTAAAGCACACCTAGCCTGGAATGGAACTGGCTCTCAAGTGAGGTTGCCGGAACACACCGTTAGATGCTTGGCGGCAGATTTTCAACTTGAGGGTGGTAGCTGGCCAGCCGAGTACTAGTACTTAAGTAATGTTTACACACTACTGCCCTACCTAGACGACCTCAGTAGTGCGTATTGTCGCTAACTTTAAAACATCGTGAGAAAACTCGTATGCCAGAAAGCTGTTAATGTTATTGAGATATTTTTTTGTATAACTGACAGTCTTGTTCTTTGACCATAACTCACATGATGTTAAGTGACGGTGTGGTCGAAGATGGTAAAGCACACCTAGCCTGGCATGGAACTGGCTCTCAAGTGAGGCTGCCGGAACACACCGCTAGATGCTTGGCGGCAGATTTTCAACTTGAGGCTGATAGCTTGCCAGCCGAGTACTAGAAAGTACCCTACCACCACGCTATGGTTTCCTCACGATGTTTTTCTTCACCGGCAGCTCAAGCTCATTGTTGGGGTTTGAACTCACGCCCTTCGGTATGCCAACCGACCGCGCTAACCACTGAGCTATCAGCGCTAAGATGAAGCGTGCCAACCCGTACTTGGCTAGCGTGGTAGACTACGTCTTTACCCTAGTTACAAAGTCAAAGTCAAAGTCGAAAACTTTATTTGTATGACAATAGGTGTTCAAGGTCTTAAATATATAATTATTTGTGTCCATCGTCAACCATCACGGTGTGCAATGGATAGAAGTCCGCACCAGGCAGTGTGATTGTTTATAAAAACAGCTATAGAAGTTATAGAACCTCTCAAATTTAGATCGGAACCCTAAACAGCCATACTTCAAAGCTATTAAAATTTCATTCGTCTGAAGCTTTTCCTGTGTTCCAATTATACAAAACCGGCGACAGAGGACCAACAAATTGGCCGTAATCGCGTGTGAAATGAATTATTTATAGCAAAACGCCGCCGGTTACTCGTGGAATAACCATCACTATAGATTTTAAATAAAGGCTGTGTTTATTTTGTATGTAAATGTATTAAGGACGGGGCGGGGGCATTTTATTTAATCATTTTGTATACTTACTTTCTTTGTACCTTTTGATGGCACATTCAGCCCTATTACCTCCTCAGTGAATTGTATCAGTATTAAGGTTGCCTGGAAGAGATCGCTCTTAGCAATAAGACCGCCTCTTTTGGAACTAGCACATAAGATTCTTTCATTTCTTCTATCTATCTAAATAAATAGGTACTATTTATGTAGGTAGACCACGTGAAGAAATGTTTCCTTTTTAAAACAGTTTCATTTGGGCCGAAATGTAAGCAAAATTTGGTTTTTAGCAAAAATAAAAACACTATGGGAACCAAATAACTGTACAATTACTTAATACATTTAGAGCACTACTTTGTAAAAAAAACTACGTAGGTATGTACGTCATATAAACGCTTGTCCTAGCTAGGAATCAAACCTATTACGATTACCTATTAGATTTACGAATGACATAAAAGTGCAATTAATCGACTTACATTAATAAATCTTAACTAATATTATAAATGCGAATGTGAGTTTGTTTGTTAGGCCTTCACACGTAAACTACTCAAAGGATCTGGGTGTATTGCATGTAGGTACTTTAGGCCCTGCAGTAAGGCATATGATACTTTTCATCATCATTATCATGCATCACCACGCGGGTAAAACCGCGGTGCGCAGCTTATTTATAAATAGATATTAATACGAAAAATATTATCAGATTAATTATGAATAAACAAAAGTAAAATGAAGTTACGATAAAAAATGTCAGCATAGAATAATAATAAATAATCTTATTATAATTACCACCTTATTAACACTTTATAAACAAGCTTTCATGTAACTTTCTACTTGTTTCTATAAGTTACTGGACCTATATATCATTTCCAGTGGTCTATAATACAGTAATCCAAGCCCCATCCTCAATTCGTCCCCTCGATACAAACGTACTTTCAGTGTATTTTCGTTTGAAATTGTCACTTGCACAAACTTGCGCGGCCTATTTTAGTTCAGGTTATTCAGGTGTATTTTTGCAGTATTGATTTTACCGTACAATGCTGTTGTACGACAATTTGTTTTGCTTCTTTTTCAGAGTAGGGAGTGAAATATTTTTAACTGGCAACTTCTGTCTAACGAGTCTCATTCTTCATTGGGACGGAAGTCCAGGATTTTTTGGAATTATGTACATTCAGTGCCGCTATCTTGTTGGTAGAGTTGAGTAAAACAGTTACTTCATTTTGATATTATAGAATTAGTAGATACATGGAAGACCGAGCTTTGCTAGGGTTTTTTAAGGAACTAGAAAAAAAAGAGGAAAAAAGGTCTTCTGGATTCGGGACCACCCGATTTCCCACCTGAGCTATTATAACCTTGAAAAACTGGTGAAATTTACCTTTGTATTCCAATGATATTGTAGCAGTATTTCTTGTCCTGGACATGGATAAAACGACGTTTTCTTAAAATGAAACCTAGCTAGATCGATTTATCGCCCGCAAAACACCCTGCATACTAAATTTATGAAAATCGTTGGAGCCGTTTCCGAGATTCAGATTACATATGTATGTATATATATACATATATAGATGTTATGCAACGACTCGTTAGCTGTCATTTGGTAGTATCTCTGCTTCAAGAGCTGTGGGTATGGGTTCGACTCCCGCCTAGAATAAACATTTATGTAGCACAGCTTTAGCCCGCGGCTTCGACCGCGTTGAGTTAAGAATTTGATTCAGAGAGAAATGAAAGTGTAAGTAGGTAACAAAAGATCAAGAGTTTTCATAAAACTTACGCTACTACTAGCGACTTCGTCCCACGCAGACGAGCAAAAAGCTTGTCAAGTTTGCGATATAATAAGTATCCCATATGTTAATCCAGACCATAAACTATATGTGTGCCAAATTTCATCCAAATTCGTTCAGCCGTTTTTGCGTGAATGAGTAACAAACATCCATCCATCCTCATAAACTTTCACATTTATAAAATTAGTAGAAATATAAATATATAAGAAGATAGACGTGTAGTTAGAAGATATAAATGTTGGTATTATAAGTATCCGAGATTCAGAATATATATATATATATATATATATATATATATATACAAGAATTGCTTGTTTAAAGATATAGATTTACAAAAAAGTATGTAAGTGATATAAAATGTCGGTCCATGGTCGGTAAAAGCGCGGTCGGTTCACACCCCAACAATGAGTTTGAGCTGCCGGTGAAGGAAAACATCGTGAGTACACCATAGCGTGGTGGTACAGTATTTTCTAGTACTCGGCTGGCTAGCTACCACCCTCAAGTTGAATATCTGCCGCTAAGCACCTATCGTTGTATTCCGGCTGCCTCACTTCAGAGCCAGTTCTATTATAAGCTACGTGTGCTTTACCATTATCGACCACACGGTGACGTAACATCTGGTGAGCTGTGGTCAAATACCTAGCTTGACAGCCATAAAAAAAGAAGAAGAAACCAGCATTTTTTTATTATTCTTTATTTTATTGAATAAAATGCATTAATCGGCTCTTAAGGTGATTGTTATAAAAGTCGGCACACACTTAAGCAAAATAGTACAATTTTAATTGATTGTAATCGTACCTAATTAGGTATGCGTATTAGGCGTTTTTTTCTATTACACGTGATTTTTGCGCAAGGGACAGATTTCCAGTTAATCTATACTGTTTTCTGTTATTTTTATTATTATCGACATATAACTATTTATATAAAAGCGAAAAAAAACCAGAAAAAACATCAGTTGCTCTCAAATCACAACCAGTCTTGTTTTAGTGGCTGCCGACCCTTGCAACAGTCTTTTTCAATAACTATTTAAAATAGATTCGGTTGAATATACAAAAAAAAAAACTTACAGACATTGGTCAATTACTTTCTTACTTGCCAGATTTTGATCGTCTTCATTTGTGTACTTAGGTCTACTTTGTTATAGCAAACCATGATATCGTCTGTCCCTTGCATCGTTCATAATAAATTACCTGGACTCTGTTTTGACAAAAGGATGCAATAAAAGCATTACATTTCAGTACAGTAACACGTTTTTGGTACAGAGATCTCATTTTTATCTCAATCGCATCGACAAACGACTTTCTGAGAAAAGTTGGACATCCAAAAAAGTTCTCGAAGATGTGTTAAGTCTGCACATCCGCACTTGACTAGCGTGTTGGACTATGGCCTTGCCCTTTTCACAATGAGGTCTGCCCAGCAGTGGGGCAGCTTATCACAAAACAGGAATGATCCGGAAAAAGCTAAGGGAAACAATCAAATTACTTGATGGTAAGAGGTCACCTCCGCCTTTGGACTGATGCCAAGATCATTGCCTTTGCGCTGCCTAATCTTCAGAGTAAGGATTCTGTTTAACATTTTTCCTGAAGATAAAGCTCAGTGGGAAAGCCTCGCGGAGACAATTATTCCCTAGTTGACAATTACTCGGAAGGACCACACGACTTAAATTCGTATGTGACTTGTGCGCACAGGTAATAATATGCGTGGGCCTGTACATGATTACGCTTGATGATATACCCATCATCACCTCCGAGCCCACGCACCAACTGCTGTCTTCACGTGCGAGGCGCGCAGCGACCCTGTGAAGCAAGAGGAGGCCGCGCGCGCGTTGTACTCAGCTTTGTCTCCATGAAGAAGGCCACGGGATGTGGCCGCAACTATAGTTGAAGTATCCGATATATTTAAACGTAAGTAAAACAAAATATGTCAAAACCACGTCAGAGTGAAGTGTCAGTAGTAGTGTCTCAATATCAATCATAAAAAAAACAATATCTGAAATCACGAATAAATTTTTCACATATTTCTTTCAGTATCACTTCTTTCATCACTGTCAATCACTCAGTCGCTCTCACTTCATTCATCTCAAACTACAATTATCTATCAGGTGCCGTTAATCCGCTTCTCGAAACACATCCTGTATTTTCAGTTTATTTTCGTTCAGTTTATTTTCGTCATCTAATATTTGAAATGGATGCGAATTATATTCGTATTCGATTTGAATTATGATAATCAACGAATAAATATCTACTATGTCCTTCAAATACATTTACATACATTGAAACGAATACCTCAATTATTACTTTAATGCTTGATTCAATTTATAAAAGTAATCATTACATAGTTTGAACTACAAATGACTATTAAAGTAATATAATGTCGGCTAGCTATTAGGCTATTTTATTAAATAGAACGTTATTTTACTGATTTTTTATTTAAAAGTCATTAAGTAAATTAATAGGTTAAAAACACCACTTAGTTTCCTATATAGAAAGCTTTCAGGACATAAGTAGTTTGCCGTAACTGTTTCTCTCGCTCACACGGTTTCGCATTAATGAAAATAGAGCTACAAAAAAAATTGTGGCAATGATAACTAAATAGATAGTGCAGATGGATCACACGCTGGAGTTTGTGGGGTCATATTCCAACAATGAACTTGAAGTAAAGGAAAACATTGTAAGGAAACTATAGCCTTTCTAATACTCGGCTGGCTAACTACCATGTTGAAAAACTTCCACAAAGCACCTAACATAATTTTTTAGTGTCCAGTGTCCAGTGTCCAGGGTATCGCTGCTTCGGCGCTCATTATTTTTGAAACATTCAATTATTATTCTCAACAGTCCTGCCCTGTTCAGCCCTGTATTCCAGTAGTCTCACCGCCTTCGGCATTACCGTAACTTATTATCAGGTGAGCTGTGGTCAAACATCTTATGGTCTGGTCTTCCTGCCTCTAGTATAAAAACATATTCAAATGGTGCGGTCAGGATTTTTTAAATTGCACATTAAATCGTACCTTCCTTTTTTTAATTAATTTCTTTGAAACATTTATTGCGATCTTCAAAAGCAATGTGCAGTGCATTCGCATTATTAAGTGTCATTAATTATTTATTTTCATTAATGCGAAAATGTTCGTAAGAGAAAACTGTGAACGCGACGTTAGTAAAAATCAGTCCAGTCAAAGTCATCATGCGTTGTTCTTGTAAGAGCTTCTAGCTTATAAACCTCTCTATGTAAAGCAGCTCTCAGCATGTAAGGAGTTAAATGCTATGAGCGAGTTCAACGAATAAGACACTTACTCGATCCCCTTTGTATGATTTTTTTATACAAGACTATTTTATGTCCTTCTTAAAAAAACATTGATTAGTGTCCAATTGGTTACCAGTAAACAGTTATTCCTTTACTTTCAAACATATTCTTGTAGTAAGCAATGACATCTCTATACGTTCGAATCGATCTTCTCCGAGAAGTCCTATTCAACACCGATCATTAAAATACCCAATAAATCACAATAATTATTTTATATTTTATAAGCATAATGGACTCTAATTTCACTATACATATTTACCTCAACTACACTACGTACATTTAGAAAATCTACAATAATTACAAATTGTTCACTAAGAATCAAGACTTTTAGAATTCTTTAGAGATCTCATAGTTGGGATCGGTTTGCTCTTTTTCGTTTTGTTGTCCACTGCACTGAAAGTGTCACTGGCGCCGCTTGATGAAGGCGTACTGAACACTGAGTTTTTAGAACTGGGCGCACTGTTTCCCGGAGACACTCCGCTGTCGGTACTCACTGACGCTGGACTGGGGCTGTCGCTCACATTATTGCAGACCGTCAGCTCCTGATTCGGCAGCGACACAATCTGACCTATCGGCTTCTGCCTGACTAGATTTATGCTTTGGCACATATTTTTAACCTCTCCATCGCCATCTTTCTTATGGTACCTCGTCAGAGTACCAGCAGACCCTGCTGAATGGGGTCGATACATCGGGATGAACTGCGATTGGGGGTAATATTGCATCTCTGACACTTGCCCTGGGACCCACGGCCCCATGGGAGCCATTGGCGGCCACATCGGCATTTGGATCATGTGAGTCCCATCCGAATAACCTGGAGGAGGCACTGGCATTGGTCTAACTACTCCAACTGGAGTAGGAGCACTATTAGGCCTCATAGCTGGATGGGCGTACTGCCCTATATAATCTTCAGTCTCATACATCCTCGTCTGATTTTGGGTGTATTCTATATTAGGGAACACTGTATGAGGACCTCGTTGCATGTAAGTGAACATTTGCTGTTGAGCTTGCTTCATCGCTACGTACTGCTGCAAATGCATTGCCGTTTGCTGTCTTTGCTGAACTAGATCTTGGTTGAGAGACGTGTTACTAGTATTTCCGTGGATGTAGTATATATGTGATTGTGACGGATTAGTTGTACTTTGTGTCATATGAGGCTGTTTTTGAGTATTATGTTTCGGGTCGACGATGTTGTTTTGGGGGTCCTGATATTCTTCAGGAGGTGCAATGTATTTTGGAGGAGATGGAGGCGTTACTTGTTGTGACACAGGGTAACTAATTATTTGAGCAATGAACGGCTGCTGCTTCGCTGGGCTGTGCGTTTGGAATGTTGGGTTGAACGTTACTTGCGACATCTCTTGCGCTGACCCGTCCATGTCTTTATAACTTCTCTGGTCTTCGTTCTTTTTAGGTTTTTGATTGTAAGGAGCCACTTTAGGGTTGTTTTTCCAATTCGCTCCAGCACTCTGAGGGCGTTTGACTGGTGACTTGGAAGGGTCCATCCAGTTGTCTCCATTGATATGTCGTGGGTCTTGGTGGTGAGACTGGGCGCTGCTGGATCGACGGGGTGGAGGTGGTGACATGCCTTCTGTAACGTGTGGTGGCCTGTAGTTATGGCACCGTCGGTTTGAACTGGGACTATTCTGCCGATCCATGGGCATGGGTCTGGGCATACGTCTTCTAGCCGGCGTTGGAGGACTCGGTTGGGATGGAGAAGACTGCGATGATCGTGAGTACGAGTTCCATCGTTCGATGATTCTGCTTCGTCGCTCTCGTTCTAATCGAACTTCAGTCTCACTTGAGGAATCATAATCTCTACCCTGAAAAAAAAAATAGATTAGTCTGATTTTATTGATTGTTAAAGATGTAATGGTGTCCAAATTCTTAGTTTTTTTACCTTTTCAATTTTGTCATCAAGCATTTTAAAGAAATCTTGCTGGCTCGCCGACACCTCACTGAAAATAAAAGGCCTTGGGTAAAAATTGACCTTTACAAAAATTTGTTTAATGTTAAAGTACCTTTTAGAAAGTTTTATGTATTATCAAGTTATAGACATAATATATACGAGGATATTAGCATATTACTAAGTTAACATGGCGGTGGGATGGCTATATTTGTAACAGATCCGATAACCATTACAATAGATGTACGTGTTATACTAGGAAGGAAACCATAAATCGGCAAATGTAGAATCGGAAATCGGAATCGCAAATTGGCAAACACAGAACAAAGAGGACGCTCTCAAAAACAGGTCAGACTAGACTCGGTAGAGAAATCATACATGTAAGACTGGTAGGTAGTGGTTGGAAGCAAAAAACACAGGTATTTTAGATGTGACCTCCAGTAGACTATGATAAGCTATTAAGTATGATGATGTATTATCAGAAGGTACGTACACGACAGGATGGTGCGAGACAAGCGGCAGGATGTGCTTGGCTTGCTCGTGGTCATCTTCCTTGTCTTCAGTCGCCACCGCCGCGGCCGTACCTTCCTCTTCATCTGCCTCCTTGTCTGCTGCGCCTGAGGACAAAAGATAATTTCATATTAATTGCCTTCTTTTGCACCTAGTCTGGAATTAAACTGGTTTTTGACGCTGGAATACGTTGTCAGGTGCCTGGCGGCAGATTTTTAACTTGAGAATGGTAGCTAGCTGAAAACTAGAAAGTACCCTGCAATAATGCTATGGATTTCTCACGATGTTTTTCCTTACTGGCAGCTCAATATGATTATTGGGATTTAAACGCAAGCCCTTCGGCATATGAAAAACGATCACGCTAACCACTAAGCTATTATACCAACGAAATTCATCTTAAATGTATAGAGATCGATGGAGTCGTTTAGCATTAGAAGTTAAGACACAATTTTGATTGCTGGACCAGCAAATCCCTGTTTTTATTCCCTCATATCCTTTTAGTTTACTGGGATATTACTATAAGTACATATATAACGATAAGAATACCACATTATTCTAACGTGGTTTCCGGGAACTGGAAGTCAAGATGCGCAAGAATTTGGGGTCTTGTAATTTATGCACCCCTGAGAGCTTTTTCTCCGACAACTTTGATCGATATCTTTATTTTTATTCTAGTAATTATCGTAAAAAGTTTACGGCAAATCCAAAAATATTCGCAATGGTTTCTGGGATCAATGCTTACATTTAGTCTTGATGCTCGTAAAACTTAATAATATAGATATATAATTTATTATTTGACTGCCCTGTTAGCCTATTTGGTAAAATTAAAGCCACGACACACATACTTTTACTTGGTGGAAGAGCTTTAACTGTAGATTGTTTTCATAGTGATTAAAAAATAAATATTAAGAACTACGATTCTTGGAACAAGATGTCTTTCCACATTCGCCAGTACCCTTGATTTCTTCATAAAATTCAAAACGAATATTCATTGTTCCAAGAGATAATAAATAGCGGGAAGCGAGACAGGTTGAAGATTAACGATGCCAGGGCTGGAATAAGAATGGCAAACCTTTTGCCATTCTTATTCCAGGTTGTTATGTTAAAATTCACTATATGGGCTTTTTAGGCTCACTGAATGTTTCACCCACGTTTTCGGAAAAAAAGCCTATTCGTTAATACATAAAAACTATTTATTATGCTCAACTAAATTAAAAATGTACAAAAAACAAGTGAGCCTTATGAACTAGTGCCACATATGGCGGCCTTATCGCTAGAAGCGATTGCTTGCAAACAAACATGAAACCTGTTTATAAACTTAGAAAAGAAGAAAGATTTTGTCACACAATTTTAATGATAAAAAATCAAACAAATATATATGTATAATACATAAGTATAGTAACCATATTATAAGTTCTAGTAAAATATAAATAGATTTATGAATTAAAAAGAAACCTAGCTGCATTGCAAAGTTCATTTAAATCTGTGAAAAAGTAACAAACATGTATATAGAGACAAAATTTCGCAATTGTATTCGTGAGATATTTTTTTATTCGACTGGTCATAATATTTTTTTAGGCATAAGCGGCACTTGACAATATAAAATAATTAAATTATCACGTCACGTCACCATATAAAATACAGTAAGTACGTGTGGGCTTGAATTGAAAAGAAAACTATCGGTATAATAATTGAAAATTTACAAAACACTACTGCCATGCCAGAAAACGAACTAAAAAAACATCATATTTGAAAATGAATATAAACAGTTTTTTTTTTCAATTAAAAATTTATAGCCAATTTATTATGATACCCTATACATCCAAATCTGATAAGGCATTTCGTAATTATCATCACTACATATTGTAGAACAAAGTCGTCCACCGCGTCTGTCTGTCTGTACGTGATAAACTTAAAAAATAATGAACGGATTATCATGTGAGTTCATCAATTAGATAGAGTGATTCATGAGGAAGGTTTACGTATATAATTTGTCAAGGTTTTGTGTAAATTGATTGAAATATGATGATAATTGTTGAAAGTGTCGGAAAAAGCCACCTGGGAGCTTTCATCGAAAACGCTACCTAATCCCTTTTGAGATATAACAATACAATGGATGGTGGGATATTGCTCTTTTATAGATCTACAAAAAAGTCCGCGGTGGCATATATCTACCTTTTAAGGATAGCTTACTATACTCATTCTTACTACCCGTGCGAAGCCGGGGCGGGTCGCTAGTGGTGGAATAAAGAAGTTCACATACATGAACCTTGAAAACATTACGCTCCTTTTATTGACAGTCGTGTAACGTGCCCGCTAAGCTAGTTAGGGAACAGTATTTTGTAAAATATACAAAAAAACGTTTTTATTAAAAATCGGTTTATATATTAATATTCAGTTATCAAATCATGTCCTAATGGAAAACTAAGTGGGGCAAATGATGGAATTATTGGGGAAGGGACAAGATTTATGTAATATGTTTTTGATAGCAGGAACATTTGTCTTAGGGCATTAGTTTGAGATCGACGTTTAAATTGATTTTGTTGACAGGTGTAGATGTGTGCTTTGATATTTAGTATTGTTATCTTTTTAAATGAAGTATTTAAATTTTGTTCATCTGTGTTTATGTTCACTATTTTGTCAAAAGTTTTATGATAAATATTTTATTAAAAAATAAATAATTTTTGTTGAGATGATAGCTCAGTGGTTAGCGTGGTTGGTTCACACGCCGAAGGGCGTGAGTTCAAGCCTTGTTTGACCACAGCTCACCTGATGTTCAGTGACGGTGTAGTCGAATATGGTAAGCACATCTAGCTTCAAATGGAACGACCTGGATGTTGAATCAATCTTAAGAACCAGTGATCTCTCCTTGTTATATTATAAAGAGTTAGTAGTTAGTCCTTCGCTCCCACTTCTACTGCATAAATTGACTACAAAACTACTTTTACTTATTACTTTTACTTTTATTTCAATTTATATTTATGAGTAGGTAATTAAGACTGTGAACATATGTAATATTTATTAAGTTAAAATATGTTATCGCATAAGTGACAGTTGTCTTCAATGATAATAAAATTCTATAAACCTAAACCTAACTATAACAAAAGCGAAAGTTTGTAAATATAGTTTATACCCTGGATTCACATATGGATAAATAAATATCGTAGGACATTTCACATAGCGCCATCTATCCCCAAACTAAGCAAAACTTGTACTATAAGAACCCGATAAATACTGATAGAATACTAACATACTTTTTTTTTGTAAATACTTATAATACATACAGAACACCCCAGACACAGAACAAACGTTTATCAACACAAATGTTTGTCCTGGTGGGAATCGAACCCACGCCCTACAGCTCTTGAATCAGATATTCTACCAAATAAGCTAACAGGGCAATCTAAACTCAGGGAAATGCGGGTGAAACCATGGGGCAAAGCTAATATCTAATATATGATTGAAGACTGTTACTCATATTTTACTTCACAGTTGTAAGTAAAAGATTAATGATGAATTGTACCAGGTGGGGCAAATGGGTCTGATTCACGAGGGGGAATCGGGAAAAATGGGTGTTTGATAAGACTGGTTATAGCATGATCTATTTTTCTTGCTATTTGTTACAAAAGTTAAGATATTACATGCTAGCATTTCGAGCACGTCTATTTGATAATCATTCGTCTAATGTTTACGGTGTCATTTAGCGAAACAAAAGTTTTGCGTAATTTTCACATTACTCTAAAACAAACTAAAGAGAACTCTGTTACGGAATTCTTTAAAAAATAACTTATCTATTGCTATATTTTTTACATAATTCTATATTGGAATAATACCTATAGCAGGTCTCGGAAATCGCATTTTCAGTATCACTTTTGAGATGATGAAAATAAGGCATTTTAAGTCAACCTCGCCGAGGTTAAATAACTTAATAAGGTAAAGCGCATCGAGACAAATTTATTTAGGGCAAATTTAGTTTGCTCTATTTTTGAGTTAAAAAAAAGTTAAGGCCATCATCGCAAAAGTGACACTGAAAATGCATTTTTCGAAGGGTTTTGGGTTATTTAAGATAAATTCTAATAAAACATTAAATAAATTTAAAAAAAAGTTTATAAATTGTAGATCAAATCTAATTCCAAAACCTAACTGACATACAACAATCATTCTGAAAGAATAAATCCAGAAGTATAAAATTAAGTACAAGAATCATACTAATATTATAAATGCAAAATCTGTTTTGTTTGCTACTTCTTCACGCTGAAACATCTAAATCGATTTTCATGAAATTTGGAATGCAGATAGGTTATATATAATACATGGGGTTTTTATACCGAAAATGGTAATTAAAACCGCGGGAGCAGCTAGTTCTTTATATGATCTAGTATTAAGTAAAGATTTATACGTATTTTTGATCAACGTCAAATATAGAATGATAGGAGATTTTAAGCTGAGTTTCAGTTCTAAGGTCCACACTACTACATACTTATCTACGATTCGATAAACTATTGACATATAAGGCTGAGTATTGGGAAAAAGTACAGAAGATCAACTGGGAAAAAATCGAAAAAAGACAGGAACCAATTAAGTTCGTCAAAAAGAGGGTTACAATTTTTTTAATTCGTTATCGGGGGCGTGGAATATGGTATTGGATTTTTTCAACGCGTAAACAATTACGTCAGTTATGTTACTATTATAATTACGTATGTAAATAATTTGTATAAACCCCATTTATAATATAATTACGAAACGATTGAAACGAAATTATTTTTTATTCTTGTACAACTGCCTACAACTCATTTGTTATTAAGTGATTGTAGGAGATAGTAAAAATACCTAGTTTGGAATGGAACCTGTGAAGTGATGCTGGTAGAGTACTCTCTTGGGATATATATTTTCTACTTAAGGGTGATTACTTGACGAGTAAATGCTAGAAAGTCCCGTATTACTACGTTATTATTTCCTCGTGGTATTTCCATTCACTAGAAGCAGCTGCAGCAGCTGCTCAGCAGCAGCTCGCAAAGCACGTTGGGTTTTGAACTCTTGATCTACCTGTGAAGGTAAATATCGTCAAGAAAGCAAAGCACGGTGTTAGTAAAGGATTAGCCTGCTTCTACCCTCAAGTTGAAGATCTGCCGCCAAGCATCTAACACTGTATTTCAGCAGCTTCAATTGAGTACCAGTTCCCATTCCAGGCGAAGTGTGTTGTGCCATTTTCGACCACACCGTCACTTAGAAGTCAAACTAGTCTAGACTGCCATTAGTGAAAAAAAAACCAGTGGCGTGTCAACCTAACGCACTAAACTATCATTGTTACTATTTAAGTACTATAACTTATTATATAAATTGTTATTTTAATTATATATTATTACAAAATTAGTATTTTATACATTTTACCAGTTTTCAATTACAATAGTTTTAACCAGTTGTCAGTTACAATTGTTTCATACCAGTTTCAAATTATAATCGACTCTAGCCCACAATTTAAATCACTTGGTGCGGCTCTGGAAATCTCCAACGCTTAATACCTCCGCCCTAATTGTAACAAGATAATGTTGAGGAAATTTTACAATATTGCCAGAACCAAGAGTTCCGTAGCTTTGGATTAGAAAAATTAAATAGGAGATTCTGTACGGAACCAATTGAAATTTTGAACAGTGAGAGGCCGACTTTGATTGGGGTGAAAACGGTGAAGTGGCATTATTATCTTTCTGATTAAGCGAATTTTGATTACAGAAATTGCGACAGTAATGGATTTAAGTGATTTATTAAATTAGTAAATATTGGGTTTATTGTTTATCAAAATGACTTCGCTTTACACCAGGCTAAAGACAAACGTAAGCATATTTATTTAAAAAAACGCAAACAAGAACAAACAATTGGACACAGTTATATTATTACTAATAAATCTTCTAGAAGTTTATAAATGTGAAAATTTGCAAGTCAGAGTTTGTAGCTAGAGACAAAGAGTATCCAATTAACTTTCAGACTGTAAACAAAAAAGTCCGATATTTTTTTGAAATTACGTAATATTTAACAAGCTGAAGAGTTTAAAAAATCTATAACCCGGCAACGATTAAAATAGCTGTAATTTAAGATAATAAAAACCTTTTGAACAAATTTATTATTTCTAATTAAATTTAAACAAATAACTTATATATATATATTTTTAATCCTCTTATAATTTCCTTTATTTAGATACACTCCTTGAAAGGTTTGTTTTATTTTTTAAATTAACGTTTTTCTATTTCGCGCCAAAAATTCATCTAATTTTTTTTTAAACCTAAGTACTCTTGGGTTATTGAGACGAATCTAACTATACCTTAATTGTCGTGATCCATTCGGCTGTTTGCAAGATACCAGATTATAAATAAATTTACATATAGATACATACGAGATATGCGCGAAAAACATAACACTTCCCGGCAGTCGGGTAAAAAACAAACCTTATATTTTTTTCCTTGCCTAAATCTAATGCTGCTGGACAAGCATTATCTCTTTGCGGTGTGGTGGCAAATAAGCAGACGCTTTGGCTAATGATAAGCAATAACCGTCGCCTATAGATAATTAGATATCTGTAATTCATCATCAGCCTACGAAGTCCACTGCTCGACTTAGGCCTCTCCCAAGACACGCCTCTCAGCCCGATCTTCGGCTTTTCGCTTCCATCCACCGCCAGCTGTCCTACGTATATCGTGATGCCAACCTGGTCAAGTTCAATGCTTCTAAAACTCAGGCGTGTTTATTTTCCGCCAAAAAAAGGCCGTTTTTATTGTCTCCCTCTTTCCGAAATGTATCCGTGCCGATTACTGATAGCCTCCAGCTTCTTGGCGTCTCTCTCTCAACGACTCTAAATTTTGGCTCGTATATAGAGACTAAAGCTCAAATGGCAGCTAAAAAGCTTGGCATCCTCTCTAGGGTGAGGCGGTACTTCACACCAGATCAGCTGCTTAGTTTGTACAAAGCGCAAGTAAGGTCGTGTATGGAGTACTGCTCTCACCTATGGGACGGCTCTGCTAAGTATCAACTTGAAGCTCTGGAGTCCATCGAGAGGCGTGCTAGGAGGCTTATAGGTGACGACACTCTGGCCACGTCTCAGTTGCAAAGCCTTGAGCATCGTCGCAAAGTCGCTGGTATGTCTGTCTTCTATCGGATACATTTCGGAGAGTGTGCCTTAGACTTACATAATTTGGTTCCACCTGCCCCTTTTTATTACCGAACGGCGAGGCAGACACGGCCAAAGCGCCATCCTTACATGGTGGATATTCCCCACGTACGGACTAAACGCTTCGATTCCACATTCTTAATACGTACAGCGAGGATGTGGAACTCTCTGCCGGCGTCTGTTTTTCCTGCTAAGTACAACTTGGGTGTCTTTAAATCTAGAGTAAACAGGTTTTTTCTAGGTAAGCGTGCTTCATCGTAGACTGAATCCTGCTTAACATCAGGCAGGGCGTGGTCAAACGCAAACCTATTTAGAATAAAAAAAAAAAAAAAAAAAACTCTATCGAGTCTAAGGGCGTCCTACGCTACGTTTTCCAATTCGCGGTCTCCACTCCAGAACACGTCTACCCCAGCGGTTAATCTACGGATACCACACGTACTACCACAATATATACCACAGTCAAAACAAAAAAGTTGTGACTTTTTAAAATTGTATGTTCACGCGTTTTAAAGAACCCAAAAGTGTAATTCCGCGGGAATGCGGAGGAAGAAAGATCATTTCGCAATTTACAGGTATATGGTAAAAATAAATTATCTCTTACCATTATACATTAAAAAAAAAAAATCTCTTTACGATGGTCTTAAAATTGAATTCGCAAAAATTTGCTAGTTTCGTATTATCTTAAGCCCTCTTCACAATGGACCGCCCACATTGAAATACCAGATGGCCGCTCGTCAAACCGCTCGTCAAGCGGCCGTAAACATCTGAACACACAAACATACACTGTTTATTGTTCCGCCGACGTGTAGTGTGTTGAAAGGAGAAGGTGAGCTCGTTACAAGTACCGCTGGTTATTAACACAGTTTGAAAATACGGGCTATTTTTATATACCATAAAAAATACATTTGACGTAAACAATATGACAGTAATTAGCTCATTTGGTAATAAGTTTTCCGTCATAAGCTTTATGGCGTGGGTTCGATTCCCACCCATTCCCAAACATGTAAATAATACATGTATGTATTTACAAAATAAGGATTATTTCAGTTTTTTCTTTAATTATGGTGTAACACTTCGTGCATTTTGCCAGAGTCAATTAGTTTATACTATCAAGCGTCTCAAGATTGAATTATGTAGGTCTTAGTCACAGTCAAAGTAATAGAAAGTATATTATGGTCAAGTCTAGATCATGGCCTTAATAATGTAGTGGCGAATTAACTAGAAGCTCGTGCATATAACTCGATACATTATGATTTAAACGACACTACGACCAATAGGACATGATGTATTTTTTCGTTATTGCCAAATACCCAATTCAATTGTTTATCTGGTTCCCACGATACAAACTTTGCTTAATTTGATGCTAGATGGCGCTGTATTTTTATATATTTTCCGATCACAAAAACGTCACGAGTATCTATTTAGAGAACGATGCAGATTTGTAAGTGCATACACCTCTTTCTTCTGAAGTTCTTCTTTAAGGTACATACAGTTTGTTGCCAAAATTATATTCGTGAAATTTCGTGTCTATATGCAAATACAAATACAAATATTTTATTGATAACACCAATGTTACAAGTCAATTCCGTAATATCATTACATTGAGATTTAGAACACTGATTACATGTCAATGGAATAAAAACAAAATGTCAATGTATATAAACATGTCAATATAAGAATATTGTCAATATAATAATACTGCCAATATAAAATATGTCAATATAAAAATACGTCAATACAAAAATACGTCGGCATAAAAATATGCCAATATAAAAAAATATTGTCCATATAATAAAATGTCCAGAAATTACTTACTAGTAATTTAATAATCTTTTAACTTGAAATATTCATCAATGTCATAAAACATTGTCTCTAGCAGCCAAGATCTTAACTTGGTTCTAAAGCACGCGGTGGAAGGTGCATCCCGGACGGAGGCGGGTACACGGTTGTAGACCGCGGGGCCCAGAATGTATACTGACCTCTCCGACTTGACGAGCCGGTGCGACGGTGTTACAAGCTGGTCTTTCTATGCGTATGTTTTACTCCAAGTTTACCCACGGAAGCCACTTTTTCTGTGACATCTTTTTCTTAGTAACTATCATTTATTCAATGTCACGTTGCGTTTTCCGGATGCGCCGGAAACTTTCACGTCAGTTATGCGAAATTGGTTCCGACGAAATGGATTTTCAGTTCTGTTCACTTACTGCAATTAATTAATCGATTATAGGTAGAGAAACCTCGCTCTTCTTTCCAATAGCTTTGCAATTCATTACTTACTCGTATATGCGGAAAGGTCGTTTGTTAATTCAAATGGTGCAAAGGTGGGGCTTGCAAGTTGCTTAAATATCTATTTCTAGCTTTTCCATTAGTTCTGATGGACAGTGTAGGTTAATTATAAAAACATTTATTAGAAAATGTTTTGATTTTGTATATGCTTGTATAAAATTATCTAGATTTGTTTTCTCATAATATGTATTATGTCTTTTAATATTACACGTAGAGCCATAATCACTAATCTCTTTGCACTTCAAATTTGTAAGAACAGTATGTGACGTTATTGACTTTTATTATCTGTAGTAAGACTACCTGACAGATGACAAATAGTGGTGTTTTATTCATAATACCGAATTACAAGCGCGAGTGTGGGAGAATGATATAATGTGGTTAAACATGACTTTTCGTGTTGCTTCCAAAACTCCATCCAGAAGCTTATAGTAAAGTCGCCACTACTTTACTAAGGCATGACTTGATTTGACTGGTACCGACTTGATTTGACTAGACTTTGACTGTAACTATAGATGTAAGACAAAAGTTGCAAAAACGGAAGAAAAGTGAAGTGCTGTAATTCCAAATAAAGACACGGTTCAAAAGCCTCAGAAGCCAGACCATAAATATAAAAAAAAAAACAGATGACAGATACACTGGAACGCTTTTCGCGCTAATTCAAGAATTCTGGCATCACCTCTGCGGTATAAACAATAAGAGATTCGCTCCTCATTGAGATTGATATTATCTAAGTCAAGATTCTAAATCTAAGTTTTTATTGTCCCTCATTTCCGTGCATATGATATGGGGTAATACATCGCCCAACAATCAAGCACATCCAATAAATGGGAACGTTCCATTGTAAGAATGGTTTATCAATATAACGACTTGTTAAAAATAATTTGAAACTAAACATTTTTAACTCTAAGTTTATTAATTATATAACATGAAAATTCATTTTAAACCGGTTGATTCAGAACCAATTGACATAATCCCATTTAACTGAATGATATTCCATTATTAGATTTTAGCACCAGTAATCATTAGATGTTATAAATTATGCCGTTTCCGAGTGCTTATCTATCTATATTACTATATACTTTTTTGTCTTGCTTTTCTGCATACCTACTCAGAGATTTTGAATCTCAGAGTTTATAAGTAGATATATTTATAAACTCTGAGACGATTTACGATTATTTTTATCATCATATAAATCGACGGTAATTTGTTTTGAATACCTTAAATAAATTTATATTCCATAAATTATGTTTTTATTTGGCAGTCGCACTTTGTGCATTTTCCAAAGTCAAGTATTTCGATTATTTACTTTCCCACATTCGCTCGCATGATTAGATACTTACTTGAATAAAATATAATGATATAAATTCATATAAATTTGAAAAAAAAAAAAAATATGGATCAGGCCGTAACATGACTTAACAATGGCAAATGCACAAAATACGGTGCCAAAAACTAAGAAGAAGAGAGACGAAGAGTGATTATCTCTGACAATATAGCTTAGTTTTGGCGGGAACGCGGAAAAGCCACATGCCACATTCAAGTATGTTCGAAAATTTTATGTAAAAAATATATGATTTTATAAGATATAAAGTGCCAAATTAACTGGGCGAGTATAAGAAAATATTGCTTCCAAAACTCCATCGAAGCATGTAGTAAAGTCAATACTTCTTTACTTTCTTCTTTTCTTTTTTTTCCTTCCAGACTCGATTTTTGTGTAACTGGCTTAACTTGATTTTTCATATAATACACTAATATATGTTAAAGATATGTATGTAGTGAGCATTATGCGTGTGCGGCCCACCTTAGTTAAAAAGATCACTATTGTCTATCTCTCTCGTTGTCCTGCTCAATATACAAGATGGTGCCCGACAAATAAAATGGCTTTCATTTATTATGTTAATAATATATCAAAACACTTAACATTGGCAAATGCACAAAGTGTGACGCCAAAAATAAGAAACAAGAACAATATCCCTGATCGAATACTGCCACGCAAGGTCCCTGTGACGAAATAAGACATATCAAGAGACGAGTAAATAAGCACTAAAATAGAACTAAAGTGCACGCGATGAAATGAGTATCCTCTCACGTTTGTATATTTACACCATTAGCATAATCGAGATTGAGAAATCATTATGAAGCAGTTATAAATGTACCACGTACTTGATGACGCGTTAGGAACACACTTTTCGTTTAGATCGAACACAGATTTGCAGAGCAGTGTATACACCTTATACAGTCCTTCACAAAAAGTATTAATTTATTTCTGTACTGAATAAGCTAAGAATTTCGTAACGTCACGAAGGTTACGAATGATGTGAAAGACATCGAAACAACTCGAAAATTTGACCGAAATATCAGAAGTTATACTACTATCATAGATAATAATATTACTTAGGCAAAGATGCTGACGAATACTCTCCTATATGGTAAACGAATCTTTTTTTTTATTTTATTTATTATTAGCCATGGATTAGTTTCAGATCTGATTAGTTTGCCAGTCGCAACACTTTTTCAAGATATTGGTATATTTTATAACAAAGATTTCTGAATTTAATCATCGCATTTTTTAAATTACATTAGAAGTATTGAAAGTTTTTGTTTTACTTATGCGGTATTAGTCATGTTTTATTATATCGGATACTTCAACTATAGTTTTGGCCACATCCGGTGGCCTTCCTCATGGAGACAAAGCTGAGTACAACGCTGCGTACTAGGAGCCAACCAACCACCACCAAACCACGAAAACACGTCAGTTTGTATAGTAAAATAAAGTACTGAAACTTATGTTACACTTTTTGAGTCAGTTAAAAAATAAATTAAAATATTCTTAATTATTTCCCATCACTAGTCATGACCAACTGACAGACGAGACGTCAGGTTCGCATTCTCGCGGCGGCCGGGCTACATAGAATTCGTTGTTAGGACTTGAAACATGGAAATCAGGTTGTTTCATGGAAACATAGTGTTTAAAAACGTACTAGTTTGTTTTCTCTTTTCTTTTTGGCATCGCACTTTGTGCATTTTCCTATGTAAAGTTTTTCGATATTTTCAAGTATTTTATGATGAATCATATAATATAAGCAAAAGTCGAGTTACTTATTAAGTAGACTTTAGTGACTTTACTACAAGCTTTGACGGGGCTATGGAAACAATAAGAAATATCAAGTTTCACCACGTCACTTTCCCACACTCGGGCACGTATGTATGTAATACGGCACTTTATGAATAAAACACCACTATTTTCATACACAAACACGGGGAAAATAATACAATGCGACATGATTTCTTTGCGTTCCCGCCAAAAATTAATAATTTTTAACATTTTAATAGACTAAAATCTTTATCTTTTTTTTTTGTTACTGCGCTGCTCTACATATTATGTTGTTTTCATATATGAAGATCAAATAATTACGTCGCAAACACAACGTTCTTTCAAAATTTGTATCGTAGAGACAGTTAACTGAATGTAAATGAGCCGAAATCCTCAGTCGCAAGTTTTCACAGCCTCTTCCAGCCGACAAAAACCTCAAAGCCTTATGTTACCCGACGCGTGACGCGAATGCCCTGTATTCCGGAAAATTGGGCGGGCGTGATATAAATTTCAATGGAAACACGTGTGTCGATTTTGACGTCTAGTCAAAGACCTTCAAAAACTGAGAAATAAAACAGGCACGGTTTTTTTTTCAGATTTTTGTTTTAGTTTAAGTATTAGTTTGCCGTGGTGGTGCCGGCGTAAGAATTGTACCCCACCCTCTCTGCCCGTGGTTGCCATAAGAATCGGCTAAGGGATGTAATCCGGAAGATAGGCAGCAGCGTCTTCCTTGAACAATCACACCTAACTGCGCTCGCCAACCCGCCTGCCAACCGTGGCGAGTATTGGCAAAACCCCCCAGGAGGAGGCCTATGTCCAGCAGTGGACGTCCTATGGCTGATGATGTGATGTGTGTGATGTGTAACAAAAATTAATATTTGATTAAGTCGGTTATAATAGTTTCCGTCACATCAGGTGACTATTTTAATCAATCATGAGTTATTCCGTTTAGATTTTAATGGTTGGTTATAAACTATTTTTTAAGAGTGTAATATTTCTTGAGCGTACATATCATATACATAATTATATTCGTCATATGGTTTAGGCACTGTATCCTAAACCATTTGATAAAATTATATTATCTATTCGGATATACGAGTATATTTTCAAATTACGGGGTATCATTAGAGTCAACTCAATTATGGGAATGACATACATATTTCATTATTATTTCTAATTAAAAAAATAACGTTATGGATTTCAAATAATAGTTTTTGATTCGTTAATGTTTTTTTAACGCAGTCGGGTTCATTTTTTATAATTTTAATTATTTATTTCTTGTTTATTGTATTGTATCAGTAATGACCAGTTTTATCCCCTTTTTTATGATGACATGCTGGTGTTTGAACACAGCTCACCTTTTTTATGGTTGACAGGTTAAGTATTTGATGTTAAGTGATGGTGTGGTCGAAGATGGTAAACACACCTAGCCTGGAATAGGACAGGCTCTCAAGCGAGACTGCCGGAACACACCATGAGGTGCTTGGCGACATACTTTCACCTTGAGGGTGGCAGCTAGCCAGACGACTACTAGAAATAGAAAGAAATAGAAAAAGAACCCTACCACCACGCTATGGATTCCTCACGATGCTTTTCTTCACCGGCAGCTCAAGCTTATTGTTGGGGCTTAAACCCACGACCTTCGGCGTAAGAACCGACCGCTCAAACCACTGAGATATTATCGTTACAATTTTTTTAAATGACGGTGTGGTAGACCTGTATTCATTTTCAAAAGCGATCCCATACAACCTGTATAAGTCGCTGTTAATCATTAGTAACTTTAGTAATGTACTTCTAACCACAATAATTGAACAGAAAGGCTCATCCAAAGAAATATTTCTCACGCCTCTAGGTACATTTTATTTGCCATTTTCCTTCTATTTCCCGTATCTGTAATACCACTATTTCTGTATGTTGGGAAAAATCCTTTGGCGTAGGGCACGCATTTGTAACTTGTGAATTTTGTTTTAAAAAGCCTAAGATACCTCCCAAGTGCATTATTTATAGACCTTTACAAGATATTTCTCTGGACGCTTTTAATTCGCAATTGAAATCGATTAGATGGGATTTAATTTACACCGGTGACAATTTTGATTGTATGGTGAGGCAATTAAATGAGGTAATTTTGTTTTTATTCGATTTACATGCGCCAATAAAGAAAAAAATTATTAGAGATAAACCGTCTCCCTGGCTTACTGATACCGTCAAGCTTATGATGAGTCTTCGTGACGCAGCTCTTGCTAGGTGCAAAGTAACAAAACTAGACAGCCATAAAGCTTATTATAAAGACCTAAAAAAGCAAGTATCTCTTGCTTTACATGCTGAAAAAGTAGCTTATTTTAATCAACACGTGAATAGCAATATTAAGAATTCCAGATTGCTATGGAATAATCTAAAAAATAAAGTTTTGCCGTCAAGTTCATCAGACATTACATCACAATTTGACAATCCTAATGCGATTAATGATCATTTTCTTCATATACCCGGTAATGAAGATGTAGCTATTTCTACTATGACTTATTATGAATTTAATCGATTTAGTAATGGCTCTACATTTCTATTTGAAACAGTCACTCCTAATACAATACTAAAATATCTGAAGCAAATTAAGTCTAACGCCTTAGGAGTAGATGGAATATCACTAGACATGATTAATTTAACGCTACCTCAAAGCCTTGATACAATCACAGCTATTGTTAATGAATCTCTTAGCACTGGAGTGTATCCATCACTTTGGAAAACCGCTATAGTAAAGCCCATACCAAAAACATCGGATCCACTTTTATTGAAAGATTTGCGCCCAATCAGTCTTCTACCTTGCCTTTCTAAAGTTTTGGAAAAAGTAGTGAGCTCCCAAATAATGGAATATCTTGAAAGAGAACATATTTTACCTGATATGCAGTCTGGCTTCAGGAAACTTAGAGGAACAAGTACAGCTTTGTTAGATGTATCTGATAATGTTTTAGCTTCACAAGATCAAGGCATGGGTACTATTCTAGTACTACTTGATTTTTCGCGTGCCTTCGATTCAATTAATATTGCCCTTCTTTTATCTAAACTAAATTTCTATGGTCTAGATTCTAGTGTCATAAAATGGTTTAATTCCTATCTTAGTAATAGAGCGCAGTATGTGGAAATAAAAAAAGATAGTGGGGAGGTGTTGCGGTCAATCTTGCGAGACTTGAATAGGGGAGTGCCACAAGGCTCTATTTTAGGACCCTTATTATTTATTCTTTACATTGCTGATATAGTGAACTGTTTCCAGCACTGTAAATTTCACATATATGCTGATGACATCCAGCTATATATGTCTTTTAAACCCAGTGACATTCGCGCAGCTGAACTTCGAATAAATCAGGACCTTGAAAGAGTTCAGACTTGGGCCTATAAAAATTCTCTACTGTTAAATGCAAAGAAAACTAAGTTTATGATTCTGGGTTCCAAGCACCAGACTCTCATTATTGCTCTTTCAAACCCCGTATTAAGGGCTTGTGGAGAGGTAATTGAACGGGTTCATGAAGTGAGAAACTTAGGACTTATTTTCGACGAGCAGTTAAAGTTCGAGCGTCATATCAGTGAGATTGCTAGTAACTGCTTTTATCGCCTTAAAGTTTTGTATAAGATAAGACATTATATTAGCACGGACCTTCGCTTAATGCTTGTAGACTCACTTGTGTTGTCTAAATTCAACTGCGTTGACACAGTGTATGGGCCATGTCTCTTTAAAAAAACTTCACGTCTTATCCAGAGAGTACAAAATTCTTGTGCACGTTTTTGTTTTAATGTACCCCCGCGCAGTCACGTTACTCCTTTTTTAAATAAATATCACGTACTGAAAATGGATCATAGGCGCACACTCCATCTCGCTACTTTAATGTTTGGTGTTATCAAATACCAGGCACCGCTTTATTTATACTCTAAGCTCAAATGGGTTTCTGAATACAAGACAGTACGGGCCACCTGCAAGCTACTGTTGCGAACGCCGAGACACGGCTCTGCTGCGTTTCGCGGTAGTTTCAGGTTTAATGCGACCAAATGCTGGAACTCCCTTCCACCGCCCGTACGAGAGCTTCAAAACAAATTCAGTTTTAGGTTGAAGATCAAGAAGCATTTGCTGGAGTTGCAGAAGTCAAGTAGGTAGCAACCGGTCTCACTTCAGTACTTGCTTCTTGATCTTCGTATAAACTCTATATGTAATATTGTATTATTTTCTTTCCTTTCCTCTCCAGCTTTATGTAGTATATGCTCACGCCAGCCCCTACAAATTTTTATCCTTGTCTTGTTTTACATTTACTATACACTATATTTCTTAATGTATGTACTTAGATTTCTCTTTACGCAATTTCTTCACTATATGTATATTTATAATTTCTCTATTCTATTGTATATCCAAGTATGTATGTTATTTATTTTATTCAGTCTTGTGCGTCCCTAAAGGTTGGTTCTGAAAACCAGCGCTGCTGAGAAATCGGCAGCATTAATGCTGAGAACCAACCTTTTTTGTCGCACTGGACACTACAGCGACAACTATTAAAACTGTTCATTATTATTATTATTTTTGTCATTATTTATAAGAAGTGTTTTGTTGTTGTAGTGTTGTGTGTGTCAAAATAAATGTATCTTTCTTTCTTTCTTTCTTTCTATCATATCTGGGCTGTTATTCTTGCGAACTCGAAAATATCTCCGTCACTTTTTCTCTTTTTAGAAATGTCATGGCCGTGAGTGTGACCGAAAGAAAGCGAATAAGAATGGGGCTTCGCAATGACGTCACGCGTGTAATCCAGTTTGTCCAGGCCTTTTTGTGAAGAGTTTTATGGACAATGAGGTATATTAGAACGTAGTCTAATAACGTAATAACCGAATTACTTCAGTGGAAAGTCTTCGATCAGCGTGTGTTACCAGTGATAACTTATGGCGCTGAAACGTGGTCTCTGACTATGTGCCTTCTTGGTAAGCTCAAAGTAGCATAACGAGCTATGGAGAGGGCTATGCTCGGAGTTACCCTACGAGATAGAATCAGAAATGAGGAGATCCGTAGACGAACTAAAGTTACGGACATAGCCCAGCGGATTAGCAAGTTGAAATGGCAGTGGGCACATAGCACGCGGAACTGATGGCCGATGGGGCTGCAAAGTTCTGGCAAGCGCAGTGTAGGACGTCCATCCACAAGGTGGATAGACGACCTAATAAAGACCGCAGGAACGCGCTGGATGCGAGCCGCTTCCAACTAGGCTTTATGGAAGTCAATGGGGGAGGCCTATGTCCAGCAGTGGACGGCTGAGATGATGATGAGACTAATAAATTGTAGCGATGATAGCTCAGTGGTTAGCACGATCGGTTCACACGCATCTCTGTCTTTTCTAAGGTTCGTGCCGATAAGTGAAGAAAAACATCGTGAGGAAATCTACATATCTGATAGTTCTGAAAAAGAAAGTTCTCGAAGATTTGTGAAATCTGCCAACCTGCACTTGGCCAGCTTGGTGGTCTTACACTTCTCAGAATGAGAGGAGACCCGTGCCAGTGCGTCAAATATAGAGAAATATGTTCATATTCTTCTGTATTTTATATAAGAAGTACAGAGTTGTGTTAATTTATAAAAAACTCATAAAAACCAATGCCTTTACTTTTTTTTCGGTTGACAGGCTAGGTGTTTGACCACACCTCACCTGGTGTTAAGTGACAGTGTGGTCGGAGATGGTAAGCGACGCTTATCCTGAAATTGAACTGGCTCTAAAGTGACGCTGCCGGAATACACCGTTACACACAAATACTTCTTTTACGGTACAAAATGTAATTGTTTGTACTAAAATTTTGTACATAATTACTTAGTAAGTTACAAAATGTGACCACAATAGACTTCTATTACAAAACAAGTTCTATACTTGATAAAACATTTAAGTCCAGTGAGCGAGCAACTTTGGCCTAATAGTTCTATTCTAGTCAAGTTATATACCTATAACCCTTTTACTGAAACTTATCGACGCTTGAAATAGGCTTAGGTATTGTAGGTACAGCTAGTTCTTAAGTTGAGCCTTGTTGAGTAGTCAAGCCCAACAAGCGGAAAATTGGCTTCAACAGACAACACTGCTATAGAACTAAGCCTACATTTTTGATTTCAGCGGGCAGCGAAACGAACGCATATCGAGTGCGTAAAATATGCTCAATACTTATATCTACTAATCCTATTGATCTTACTAATTCAACTGATCCCACTGATCCCACTGATCCTACTGATCTTATTGATCCTACTGATCGTACTGGTCCCACTGATCCTACTGATCCTACTGATCCTACTAATATTATAAACATGAAAGTTTGTATGTTTGGATGTTTGTTATTGAATCACGCAAAAATGGCTAAATGGATTTGGATGAAATTTGGAACACATAGTTTATTACCTGTATTAACATATAGGATACTTTTTATAAGAGAAAAGTTCCTGTGGGATTATCAACAAACGTACTACTGAACATATATATCCAGTTGAAATTTGGTATAGATGCGTCTTATGGAACATCATTCAGGTATAAAAGGTGTCCTTTATCTTAACCTTAGAATAAAATAGCGCAAGTTGCATGACTATTGCTTATTTGTTACTTACACAGACATGTTTCATTCCTCTCTGAACCTTATTTTAAAGTTAACACGGACGAAGTCGCGGGCGTGAGCCAGTAATAATATATTATTATATTGTAGCGATGATAGCTCAGTGGTTAGCGCGGTCGGTTCGCATGCCGAAGGGCGTGGGTTCAAGCCCCAACAATGAGCTTGAGCTACCGGTGAAGGAAAACATCGTGAAGAAACCATAGCGTGGTGGTAGGGTACTTTCTAGTAATCGGCTGGCTACCTACCACCCTCAAGTTGAAAATCTGCCGCCAAGCATCTAACGGTGTGTTCCGGCAGCCTCACTTGAGAGCCAGTTCCATTCCAGGCTAGGTGTGCTTTACAATCTTCGACCACACCGTCACTTAACATCAAGTGAGTTGTGGTTAAACACCTAGCCTGTCAGCAAAGAATAAAAAATAAAAAAATGAAAATACAAAAATAAAAGTATAAAAGTAGTAGTGTAAGTATAGTGTGAGTAGTTTCATGTGTTTTCCATTCTTGGTTGCCTGGAAGAGATAGCTTTTAGCTATAAGACCGCCACTTGTGGTTCATAAAAATATTTTGTTTTTATACATTTTTCTATTTCTGTTTTACTATTTTTTATATTCATTTTTCATGGGTTCTTTCGTCACTTCATGTCAAAGTTACTAAAGAAAGTTTTTTTTATGGAAATTTATTTGTAAACTGATTGTCGACACACCTCCTAAATCATTTCATGATAGCCTTCACGATTGACCGTAACAGGTCAATGCCTCTCACAATTTTGAACTTCTAAGGTTCAAAACCTCATACTACGTTCGTCGCCCTATTATTATAGATTTACTAGCCGCAACTTCGTCAACGTTGAGTAAAGAATTGTCGCTAATCACCTAGCGGTATGAAATATACTCTACGACCTATTCTCTTTGCCGTGGTGGTGCCGGCGTAAGAATAGTGCCCCACCCTCTCTACCCGTGGTTGCCGTAAGAGTCGGCTAAGGGACGTTATCCGGAAGATGGGCAGCAGCGTCTTCCTTGAACAATCACACCTAACTGCGCTCGCCAACCCGCCTGCCAAGCTCGGCGAGTATGGCGAAACCCCCCCAGGAGGACGCCTATGTCCAGCAGTGGACGTCCTATGGTTGATTATGTGACCTATTCTCATATACCAAATATACATAAAAAATCCATAAAAATCGGTCAAGCCGTTTCGGAGGAGTGTGACCAGAAACACCGTGACACGAGATTTTTATATAAATAGATAAATTGTATTACAACCTTATTATGTCCGAAACCGAAAGTGGAGTTTGTTGCGTATCTAGATGTTATGTATATATTTTAAGTGTGTATTTATAAAAAAAAGTATATAAATATTACACGCAATTTCACCACCGATTTTTGGGATAACAAGTAACCTTTGTCAATATAAATCAATCTAGACGGTACTGCGTGAATAAATAACAAACGTACAGACAAAATTAGTGTGATACTATCTATATTAAACTAAAATATTATTAAATAAATAATAAATATCGCAGGACATTACACAGCGTCATCTGACCACAAACTATGCAAAGCTTGTACTATGGAAATCAGATATCAGATAGGATACCTACTTAAATACTTTTTCTTTGTAAATACATACCTATAATATATACAGAACACCCAGACACAGAACAAACATTTTTGATTATACCACAAAATGCTTTATATGTCCTGAGTGGGAATCGAACCCACTAGTAAGTAATTATCTTTTTTTTCATTGTATTATATTGATAATATTTTTATATTGACATACTTTTTATTGACAATATTTTTATATTGTCATAATTTTATACTGAAATACTTTATTTGACATTTTTGTTTATATTCATTGTACTCATAAATACAAATATTTGTATTTGTATATCTATTAGTCATTTGGTTCCTATAGTACAAGGTTTGCTTAGCTATTAGCTTAGCGCTTATTAAATAATCTACTTAGTCTTAGTATCTCTACTAAGACTAAGTAATAACGTAATAACAAGTCGACATTTTCAAGTAATAAACTACGCGATGTCAGTTCACAACGTTAACACCCCACAAAGCTCTGGAACACCCGTAGTTGGCACACGCCCAGTCTCGGCGCACCCTGTACCTATTATCGACTCTATTACTTACATCCGTTCGCGAGGCTTAATTACGTTAGTATACTTGTTTTTGCAATCGTTGGACAGCAGAATAAACTACGACGAAGACAGCTCTCATTAATTTATTACGATACGCAAAACAGAGTACAATATTTACATCAGCATTATGCAGATGACAAAAACTGTTCTATCTAAAATGTGTATACAGCATGAACATTTTTGTTTTATTTATGCGGGATTACTCACTTTTAATTTTATCGAAAACTCCGACTATAGTTTCGGCCACATCCGAAAAAATCAAAACTACACCACACATCAAAAATAAAAAAAAATGTGTCAAGACCACGTCAGTTTCCATAATAAAAAAGCATGAACATTAAGACACACAGTAAGAAGCAATACTAATGCATATAAATAGAGCAAAGAGAGAGATACAAGCCAAAAAAAAGTTAGCAGTAAAAAATCAAAAACCAAAAAAAAAATACCATTCTATAAATGACCAATATTGAATAACATAAAGGAAGAGACACGGAATTTACAAGCCGTGATGCTTTTTTTTTGTAAAATGGGCAAGATGATATCTATAATTGTTTTTCATTATGTAGATTAGTAAAGTCAACCTATTCAAGCCAAGCCCTGTAATTACGCTAGCTGCAGTACACAACGTTCAAACAAGACCACAGTAATATTTACACAATGCTTGGCGGCAAAATATCTGTGCTGCAGTGCTAACTACCTAGACGACCTCCTCCTAAGGAGATTTACCATCAAGTAAAGTTTTCAGGTGATTTAAGATCTATACGATTGTTCTTACGAGTGACAGTGTAGTCGAAGATGGTAAACACACGTAATCTGAAATGGGATCTGGTTTTGAAAACTTAAGATTGCAAGCCGAATATTAGAAAGTTCTTTATCACCATGTAATGGTTTCCTCACGATGTATCCCTTCACCGGCAACTCAAGATCATTGTTAGGTTTTGAACCCACCTTCGGTGATCCAACCACTGCCACTGAACTCTACACCAAACTTTGCAACGTGTAATTGAGAACGAAATATCTGGTGCATTGACTAACGAACGTTTGTCCGATAAAGGCCAGTGCTACCAAACGTGGCTGTCCATTGTGTCGAGCTTCAATCCAATCACAGCTTTTCAAAGTGACAATTTAATTAATTCCGACTTACTCCATAGCCGATAGATAGCAATTTAACTGGTTTTTAGGGTTCCGTACCTCAAACAGAAAAAACGGAACCTTTATAAGACTTTGTTGTCCGTCTGTCA
The DNA here is from genome assembly GCA_950106695.1 of Biston stratarius. NCBI lineage: Eukaryota > Metazoa > Arthropoda > Insecta > Lepidoptera > Geometridae > Biston > Biston stratarius. The sequence continues at coordinate 30,686,319 of OX467109.1, forward strand.
AGACATTCTATCTTAGGAACGCGTAAAGGTATCAAATTGAAATTAAACCATATACGCAGATCTGTCGTCCTTGCAGCTGTGATAAAATCAAATCATCTCAATAATTACAGCCGTTTTTGTCGCAAAAAACCGCATATAACGCTTAGTAGGGAATTAAAACCTATAGGGTCCCGTTGATTTAGAACTATAAAATTTGGCAAGAAGCATTGTATTATATTACATATAAATTTAATGAGAAAAAATAGGGTCTTTATGCAAGGAATGAGAACAAGAATTTATCAGCCATCTATCATCGCCACAAAATATATGGCATACTGGTTTGCTACAATTGCAATACAAATATACATAAAGAACAGAGAAACAAAACAAACATTGTGTTCGTCGCATAAATGTTTGTCCTGGAATCAAACCCACACCCCACAGCTCAGGAAGCAGAGCTACTACTCAATGAGCTAACAGGGAATCCGCGACAGTGTGCACAAGCTAAGCGACGACTTTTTAATGGTCTCATTTTTAATTGCTATCTATCGCAAAGCGCGTCTGTCTGGGGCAAGTTTTATATTAATCAAAATAATTTTATTATTATTTTCATAAAGAACCAATAAATGAATATACATTATAAATTAGAAATATAGATGTACTCGTCTCTTGAAGTTACAAAATAGAATAAACAGCCAATCCATGCGTAAAAATCAAAACTAAAAAAGTTTTTCGTATAAATTTATCGCAAAAAAACCTATTTATAAAAAATACCGCCTATTTCTACTAAAACGTCTCACCAGATACCAAAAAACCGAAATGTTATTCATGAAGCCCCATTACTATTCGAAACGTGGCCGTCCGAACTCGGTCCTCGGAGAGCAATCGAATATTCTCGATTCATTCGAACTCTGATTCGATTGTTTGCGGATCGATTTTAATTCAATCATACTGTATAGATTTGTAAACTGCGCAACTTTATACCATAGAACACGCACATCCGAATCCAAATCCAAATCAGCCCTGTTTATTAACCGACTTCAAAAAAAGAGGAGGTACTCAATTCGACTGGTATTTTTTTTGAGTGAGTAAAAATTAAAACTTATTTACTTTAATTTTCGACTTGGTCTTGTAAAAGTTCAGGACCAAATTAAAAATCAAATGATTTTTTTAAAATTCGTTTTAATTAATACTTCCACTCAATAATCATTTGTTAAATTCGAAATTCAATGTTCGAACATTATCTAAGTCTATTCTCTAGTCGGGACTAGTCTAGTCTAAGTCATAATTTATTTCGACCAATGAACTGCTGACCATTGAGCCTCAACACATTAAATTTTCATGACCCTTTTACCCGTAATTTACGATAAGTAAGGTACGCTACTCTGTAACAGGGTTGATAATTTAAGGCATAGAGCTAAATACTTACGCTTTAAATACAGGGGTTTTTTTTTGGCTGACAGGCTAGGTGTTTGACCGCAGCTGATCTTAAGTGACGGTGTGGTCGAAGATGGTAAATACACCTAGCCTGGAATGGAACTGGCTCTCAAGTGAGGCTGCCGTAACACAACGTTAGATGCTTGGCGGCAGATTTTCGACTTTATAATCGCTTTTAGTCGATAGTTAATAATTTCGCTTTTATAATATTAGTACCTGGTTGACCGAGCATTGCTCGGCTGAAAACATGGATAAAACGACGTTTTCTGAAAATGAAACCTAGCTAGATCGATTTTTCGCCCCCGAAACCCACTGGATACAAAATTTCATGAAAATCGTTGGAGCCGTTTCCGAGATTCAGAATATATATACAAGAATTGCTCGTTTAAAGATATAGATAGTGTGACGATCTAAGTCAACATCGAGTCCGGTTAGTTAGTTAGTTAGTTTTTTAACACGTATAAGTTTGCTTAAGACCACCAATTCGCCTGAAGAATAAGCAAAAAGACTTAGAAGATTGTACCTATTCACTTGGACCATGAAAAGCTGCAGATTAAAAATATCCCTCAAGAAACAAGGAAGACAACAGCTTGTTCCATTCCTTGGCCGTACGGGTGAGAAGCATTGAGTCGAAACGTTTGGAACGTACTCAAGGAAATTCCACTATGTATGTGTGGTAGTGTGCTGTCTTACTACTTGTCCTGTAGTAAAAAGCGGACGGAAGTACAAGTGGTGACAACAATAGATACAACATTCGACATAATTTTGTAAGCAATCATGTTTCACCATATTATATCACTTTCCTATTATTAAATATTGGTGCTTTATTAAATGATACAACCCAGCGACACGACCTTTCCGCGTTTTGCCGTCAAAATACCTTCCCACATTATTAATTTATCATTTTTGACATTTAAATTTAACATTTCTCGATTCTGCTATATGATTGTATGTTGTTTTGTATTGTCGTATGATTTCGTTTTTTTTTTAATTACTCAAGAATTTTATAATAAAATATTTTCCAAAAATAATATCTCAGAATCATAACGTCAACGCGTAACTGCCATATTGACGCTTAGCTAAATGCGATTCAGTGTTTTGTTAAAAAAGTTTTATAATCAACTGAGGTACCAAGACACACTCGCATTGTGCCGGCGATAAACATAGTTAAGTATGTATTACGCTAAATACAAATAAAACCTGCAGTTTCTATACGAACGATACTTTAATATTAATTCCAAAGTCTTGGTAGGGTGCAATCAAATATTTCAACAAATAGCATTAAAAATTCATAACATTGTCGGAGTTCAAGCAAGGTCGTAATCTACTGATGTACATATATTGTATATGTATTACTTTTAAAAATTGTTAGGATGTATGGCATAGTCAGGATACCGTGCCAAACTAAAAAAAAACCAAGCCTTTTAAGACAAAAAAAGACACATACATCCACTAATAAAAAGATTTTTATAGCCAATGTCAATAATATACATCCAAATCTGTTCAGACGTTTAAAAATTATGGAGGAATTAACAAACTCATATAGATAAGTACATGAACCCTTCATTTTTAGGAATCTGCTGCAAAGCACCTAACGGTGTGTTCCCGCAGCCTGACTTGAGAGCCAGTTCACGTATTCTGTGGTCAAACACCTAGCCTGTCAACCATAAAAAAGTCGTGTAAAAGAGTACTTTTTGACTAAAGTATTTTTACATTTCATAGATAAAATTTGTAGGTTTGATATCTCTATATTGATATTCTCTTTTTGTAGCCAAGGTAGGTAAGTATGGCTTTTTAGTCGATTATTAGTCGATATTCATCGACATTTATGTAATCCGGTTTAAAAAGTAGTGCAGCTTGTGAAATTACAGGGCTTGTAAGACTTAATATCCAATGTCTTAATGTAAAAAGTATCAGTGCTGTGATACTTTGGTCTTTGTTACTTAAGTTCGGGGCACTTAATTTATTGAAATATTATGTCCGTAGGGTCCGTCCGCTCACGAGTTTAGAGTTGTCGGGTGTCTAGTATGCTAGCATTTAAATCAAAATCAAACAAAATCAAAATCGATCAAAAATTTAGCATTGCTGGCATAATTTTGGTCTCATTTTTATCTTGTGGAATTTTAGATTAGGTTTTGTTTTTCAGTTATTTTTGTTTCAGTAATAAACAAAGGAGTGTGTGCCAAAACGGCCAACAGTGATTGCGTGATTGTTCTGTTGATTACATAACCAACAAAACAACATTATAGTATTGTCAGGTTACGATATGCTTAACTTATTAATAACATTTTAGCCTTTGACAGCCCTGTTGGCTCATTGGGAGTATGTCTGCCTGAGCTGTAGGGCGTGGGTTCGATTCCCGCTAAGGACAAATGTTTGTTTGGTGTAAACAAATGTTTGTTCTGTGTCTGGGTGTTCTGTATGTATTATAAGTATGTATTTACAAAAATAGTATTTATGTATTCTATTATTTAGTTATCTGACTTCCATCACACAAGCTTTGCTTAGTTTGGGGTCAGATGGCGCTGTGTGTAATGTGTCCTACAATATTTATTTATATTTTTATTTATAACATTAAAATGTACTCAACAAGGTGTATACACTGCTCTACAGTTGAATTAAACTCTGTCAGTTTTCGGATCATGTCGATAAGTAGTACATTTCAAATCATTGGTCCTGGGTATAAATAACGCTGTAATCGTTATCTCTTAACATTATGATAGCATCTTGTTATCTCATGACTTGTGTAATCATAAAAGCTTGTATGCTAAGTTTAGTACTAGGCGCGTCATATATTAACGTCATTGCGTTTGACGTCGCTTATCGGTATTGTCCACCGGCTACACTAAAAATGCGTGACAAAGTAAATGCCATACGATTACCTTGCATTTTTTATTTCCTTGCTTTGGCATCACATTTTGTGCATTTGCTTTTAAATTTCAGTACACTATGTGCAGTGTTTTAAGTGTTTCGATATTTTCAAGTATCTTATGTGAAACAAGTTATAGTCAAAGTTACACAGAGTAAGTCTTGACCGAGTCCGGTCATACCCTAGTAAAGTAGTTGCGACTTTACTACAAGATTCGATGGAGTTTTGGAAGTAACACGGAAAGTCATGTTTTAGAATATTATATCGTAATTTGGTACTTTAAAACACAACTATTTTTATACATAAACACTCGAAAAAATACAAGTTTTGGAAAATAATACACACGACGTTTCCGCTTTTCCGCCAAAACTCTTATGTTTTCTTTCTTATATCAATTAATATCACCATATTCCTTCATCTCAGCATGTTATCTAGTACGATCTTCCCATCACCACAACTTTGTTAAAAAGTATGAAAGAAGTTATCGCAAGCTCAGAAACAAAAATTAAAATCCAACTTGGCAAAATGAGACAAAAGGGAGGGATAACAGTCCAGTTCAAATAAAGCCAACAGCGTTGATATCATAAACAGAACGTTTCATTCAGGGAAAGGGACGCCCATAGCGACGCGTGAAACGGGGTGAAAATGGGACGCCACCACGAAAATGGGACGCCAAAGCGACGCAAACCGCACATAAGGCCTTCACTCTACGGTATTGCCATGTTACAGTATCCGCATTACCTTTGGATACATTTTAACAATTTGAATTGTTGGATAACATATTCCTGGAAATAGGTTATATTGAATTTTCACTGGAATTGTGATTCTGCTGTCAAGTACCTACGTATCATTAATTCCAAGGCGGTTTATTTATACCGGGTTTCAAGAAGGTCGTCAATGATTTTGTTTTCTTTCACCGGCAGCTGAAGCTCAATGTTGGAGTTTGAACCCACGCCCTTCGGCGTGTGAACCGACCGCGCTAACCACCGAGCTATCAGCGCTACAAAAACCGAATCTCTGACTATAACCCCAAATTTTTTATCATCATTTTTCTGAATTGCCACTTAGAAAGTAAATTTAGAGACCTAACATCAAAAAATGTTACTTATTTTCGTCTAAAACTAGCTTTTTACCAATAAAGCCGTCATAATTTTAAATGCCAAAGTATAAAACATCTGCACTAGCTCAGTTTACAGTTTGCGCGTCAAAAATAACGTTATAACAGTTAATTATGTACAGCAGTTATGGAAAATTATAGGGGATCTCGCGAACCGTTGCGAAATTAATAATTTTATAACGAGCCGAGGGAACGATATTGCGAAGTTATATGGCATCGTCGAGAAATAGCGCGCCAGGTGGGGAGCGAGGTAAATTGAAGAAAATTCTTATGAACACTCTCCATTAGGACTGTCTCGATTTAAAGCAAAACGTTGAACTGAATCACACTAATATTATAAAGGCAAAAGTTTGTGAGTGTGTAAGTGTGTTTGTATGGATGTATGTATGTATGTTTGTATGTATGTATGTATGTATATACGTATGTGCCGTGGTGGTGTCAGCGTAAGAATAGTACCCCACCCTCTCTACCCGTGGTTGCCGTAAGGGTCGGCTACGGGATGTAATACGGAAGATGGGGAAATTAAAAAAAAAATAGGAAGGTTTAGTTATATAATTTGTCAAGGTTGTGTAGTATATACATTAGTTCTGTCGCTAGTATACTATAAATGTTATGGCAGTACACTCATCTCCACTTAATGTAAAGATAAGTCCAAACAACTCATTTGTGTCATTACAAGACTTTTTTAGTGCTTCTATTATTTTTGGCTTACGATTTGACTGGTGGCATTTTATTTTCCCAGCGACTGGACAAATATGAGGAAAAAGATAACATAGAGTGTTCAATGTGTTTCTACGGGAGCGACCGTCTGTCGTCCCTTTTGTTAGAGTTCCGAACGAAAAAGGTAAAACGGAAACCCTTAGTAAAAAAAATGGCATGTAAATTTTTCATTTTAAATTAATTTACTTATCTGTTATGATTTTACACAATACATAAATATAACAACAGTGGACATTTCATACAACATCTTCTAGTCCCAAACTATACAAATCTTATAAGCAAAGCAAAGATTATTAAATTACTAGTAAGAAATTAAGATTTTTTTGATATTTTATTATATTGATAATATATTATGTAAAAGATATTGGCATATTTTTAAATTGACATATTTATATAAACATTATTTTTACATTGACATGTGTGCATATGGACATACTTTATTTTGGCATTTTGTTTTTTAATCATTGACATGTAATCAGTGTTTTAATGATAGATTTGAAATGGTATTACGGAATTGACTAGTAGTATTGGTGTAATTAATAAAATATTTGTATTTGTATACTTTGTGAACCAGATAACCGATAGAGTACTTCAATATTTTTTTGTAAATACATACTATTATATGCTTAGAACATCCAGACATAGAACAGTAGTCCTGGGTGAAAATTAAACTTACACTCAAGATTAACTTTTCAGATACAGGTTAATTTAAAAAAAAAAAAAAAACATTAAAATGTTTTGTTTTATTAACTTTATCCATCGGGTTTACTTGCGTTTTCCGGAAATATAAACAGATAAACTTTCGTATTTATAATATTAGTGTGATTTAAATATATGCCATTTAAACTTTGTAAGAGGTGTTGGAGTGGCACTTTAACTCTGACACTAGGGACACATAGTGTATACTTTTTTATGTAAACGTCATGAGACGGGCGAGACGCTCTCCTGTTGGTAAGAGATAACACCTGTCCATGACCATTGCAGCGATACACAGAACTTTGAGTAACAAAACAAAGTCTAGGGCACCGCTGCTTTGGTGCTCATTATTTTGAGACATTACATGGGTAGTCTTAACCGCTCTGTAATTTCGCTAGCTGCAGTACCTTTCATACCGGAACATAGTAATGTTTACACACTACTGCTTGGTATATATGGTACTGCGGTGGTAGCTACCTAGACAACCTCCTGCTAAGGAGATCTACCACCAAGAAAAGAATGCCATGCCACAACTATGTAAGTGATCTCGCAGTGGAACTTTAACTGTGACTAGCAAAAAATCAAAATCAAAATCAAAAGTCATTTATTCAGTTTAGGCCCTGGTAAGGCACTTATGAACGTTAAGTTACATGTTTGAATCTACCACCGGCTCGTAATTACACTTCAACTGAGAAGACTCCGGCAAGAAACTCAGCAAGGCATTTTTTTTGTGGATCTTTCTTTTCATATTAGGTTACAATTTACAGTAATAAATATTAATACATACATTATGCTTACTACAATTGTCACTTAGCCAGGGGGATGCAAGTGCAGAGAGAAGCTACAACAACCATATATTCCTGTCTTCCACGTAATGAGCCACCTTATAGTAGGCTTTGTCAATTAACCTCTGCTTTATAAAATCTTTGAATTTATTATAGGACATTTTAGTTACCTCAAGTGGGATTTTATTATAGAATCTAACGCAATTCCCGAGAAAAGACTTATTAGCTTTAGATAACCTGAATCTAGGTGTCACAATTTTATCTTTATTTCTTGTATTTAAGTTATGGCGACTACTATTAATTTCAAATGAGTTTAAATTTTTCCGGACAAACATAATGTTTTCATAAATGTACTGTGACGGTAACGTTAATATCTTAAAATCTTTAAATCGATTTCGTAGTGATTCGCGAGGACCCAAACAATAGATTGCGCGAATTGCACTTTTTTGCAGAATAAAAATAGTTTCAAAGTCTGCAGCTGAGCCCCACAGCAGTAGACTGTAGGACATTAAACTATGGAAATAAGCAAAGTAAACCAACCTGGCTGTAGCCACATCTGTTATTTGTCTAATTTTTCTAATCGCGAAGGCAGCGGAACTCAATTTACTAGCTAACTTTTCTATATGATTTATAGCTAGTGTCATAGTGTATACGAGCTTACTAATTATTATGCTATTTAACGATTTAACTAGAACATTTTTCTAAAACTTTGTGTTTAACATCTTCGATGCTAAATAAATATAAAGTTACGGTTATGAAACCGATTTCTTTCAAATACAGAATCGACTGTTACATAAAACATTATTCGTAACATAGTATATTTTAAACGCTAACGTGTTTTTATAATTATTAAAATGTAATAATTGTACGGAACCATAAACAATAGCGCGCGTCACTATCTTTACTCCCGCATTTTCCACAGTGTATTTTCATATGAAAACAAAGTTCCTCCTTGAGGAAAATATTGGAAAAAGGATAAAGGAATCTTCGTACCCATGTCAACGATTTTGTTGACTTTCTAGCTATTTATTTATGATAGATAAAAGAACTAAAATCAACAGTTTAAATTACTACATAATTTTAAATAGCGGTTACATTATGACTAAAACATATTTTAAAAAAAATCTAGTTTTTTTTCCTTTGATTTGACATCGACTTAGTGCATTTTGCCAGTACCAAGCAATGAAGTTCTATTTTCTCTTTGGTGTAAACTTTTCGGAACGCGAAACGCCTATAAAACAGATATAATTTTATACTTATAAAACAGCGAGGTACCAGTATTTTACATGTGATTAATGTCGGTAAGTATGTGTTATTGCAAAAACCTGAAAAATATTTATTTAAGTAGGTGTTGTTTTTCAACCATATTGTAAATAAAAGCCATCGAACTGGATGACCTACTTTAACAGAAAAATACGTTGATTGGGTCAGTTAGAAGAAACAAATATATTAATTTTTATGTTCATGTTTTCTATGAAATTGTTCTCTTGCCTTAAGTGATTCAAAGTGTTCAAAACAAGTTTCTTAGCATTTTTGTTCATCTTGGTTTTTTCTTATTAAAGATTAATTAATGTATTCTTCATTATTTTCAGCCCATATTTACCCTCTGTTGAGCATAGGAATCTTATTGTCATTCCGGTCATGTGTCAATCTTGTCCAGGTATACGGCCTGCGATTTTTATTATGTCGTCGACTCAAGGAGCTGGTAGACAACCAACCTAATCTAATAAGAAGAGCGCTGGAAGAGTCATAAAACAATAACAACCATGCAAGATATTTTTTTTTTCCTTTTTTGATCATAGCACTTTCTTTCATTATGCCAGTTCTCAAGTTTTCTCACATGGTTTAGAGTTTTGGCTGGAACGCGGTAAGAGTCGTGTCGCCTCATTGTATTTTTTTCCAAAACTAGTGTTTTTCGAGTGTTTAATGTTTATGTATAAAAATAGTGATGTTTTATTCATAAAGGGCTGAATTACAAGTGCGAGTGTGGGAAAGTGATATAATGTGGTGAAACATGACTCTTCGTGTTGCTTCCAAAACTCCATCCAGAAGCTTTTAGTAAAGTCGCCACTACTTTAGTAAGGCCTAACTTGATTTGACTGGCACGGACTAGACTTGACCAAGATTGGACTTTCACTGTAACTAAAGATGCAAGACATGAATTGCAAAAACTGAAGACAAGGCAGTATGTCTTTATAGGTTTAGCCTGCCCGAAGGGCAAATTAATAAAAAACAAAAAACACATTCTTTATATATTTTTTTCACCTTCTTATATCTGTGTTGGACAAGGAGGACGTATGGATCAGGAAGACATACAAGTTGGAGGGGTACCCAAAACTTTGAGTAACGAAATAAAGTTCAGGACATTGCTGCTTTAGCGCTCATTACTTTGAGACATTCGATGGTTAATCTCAATAGCCCTGTAATTTCGCTTCATCAGTAAAGCCAGTACAGAAATTGTTTTTCGCTTTTCTCGCTCTATTATTCAAAATGATAATAAACGAAATACAATGAGTATTTACTCACGGAACGTATTCGATTTAGCCTATTCGTGCCGAGCGGCTGCGCAAACAGCGGCCAATGGCAACATGAATAAAGCCTACCCCACACTGGCGCGGCTGCAGTAGACGCCGCAAATTTGATGCTCGCCTTGCTTATGTTACTAGATTGAATGTAGTTGCCGCAACCGAAGCTTGCTATTTTTTGAGCCAGGCTGTTACCACGGTGTGTCTGTATGAGACAGTCTTACTGATTACACTTAGGTTAATATCTTGCTTCAACGGTAAGAATTGTACCGTCATTAATGTCGAGGAAAGGAAACCAGTTGCATAAATGAACTGCGATGTTATGTGGTCAAATACCGCGCTGGCAATTAAATTGCACTGAAAATTAACTGGTTTTTTGTTCCGAATTGCAACCTAACGACTTATATTTTCGTAACTCCCAGAACGGCTTCGTGCACGTTCCAATTTTTTAATTGTATTAACATGAACAAGTTGCCTTTTTAATTAATTATAATTAAGGCACATGACTGCCATGCCAAAAATGAACTGAAAAAAAATAAAAACATTCAGTTTTTATTTTTTTATTTTGCCGCCATATTGAATTCTTTTTCATAAAATTGATAGCCATTGTATAGTCACTAGGGGTGATGTAGAGATTCTAACGATACCCCCTTACATTCAAATCTGTTGTGACATTTTAAAGACATGGTGAAATATCATACGTGGACCCTGAAATCATAACACATCTTTTATGGGCAGCATGTATTAAATAAATAATTGGAGATCGGATGAGTGGCTAAGCTATCTTTAAAAGCTGTTTCCTTGTATCTTACTTTAATATCTGGGTACCTTCAAGTCGCGAGTTAATCTGTTTTATTCTAGGCAAGCGTGTTCCATCGCAGACCGCATCTTCGCTTAACATCAGGCGAAATGGCGGTCAAACGCATGCCAATATGTAACAAAAAAGTTAAGCCTAGATTTGTACCACGTAGGTAAGGTTAGTTACATACCAATTGGCAACGCAATAGGTAAGTAGTGATGCGAAAGTTTTCCCACAAGGCCACGTACTTATAGGAAATGTCTCAAGCCTTAAGTTTCTACACAATAGAGAACTTTGAAAGTCACTCAGCATTAAGACTACTTCCAAACAACTTTTTTTTTTATCCCGAATTGGCATTTCTACGTAATAGCTCCGGTAGAACTTATAAATTATATTTACTTAGAGAGTGTAGGTTTTATCGAGATAGTCTCTTTGGCACACGGCACTCATGAATATTGAGAGCACGTCCCGGCTTCCTTTACGTGTATTTATCTACCTTTGAGGAATACCTTTAATAAAAGTCAGCCCCGTTATATTACTGACAATACATTTTGTTACCCGATTAGTCGTTTCTTGGATAAAAAATTTGCAATAATATAGTGCTAAGATATCTAAAGATTGATCGCTAGTAAGAAAAATATAAGCACATAGCACGCAGAACTGATGGGGCTGCAAAGTTCTGGAGTGGAGACCACGGACCGGATAGCGCAGTGTAGGACGTCCACCCATAAGGTGGAGAAACCTCGTAAGGACCGCATGAACGCGCTGGATGCGAACCGCGTCCAACCAGTCTTTATGGAAGTCAATGGGGTAGGCCTATGTCCAGCAGTGGACGTCCTGCGGTGTGTTCCGGCAGCCTCACTTGAGAGCCAGTTCCATTCCAGGCTAGGTGTGCGTTACCATCTTTGACCACATCGTCACTTAACATCAGGTGAGTTGTGGTCAAGCACCTAGGCTGTCAGCGATAAAAAAAAAGGTGCACAGTTTCGAAAGTAGTCTATTTTACTGCCCTTATAGCTCATTTCAAGCTATGTGTTCGATTCCCACCCAGAACAAAGATTTTAAATTTATAATGTCGGTTCTGTATTTCAGTGTTCCTTATGTATTATAAGTATATTAGTATTCTATTAGTTATGTGACTCCCATAGTACAAGATTTTGTGTGAAAAGACCTACGATATCTATTTTTATTATTTATTAATTTTATTCTGTTTATAACATGGTAGTAGTTGGAAAATATAGTTTTTGACAATTACATAGAATATACGACAAAATCAACATCATCGTTGTGGCACAAAATAATGCTGTTAAAACAAACCGTTCCCTATGAGATCACCGCGAGAGAAACAGTGAGACAAAGTCAGTTCAACATAATTAGGTTACGTACCTTTTTGATAAAAGGGGAAATACCTACAAATATTTACTCACAGAAGCAAGATACGTTACAAGCAGCTTTATGTAATGTTCCGGGATTATATTTTACACGAGTTTGAATGAGGATTTTTACGTCGGAGCTCTTTGTAAACGTTTAATAAAGTTTATGCTGAAGACTTGTGCAAACCGGAGGAGTAAAGAATAAAATAAAATGTTTCCTCTTTTCGAGGGATGGCACATTGTGGCACTAAGCAAATACTGGCCGAACAGAGATGTTTGTATCTCTTACGTAAAAAAGGGTCCATACATCCACAAGCTCCCGTACAGTTTTACGTTATTCAAGACTTTTTGAACAACAAAAGTATACGCTTTCAGGGAATCCAATCTACTACACGTAAAAACTCAAAGCTACTTTGATTTGAGTGATGATTTGTCTACTGTACAAATATATGAAAACCAAAGACACAGTATGATTTTGGCGTGAAGAAACAGACGCGCTATTTTTATTCGCATATTATGTCTCAATTTCGTACCAAAGTTAAGACATGTTTAAACATTTATTTAACTTGCAATGGATGTACATATATAAGGATTGTACGAGTCAAATTTTGCAAGTTAAATTTGACCTACTTCTCGATGCCCGTGTTGGACTCAAATTTGGTGTACTTCGGTGACAATACAATGATACGGTACCATGGAGATGGTCTGATGATGGAGACGGAAGATGGCCATAGGAACTTCTAAACTAAACATAATAAACCCATCGAGTTTAGGCTCGATTGGTTTGTCTTGAGGAGCTATCTCTAAAATATTAATCTAATAAAAAGTTAAATGTAATTAAAAATAATAAAATATTTTTATTAACAAGTTTTTATCTGGGTCAAAGAAATAAATATTTAAAAATAAATTTTAGTAAGTATTTGGCGTGTAGGTACTTACTAGAATTAATTTTAATTTTTTTTAGGTCATTATCCTAGATAAAAGCTTTTTTTTTTTAATATTTTTTATTATACTGTTTTTATGTTGCATAGTGTTATTGATTATTTCAAAGTAGTGAACATTAAAGGAGCCATGCTCCGGATTTTGTATTGATACCCATTGATCTGGATGCTACAGCAATGCTCAAGGACAGGAGAAAAAAAAGCGGTGGCGGTGTATCTTACTATCAGACGAGAGTTTTGTTCTTTTCATATATATTCACATAAAAAAAGTAGTTCAGCCATCTAACTCATCCAGCGGAAATCTTAAAGCAAAACATTGAAATATTATTGAGAAGATTCACGCTTGTAAGGTTTATTTTATTTTTCTGACTCTATCCTGCAACAAAAATAGCCTAGAAAACTAATAAAACTACTTTAGCAAATCATAAAATAAAAGTTGTATTAAGAATTCGTGACCCGAAACATGGAAGAAATAATCTACGGTGAAACTTCGGATACAACTTCTTTATCTGTTTCGTTTACCTACACGAAAAAAGTCTTACAGACGTACCACAACATTATAATGGAAGAAAGTAAGAAAATCATATATTTTTAACAATTTAATTTTGTTTTATGTGTGTTACTCGATTACTCGAAAACATCTGAACCGATAAAAGTTTGTTTTTTAACTTTTAGCAATCGCAGTTCTTTTATATCACCAAATAGGTACTAAACCATAACTTTTAAATAAGTAAAATGCATTTTATTAAAATGTAACACATAGCATCCTTTTTAGGGTTCTGAACCCAAAGGGTAAGGGTAAAACGAGACCCTATTACTACGACTCCGCTGTCCGTCTGTCTGGCACCAGGCTGTATCTCATGAACCGTGACAGTTAGACAGTTGAAATTTTCACAGATGCTGTATTTCTGTTGCCGCTATAACAACAAATACAAAAAATATAATAAAATAAATATTTAAGGGGGCTCCCATACAACAAACATATTTTGCCGTTTTTATAGATAATGGTACGGAACCCTTCGTGCGCGAGTCTGACTCACACTTGGCTGGTTTTATTATTTATATTACTTATGCAGGATTACTTGCTAATTATATCGGACACTCCGACTATAGTTTCGACCACGTCCGATATAATTAAATGTGAGTAATCCTGCATAAGTAATATAAATAATAAAACCAGCCAATTTTCAATTTTCATAGTAAAACATAGCATCATGAAATTAAAAACATAATTTAGAATTATTGTCGGGATAATGCTATGTTTACCTATCTATTAGCGACTTAGTATGCGAACAGCTTAGAGTGACCACATCTCGAACTAAAATGTCGTAACTTTTGTATTTACAGAGAAGCACGTTCCAACAACATTATAAAACATATTTCTGTTGCTGCCACAAACCGCTGCATCCAAAATTACAACACTACTCCCTACCCGTCCACTTTTTGTGGCTGCGGTGATTTTAGTGGCACGTCCGCGAGAACCATAATAAACTTGTCATAAAGCATTTCCTCACCTGACTTTTTGGCACTGTTTCCTTTCCCATTTTTGTTCTTCCTCGGGTAGAGATTTATTTTGCTCTGACCACACCCCATCACAGATTAAACTAATCACTAATCACATCACAATTTATCATGGAATTTAATTTTTACTAATTTTTAATTTTTATCAAGACATTATTATGGAAATTAGTCTAGTTTAATTTTGTACTAGTTATGATAGCTTCTTTTTAAGTGATGGATATTGGATTTACTTCCATTTCATCTTATGTTTTTTTGTGAGGGTATTTTCAAATCTTCTCGGCGATAAAGCGTGAAGAGCGGACTCCATGTCTCGTTTTCTGAAATGAAAATATAAAATCAATATTTTTTTAATAGGAAGGTACTTATAATTTGGGAAAAGTAGTCTAAATTTCGTAGTCTTTGCAAATTTGTGCATATCCATTGTTACGTATCGGGATATGTAAAAGAATAGATTATAGCGAATAGATAAATAATAATTTTAAAAAATCATAGGATATCTCATATAGCGCCATCTAGTCCCAAATTAAGCAAAGCTTGTACTAAAGTGCCCTGTCCTGGCACCTTTTGATTGTCGTGTTAACTCGTTTAGTAGAATATCTGCTTCAAGAGCTGAATCCACGCCCTAACACAAAACACCAAATATTTTAACAGATCAATAAACTTAAGTAGGTAAGTAAGTAATTATTGAACCGAATACTCCATTAGTAGTATAGATCGTAAGCTCTATAAATATTATAGTAATGAATGCTAGCTTCCATACATTTTTAAACTGTGTCCTTTTAAGGTCAACAGGGCTTCACAAATTATTCCTTAGGGCTTATCGTTACAACAATGGAAATGGACATAAAACACTTAAGTAGGTAAGTAAGTAATTATTGAACCGAATACTCCATTAGTAGTATAGATCGTAAGCTCTATAAATATTATAGTAATGAATGCTAGCTTCCATACATTTTTAAACTGTGTCCTTTTAAGGTCAACAGGGCTTCACAAATTATTCCTTAGGGCTTATCGTTACAACAATGGAAATGTACTATTAACCGGTACTGTCAGCTGCATGTGACACAGTATATATCTTTAGACACTCGCTATAATTAATAGGTACCAACTTTTTATAATAATATTTTGTAAGTTTCATAATAATGTTAGCAATCGGTTAGCGCGGACGGTTCTCTCGCGGAAGGGCATGGGTTAAAATCCCAACAATGAACTTGAGCAGTCGGTGATGGAAAACATCGTAAGGAAACCATAGCATGGTGGTAGAGTATTTTATAGTACTATGCTAGCAACCACCCTCAAGTTCAAATTGTGTCACCATAGCAACAGTATGTTTCGGCAGTTTCATTATAGAGCCAATTCCATTCCAAGCTAGATGTATTTACCATCTATGACTACACCGTCAATTAACATCAAGTGAGCTGTAGTCAAATACTTAGTTTGTCCTATAAATAAAGTAGTTCACCATTCTTATGCGTGCATAGATATGGTTGAATGGATAGGAGATGAAAAACTTCAAATGCAATATTTATAGCCAAGTCTGAAGTTTGATAGCTTTTAGATATAAACCAGCTGACAGATTGGAATTTAAATAAAGGTTTCAGGGCAACATCCAAAGGTTTTACGATTTTCCATTTTTACGACATACAGGGTAAAGGGTGATATGGGAACAGAACCAAGTGTTTGGTCATAAACTTAGAAAATCACTGTATAAAATACATACAATCATATATAAACGTAAATGGTCGAAAGACGATTGGAAGAAATCCATAAAAAGCAAGTAAAAGCCATAAAAGCCAACATGTACTAATGTTGATGATATTTCTAAGGGAGGCATTGTTCTGGATAACATAATTACGATAAATCATGATAGAAAGAAAAATGAAAGTAACATCTAAAATAGACGTATTAATTAAACTATTAAAGGTTACTACTTTTCACTACTACTTTAAAGCAGAGGTTAATTGACATAGCCTACTACAAGGTGGCTCATTACGTGGAAGACAGGAATATATGGTTGTAGTAGCTTCTCTCTGCACTTGCATCCTCCTGGCTAAGTGACGATTGTAGTAAGTATAATGTATTAATATCTAGTACCTGGTTGACCGAGCATTGCTCGGCTGAAAACACGGATAAAACAACGTTTTCTGAAAATGAAACCTAGCTAGATCGATTTTTCGCCCCCAAAACCCCCCTGGATACAGTTTCATGAAAATCGTTGGAGCCGTTTCCGAGATTCAGAATATATATATATATATATATATATATATATACAAGAATTGCTCGTTTAAAGATATAGATAGATAACTGTAAACTGTAACCTAATATGAAAAGAAAGATCCACAAAAAAAATACCTTGCTGAGTTTCTTGCCGGAGTCTTCTCAATTGAAGTGTAATTACGACCCGGTGGTAGATTCAAACATGTAACTTAACGTTCATAAGTGCCTTACCAGGGCCTAAACTGAATAAATTACTTTTTGATTTTGATTTTGAATTTAACTATAAGCTGTATAAACTGTAACCTAATATGAAAAGAAAGATCCACAAAAAAAATGCCTTGCTGAGTTTCTTGGCGGTGTCTTCTCAGTTGAAGTGTAATTACGACCCGGTGGTAGATTCAAAAATGTAACTTAACGTTCATGAGTGCCTTACCAGGGCCTAAACTGAATAAATGACTTTTTGATTTTGATTTGACTAATGTAACTGTTGTTTTTTTAAAATAACGCGAAACTAATTGCAATTATTTTCCGTTAATGAATCTTACGAATCACAACGTCGGCGTCGACGCGTAACTACAACATTTTTGCTTTACTAAACGCGACATTGTGCGCTATGCTATAAGCTTAGTAATTAACAGAGCTAACAAGTACACACTTACACACACACTTGCCTAGAAGAAAGCAATTTACTCGAGACTTAAAGGAACCCAGATTGTACTTATCTATCTAGGTGCACCCACTCTAACAGCAAATTCCATTGTTTAGCATTCTACTATTAAAGTTGAACTAAGTTCGCTCAAGGTTTTGGTATATCGAAGAAATGGTGATGCTTTTTTAACCGACTTCAAAATATGTAAGTTCTTTTTAATGCTTATTGAGAAATATTTTATTTTTTGTATTTTAAAAAACATCTTTCAGATTGGTTCCATAGAATTTTAATTAAATTCGATTTGTTAGTTTGATTTTTAAACTAAAATAACTAGAAAAAATATATTATTCAAGTGAACGAAATTAAGAATATTGCTTTTTTGTTATTTTTCAGTTGTGTGTTGAAGAAGCTTGCCCTAGACGGGCCCTGTATCAAAATGTGTCGGCCCTTCTACCCGACTTTCATTTCATAACTTCACGAGAGTCATGTCTATTATTCTTTCACAAACTTGTTAACGAACATGTAATCGTACGAAGTCTAAGCCTCGACGTCCATTGTTATCGCGGCCTAAGAGTCTTACGAATTTTTGCTTACACTCGTTGGGGCCCCGGGAGCGCGGGGGCCCCGTATTATTGATACGGCTGGTACGGCGGTCGCTACGCCTCTGGTTGACGGTCACTAGAATAGTTTCAATAAACTACAATTCCGGCTACATCATCAGATGATGATAAAACCAGAAGGTAAGCACCGGAACTCTGTAATAAAACAATGTAACCTAGCCGTGTTATTTTTTGTGGTTGAAGTTGGTGTTTGACCACAGCTCACCTGATGTCACCTCCTGAATCACACCCAGCCTGGAATGAAACTGGCTCTCAATTGAGGCTGCCGGATCACACCGTGTTTGGGGTTAGTGAAATGGGTCGGTTTTTTTTGTAAAAATTATATAAAATGAACAGGGTGAAATTACACCATGCAGTACAAAAAAATATACGTAATTATCCTGAGCAAACACAAAAATACGGACATTCAAATCACGCGCACCGAAAATGACATGGTAGTCGAGCGCGGTCCTAGATTAGATACCAGTTAGTACGTAGTCTACGTATGGTAGTTATGTCTTGCGCTAGCTCGGTGCGTAAGCCTGCGCGCTGTCCATAAATTCTGGGGTCTTGGGAAAATTATAACCAAGGTTTTCTTAGTTACTTTTTGTATTTCTTTCGATTTTATTTCTTTATACGTTTCATATGACCATTAACTAATATGTCTTTGAATATTGCTAATGTTCAAACTGTCAGCCCGTATACTTTCGTAAATGATTTTCGAAAAATGTTACTTCCTTATCTAGATCGAAGCTACATCATCATTTATATATAATTTGAATCAGTAAAAGATTTCAAACATGTACCTACTCAGAAAGAAGTCGGTTTTATTCGTTATTTTCTAGAATACATTTTGTCCATAATTCATTTAAGCATGACGTGGGTAAACAAACAGACAGTGTTCACACTTAAGTATTACATGGATACAGTAGAATAATAAATGTTACTTAAATTTGAGGTCGTCATGTTACACAAATATACATAATGTTTTGTTTAAGGTTCAAGAGGTTTTTATTTTATACGGTGGAACTCGGAGAAATCATGTTGCCTGAAAGTGGCATTATTCTATGTTTTATTTCTAAACTAGCTATTACCCGCGACTTCGTCCGCGTGGACTTTAACAAAAAATGTCCCCACTTCAACCAGATGTCTTTAAGTTGTAAGAAGAATAGTCATTACTTACTATTATCTAATCTATCTATCTAATACCTTTAAACGAGCAATTCTTGTATATATATATAAATAAATATATAATTTGAATCTCGGAAACGGCTCCAACGATTTCGGTTCGGTTCGGGTTTCGGGGGCGATCTAGCTATCTAGATATTTTGTAGCGATGATAGCTCAGTGGTTAGCGCGGTCGGTTCGCATGCCGAAGGGCGTGGGTTCAAACCCCAACAATGAGCTTGAGCTGCCGGTGAAGGAAAACATCGTGAGGAAACCATAGCGTGGTGGTAGGGTACTTTCTAGTACTCGGCTGGCTAGCTACCACCCTCAAGTTGAAAATCTGTCGCCAAGCATCTAACGATGTGTTCCGGCAGCCTTACTTGAGAGCCAGTTCTATTCCAGGCTAGGTGTGCTTTACCATCTTCGACCACACCGTCACTTAACATCAGGTGAGTTGTGGTCAAACACCTAGCCTGTCAGCCATACAAAAAAAAACAAACTAGGTTTCATTTTTAGAAGAAATTAAACCAGGTATTGTGAAACTTGACGATATTCAGTGGTGAAACATTTTTGGTAACCCCACTACTTACTTGACATTTTTCTAATAAACCGGCCAAGTGCGAGTCGGACTCGCGCACGAAGGGTTCCGTACCATTATCTATAAAAACGGCAAAAAAATCATGTCTGTTGTATGGGAGCCCCCTTAAATATTTATTTTATTCTATTTTTTAGTATTTGTTGTTATAGCGACAATAGAAATACATCATCATTGTTATTATCTAAAACTTATGTTATATCAGATTCAGACAATATTTATTAGACTTTTCTTAGTCCTCAACAATGAGGAACTGTCAACAGTCTATGCCATTAAACATACTTATACATAGGCTTAATTATGATTATAAATAAATGTCAAAAGTAAAATAACATATGCAATTATAAATGTCAACGTTGAATTGTATTACCAATACAATTTTAGGATTACTTATGAGTGACTTTACTCTAAGACTTACACAAAATAATATACTTCCTTAGAAATACTGATGAGTCTTCCAAAATCACACACGTAAACTTTCCAACGGAAATCTCAACAGTGGTCCTCCGAATTTAAGTGGCAGAAGGACACTCTGCCCCCCACGTCTCACTTGAGGCCTTTCTATCGAGGCTCCTTTGTTGAAGCCCCCGTGATACAGAAGGTAGATAGGGGCGGCTTTTTCATTAGACCTTTTGTAGTAGGTTTTGTGAAACAATCCAATGTCCTTGAAAGTAGCTGAGTAGTACTTTAGAACGTTTTAAAATGGGCAATAAAGATTTTATTACGTTGGCTATTTGTGATGAGTTAAATATTTATAGGGCTTTAACATAAATCTGTCCCATGAGACTAAAGGCCATGAAGATACAAGCGATATGAAGATTTCATTTATGATACCTAATGGAATGAACGAAACGCTCTCCAGGACCCTGATTCTCTGACTCACGTTTTCTTGTCGAAAACGCATAAAGTTAAACACGTATAAAGTTTATTTTGATAGTTCAAAGCGAGTTTCTAGCTCGCCTCTTTTTTAATCTGACATTGGCATGGAGAGTAAGTACTTACTATTCCACGCAAGCTTAATAGAATTATGCTACGTTACGTAAACGTAACGCGTTACTCATAGCAATTAAGGGCCTTAAGGGTAAGAGAAAACGTTTATCCATGAAATAAATAAATATTTAAAATTCACCACTTCATACCAAAATTCAGTAATGTTTACTAACTACTATTTGGCGATAGAATATTTAATACTGTGGTGTGTACATGTGAATATGAATATCGTATATGAACTTGTTTTATTCCATTGAAAGGAGGAGGATCTATAGAGCAGCAGAATTGTGTTCATAGTAAAAGTTGTTCGTAATGGTAAGTACAAGCCCCCGGCTAAGCACACGAATATATTACCATCTACCATCAATATACGACCATCAGCTGTGCCTATGTTTATATCAGACAACATAGGTCAACAATAGCATAGTATGTACAGCACCTCTTATTTACAATTATTTACCAAAATGTATAATTATTATACAAGAAACTTACATGTTTAAACGCAAACTTCAACATTTGCTAATAGAAAAGGCTTATTTTAACCTTACATTATATCTAGACTCGCGTTATCTAAAAATAGTGCTTGATAACGCTAAATAGGCTGTTTTGTTTGAGTATAGGCAATTACCCGTAACGTAGCCATCAACAAACACGTTATGTCGTTTTATATCAGCAATCGGCGCGAGGGCCGACCCATAAACACACCATAAACTAGCTGAATGTGTGGCTTGTGTGGGCGAACATGAATCTACTAACTGCTGTTTAATCTGTGGCTATAAAATATTTTATGAAATACATACTACAAAATATTCAATGTGTGACATGACGCGAATTTAGAAGATGAAAAATGTGTAAACATTAGTATTGGCACAATGCACGAACGTGCCGTGGCCGAAGAAATAAAAAAAGTGTAAAGTTTGGCGGCAACGCGGAAGAGTCGTGTCGCCGCAATAATTATTATATTCCAAAACTTGTGTTATTTCAGTGTTTATGTATAAAAAAGTGGTGATTCATAAAGTGTCAACCTGTCAACCAAAAAAAAGTCCAGGACATCGCTGCTTTGGCGCTAATTACTTCGAAACATTCGATGATTAATATTATTTAGACATTTTCTGTATATTTTTGACATTCATTATAGTAATTCATTTGACATTCCATTTATTTAAACATTCCATTTAGTAAATATAAATTATATTATAATATTCATACGCCTGCAATGGCATGTTTTGGAAAAGCTCTAAATATTACCCAACCATCTCGATGTACCTAAAACTCATGAATAAATCAATTTGGCTTTGACTTTGACTTTAACTATGGTTAGCCCCAATAACTATAATGTCGCTGCAATATTCTAACATGTTTTAAACCTACTGCTTGGCGGAAGAATACATGATACTGCGTTGATACCTAGATCTACCACGCAGTTATCCTAGGTGATAAACGAGTTTAGCTACGACGACGAAACATTGTATTTTTATTTCTAAACTTATGAAAAGAAAATAAAAATACAACTTATGGAACGACTTGTGAGGCACAGTAATGAGGTACTTGAAACAAGTGGATCCCGTCACCGAGTGAAATATGTGTGAACACAGAATATACTTGGAGCGGCTGGAAGCTTAGAGATTTGGCAGATAATGACGTAAAATCTAGAAGTAGGGAAACATTTGCTTTATTGGGTTTTTATGTATGTGATAGTAATGAGACGAACGAGACGCTCTCCCGATGGTAAGAGATGACGCATGTGCATGACCATGCAGCAATACACAGAACTTTCACTACCAAAATAAAGACTAAGACTTCCGATGGTCAATTTCAACAGCCCTGTGATTTCGCAAGCTGTAGTACACCTCCAACCGGAACCTAGTAATGATAATTAATTTATATAAGTAATTTGTTTTACTCATATAAATTGACTTTTATTTTGTTTTCAAAAAATAGAAGCTTTTAATAATTATCAAAAAAAAAACTGTATTTTGATACCAAAAAATTATAGCTCTTTACATTAGTTTCAGTTTTCCAATTACTTCCACCAGGGGCGCTGATTCACATATAGATAGCAACTATTTGTAGTGCACGCCAGAAATAGAAAAATGTACAGAAAACAAAAGAAACTTCCATTCCACTCGGTTTTCTACAGAATTCATTCCGAAGAGTGCACCCTAGAACTACAATATGTGATTCCATCTGAACCTTTTTAATACCGGACGGTCGGACAAACGCGACCAAAACGTCATTCGTATATGGTCGATACTCCCACATACAGCACAACGAAGTTGGGGATCGCTCTGCCGGAGTCTGTGTTCCCTGTTAGGTACAATATGGGTGGCTTCAAATCCAGAGTAAATAGGTTTCTTCTAGGTAAGCGTGCTCCATCTTAGACCGCACTAAGCAGGGTGTGGTCAAACGCGAACCTAACTAGAATAAAACAATTAAAATATATTTGTTATATATTTTGGTATAAAAATTTTACGAAAATTGTTTCACAAATTGCCATGTCCAATCCGTACTTAACAGTGACTGAATTTGTGTGACTTTGAAAAATATAGTATTAATTTAAACTTATTACGAAAAATTAACTTAAAAAATAGAGCACAGTTGGTTTTTTTACTGTAAAAATTTACTTAAACTTACTTACTTTTGATCGCCATCTCACCTGATGTTAAGCGAAGATGCGGTCTAAGTTAACAATAGGCTTAAGTTAATTGGACTAAAACTAAACACAGACGGTCTATCTGTCTTTCTATTTGTTGTGTACTTTTTCATGACTATGCTGAACCGGTCTTAACAAAATATGGTATAACGATAAATATGGATATTTTTGGGAAGCAATGAAGTGCTAATAGTTTGGCATATACATATATTATGAACATTATATTTTGAAAATAATCTCGTAGGTAATTCACTTTTCAGTTCCTTTTCAATATGGTTCTTACAACGGAGTTTCACAAAAATTCTTTTCCGCAAGAGTTACCGTAAAAGCCTGTTTGTAAAAGGAAGCTTTACAAAACAGGCTATCTGCTAACGTGACATATTCTGACCTAGCAATATAAAGGACCATAGAAATCGAAACGCCGTTCGTGCACTAACACCTGTAATAATTAAGAAGTCATTGACTCTAGAAGTTTCTCTACTGCTGGAAGGTATGCCTCTTCCAACGTCACTCAGCCCGAACTTCGGACATTACGTATACGAATATGATTTTACAACATCACAAAAGCTGTAACACTTTTCAAGTTCTTGCTTCACCGTCTCCTCGTATACGACCACCACATAGGACTGTCAAAAAGGTCCACGGTTGTTTATCTATTCAAAAGGGTCGATATTTGGGATAATGGCGGCGGGAAGCTCAATTTTTGGGATTGAGTCGTCAATCACTGTACCACCATTACGCGAGAATTTTGGCCTGTCGACGAGAAGTTCCGAATTGTTTACTAATTGAGGTTGTATCGGGAAATTGAGCCGGTAAACAAATTTTGGGTCGATCAGGAGGTGTTAATGGAATACTTTAAGAAACAGTTGTCCTGAAATAGAATCTAAGAAATAATCTTCACAGTTACTAGTTGTGACAAGAAATTCTCTCTCATAATATATCAAAAGACCTCAGCTTGCCAAGAACATCTATGAATTAATTGTTGGAAAGAGTATCCAAATTGGTTGAGCAGGAATGGAAATACAGGCAGTGAAGATAAGCGTAATACATATGTGAAACCTGCACTTGGATCGCAAGTCCTAGGCACTATACGGATTTCTGTCCCTGCGACGCGATGGACCCTGCATCCGCACGTCGATACCATGGAATGCTAACAAAACAATAACAAGGTGTCTAACTCGCTTAAGGACATATTATAAGATGAAGATTATTTTATTTATCGGTTGAAATGTATCCTAAAAGCCAAATTTTATTACAATCTTGACGATTTTTAACTATTAATAAATGTAATTAAACAAAATATATACCTAACATAACATTGGTTGTTAATTTAAGGTCCCTTGGAAGAGATCGCTATAAGGTCGCCAGTTGTTGCTCTATGATTAAACTGTTTCTGCTAGCAATATTTTATATTAGATGGTGTGAACAATAAGGAGTTATTTTATCTTGTCTTATTTGTTTCATTTAAATTTTAATTATTTTATATAGAACGTTCTGTTCTCCGTAATTTGTGCCATACCCTAATGAGATAATGTATTAGGTCTAAAAGTCATACATTTTATAAATCCTACACCTGTACACATTGCTGCAATACATATTTTATTTGAATTCTGATGGTAAAAGGTAAAGCTTGCCTATGAACATTGCAGTAATACACAGAACTTTGCAATACAAAGTCTAAGGTATCGCTGCTAAGACACGCATTACTTTGAGACTTTGGATGGTTAGTCTCAACAGCCCTTTTATTTCGCTAGCTGCAGTAAAATCCTTCAAACCGGAACACAGTAATGTTTATATTGAGGGAATATAAAAATACCTATTCGTTTTCTCATGCGCATGCTACATAAAGTATTACAAAACGGTATTATTTGAGTTTTCCGAGTGCTTATGATATATCGCAACATTATGTTCGGAACATTTCATCGGAGAAATCTGTTACCGTACAAGAATGGGTGTAATTTATCATGGCGAATGTTTTACTCAGTCCCGTGCGTTCAGGAGCACCGGGGAGTTGAAAGTGAAATGGATCTAGATCGGAAGGGAGTTATGGTAATAAATCTTTTTATACTTGAAGTCTATTTTTGTAACATTGGTATAGTTACATCTCTATCCAAATTTAGTACCTGGATGACCGAGCTTTGCTCGGTTTTTCGTTGCCTGAAAACACGTTTAAAATTTCTATAATATATACAATAAAATGGTGGCTTACGCGGCTGTAGTTCCAATTTTGGTCACCTGAAAGTTGGTGGCACTATACTTTACAAAGGCATAACTGGACTCGACTAAGACTTACTTCGTGTGACATTGACTATGGCTTATTTAACTTATGACATTTGAAATTATCAGAATATTTGACACTGGCAAATGCACAACGTGCGACGCCAACAACTAAAAAGAACAAGAAGGATGTTTCAAAATGTAGACATCGCGCAACGTGCTAACAATTCTTCGAACAAAAGATCAAAGTACTGATTATTTATTTAGCATGAGATTGTTCCAAAGAGAACTGTATAGTAATGATGTTAATATACCAAGATAAAGTAAATTTCACAGAACAAAAACGATGTAGGTACCCTTCTCAGTCTCTCCACACTAAAGTAATAAGCAATAAAGATAACCCGAAAGCTTGAACTAAGTTTAACTAGAAAAGTACAGAATGATAATTTCTAACTAAAAGTGAGAGTCTAAGTAAAGAATAAAACGTTTTGGCAATCATGCAGAATATTTCTTGTTATACAGTACCGACATTAAAAGGAGGTTGTAACTATATAGTTCAGTAATTATTAACAAAAAAATCCACAAAAAAATACTTTTTATTCCTTTAGCTGTACAGCCTTTCTTTGCGTGATAGAATTTAATTGATAAATTTAAATGTTTGTCGACCAATAAACATAACAATTTTACGAAAAATAACATTACATCAATTAGTTTTAGTATAATAAATATAGCATTTATTATTTCATCTTTCGAAAAATCGAACAAGTGACAATGGTTATTAATTTTTATGTATGTTTTTACTTTCTTTTTTAAAATAAATAACTAGCGACCCGCCCCGGTTTCGTACGGGTGCAATGTAGATACTAATGCGGTGCATATGCATGTATTAATACATATAAACCTTCCTCTTGAATAACTCTGTCTATTGATGAAAACCGCATTGAAATTCGTTCCGTAATTTAAAAGATCTAAGCGTACACGGCAAGAAGCGACTTTGTTTTATACTATGTGCAGAAGAACCAAAGATTTTATCCAAATACTTATATCTTTTTAGTTAACTGAGTAACTTTTCTGTCTTTTGCAAGTCGTTTCTCTGTACTTATATATTCTGAGCCTGAAGTGCAAATCCATATCAAGAGAATCGGGAGAATATCGTGCGTAGTCATAAATCTGAACAAATTGCGATTACAGGACATATTTCACGGTTTTTGCCACGTACATTACGAATAAAAAGTCTCAGACTTTGAACCTTATGCCTTTCGCATTAGATAAGATAGTGTCGGAGCCTCCTGGGATTTGAATAAGGTATAGAAGTTTTATTTTATATGTATTTAAGGTAATAAAATACTTTTAAGGAGGTGCACCAGCATCCACACAATACATTATTAACTAATCACTACATATTATAAAACAAAGTCGTCCCCCGCATCTGTCTATCTGTTCACGATAAACTTAAAAACTATTGAACGGATTACCATGCGAGTTTTACCAATAGATAGAGTGATTCATGGGGAAGGTTTAAATATATAATTTGTCAAGGTTTTGTGTAAATTGGTTGAAATATGATGATAATTGTTGGAAGTGTCGGAAAAAGTCAAGCCACCTGGGAGCTTCCAACGAAAACACTGTCTAATCCCTTTACGATATAACAAAATAATGCATGGTGGGATATTTCTCTTTTGTTGATCAACAAAAAAGCCAGGGGTGGCATATATCTACCTTTAAAGTGTAGCTAATATACTCATTCTTAGTACCCGTGCAAAGCCGGGGCGGGTCAGTAGTAAAATGTAATTTATACATAATTAGTTAATGTCGAAATCAAATCGCGCGGGTATTTAGGTTTTAAACAAACAAAAACATAATAAATAAAAATAAAAATTATTCTATGTATTTTCTTTCCCGACCGGGGTTGCAAGTCCACCCCTTTGCACCCTGCTACCGGTGCTCTTGTATACAGGGTTATAAGCTTGGGGTAGGTATACGAACCTAAAGGAGGTCATTGTATTCGCTATTGTGAACAACCTTTACTATTAACAACGTTAAAACACTTTGATTTTTACTTTTATCTTCACGATTTGAGTGTTGAGCCCATGCTATGGTTTTCTAACAAATTTCCTTACCGGCAAAGCTCTTTAAAAATCTATAAAAGCTTTTCAATGATTTATTCAAACGGACGACACTTATTAGATTTGAGGATTATGGACGTACTTTCTACCAACATTCAGACAATAATCATACAATACAATAACTGTTTATTAACTTCACAGAAAGGGAAGTTGCAAAAGTATAAATGCATTAAAATAAACTCAAACGGCGGCCTCGCTAAGAGATAACCCCTATCCATGACTATGCAGAACTTTGAAAAACAAAACAAAGTTTAGTAGTAAGCCTAAATAATATAATAGTCGTAATATAATATTAATTTTAGTCGAGTTATATATGTTATTTTCTGATGAAAGCATGTTCATACTCGTAAAACGGCTAGAAGTACCAAGTGTTTATAATATCCTCTTTGGACTTATGTACCAAAGTCGTACATAATAATATTATGTAGAAGCACAAGTCTTCATACTTTAATCAGGAATTGGATTTTAACATTACCTATTTTGCATGACTATGAATGTATTTTTTTTTACGACATGGCTTGATACTTTTGAAAGAAAAGCGGAATTTTGCATTTTTGTGATTTAAAAATACTTGGCTTTGACAAATGTAATATGTACGTGGCTATAATCTTTTATGGAAAAACAAAAAAGTTTTGGATCTAAAAAGTTTCTTATTCAATTATGATTTTTCAAATAAGGAAAGGGACAATCAATTTCTTTTCCGCTTCTGTAGCGCTCGCATAAGTTTTGAAAGTTAAATATTAGAGCTTCTTATCACAACTCGAGGAGAATAAGAAGGTTTTTTGGAATAGGCACGGTTGTGTAAGCTACCAACGTCACTTGTAAGCCTATGAGATGAGAGCGGCGTAACTTGGAGAATGTTCTATTCAGTACAAAATGTTGACGGGTTTACTTTGTGAATGGTTTTTTATTTATTTGAACTACGTTCTGTAGCAACCAGTTTTTATGGTAAGTATCAAGAAATGAGACAAACATATTGCTCTCGTAAGAGATAAGTAACTATGATAATTTTAAATTTTACCTAACAGTGTCCAGAACGTTTGTCTCGTCATCACTGGATTGGTGTTCATTGGTGGTGATTACTCCGATTTATTTGTAATTTTTGACATAACGCACTGTACATTCTGCCAATGTCAAATGTTACAATATTTTCAAGTATTTTATAATGTGTAAATCAAGCCGTGTGAACGTATATGTCAATAAAATAAGTTGATGGAATTCTTTATCGTGTGGTCGTATAGGTACCACGGCACTATCAGCTATTTTGCTGCCAGCGTGGTCTGCAGCGTGGTCTGCTTTTACATAAATTACTGTGACCTGGTTTAAAAGGTACTGCAGCTAGCAAAATTACAGGGATATTGAGACCATTAAATTACTCAAATTAATAAGTAATACTTTAATTTTGGCATGGAGAGCATAGTTTCTCGTTCGTCTCATTACTTTCACATTAAAATAATAATATTATAGGTAAGGTTAGTGTTGTAGGTTAGAAGTAGCTTCATCTGATTTGAGGCTAGAAATGTAGGTTGC
Source organism: Biston stratarius (assembly GCA_950106695.1). NCBI lineage: Eukaryota > Metazoa > Arthropoda > Insecta > Lepidoptera > Geometridae > Biston > Biston stratarius. The sequence continues at coordinate 30,715,824 of OX467109.1, forward strand.
CTATGGATATTCGAAGAGCCAATTGTAGTAAAATCAGTCGAGATTCAAATTGTGGCCTATTTACGATTCCGACGTGACATCATTTCGGTCCCGTTTGAGAGAGATTGCGTTTGGAAATTGGTCCATCTTATTGCTACCGACGCGACATCTACACGAGTATACTGTACATATTCTAGTGTAAAGTTTTTTATAAAATTTTGACAACATAGAAAACGTAATTTTCTACTTCTTTGTTTTGGCGTGGTACTTTGTGCATTCGCCAATATCAAATGTTCGAAATTGTCAAGTACTCGAAATATAATCTACTACCTTTAAACGAGCAATTCTTGTATATATGTATATAATCTGAATTTCAGAAACGGCTCCAACGATTTTTATGCAGGGGGTTTCGGGGGCGATAAATCGATCTAACTGGGTTTCAATTTTAGAAAACGAAAAACGAAAACGAGCGTACTTTGGTCATGGAAAGTAGGTCTTGGTCGAATCCAGTTAAGTATTTGTGACTTTACTTCATGCTTCGATGGAGTTTTGTAACACGAAAAGTCATGTGGTAGAACATTATATCACTTTCCCACATTCGAGCACGTAATTTAATACTTTGTGAATAAATCACCACTAGAAACGAAAAGCAAAAGAAACCACGTTCGAAAAGCAAACGTTTTGTTAATGTCTAAAATTGGGGTTTCTTTATTGTGACATTCTTTTGATGGTTGTGTATAGAGCAATATAAGTACCAACCTATTACGTAGGATTGTAGAGGTCCTCAAACCCAGACAGAGGACAGATCGAGGGGCGGAAAATCGTTAGTTTTCCGCGGATGTCTGCGTTTCCGTACAAGTTCAAGGATAAAGTTTTGTTCGGGAGTCTATAGTGCTAAATTATGTCTGGTCTTAGAGGTCCATGGTTACAACTATACTAGCAAATAATCCTTACCATGCTTCCTAGATCAGCACTGTTTTGATTGATTTGATTTTATGATTAGAAACCATGGCATGGCGGTAGAGTATTTTCTAGTACCTACTCTTAACATCGGGTGAGCTGTGATCAAATACTTAACCTAAAAAAAAACTGGTCAAGAATAAACTATTTCAAGAAATAAATATAACGTACCAATAACCGTGCTTGTGTTTCAGAAAGTACATTTATCTAAACACGCCACATATAAACTTTTCCATAAGCCTAATTTTGCTAAGTACTCTCGAAACATGTAAACAAACTTGTTGTAAGAAAGTGTAGGCACTTTCCCCCGAAACTACAGCGGCTGGGAAGGTCCTGACGCCCCGCGGGGCGCTATCGACCGCACGTCGGGAGACCGGCGGGATGCCCCGTATACACTGGGATAGTTGAGGACCTATACGCCAGGATAGTCAGAGACCTCGTATATACCGGAATGACAGAGCAGTGTATACATCGAGATAATCGGAGACCCGGTATACATTTCCTATATCTCCCATAATTTAACAGCTCCTGAACCGTATTCTTTCACATTAAAAATTCTATTGAGATCGATTTCTTGTCAAAAACATGCTAAAGTTTTACGTTTATTTCAAAAATCGATTGGTATGAACCCAGAATGGAACTCACACCGCCAAAAATCGGAACCACATCGTTATCCAACTAGCCAGTAGTGGATATCTTGTGTCAAGGGTGTATGTATAAGACGAAAAGTGTATATTTTTGTATGTATGTATTTCGTTAAGTTATATGTTCAGGTATTACGAAAGCACCAAACGTGGGGGAGGGATTTCTTTACTCATTTTTGATGACATGGGGGATGGGGCATCTGAATAGTGATATCGCCAGCAATGCCATATAGATTATGCTGATTGTTATTTTTTTTTGCTATTGCCACACCACGTTTCTACATGTTCTTGAATCCTCTCGATACTTAGTTTACTTGGAAGAGATTGCTTTAGCGATAATGCCGCTAGTTAAACCAATGTTAATGTAGGAGAGGAGATTAAGAACTTGACTTACTTATGCAGGGGGAGGGAGGGGTTAATTATTACTTAAATTCTGCCCACGTAATACTTGAATGGCCCCATACCATTAGAAGTTCCAGTTTTCTTTCTAGCTAACTAGCGTCGTCGTGTAAACCGATCTTTAGTGTATTCGTAGTTCCTCGCCTCTGCGACTGATTTCTCAATGTTTATCTTCACTCCGACCAACGCTGTTTCAAATCAAGTGCTCTATTCTATGTTTATATCAAGTTATTTCAGATATTTCATGTATTTGCTTTACATTATAGAGATTATTATGTTTACTCTGTTTGGCGTTGTGTTTGAAGTGGAGCATTAAATTCCTTTAGTTAGGGTGTTTAATTTTCCTAAATAGGTATATATGTGCATAGCTATTTCGCCCACGTTTGTGTAGCTTTTTAACTTATAAATAGGTAAATGTTTTGGGACACGTAATAATTAATTTACTAGAGATGTTACCCTGGGATTGTCTTTAAATTTGCTTTCATAGTGGGAGACATTTCAGAAAACTGATGTAACAAAATCAAAGGACACAATCTTGGTGGTAGATCTCCTTAGCACAAGTTTGTCTATGTAGATACCACCGCAGTACCAGATATTCTGCTGCCAAGCAGTAGTATGTAAATATTAATGTGTTCTAGTTTGAAGGCTACTGCAGCTGGCGAAATTATAAGGCTTGAGACTAATCATCGAAATTCTCAAAGTATTAGCTCCAAAGCAGTGGTGCCCTGGACTTTGTTTTGCTACTCAAAGTTCTGTTTATCGCTGCAATGGTCATGGACAGGCGTTATCTCTTACCACCAGGAGAGCGTCTCGTTCGTCTCATTACTTTTAAGTAAAAAAATACAAACTTGGACATTTCACACAGCGCTATTTAGCCCCAAACTGAGCAAAGCTTATACTATAAGAACCAGATAAGTGATAGAATACATATATACTTTTTTGTAGATACATACATATAATATAATACATACAGAACACACAGAACAAACACTCGTCGATAACGCACGCCCGTGACCATTGTAACGATATAAAGAACTTTGTTTGATCACACAAGTAAAATTTTAACAAAAAAAACCGACCTCATTTGGTTTTCTTATGGATTCCATTGTCAAAACTGGACCAAATTGAAATGGGACCACACGGGAAGCAACAGCTATCAAATAAAAAAGAATCATCAAAATCGGTTCACCCAGTCGAAAGTTCTGAGGTAATAAAAAAACAGTCGAACCAACAGTGAGAACCTACTCCTTTTTTGAAGTCGGTTAAAAACAAAGTCGCATCGCTGATTAAGCGTTCATTACTGCTGCTTGTCGGCAGATTATCTGGTACAGTGCAATACCTACTTAGACGATCGCATGTAAATATAATATTGTCTATAACGACTTATAAGGTAGGTATATAGACCGTTAAAAGTAGGACGGACGGAATTAATAGGGTTCCGTTTGAGATCCCTTGGGTACGGACCCCGATCTGATATCGATCCTGCGGTTTGTATATTCTGCTTCTTTACGGCAATCCTACAATAGGGTGGTAATCTACCTTCAAAGCACACAATCTGTTCGAAATTCGTCGAACTCTAAATCAGTTCCGATATCCGATTCGAAGTTAGATCAAAGGGTCGAAAATAAAGCTCGGCGTAAGGATGCTGTGATAGAAGTCGATAGCTAAAGCTTGACGCCCATATATATAACCATTATTTATGTCATTTTATTTTTTTCTTTGTTAAAATAATGAGTAATAATCAAAAGAGTTTAAAAAATCTGTAACTCAAATGCGATTAAAATAGCTATAATTAAAGGAAAATACTTTTAAACAAATTTATTATTCTTAATTCAATTTAAACATATAACTTATTTATTTTTGTAATCCTCTTTTTTATTGCCTTTATTTAAAAACCCTACTTGATAGGTTTGGTTATTTTTTTTATTAACATATTACTATTTTGAGCCAAAAACCCACCATCTTGATTTTATTTTTGAGTCGAATCTTCCGATACCTTAATTGTCGTAATCCATTCGGACGTTTGGAAGATACGAGGTAATGTCGAAATTTACATACATACATACAAGATACGCGCGAAAAACATAACCCTTCCTTAGCAGTCGGGTAAAAGATAAATGCAATAAAAGATTGTTTTTTTTGTTGAGAAAATATGTAATTTTTTAATATAAGCGCTCACGTTTTAAGAGATGTCTTATAACCTAGGTATTGATCTAGGGTATAAGCTACCTCCGATCCAAATCCGTCCAGCTGTTAAAGCGTAAAGAAGAAACAAACATATAGTAAAATTTTCACTTTTGAACATTTTTGTGAAATGCAAAAGTTTCGCATTTATGATATTAGTCCGAATCAGTCCTGTTTTTTTACCGACTTCAAAAAAGGAGGAGGTACTCAATTAGATTGGTTTTCTTTTCTTTCGAAGGAGTGAACCGTTTTTGATGATAATTGTTTTTATTTGAAAGCTAGTGCTTCCCATTTGATCCCATTTCAATTTGGTCCAGTTCTGACAATGACATCCATGAGAAAAACATATGAAGTCATAGTTCAAAGTTTTCTTAACACACTCAACTCAATGATCATAATCTTTTTGTCACATCATGTAGGTAATGTCTAACTCGCCAAATTGTCAATGCGCAGCATTTAGTAAGTGTACGATAACCTTTAAAATGACTCAAGATTAAGTCGTTAAGCCGTATTGATTGACTTGATAAGATTGAGAGATCCCATCTCTAACCTTTGAATTAGTCTTAGGGACTTCTACTATTTTGATGTCTGCCAAGTATTCAGCCTATACATATTTGTATATGTATATTTTCCTTCATTGGCCTGTCCTATATCTATTTAATTTAAAAGAAATATAGTACTTATAGGCTTTTTTAGATAATGCTGACTTGACTGCCTTGTTAGTTCATTTGGTAGTGTGTCTGCTTCAACAGCTGTAGGGCGTGGTTTCGATTCCCACTCAGGACACACATTTGTGTGACTACCACAAATGTTTGTTCTGTGTCTGGGTCATCATCATCATCAGCCATAGGTCGTCCACTGCTGGATGACCTATGGCTGATGATGATGATGACCTCCTGGAGGGGTTTTGCCAATACTGGCCACGCTTGGCAGGCGGGTTGGCGAGCGCAGTTAGGTGTGATTGTTCAAGGAAGACGCTGCTGCCCATCTTCCGGATTACATCCCTTAGCCGACTCTTACGGCAACCACGGGTAGAGAGGGTGGGGTACTATTCTTACGCCGGCACCACCACGGCACATGTGTCTGGGTGTTCTGTATGTATTATAAGTATGTATTTACAAAAAAGTATGCAAGTTTTCCATTAGCAATCTGGTTCCCATAATACTGGGGTAGTACCTAACTAGACGACACCCTGGGAGATCTACCGCCAAGTAGTATCTGGTTCCCATAGTTAAAACTTTGCTTAGTTTGGGGCTAGATGGCGCTGTGTGAAATACCCTCTAACATTTATTACTTATTTATCCATACGGGAAATCTGTCAAAGTATTACAAAAAAATCGAGCCATTTTGCTCTTTACAACAGAGCTTGCCAATATACAAAAAGCAACGCTCGAAAAACGTTATCCTTCTTCAGCAGTCGGTTAAGTATACTTACAATAAAAGGGGCCAAATCTAAATCACGATAAGGGAAACTCATTAAACCAAGCTGTAAATTCTGATCAGCCGGCTGTTAAATAAGTGACCCATTGTAGCCACAAATGTAGAGACCATAGACGATACATTATAAGTAAAGATGTAAAGAGAAAGAGTTGAAGAACACTCTTCTAGTACTGCATTGTGTTCAGATACTTTATGTTAACAGTTTGGTCTCTAGGCCACGTGCACTAAGAAATCATATGTCTTTTGACCTGAATACGTTTAAATTTACTTCCATAGTTGCAAGCAAGTCAGGAAACTGATGTTACATAACATTTATATTTAAAATTTAATTACACAACTCGCTAGGTAAAGGATCAAAGAATTTGTTACGTTAAGTGTGGATTTGAAACATGGCAATCCCAAGGGCTTCGTAGTGTTCAAAAATGTACACGTGTTCACATACATATGGCCGTGTTCATAACACAGCCACGCAATATTTTTTACGGTAAAGTGTAAAAACCAAGTAGGTAGTAACTTTCTGAAACTTTTAATACGGAAACGAACTTGGTTTAGACATATGTTCTTTTTACGGGATTACTCACGTTAGATTAGGTCGTATACTCCGACTATAGCTATGATCATTTTACACATCCGACAGCCGAATATGAAGCGCTTGCTGGCTTACGGGTACGTTGTACTCTGTTTTCACTCCTTGAAGAAGATCCCTGGATGTGAACGAAACTTAAGTGAACTTAACTCTTGAAACTTCTTCAAAACCATATGTATTTTTTTTTATTCCAATTTTATTAAAGGACTTTTGTGACATGAACATGGCAATCCCAACGTAATAAAAAAAAACAATTAAAATGAAAAAATATGCCAACACCAACACATAATTATACACACTCTCTCATACACACATTCACTCCCCCGCATACACACTAAATAATCAAAATGGTTCACTTAAGGCGACTCATACAACTGAACAGCTCCCTCGCTGCGTCAGATCATGGCTCGGTCAACAGTCTGTTGTAGCTACCAACGTTCAGTCTGTTCAAATGCTAAGCCACCTCAAGGGCCCGTCTCTCCCGCTGGAAGTGGGCAACACATTTCACCAGATGGTGGAACACATCCACTTCAACCTTATGTAATTTATTATTTTACTTTATCATAATATTTTGTGCCGAACCGACTTTATAACATCATTGTGTTTATCGACTATACCTATACACTATATAACATAGAGTTAACTTTTCATTTCGTTGAGTTGATTCAAGAGGTTCTTATATTGCGACCTATTTTGACCAACTTTCATCATCTAGCTCCTAAATCTGTTGCCTGACCCTACCCTTCGACTCTGACATCTGTGCAAATAGTCATGCTCGAGCAGATTTTATAGCTAGTAAAATTTGAGAATGGATTCATTTTAAAGTTTCGTAACTAATTTCGTATCCATTGATTTATTATAATTAGTACTAACCTACATATTATTATCTAAAATTATAAAATTGAGAGGTGTCTTATAGACACCCGGTTGGAAAGGAGTTTTTTGTAATTATGAAATATTATTGCATATTCTCAAAATTGACAGCAAGCTGAATTGAATGAAAAAGGTTTTACTCTCCTAGGTGATTGGGAAGTGTCTCAAAAATCATTGCAAAAAGAGGTCGGTTATTGGTGTCGTTTTTTATTGTTAGACATTTACCTACAGTCTCTCAGCCCGCAAACAAATGAGAACGATAACGTGCAATAAAGAACTCCGTTCCAAAAAAAGAACTGTTAGGTATTTCATTCAACAAACCCCTAGTATGGCTCAGTCTTTACGCTGTGTTCTTCAATATCGGTTTACTAGTAAAGCGCATTGTATACGAATAGTCTTTTAGAACTACCTTACCTTAAAAAAGAACTGATGTTTGTTTTACGTTTATTTCCTTTCGGTTAGTCCTTTTTGACTTTCGATGGTTAGTCTCAACAGCCCAGCCAGAGCACAGTAATGTTTACACACTTGACAGCCCTGTTGGCTCATTGGGAGTATGCCTGCCTGAGCTGTAGGGCGTAGGCTCGATTCCCGTCAAGGACAAATGTTTGTTTGGTATGTATAAATGTTTGTTCTGTGTCTGGGTGTTCTGTATGTATTATAAGTCAGTATGTATTTTAAAAAAAAAGTATTTATGTATTCTATCAGTTATCTGACTTCCATCACACAAGCTCTGCTTAGTTTGGGGGCAGATAGCGCTGTGTGTAATGTGTCCTACAATATTTATTTATTTATTTATTTATACTGCTTGGTGGCAGAATACCTCAGGAGATCTACCACCAAATAAACCATAACCACATAATTGTGTTATAACTTTTCATTTAACAATTTAATTTAAATGTAATATTTACATAAATATTTTTACAAAAACCTTAGTTTCACCTTTTTTTTCTCTTTCTTATTGGCCTCGCAATCTGTGTATTCTGCCGATTTCAACGTTTCTGTATTTTGTGTACAGTCTTCAGTTTTCAGCTTCTTTATCTTTATAGTCAAAGTCCAGTCTTTGTCAAGTCCAGTCCGTGCTAGTCAAATCTAGTCATGTTTTAATAAAGTAGTGACGACTTTAAGCTTCAATGGAGTTTTGGAAGCACGAAAAGTCATGTTTTACCACATTATATCACTTTCGTACACTCGCGCTTGTAATTCGGCATTTTATGAATAAAACACCACTATTTTTAAACACACACTCGAAAAAACACTAGTTTTGTATAAAAATACAATGGGGCGACACGATTCTTTTCGCGTTCCCGCCAAAACTGCTGGTTCCATCCTATTTATATCATGGCATCTTCTTGGATTAAAACGTCCTTGAGTGAACTAAAGTTTTTATATATCAGTTCTATATATAAGCATACAGATCACTGCTGAGTTAGTTCAGGGCTAAGTTTCAGGGACGTGGAAGTCTACACGAGTTGGCCCTGACCGGACTAACGCCTAGTGCCCACTAGAGGGGCAAATTAGTTCGCTTATACAAGCAGAAGATACACGTAACACAAACAATAAGAAGCTAGTTAGAAAAATAATTGGGACGTTAAGTATATATATAATCTCTAAAACGGCACCAACGATATTCATGAAATTTAGTACGCAAAAGGTTTCGGGGGCGATAAATCGATCTAGCTACGTTTCATTTTTAGAAAACGTCATTTTATCCGTGTTTTCGGGCAATGAAACCCGAGCAAAGCTAGGTCATCCAGGTACTAATTAATTAAATGTCCCGTATCCCTTTTTCATAACTACATATTATAAAACAAAGTCGTCTGTCTGTCTGTCTGTTTGTTTGCGATAAACTTAAAAACTACTGAACGGATTATCATGCGAGTTTCACCTATAGATAAAATAATTCATGAGGAAGGTTTAAGTATATAATTTATCAAGGTTTTGTGTAAATTGGTTGAAAAATTATGATAATTGTTGGAAGTATTGGAAAGAGTCAAGCCGCCTGGGAGCTTTCATCGAAAACTCTGTCTAATCCCTTTGAGATAGATCAAAAGCCCCGTATAAAACCGTGCGTAGTGTAACTCTATGATTTTGACAATTTAAGTCTGCTTCACGCTAACGCGGCCTGCGTTAGCGGTCATGGTGACGGCCATGAATTTTGCCGCTACTGCGAGCAGACATCACTGTGAATTGCCGCACCCGCCAGCACAAAGCGCGTCTGTTTCAGTTAACCTTTTGAAGCCTTTTATTTTATCCAGATACATAATAAAACTATGTTTCCATAACAAACCTTTGTGTTTGTTTTGTTAATTGTTTGTGTTGTTTTCGTGTTTTAAATTTTTGTTGCCTGGAAGAGATTGCTTATAGCGTTAAGGCCGCCACTTGTGGCACTAGCTTTATAAGCTCTTCGTTGCTGTACATTTTTCTATTTCTGTGCACAATAAAGAGTTTCTATCTATGTATGTTTTCTGTCCTTCCAAGACTGTATAGAAACTTCTAGTTAAGTCACCATTACTTTACTAGGGCATGTAGTGGACTGGACTGTGACTTTCGTTATTGGACTGTGACTAAGACTTATTTTATTTTATTCTATAATGAGACACTTGATTTATATATTATATATATTGATGAATATGAAATAATTCACAATGGCTGACTGCACAAAATACAATGCCAAAAAAATGCATATCGTCAGGGCTTTAGTACTAATGTTGCATCATGGGCGAATTGTCGACGTAAATAAATTAAAATATTTAGTGTGTAATTAAGTTTTACACAAATTAAAAGAATAGATACATAGAAAAAAGTTGGTTGACCCTTGACTAAACGTATGAAGCATCTAATGATTTTTATCAGAGATTTTTCCATAGTTAACGCTGTTCATAATTTTAAAACACCACCCTTTTTGACTTAACACACCTCAATCTTTATAACCCTGTATAGTTTATTAAGTGTACGAATTCAGAGTATTTTAAACAATTTCTATTCCGAATTTTTCAAATTTATTAAACCGATTAAAGTAAAAGAATTATCAAGTGATTTCTTCCGACATTAGTCTTGGAAAATAGTTTGAAGAATTTCACAACAAAAATGACCTCACTACATACTCGAAGTATTCCTTTAATCAAGAAACAATTCATTAAACAAACAATTTCCCTTTCTCCTTCAAAGCATTTTCTCAAGAATTCTTCCTAGCTAATTAAGCAGATTGTTTCCTTTTAATAAGATTAAAGAGAAACACTTCAGTTGTCTGAACATTATTTAAAAAAACTGACTTCATTCATACTGTTAAAATAATTTTATCTGCTTCAAAAAGATTTATTTGCGTAGAAGGTCTTGACTTTTGTAGTCTTAATTATAATAAATAATGATCAAGCTTAAAAGTCAATTTTTATCTTTTATCGTGGACTTACAGAAACAAATTAAAGTTTCGGAGCAGCTCTATTTTTATAAACTGTCCCTCTTTGTGAAAAGGGTAAGGCCATAGTGCACTAAGATGGTCAAGTGCAAGTTGACACAGTTCACACATATATGAGATCTTTTTTGTTTAAATAATTCTTGCACTTCATTAGAAAAAATAGAAGTGCGTGCCGTGGGATTCGAATTCAGGACCTCCAGCCAGATTGGAAGCCAGACGGTCTCGATATTAAGCTGTCGAAACTTCTATATTCTATATAATAGTAACTTATATACTTTTTCTATAAATACAGCTCATGAAGCAGAGCTAGTACCAAATGTGGTCACAGGTTATTCACTATAGAACAGTAAGAAATCTTTATTCAAAAGGTAATTTTCCTTTATAAAGTCATCGAAGTAAAAAGTTTGCCCTGTTTTTGGCAGTTTCTACTGTTTTAGAAACTATTCAGACATTCGCGTTATTCCTACAATTAATCAGAAATCACGGAAGATACCTAATTATTCGGTATCAAGTAGGTACCATTGCAGATTTTACTATTTTAAGTAAAGATCGTCACAATAAACAATAACACGATCTTCTAAAAATTACATAGGTCACTTAGCTAAAAAAAAACTAAGGTCACCGTCTAGCACAGGCTTTATCTAAAAAAAAAGGAAAAGTAAATTATAATTATCTCTGTTTCTTTGAGCACTCTCTCCTTTTCACAATAAATGGCAAATGCGTCATTAATATAATTAGGTGTAGTGTTTGATCTGAGAATTAGGTAGATGACATAGACAATAGATTACGTATTACAAAGAACTTGCAATAGGTATGGATATCTAAGCGCAAGCAAGGACTCCATTTTTGTATCAATCCTATAGTTTTCTCAGACTTTTGATATCCTTTGAAAATATAACCAGCAGATATATTTGTATGCGAAATCTCAGGCGTATAACTTGAAAATAGTTTTTGGAACAGAGTTCCTTATCACACGTTATCGTTCTGATTTGTTTACGGGCTGAGGGGCTAGACCAAAAATGTGTAATAATGAAAAACGGCATCCAACAACGACATCTTTTCGCAGTGATTTTTGAGGCACTTCCCGGTCCACCCAGGAAACTAAAACATTTATCAATCGATTCAGCTTGCCGTCAATTTTGAGAATAGGTAAAAATATTTTATAAAAAAAGCCTTTATAGGAACTCCTTTCATCAGACACATCATTTATTTTCTTCTATTATTTAAAAGTAATAAGACGAACGATACGTTCTTATGATGGTAAAAGATAACGCATGTTAACGACCATTGCAGCGATACACAGAAGTTTTAGTAGCAAAACAAAGGCCAAGCATCGCTGCTTTGGCGCTCATTACTTGGTTAGTCTCAATCCCTGTAATTTCTCTAGCTGCAGTTACCCTTTAAGCCGAAACACAGTAATGTTTTTACACACTATCTAGTAATGCGACGGTACCTAATCGACCTCCTGCTAAGGAAATCTTACACCAAGTTAAGCTTAAGTTATTTCAACGTAACTTGTAACTGTGCTATTTTGAGATTTGACCTTCATTAAATTCAATTCCATTTTCTTTTCAAGGTTCTATTTGGATTTCTATTTATACTGACACAATGGGTAAAAACCTTGAATTTCTTAAGTTTTTGTCCTAACACCTGAATCAATGAACAAAATGAACTTACAATTGAATATTGAATGCGTTCAATGCGTCACATTTATCAATGGAACTGAAGGAGGTATTCAATTAGTTGACAGCAATATAAAGCCTTACAATGCTATTCAATGGTGCTTCCGTACCTTGCCGGTGCTAATAGAATCAGATATGGGCATCGGAAGAAATGTTCGAATACAGATAGCTCATTATGAAAAGAAGCCAATGGAATCGATTCGAATAAATAAATAAATATTTATCGCAACTACTTGGTGGTAGATCGCCTTAGCAGGAAGTTTTCTAGGTAGGTACCACTGCAGTACCGGATATTCTGCCGCCAAGCAGTAGTGTGTAAACATTACTGTGTTCCGTTTTAAAAAGTACTGCAGTTAGCGAAATTACAGGGCTGTTGACCATCAAAAGTCTCAAAAGTAATGAGCACCAATCAGCGATGCCCTGGACTTTGTTTAGCTACTCAGGGTTTTGCGTATGGCTGCAATGGCCAAGAACATCCGCTGCCTCTTACCATCTGGAGAGCGCCTCGTTCGTCTCATTACTATGACATTTAAAAAAAAAATATGGTGCATAAAGCCTTTCTTAATAATAAATGAGAATCGATAAATGAAATTCCTAAAATCGATTAAATGCTGTGTTAAATAAGTTTTATAAATGAAGAATTAAAAAGTTAACATTTACTCGTAGCATTATAAAAACCAATCTGTTCCGAATAAAAAACTAGTATTCAATAAACAATAAAAATCGAACTAAACGGTTTGAATTCACCTTCATTGTAAGAACCGCTATACAATGGAATTTGCTGCCTGAGTGGGCCCTTTCTTTTTATGTAAAAGTAATGAGACGAACAAGACGTTCATTATTATTACAGCGATAGACAGAACTTCGAGTAGCAAGAAAAAGTCCAGGGCATCGCTGCTTTGGTGCTCATTACTTAGAGAGTTTCGATGGTATGTCTGGTAAGTAAGGTAACCCTGTGGGTGTTCCCAGATTAATATAGGTGGTGCCTTCAAGTATCGAGTGAATCGGTTTCTTCTAGGCAAGCGTGTTCCATCATTGACCGCATCTTCGCTTAACATCTAGCGAGATAGCGGTCAAACGTAAGCCTATCCTACTCCTACTAAAATTATAAATGTGAAAGTTTGTGAGGATGAATGGATGTTTGTTACTCTTTCACGTAAAAACTACTGAACGGATTTGGATGAAATTTGGCACACATATAGTTTATGGCCTGGATTAACTTATAGGATACTTTTTAAGCTGCAAACCAAAGAACCTTTTTGTTAAATTCCACGCGGATAAAATCGCGGATAACAGATAGTCTTCAATAAAAATAAAAATAAAAACCGACCGAATAAATCGATATACAAGTAATTACAGTAAACATAAATATAGAAATAACTTTGCCGGTATCGATTTTATTCGAATGTTTTTGTGAGAGCATGTCCACAATTTTCACTATAGTCAATCTCTAATAGTTGGCTACTAAAAGGCACCTATTATGCTATATTTGTAAAGTGCGACCCGCCAGGTGACTGCAATCGATGCGGCATTTTGTCATGTTTATTAAAGGGAATTATGAAGAGGGATAAGTGAATCGGGGTTCCCGCTTGGCTTTCATTTCAAAGTACACGTATTTAAAGACTTGACCATGTTGAGTCTTGCTACTTAACATTATCAACACGGAAGTGTGTTTGTTGATTTATTAGTTCGTGATAGTAACAATGAAGCAACAGATTGACTTGATTTATAGCATGATTGTAAAACAATGACGGAGAGCAACATGGGCTTCATAACTCTCTGAAATCGATATCAACCGTGATTAAAATCTATCCAAGCTTATATTACGATAATGCGACATAACTACGTATCTGTCCATTAATCTCCCTGACCTTTACAGTATTAATACGTTAAGCAGGCGGTGTCATTGAATGGCTTGTGCAGATTTGGAACTTTTATCGAACTGGCAATGAACAACAATTGACAAGTTTTGGCAGGTACGCGGAAACAGTCATATCGCCCCATTGTATTTTTCCCAAAACTCGTGTTTTATGCATAAAATAGTGGTGTTTTATTTATACCTAACAACCCGCTCCGGCTTCCCACGGGTGCAATGTCGATACTTATGTGGTGCATATGCATGCATTACACATATAAACCTTCCTCTTGAATCACTCTATCTATTGATGGAAACTGCATTAAAATCCGTTTCGTAGTTTAAAAGATCTAAGCGTACAGACGGCGGGAAGCGACTTTGTTTTAGAGAAGTGTTACACTATTATGAAAGGGAAAGTTTGTATGTTTGTTATTTCTTCACGCTCAAACGGCCGGACCAATTTTGATGAAATTTGATACAGATGTAGCTGATACAATGGATTAACACATGTGCTACTTTTTATCCGGAAAAAATGTAGCATGCAACACCGCGGGATGCAGCTTATAGTACTATAAAATTTTAAATCTCTAGTTACTACCATCTTTTTACTCATCGTAAAAGTATAAAAGATCATGCTGTCTTATTATATTTATATTGTGTTGTTTCTCAACAGCTTACCTAGTTTACTTTGTACCGATAAATTGTGAGCTGTTATGAAAATATTTGAAATATTCTCAACATCTTTAGGTGGGTGTTGCGTAAATACACGAATTTTTGGGCTACTTCTGATTTACGAGATTTAAATCTCATGAAAGCTAGTTCGGTAAACAAGCTCTAGTGAATGTTTGTTTTGGTCGAATGAAAAGGCATGAACTTTTAACATCCCGCCTCCCACTGCTCACACTGTCGTAGGCCCCCATCGACACTGATTGATTTCGCAACTATGACCCGTTGCGGTGAATGTTGACTTACTCTATTCAAATTGGCGGCAAAACAAGCACGTCGCTAGTCCAATGGTAAACGTTACGATTGCCTATAATAATTTAATGCCAAATGAGAGTTTGTGAGTGTGTAAGTGCGTTTGTTTTTTTTTATGGCTGACAGGCTATGTGTTTGACCACAACAGTAACTTACCTGATGTTAAGTGACGGTATGGTCGAAGAAGGTAAACCACATCTAGCCTGGAATGGCAGCCAAGTACTAGAAAGTACCCTACCACCACGCTATGGTTTCCTCACGATGTTTTCCTTCACCGGCAGCTCAAGCTCATTGTTGGGGTTTGAACCCACGCCCTTCGGCATGCGAACCGATCGCGTTAACCACTGAGCTATCATCGCTATTGTTGTCGCTTGTATGTTTGTTACTTCTTCATGCTCAAACGGCTGGACCAATTTTGATATGGAGGTAGCTGAAACCTTACATTAACAAATAGGCTACTTTTATCCCGAAAAAATTTTGCGGGTAACACCGCGGGGCGCAGCTAGTTGTTTAATAAGCACGGATCCCTTTATCGCCTTTTTCGACTTAACCTTGTCTAGTTTCTAATTTTCTATCTCAGCAATGTTACCATGACATTGTTACTTAGGCAAAAGCAATTAAATAATCATGATATAACGTAAGCAAACCCTGAAACATTTTCATGATACATTTTTCTATATTTAGCCCACTGAAAATACCCGACAACCACTGAAAATACCCGACACCCACTGAAAATACCCGACACCCACTGAAAATGAAACCTGTCTCGTCCACAATCTAATTTTAGCTAACACGAAGAAGTACATTATATCGGAGTTATTAATGAAGCATTTAGACTTGCAGTGTAAATCAAATTGTAAGTTCTAACTAGGCCTTAGGTATATAAAATAACTCTTCCAGCACGTTTGTTACTGCAGAGTATCATAAATCTAGTGGTAAGCAGTATAGGGTCCCATTTAGCGCAACAAAAATATGCCGGTTACGCAATCCATGTAAGTATGTCAAATTTAGTTTTTAGGGTTCCGTACCTCAAAAGTAAAAAACGGAACCCTTGTAGGATCACTTTGTTGTCCGTCTGTTAAGACCTTCTATCTCAAGAACGCGTGGGAGGTATCGAGATGAAATTAAAACCATATACGCATATCTATAGTCCTTGCAGCTATGAAAAAATCAAACTTCTGAGTTATCGCAAGGAACCGCATATTTCGACACTCACAAAGGAATCAAAACCTATAGGGTACTTCCCGTTGACGTAGAACTATTAAATTTGGCAAGAAACATTGTCTTATAATACACATTAAAAAAAAACGAATACTGTACATTTTTAATTAAATTACAAAAAAGGGTCTTTATGCAAGGAATGAGAATAACAGTTTATCATACCTACTAGTTTGTACGGAACCATTAGTGGGCAAGTCTGACTCGCACTTGTTTTTTTTTTAAGGATTTTACCACATTAGCTGTGCAAATAACTCTATATTGTTCACACCAAAATTATTGGTCTTATTCCTTAGAGCGATTTCTTCCATGCTTGGAATGGATAAGACTGGCTGAGGTGAAACGACGACCAATACTACTAATTAGAAATATTAGAAAATGTATGAACCGTAATTTTTTTTATATCATTAAATGCGGGTGAACCCGCATGTTGCAGCCAGTTTTGTACATACACATAAGAAAAAACAGATCTGGTCAAACCTAAAAATACTTTTCCATCTAATTCCTTTATCTAATTTGTTCTCTGCTCATGCCGTTTCTAACTCCGGACGTGTGTCGAGTACTTAAATGCTAAAGGGCAAGCCGTATTTATTTTTATTTCCCGGGTAGCCCTTATAATAATGATTTATTTATTGTTATTAGCCGGTAAAGCGGGTGACAATGATTTATTTGTTTCACCGGCCCTCCATGTTATCCAACGTGATATTAACTCGTGTTTACTTCGTTAATGACTGAACCTGATTTCGTAACAGGGATTTCATGACTACTCTGGGATTGAAAAAGCTTTAACTTGATATAATCGGGTACCTCATGACTTTAATCATCATCATCAGCCCAGCGTAGTTCATTGCTGGACTTTTCCGTAGACGCCACTCAGTCCGATCTTCGGATTTTGATTGGCCAAACTACCGCCAGCTGTCCTACGTATATTGTCACTCCATCGAGTCTCAAGACGTCCTATGGTTTTTAAGATTTCCAGTCTAGAACACGCCTATCGTACCCTGGTTACTGGTCTTAGCTCTTTTGGTAAAGTTCTGCTTCGAGAGCTAAAGGGCGTGGGTTTGGATTCCCACTCAGGACTAACATTTGTGTAACTAATATAGATGTTTGTTCTGTGTCTGAGTGTTCTGTATGTATTATAAGTATACTAGCGTCCCACCTTGGCATCGCACGGGTGCAATGTAGATACTACACAAAACTTTGTCAAATTAAACCTAAACCGTCCTCATGAATCACTCTATCTATTGGTGAAACTTGCGTGGGAATCCGTTCAGTACTTTTTAAGTTTATCGCGAACAGAGACACATACGGACAGATGCGGCGGACGCCTTATGTTATTATATGTAGTGATATAAGGTCACGTAATAATAATAAGGTTCACGTAATAAGGTTTAATTAAAACCTTATAAGTCGGCTAAGTAAATTGGCCTGCGAAACACAATGCATTTCTGGCAGCAGAGGTTAAACCTGACCCCAAAAAGCGTATACAACAAAGAATTCCCACCTCCAAGTTAACGAGGAATCTCCTTTGAACGTTTAATTAAAATATAGAGGCATCACAGCGCGAGAAACTCTCATTACAGCTGGAACTGCTAAAGTGCTTTCACTTACTGCTGGCTTTAGTTTTATAATATGCGTGCGGGCTAAAAGCCTTCGAGCGGGAAACACCTACGGTACTGGCAACATTTTTAAGTCGACATTTTGTTTTTACGTTACTGGCAATACTTTTCATTTGAGTCTTTTTATTTTATTTTTCTAAGCTGCCAGTATTTTGCGCGTCATTGCAGTTAACTGGCAATATAGAAAAAAAAAGATTTTATGAAAAGTCTAACGCAATTTCGACGTGTAACGTTCTGAATTCACGAATCATGATTGAAGCTGACGTGATATTTAGGAAAATCGTGGGTGAAAAGCTGCCCACGATTGAATTCTAGCCATCCATGATCTTTAAGCATAATCAAGCTTTAAATATTGTATGATTTATTACCTTCGTGTTATATATAGGGTACTTACTACTAACACACGTTATTATGCTGGGTTTAAATAATATACCTAGGTACATAGCACAGGCATGTACGAAGTCGAAAGGCGGACGTCTTCCTCATCATTTATATATTTCTATGGGACACAACTGTGAAATAAAGAAATAATTTAGCCATTCTATAGAACAATTTTGTCACATGTCAGATATTTTCGCAATATCATTGTGTCCATAGTAAAAATAATCCTTTTTCGTTTAGTACGAATAGGTACCATTCTAACATTCACCCGGCAATGTAAGACAGCATGCTTCTAATACGTAGGTACACACAATTCCTTTTGAACAATAAACATTTAACTAAGTCGTGTCACTATACCGACTTTTCCAAGTATAGGTTGTTAAATTTTTGCCGCCCTTGTCAATTCTCAGTTCCTAGATTATTTTTACAATACAACAATTTAGTTAAAATTCTACAAAACCCTTCATCTCATCTTATTTCACTTACATTCATACAGAGGTATTAATAAATACAAGACATAATTTCTGCCGATTATTCTAGAATGGAGAGCAGACTTGTGGAGTGGCCAAACAACCCCCCAGGTGCCAGCCAAACTATCCAATCTACTTAGCAAGAATTAACAACACTACAACAAATTAATTGGGCAGTACTGTCTGCTAATGGAATTAGCAGTAAACACAAGGCTTCCCCGCAAATAGCACGATAATTATGCATCGACAAGATTAACTCGGACTTAATTGGATTAGATAGAACTTGGTAACAACATTTTTGGCACTCTCTAATGACGTGAGGCGTGCGAATGGGAACAAATTTATGATTTTTGTAAATTAATGTTAAAAAATCGAAATTTTAAATATACATACATAAAATCTTTTTGGTTTTACTTATGCAAGATCACATCACATCATCAGCCATAGAACGTCTATTGCTGGACATAAGCCTCCTCCTGGGGGGGTTTTGCCAATACTCGCCACGCTTGGCAAGCGGGTTGGCGAGCGCAGTTAGGTGTGATTGTTCAAGACGCTGCTGCCCATCTTCCGGATTACATCCCTTAGCCGACTCTTACGGCAACCACGGGTAGAGAGGGTGGGGTACAATTCTTACGCCGGCACCACCACGGTTGCAGGATTAATTAATTTAATTATATCGGAAACTCCGACTATAGTTTAAGCCACATCCGGTGGCCTTCATTATGGTGACAAAGCTAAGTACAACGCCTGCGCTGTCTTGTCTTGTGTCGCCCCGATCTTCATATACCTATGTCACAGACCTTTAGATAAAGGTTTGTGATGTATCTATATGCTATTCATTTCTATAGATATATAAGAAAAACTCTTTATACTTAGTTCACATCAGAAATTATTATCTTCTTACTAACATATTTCTACTATTAGATGTTACTGTCATTTCTTTATTCACATAACATATCGCCGCATCTACAGTATTTATTAATTTATATATAAATATTTTACTTACAGTTTGTATATATTTATCCCACTAATATTATTATGTGAAAGTTTGGATGGATGGATGGATGTTTGTTACTCAGTCACGCCATAACGGCTGAACGGATCTGGATGAAAGTTTGCATATAGATACTATAAGCCCTACAATAAAACATAGGATACTTTTCATCATCATCATCCATCACCACGCGGGTAAAACCGCGGGGCGCAGCTAGTAAAATATATTTTACTTGAAATTTTATTCTATTTTTTTCCAACTAGGTATCTTTTAATTTGAATGTTTCTTCTTGATTGTAGTTTTAATTTGCACTTTTTAATAATATTATATAAATTGAGCTATAGCTTATAAGCCGGCCGCGAGGTCTTGCTCCAGGGACTGCACGGTTTAGTACACACAAAGCTTATAACCCTGTATATACATAAACGTGAAATAGATTGATATATATCTAGCTATAAGTCGTCTACACATGTGTAACCTCACGTAGTAATAACGTTAAATCCTAACTGTTGTAAATCAGTCTGGAATTTAATGGGCATTCCTTGGAAACAATGAGATAAACATTATTTTTATTACACGCACGCAAGTTTCATTCAACGGTTTCTGTTTGATTTTTAGACATAACAAAAATAAACCAAGACTTGATAGTTTGTTGATATTATTTGTGAGAGTTCACTTTGTTATTTAGACACGTGATATCTACTGAGATAAATATACGTACTTAATTTACTTAGCTAACTTATTAAAATCATGTTCGAAAATGTTATATTTACATTTATAGATAATTAATGTATTAATATCTATAACTGTAAACTGTAACCTAATATTGCTGTAACCTTGCTGAGTTTCTTGCCGGAGTCTTCTTAGTTGAAGTGTAATTACGAGCCGGTGGTAGATTCAAAAATGTAACTTAACGTTCATGAGTGCCTTACCAGGGCCTAAACTGGATAAATTACTTTTTGATTTTGATTTTGATAATAAATAATAGTGTTTGACCACTGCTCACCTGATGTTAAGTGACGGTGTGATAGAAGATGGTAAACACACCTAGCCTGGAATGGAACTGGCTCTCAAGTGAGGCTGCTGGAAGACACAGTGAGGTGTGTGTCTTTTTATCTTAAAAATCTTTCAAATTTGTTTGAAGTCGTCTGATTTTGTTGGTATCAAAGGTATATCTATTTATTGCGAATTTTGAAAAGCCACACGAGTATTTTCTTATGTAGTTGGTGAAAAAAATGAAATGATAGGGACGTAGCTTTAGCAGACCTTGATTTTATGACAAAAAATTATTGCTGTGTAAGCATTATCCAGGGAGAAAATAGAAGAATATATGTATTTGTATGAAGAAAAAAAACGCTTCTAGCGTTCCCTTTTAAGACACAATACCTGGATGACCGAGCTTTGCTCGGCTGAAAAGACGGATAAAACGACGTTTTCTAAAAATGAAACTTAGCTAGATCGATTTATCGCCCCCGAAACCTGCATCCTAAAATTCATGAAAATCGTTGGAGCCGTTTCCGAGATTCAGATTATATATATTATATATACAAGAATTGCTCGTTTAAAGGTATTAGATATACTATATAGATAGATTAGATAGATAGATATATTTCACATTTTCATTATATTGACATGTGTTATGATTTTGACATTTCTAATGTTTTTTCTAAATATTAATGGAAAAATGACCTGTAACTTTGGTGTTATCAATAAAATATATGTAATTATATTAAGCCCCCTTCCCCCTACCACAACTTCTGTTCTATCCTGTTCTATAAAATAGATAAACTAACCCCTTGTACCTATATAAAATTTATATCACAAACACAATTCGAATTCAGCTCAACAATATGCATTGAAGCGGCCGCGGCTTTAAATCGAATTTCTCATCAAATTGCGTTTATGTAAAACGTATCTTCTTGCGTAACAATATTTCCTCAAGATTTACCCGGAATAAAAATTGCCATCTTCACGTCTTTTTTCAGGTATTTAAAAGAAATTGAATTTATAAACATCATTGCTGCATTTAATCATAATAATTGAAAGATCACAACTTCCTTCTCTATTATCAGACTTTTAATGTATCTAAAAGCGTTTTATTTTTTGTAAATATTTGGAATCTAGACAAAACCAAAGATACTTCAAATATTGATTTTTATTTTTATGGTTGACAGGCTAGGTGTTTGACCACAGCTCACCTTATGTTAAGTGACGGTGTGGCCAAAGATGGTAAACACACCTAGTCTGGAATGGAACTGGCCTCAAGTGAGGCTGCCGGAATGCACCGTTAGATGCTTGGCGGCAAATTTTCAACTTGATGGTGGTAGCTAGTCAGTTGAGTACTAGACAATACCCTACTGCTATGCTATAGTTTCCTCACAATGTGTTTATCCCACCGTGCATTGTTTTGTTATATCACAAAGGGATTAGGCAGCGTTTTCAATGAAAGCTCCCAGGTGGCTTGACTTTTTCTAACACTTTCATCAATATTATCGTCATATTTCAAGCAATTTACACAAAACCTTGACAAATTATAAACCTTAACCTTACTCATGAATCACTCTATCTATTGGTGAAACTCGCATGATAATCCGTTCAGTAGTGTTTTAAGTTTATCGCGAACAGATATACAGACGGTCAGACGCGGCGGACGACTTTGTTTTATAATATGTAGTGATATATTTAAAATATAAGTAATTCTAGTACCTATAATAGATCAAACATAGAAAGCTTATACAAAATTAATAATCTATTTTTTATGTGGAAGTTATGTAATATATATTATTATTATACAATAAATATCCTAGGACATTTCACACAGCGCCATCTAGCTTCAAACTAGAAAATCTTTTTTTTTAATGTAAGAGTAATCGTAACGCTCTCCTAAAGGTAAGAAATAACGCCTGTCCATGACCATTGCAGCGATACACAGAACTTTGAGTAAAAATTTCCGGGCACGCTGCTTTGGCGCTCATTATTTTGAGACTTTCGAGGGTTAGTCTCAACAGCATCTTTCATCGCTCATCTCATTTAATAAATGGATATTTACGCATATGAGAAAATTCATTCGAATCACTGTTACTCACACTAACACTCTTAAAACACTAAGAAAGTGTTAGTGTTTGTATTTAGCTTCCTTCAAGGTCTGTGTTATGTATGTATATATTTTATTTTATTTTTTAAATAATCCACCTTTATACTTTTATACTGTCCATGCAAAGGTCATCTGGAAGAAATCTCTTTAGGCGGTAAGACCGCCAATGTACAACAGCTTTTTTTAAAATGTAACAGTAATGAGACGAACGAGACGCTCTCCTGATGTTAAGAGATAACGCCTGTCCATGACCATTGCAACGATACACAGAACTTTGAATAGTAAAACAAAGTCCAGGGCATCGCTGCCTTGGCGCTCATTACTTTGAGACTAGATGGTTAGTCTCAATAGCCCTGTAATTTCGCTAGTACCCTTCAAACCGGAACACAGTAATGTTTATACACTACTGCTTGGCGACAGAATATCTGGTACTGCGGTGGTACCAACCTAGACGACCTCCTGCTAAGGAAATCTACCACCAAGTAAAATTAATATAATTAATCGTTACATTGTTTTTTCTTTTTTAAGATAATATGTGTTTTAATAATATGTACAAAAAAGTTATATTCAATTCTATTCTATGAAAGAAAAAAATGATAACAGAAATCCTACTTGATCGTAAGTAATCATCTAAAAATGTATAATATACCACCAACAAGAATTCTACTAGAATTCAGGCAAAAATCAGAACACAGCTGTCTCGCTTCCTAACCTACTCGTAGACCTCAAGGTCAGAGCATATGGATAAATACTAGATCTGTATTTTCATCTTCGACCATACGCCAGAAAATGCTGACCAAACTATGTCACTAAAAGCGTGACAAGAGAAATTTATATCTTGAACTTAACAAAAATCTTGAAATTTAATATCTTGAACTTAACAAAATTAAGTTCCAATCTGTGTGCATTTTGAAAGGTATCCAATTTCTTATTCCCCTTCCTTCAAGACTGTAACTAAAAGTAATTAAGTAGGGATATATTTAATTTTCATATCGTAGAGTAAGCCCAGATATTTTTACAACCGTCACATTTACTGTAAAAATGTGAATTTATAAAAAAAAAATATCTCACCGTAAATTCCGATGCACTGAACAATCCAATCTTATGTACAGTTATCATTTTCACACCCATTACCACTTGGCATTACATGAATATCGATAACACACGGTCAATACACACCGACCAAGTCACACACAGTTCAAATCAGCGTAATTTTTTACTCGTTCCATTTACAATTTTTTCAAGACTTTGTTTTTAATTTATACTTTTTTTTTTGCAAGGAGGTTTTATGCCTGGCACGCTTGCGCGACGAATCGACGGGTTACGACTGAGCGGTACGAATATACACTAGATGTCTTTAAAGTCCATACTCCAATACCTGTTACGTTTTTGGCGCGTGCGTACTTCGATTGAGTGGAGAGAAGTAGATTCGTTATTAAGTTTGCATAATTACTATCGCTGACATGGCAATACTGGTTTGGTGGGTGTGGGGTTTCACACGTGCAAAGTTTGTTTAGGGTGGCTAAGAATTGTAGAGGTTCAGTGCAGAATAAATATAATTATGCAAAGGAAAAACATACTGCAAAGGAAAAATGCGTTTAAACTCATTTCACAATTTTTTTCCTATCTCACAATAGTAAAGCTTATTTATCTACAGTTGCTAAGCTAGGTATGTTATTGCTTTAATTATCATATTATCTCTGAAAATAACTACCTTTTAATTGTCATAAAAAGATTAATTAACATTAATTAGTCCTCACTTATTTATTGTTCAGTGTACTATTCAACTTATTATGATTGTGCTTATTGACTGATATCAATATACTATTAATATTATTGCAGCAATCTTAGCTTTTAATTTTTTTTTATATTAAGTATATTTTTTATACTCGTATTAAGTATACACAAAAAAGGTACCTATATACTTAATATGTAATTTTTTACATATAAAACAATCACAATTAAAGTAAGTAAATACAACATATAAAACAAAGTCGCTGTCCGTCTGTCTGTATAAGTTTTCACTGACATTTTTACATATTTTTACGAAAGGTTTTAAAACTTTTATTTAATAAAAAAATTATATTAAATTAAATTAAAATTATTGAGACAAAAAAATGGTCAAGCCAATTACGTCAGAATCTCACAAACGATTACATAAAAAAGAAAAGCAACAAAGAATTAAAAAAAATATAAATAATGATGTCAAATTTGAATAAAATAATCATACAATAAGAACAAATACAACAAATGTCATAAAATCAAAAAAGGAAAATTCAATGTTTTGTAATCGTGTCGTCGGATTTAATCACACCTGTGCAGAGCCGGGTCGGGTCACTAGTTGATAATAAATGCAATTCTTTTATAATAAAATTATATTTTGCATACATATAACAAGCTTAATAAAAAAAACATAAACTCACTAATAAATGTATTTTTTTTTATTATAGCCTGTGTCACTCGGGATAATGTAAAGTTTCTAACAATACCCATACATTCAAATCTGTTCCATCATTTATGGTGGAATGAAGAAACTCACAAACATACATAAATATCTTCATACATGAACCCTGAAAACATGACACTCCTTTTTTGGGCAGTCGTGGTTGACAGGCTACGTGTTTGACCACAGCTCACCTGATGTTAAGTGTCGGTGTGATCGAAGACTTGCACACACACAGCCTGGAATGGAATACACCGTTAGGTACTTGGCGGCAGAATTTCAACTTGAAACAGAATTTGAACTTTGGGTGGTAGCTAGCCAGTTGAGTATTAGAAAGAACCCTACCATTATGCTAAGGTTTCCTCATGATGTTTTTCTTCACCCTCAAGCTTATTGTTAGGGTTCGAACCCACGCCGTGTCACGCAAAGTCGTGTAGAAATATAAGCCACGGAACCCTTCCATACACACAACGTCGTATGTCGACAGCGTAGCATGTCAGCGTAGACGTCTACGCAGATTCGTAGGCGGAGATATACTTATATCCGTGTACTGAATGCCTAGCATTCAATATGAGCATTTTTTATCCTTTCTTCTTGTCTTGATACGTAATTATTTTATTAGCGGTACGGAAGATCTACGTTCCTCTATCTTTTATCATTTGACTGCCCCATTAGTCTCCTTCCTGAGCTGAACATAGATGTTTGTTCTGTGTCTGAGTGCATGTTAAAAGTATGTTTAACAAAAAAAAGAAGGAATTAAATACTCTATCAGTTGTCTAGTTCCTATATTACAAGCTTTTCTTAGTTTACGCCTAGAGAGCGTTGTGTGAAATGTACTATGACAGCAGTTCCCAAAGCGGGTGAGCAAGATAATATAGAGTGGGCCCTAAAAAAAGGTACCGATCGGGTAAATTGGATGTATCAAGCTAATTACGATTAAAAACAAATAAAATGAAATTTTACCAATCTTTTTATAAAATAGCACTCCTTGTTTTATACTATAAAGTATAAAAACTTTTGGTTGGAACTGAGTGTTTTATTTTCAATTTGAACAGTGTTTTTTAATTACAATTAGGTATGCCCCTTTTTACTAATGACACCCAAGCAGTGAGTTCCGAATTTGCACGTGTTTATTTAGTAGGTCGCGATTCAGTCAACTTTGGGACCCACTGTCCTATGATATTTAATATTTATGTTATTTTTTTTAATGTAAAAGTAATGAGACGAACGAAATGCTTTCCTGGTGGTAAGAGATAACTTTTTTTATAACTAATATTTTAGTTATAATAAAAAGTAAAAAGGCATAATTATAATAGGCTTGCGTTTGACCGCCAACTTCGAGTTGTCGGTCAAACGCAAGCCTTATAAAAAAAAGTTATCACTTACCATCAGGAAAGCATTTCGTTCGTCTCATTACTGCGAAGATGCGGTCTGCGGTGGAGCACGCTTGCCTAGAAGAAACCGATTCACTCGCGATTTGAAGGCACCTAGATTGTATTTATCGAGGAACACCCACTCGGGCAGCAAATTCCATTGTCTAGCGGTTCGCTCAATGAAGGTAGATTCGAACCGTTTAGTTCGAGTTTTTGGAATATCGATCAAGATTTGGAATATCGAACAGCAAATGTCCATTGCTGCGATACACAGTGCCAAAACAAAGCATTCTCAACTGCCCTGTAATTTCGATTATTTACTTATTTTTTTGTCTTCAAAGTTTCCATAAAAGCGGAGAGGTTGAGCTGATTAGGATGTGTAGCACCTTCTGGTGGAATATGTTTCCCCCTAATGGGAGGGAACGGTGCTTGAGGTAGCTTACTTATGGTAAAATCCCACTAATATTATAATCCCAACCCAAATATGGATTGGATGGATGGATGGATGGATGTTTGTTACTCATCACGCCAGAACGGCTGAACGGATCTGGATGAAATTTTGCATGTAGATACTTTAGGCCCTGGAATAAAACATTGGATACTTTTCATCATCATAATCATCATCATCATCATCCATCACCACGCGGGTAAAACCGTGTGGCGCAGCTAGTAACGATATTCGAAATATAATTCTATATTCGAAAAAAAACACTAGGTGACTAGTCTATCCAGCTACAAAAAAAATATAAAATGGGTAACTATCTAGGTACATAATATGTCAGATAAATTAGCTAGTCTTATAAATATTTTCATAGTTACGTGGTAGGTACATGTATAATATTATAGCACTAATGATATACGATTATATGAAAGTTTCAGAGTGGAAGTACCTAAACTTAGATGGCGTAAAAAGTATTTATATCGTAGGTAAAGTAAAGGAATAAGTACATAATAATAAAAAAAGTAAAATCGTATCTATATGTACCTATATAGATAGCTTACATTCATCGAGGATGTAACAGCAAGTATTACATCACTTACTAATTGATCCAAAGACTGTGTGAAATAGATAGCTTTTAGCTATAAGACCGCCTTTTGTACCTAACTGTTGTATATTTCTTTTGAGATGATATATGTATATTCTGTGAGTGTTTTCTGTCAATATAGTATTAAGTAATGTTATTGTATGATTAGGTACCTATATTATCTTTGTATAAAACCTTAGTTATACTCGTACAGACTGGTTACAGCGCATTCTGTAGATCGGCCAGTTGTTCTGTTCTGTAGCTCATTTATATGTTAGGACACTGTCAATCATAGAAGTATAACCGGCGAATGAAAATACAGTATAACCCAACAATTACAATTATTAAATTAAATGACACCCGATAAGAAGAAAGATACAATTAAAATATACCTACTGATAAAGACACTTCCAACGCTTTATGTTTTTATATGGAAACTGGCGTGGTTTTGACACATTTTTGTTTTACGTTTTATGGTGTGTTTCAATATTTTGAATAATTATAACATACATGATCTTTTCATAAAAGCGCCTGTATTTTTCAGTTTATTTATAATTTATAACTATTTAGTTCGTAACGCCATCTAGTGTTGACGCTATACTTTATATTTTGTTACCATCTAGTGAAAAGTAGCGAAACTAAATCAAAAGTTGCTATTGTGAATATTTAGATGGCGTTAATATGTTTGATCGAGTTTAATAATCTGCTCAGAGGAATAACATGACTGACTGGATGGAGTTTTGGAAGCAACACGAAAAGTCATGTTTAACCACATTATATCATTCTCCCACACTCGCACTTGTAATTTGGCACTTTATAAATAAAACACCACTATTTTTATTCTTAAAAACTCGAAAAAACACTAGTTTTAGAAAAAAATACAATGGGGCGACACGACGCTCACCGCGTTCCCGCCTAAACTCCCTCATCAGAGTTTTGGCCGCCGTAAATGTCGTGTCACCGCAATTATTTTTCAAATATTAAAGTATAAAAATTGTAATATTTTATTTATAAACTACCAAATTACGTGTGTGACTGTGGAAAAATTATTTAATCTGTAAGTTCGTGATACAAAACTCCAGTAAAGCTAATAAGAAAGTCACTACTATTTTAACCGGACTCAATTATGATTTACTTTGTGTGAATTTGACCGTGACTTAAAATTATTTCACTTGATTCATCTTAATACTTAAATATAGCGAAATACTTTAACACTGGCAAATACACAAAGTGCAACACTAAAAATAAAAAAGAGTTATGTTATCTTGCCTTGTCTATGGCCGAAGTTGTAAATTGACGTTTCTGACAGTTGTCAGATCTTTTTATTTCGGCCATTTTCGCCGAAAGTTTGGTGTTCACTTTAGGTCGCGTATCTTTTCGTGGCCTTTAGATCACTGAGTTAAAAACCATACAAGATGGTGCAGAAGAAGGTAAAAACCATGTGCGTTTAGTAAACCATCATATTTTTGTTTCGAATTGTGAAAGACTTGTGAAGTTTTGACCAAAACATGTTCGATGGGTCGTCATTGTTTTCGCCATAAATAGTGGATTAAATTAGCTAGTCTTATAAATATTTTCATAGTTACGTGGTAGGTACATGTATAATATTATAGCACTAATGATATACGATTATATGAAAGTTTCAGAGTGGAAGTACCTAAACTTAGATGGCGTAAAAAGTATTTATATCGTAGGTAAAGTAAAGGAATAAGTACATAATAATAAAAAAAGTAAAATCGTATCTATATGTACCTATATAGATAGCTTACATTCATCGAGGATGTAACAGCAAGTATTACATCACTTACTAATTGATCCAAAGACTGTGTGAAATAGATAGCTTTTAGCTATAAGACCGCCTTTTGTACCTAACTGTTGTATATTTCTTTTGAGATGATATATGTATATTCTGTGAGTGTTTTCTGTCAATATAGTATTAAGTAATGTTATTGTATGATTAGGTACCTATATTATCTTTGTATAAAACCTTAGTTATACTCGTACAGACTGGTTACAGCGCATTCTGTAGATCGGCCAGTTGTTCTGTTCTGTAGCTCATTTATATGTTAGGACACTGTCAATCATAGAAGTATAACCGGCGAATGAAAATACAGTATAACCCAACAATTACAATTATTAAATTAAATGACACCCGATAAGAAGAAAGATACAATTAAAATATACCTACTGATAAAGACACTTCCAACGCTTTATGTTTTTATATGGAAACTGGCGTGGTTTTGACACATTTTTGTTTTACGTTTTATGGTGTGTTTCAATATTTTGAATAATTATAACATACATGATCTTTTCATAAAAGCGCCTGTATTTTTCAGTTTATTTATAATTTATAACTATTTAGTTCGTAACGCCATCTAGTGTTGACGCTATACTTTATATTTTGTTACCATCTAGTGAAAAGTAGCGAAACTAAATCAAAAGTTGCTATTGTGAATATTTAGATGGCGTTAATATGTTTGATCGAGTTTAATAATCTGCTCAGAGGAATAACATGACTGACTGGATGGAGTTTTGGAAGCAACACGAAAAGTCATGTTTAACCACATTATATCATTCTCCCACACTCGCACTTGTAATTTGGCACTTTATAAATAAAACACCACTATTTTTATTCTTAAAAACTCGAAAAAACACTAGTTTTAGAAAAAAATACAATGGGGCGACACGACGCTCACCGCGTTCCCGCCTAAACTCCCTCATCAGAGTTTTGGCCGCCGTAAATGTCGTGTCACCGCAATTATTTTTCAAATATTAAAGTATAAAAATTGTAATATTTTATTTATAAACTACCAAATTACGTGTGTGACTGTGGAAAAATTATTTAATCTGTAAGTTCGTGATACAAAACTCCAGTAAAGCTAATAAGAAAGTCACTACTATTTTAACCGGACTCAATTATGATTTACTTTGTGTGAATTTGACCGTGACTTAAAATTATTTCACTTGATTCATCTTAATACTTAAATATAGCGAAATACTTTAACACTGGCAAATACACAAAGTGCAACACTAAAAATAAAAAAGAGTTATGTTATCTTGCCTTGTCTATGGCCGAAGTTGTAAATTGACGTTTCTGACAGTTGTCAGATCTTTTTATTTCGGCCATTTTCGCCGAAAGTTTGGTGTTCACTTTAGGTCGCGTATCTTTTCGTGGCCTTTAGATCACTGAGTTAAAAACCATACAAGATGGTGCAGAAGAAGGTAAAAACCATGTGCGTTTAGTAAACCATCATATTTTTGTTTCGAATTGTGAAAGACTTGTGAAGTTTTGACCAAAACATGTTCGATGGGTCGTCATTGTTTTCGCCATAAATAGTGGATTAAATTAGCTAGTCTTATAAATATTTTCATAGTTACGTGGTAGGTACATGTATAATATTATAGCACTAATGATATACGATTATATGAAAGTTTCAGAGTGGAAGTACCTAAACTTAGATGGCGTAAAAAGTATTTATATCGTAGGTAAAGTAAAGGAATAAGTACATAATAATAAAAAAAGTAAAATCGTATCTATATGTACCTATATAGATAGCTTACATTCATCGAGGATGTAACAGCAAGTATTACATCACTTACTAATTGATCCAAAGACTGTGTGAAATAGATAGCTTTTAGCTATAAGACCGCCTTTTGTACCTAACTGTTGTATATTTCTTTTGAGATGATATATGTATATTCTGTGAGTGTTTTCTGTCAATATAGTATTAAGTAATGTTATTGTATGATTAGGTACCTATATTATCTTTGTATAAAACCTTAGTTATACTCGTACAGACTGGTTACAGCGCATTCTGTAGATCGGCCAGTTGTTCTGTTCTGTAGCTCATTTATATGTTAGGACACTGTCAATCATAGAAGTATAACCGGCGAATGAAAATACAGTATAACCCAACAATTACAATTATTAAATTAAATGACACCCGATAAGAAGAAAGATACAATTAAAATATACCTACTGATAAAGACACTTCCAACGCTTTATGTTTTTATATGGAAACTGGCGTGGTTTTGACACATTTTTGTTTTACGTTTTATGGTGTGTTTCAATATTTTGAATAATTATAACATACATGATCTTTTCATAAAAGCGCCTGTATTTTTCAGTTTATTTATAATTTATAACTATTTAGTTCGTAACGCCATCTAGTGTTGACGCTATACTTTATATTTTGTTACCATCTAGTGAAAAGTAGCGAAACTAAATCAAAAGTTGCTATTGTGAATATTTAGATGGCGTTAATATGTTTGATCGAGTTTAATAATCTGCTCAGAGGAATAACATGACTGACTGGATGGAGTTTTGGAAGCAACACGAAAAGTCATGTTTAACCACATTATATCATTCTCCCACACTCGCACTTGTAATTTGGCACTTTATAAATAAAACACCACTATTTTTATTCTTAAAAACTCGAAAAAACACTAGTTTTAGAAAAAAATACAATGGGGCGACACGACGCTCACCGCGTTCCCGCCTAAACTCCCTCATCAGAGTTTTGGCCGCCGTAAATGTCGTGTCACCGCAATTATTTTTCAAATATTAAAGTATAAAAATTGTAATATTTTATTTATAAACTACCAAATTACGTGTGTGACTGTGGAAAAATTATTTAATCTGTAAGTTCGTGATACAAAACTCCAGTAAAGCTAATAAGAAAGTCACTACTATTTTAACCGGACTCAATTATGATTTACTTTGTGTGAATTTGACCGTGACTTAAAATTATTTCACTTGATTCATCTTAATACTTAAATATAGCGAAATACTTTAACACTGGCAAATACACAAAGTGCAACACTAAAAATAAAAAAGAGTTATGTTATCTTGCCTTGTCTATGGCCGAAGTTGTAAATTGACGTTTCTGACAGTTGTCAGATCTTTTTATTTCGGCCATTTTCGCCGAAAGTTTGGTGTTCACTTTAGGTCGCGTATCTTTTCGTGGCCTTTAGATCACTGAGTTAAAAACCATACAAGATGGTGCAGAAGAAGGTAAAAACCATGTGCGTTTAGTAAACCATCATATTTTTGTTTCGAATTGTGAAAGACTTGTGAAGTTTTGACCAAAACATGTTCGATGGGTCGTCATTGTTTTCGCCATAAATAGTGGATTAAATTAGCTAGTCTTATAAATATTTTCATAGTTACGTGGTAGGTACATGTATAATATTATAGCACTAATGATATACGATTATATGAAAGTTTCAGAGTGGAAGTACCTAAACTTAGATGGCGTAAAAAGTATTTATATCGTAGGTAAAGTAAAGGAATAAGTACATAATAATAAAAAAAGTAAAATCGTATCTATATGTACCTATATAGATAGCTTACATTCATCGAGGATGTAACAGCAAGTATTACATCACTTACTAATTGATCCAAAGACTGTGTGAAATAGATAGCTTTTAGCTATAAGACCGCCTTTTGTACCTAACTGTTGTATATTTCTTTTGAGATGATATATGTATATTCTGTGAGTGTTTTCTGTCAATATAGTATTAAGTAATGTTATTGTATGATTAGGTACCTATATTATCTTTGTATAAAACCTTAGTTATACTCGTACAGACTGGTTACAGCGCATTCTGTAGATCGGCCAGTTGTTCTGTTCTGTAGCTCATTTATATGTTAGGACACTGTCAATCATAGAAGTATAACCGGCGAATGAAAATACAGTATAACCCAACAATTACAATTATTAAATTAAATGACACCCGATAAGAAGAAAGATACAATTAAAATATACCTACTGATAAAGACACTTCCAACGCTTTATGTTTTTATATGGAAACTGGCGTGGTTTTGACACATTTTTGTTTTACGTTTTATGGTGTGTTTCAATATTTTGAATAATTATAACATACATGATCTTTTCATAAAAGCGCCTGTATTTTTCAGTTTATTTATAATTTATAACTATTTAGTTCGTAACGCCATCTAGTGTTGACGCTATACTTTATATTTTGTTACCATCTAGTGAAAAGTAGCGAAACTAAATCAAAAGTTGCTATTGTGAATATTTAGATGGCGTTAATATGTTTGATCGAGTTTAATAATCTGCTCAGAGGAATAACATGACTGACTGGATGGAGTTTTGGAAGCAACACGAAAAGTCATGTTTAACCACATTATATCATTCTCCCACACTCGCACTTGTAATTTGGCACTTTATAAATAAAACACCACTATTTTTATTCTTAAAAACTCGAAAAAACACTAGTTTTAGAAAAAAATACAATGGGGCGACACGACGCTCACCGCGTTCCCGCCTAAACTCCCTCATCAGAGTTTTGGCCGCCGTAAATGTCGTGTCACCGCAATTATTTTTCAAATATTAAAGTATAAAAATTGTAATATTTTATTTATAAACTACCAAATTACGTGTGTGACTGTGGAAAAATTATTTAATCTGTAAGTTCGTGATACAAAACTCCAGTAAAGCTAATAAGAAAGTCACTACTATTTTAACCGGACTCAATTATGATTTACTTTGTGTGAATTTGACCGTGACTTAAAATTATTTCACTTGATTCATCTTAATACTTAAATATAGCGAAATACTTTAACACTGGCAAATACACAAAGTGCAACACTAAAAATAAAAAAGAGTTATGTTATCTTGCCTTGTCTATGGCCGAAGTTGTAAATTGACGTTTCTGACAGTTGTCAGATCTTTTTATTTCGGCCATTTTCGCCGAAAGTTTGGTGTTCACTTTAGGTCGCGTATCTTTTCGTGGCCTTTAGATCACTGAGTTAAAAACCATACAAGATGGTGCAGAAGAAGGTAAAAACCATGTGCGTTTAGTAAACCATCATATTTTTGTTTCGAATTGTGAAAGACTTGTGAAGTTTTGACCAAAACATGTTCGATGGGTCGTCATTGTTTTCGCCATAAATAGTGGATTATTCTGGGTATTTAATAACAATCGTCACTGTTGTGCTTGTGTAAAGAACTAGATATGTGAATTTCCGTCAAGAAATAATTAATGTTCGTAGATTAACAACATTGTTTGGACTTAACCTCCAAAACTTACCATGATGATACTTTTCCTCTGAGTGCCATGATTACTCCCATATTATCACCAAGATCGCTGATGATCATTCTTAAACATTTCTAACTTGTTGATTATTGGACACCGCGCTAAGATCCCGATTATTTTCAGCCTAAGAAGAAGGTCGGAAAGAAGGTAGCGGCCGCACCTTTGGTCGTCAAGAAAGTTGAGCCAAAAAAGATTGTAAACCCTCTCTTTGAGAAGAGGCCTAAGAACTTTGCTATCGGTGAGTTTATTTTACCTATTTTCGTGCAATTTTGAGACCTGAAAACAATTTATTTGAACATGCAATGACATTTTCGTAAATCAAGTTATGTGATAGCATTATAGATTTTTTTGGCTTGCTTTTAATTCAAAGATTGTTTTTTAAAGTCTATTTTATTAACCGTGGTCTGCGTAATGTCATAAAATGTAGGAATAGTTGGACCTAAATGATGAACAATTTATGTACTGAACCACCATGTGGTTGCAAAATTAACGAGCTTTTTAACTCTGACAAGGTCCTATCCAATACTATGATTATTTATGGTGCTTTAGTTGTAAAAATTAATACCTAAACTTATATTTGCTGAACCAATATAACTCTTCAGCGTGAATTGTAAATGTCTTGCACATCTTGTTTTATTTTAAAATTTTGTACCATACACTTTTTTACAACAGTTGAAAATATACTTGAACTTGTATGCATACATATAATTATCTATGATACGCAGCTTGTGCTAGTTTATTCTAAAAAAATATTTGTGACTGTGTCATGTATATGGCTAAGTACTGTACTTAGACATATGCATGACACATACTTAAAACATGGAAATCCGAAGTACTTCCTAAGTGTTTAAAAATGTATGTATATTGCATTCATGTGTACCTGTACTTGAATACAATATATATAGACTTGAACACTATTTCGGATTTCCATGTTTCAAGTCCTTGCTGAATAAATTTCTTAGATCATTTAGCTAGCAAGTGGTGTAATTAAACTTTGAATGTAGATGATAGATATGTAGCTTTAGCACCAAACTGAATGCCCTTATATAGTTATAGTTTTCTGAACTGCCTTCCACTATGGAAGAAAATTTAAAACAAATAGATAGCCAAAATTATATAAAATATATGTATAGCCTATTACTTGTTTTGCATACAATGTGCTATAACAAATTGTGCAATTGTGTTATGACACTGCTAGCATACAAAAAGCAGATACATTTTAATGCAGTGATTAAAACAAAGAATTATCTTACAATACTGCCAAGTGTAGAATATCATACGACAACAACAAATACTGAGAATAATTTACAAATACTAATGCCTATATAAACTTCTCATTTTATCTGCAGGTAGACTAATTTGCTTCATCAGCAATCTTTAAATGTGTCATATATGTAGATTTTTTCTGTTACATTATCAATTTAGGCAGCAATTTTCAATAAAATTGCAACATATGTATTTTACACTAGAAATATTAATAGTAGGTATTATTGGTTTTAAGTTTACTTATAAATATTAAAGTTAATGGTACAGTTAGTATTCCTCACTTCATTATTATACTGTGTAACAGTCGACCAACATTTCTTAATATAAGCACCATATTATGTCATATCTTATCGTTAGTCGAGGCAAGTCTGCTCATGTCCCCCCTGCGGTTACTTGCATTCCTTAACTGACACGACATTGCCAGGTCAGGATATCCAGCCGACCCGTGACCTGTCCCGTTTCGTGCGATGGCCCAAGTACATCCGCATCCAGCGTCAAAAGGCAGTGCTGCAGCGCCGGCTCAAGGTGCCGCCACCAATCAACCAGTTCACACAGACTCTTGACAAAACCACAGGTTTGTTAATAAATCATTAAGTGCAAAGTTTTAAATCTACAAATCCTCTTTAATAATCTTTTTTTTTCCAAATCTTGTTGTGCTCTGTCTAAGAGTGGGAATGTATATACTCCTAATCCTGTATATACTTATACTATAAGATAGTCTTATCTCCCCTATAATTATAGGGTGTATAACTCTGGTAACCTATCAATGTCATGTATATTATTTGCTGTTATCCCCATGATGGAACAAATATTTTGATATTTTTGTCTGTGCTGATATTGCTTCATTATAGTAGTCATTTAGTTACCCACCCAAATGATGATTTCCAAATGCAACTATGAATAACAATGATTATCATAAAAATATACGAGCTTTTTAACTCTGAAAACCCACCCTCATCAGAAATGATGACATAAATATTAAAATATATTCTAAAATGAAAGTTTTTGTATTTCAGCCAAGGGTTTGTTCAAGATCTTGGAGAAGTACAGACCAGAGACAGAGGCCGCCAGGAAAGAGCGCCTAAAGAAGGCTGCTGAGGCCAAGGTAATATATTTGAACATCCTTTTAGTTCTGTGTATTGGTTTCTAGTGTTTCTGTAATGTGTCGAAATAAGAGTGTCTCATGTCTGTTCTAAAAAGTCATTAATTCCTTACCAAAATTGACCAGCAAACTATACCAATTTTTTTTTTGTTTAAACATACAAATTCAATTTTTACACTAATGGGTTTGAGTTTTTTTTAAAAACAAAAATCAATGTGACTTAAGAAACATGACTTGATGGTATGAATTATGTGCCTAAAATTAAGCAGCAAAACAATGTCCAGGGCATCACTACATTAACACTCGTTACTTTTAGACTTTGACGGAGAGTCCATTCATCATCATTAGCCCTGTAATTTCACTAGACGCATACAGTGCCTGGAATTCAAACTGGAATGCAATACTTACTCACTACTGCTTGGTGATGGAATATCTTAAATAGATACTCCTGTGTTACTTGCTTGCTCTAATATTACAGAACACTTACACATGATGCATAAATCTTACACTGAATGCCATGACGACATTTTCCACCAAGATCTCTGAATATATGACTTCAAAGCTTGATCTATCATCATGGAACCCAGCCACCTGCTCACCTCTATGTTAATTTATCCACAGGTAGCCAAGAAGGATGAGCCCCCAGCAAAGAGGCCAGTGACCATCCGTTCTGGAACCAACACTGTCACCAAGCTGGTAGAAAAGAAGAAGGCACAGCTTGTTGTCATCGCTCATGATGTTGACCCTATTGAGGTTAGTTCAGCTCGAGACTATTTCAATATTATATTTGTTTGGTTATGTATTGTAGTATTATTAAGCTCAAAGGATATTTTTATACTCATCGAAGTGGGAACCAACTGATATTGTGCAAAAGATTTATTGTTTTGATTATGTTGAAGATGACTGACATTTTCCCATGGAGCATCTGATTTTATTTTTACAGTTTCAGAATCGTCCCTGTATTAAAACTTACTCATAATGATGAATGCATCGATAGCTTGTTATAATTTTTTTCTCAAAAGTATTTTATCATAGTCAAATCCAATATGTTTATTATCTTATGTATTGTTATTAATTGGAATTGAAACGTAGCTGATACTGAGACAACCCACTGCAAGCTCTCAAAAAATCTCTGTTAAATAAATTTAAAAAAATAACCTTTCAGCTTAGTAATACTAATAGTAACTTCAATGTCCAATATCCAAGCTTATACAGAAACGAAATAAATATTATTATTCACACTATTTCAGTTACAATCAAAATCAGTGTAGAGTTTTATCCTTATAGATGTAGTGGATTGATGGCTGTGATGTTAGAATTTCTTCACCTGAGGCTACTGAATAATGTGCTATGTACACTACATTCTATAGCTGCATGAAGACTGTTGACTCTGAGCCTACTAACATCCATTTTTCAAGATATATTTCTGGCATGTTAGGGAATTCTGATCAAAGTTATTTTCTCTGTCATGACTTGCGCACACCGCAATGCATTACAATGGAATTGGAACTCTTATTGAGATATCAACATTGTTGTGAACATTGGCTAACAGCTTTCTAAAAACCTCAAAGAAGACACTTTTCAATATGTATTTTACTTGCCTTTTACCACACTAACGATGTGTAATGGTGATATTTCCAGCTGGTCCTGTTCCTGCCCGCCCTGTGCCGTAAGATGGGAGTCCCATATTGTATTGTCAAGGGCAAGTCTCGTCTTGGAGCGCTCGTGCACCGGAAAACATGCACGTGCCTTGCACTCACACATGTAAGGATTGCTTTATCATTCTTTAGTTTGCAGATACAATGTTATTCGTCAAAAGGGAGAATCACAGCTTACCTGATGTTAAATAACAGTGTTCTTGAAGATGGGTAACACCTATCCAGTTATAGAACTGACTCAAATATTTAATATAAATTCTGTATTAAAAGTTCAACGAAACCAACGATTCTCTCCTTTGACATAGTCTCATAAGCTAAAACAAAAGAAAATAAGCATCTGGAAAGTTGGCATATAATGATGATTTATTTGCTATCAGAATGCCATGGTGAAAACTTATCTACCACCAATAGATTTTTTCTGAATATGCCAGCTATATTTCAGTATGCTAATTTGTTATTCTTGAAATTACCTGCAGTTAAAAGTATCAGTTACGATTGTCTATCATCCAATGTCTTGGAAGAAATTTTGTTTAGTGATGATTAGATTTTAAGTAATATATTCCTGAAATTCATGTTCATTTATTGCCCAGCAATATTACAACATTCCAAATTGTCTGTGACATTTTCACAATCGATCTGTTTTTGATACCATTCTTGCTTTTTATTTTATTATATATTTTATACAAATAAAAAACTATTATATTAAAAACAATCCCAAAATTAAAAAAGAAACTTACACAGACAGATGCAAACAACAAACACGTTCCTCATCTAGGTTTTATGCTATCTCCGTTTTAATAACGAAGATGATCACAAGACGAAGTAACAAACATATGTACATTCAAACTTCTCTATATTTTATATGTATTATGTTGATGATTATGTTAGTGTGATACATAAGACTGCACGTTTTAGTTTTTATTAATGATTTTTTACAAAATCATTCATTCACAATTTTATTGTATGCAAGATTTTCACAACAGAATACTGACCAAAGTATACGTTTTCCAGGTGGAGTCTGGCGACCGCGCCTCCTTCTCGAAGGTGGTGGAAGCCATCAAGACTAACTTCAACGAGCGCTACGAAGAGCTGAGGAGGCACTGGGGCGGCGGCGTCCTCGGGAACAAGTCCAACGCGCGTATAGCCAAGCTCGAAAAGGCGAAGGCACGCGAGATCGCGCAGAAACAGGGCTAGACCAATAAATGTTAAGCTTTACCTGCTGATTTTATTTCGAAATACCCTCAGGACAAAACTTATATAATTCTTAATTCAAATTTTGTCAATTCAGCTTCCGCAAATGGAAGAAGTCTTAGACATGAAAATGCAATAAACAAATACCTATATAGAAAATGTAATTTTTAAACTTTCGTAACGTGAACAACACGATTATTTTTATCTTAATCGCGTAAAATAAGTTTTATTTACCTTGACTGGAGTGTCGTCTGGATGAAAAAATTAGGGTGTTGCAATCTCCTACCCTCATTTTGGTCTTATAAAAACGTAAGGTTGTCGCCTCGACACAACATTAACAGAGCGTTCTGAAACCACGATACTATCACTTTTCTATAACCGGATTCCACGACGCCAACAACCTAAATCCATCTTTCCGCGGTTGAACTTTCAGTGTATAATTATGTTTATTCCCGGGTTTTTAGTATGTTGTGCAATTAAGACCTGGTGACATAATTACTATGGTTCAGTTCCTATTAGAATGCATTTTTATGGTATGTATGCATGACCTGCAGTACACGAAATTTTGTATATAGGTATTCATAATTTAAATTGCACCATTACCTGGTTGCTCGACATAATAAGCTTGTTTTTAAACTTATTTTACGCGTATAATATTGTCGTCATTCATAGAGTTGTAGAGCCTTTTACGCGTTTAACTGTTTATAGCTTCTGGAGGATATTTTCATCTGATTGATGTGCCTCTATACTTTCACGTTGCTGATATTCTCTGGCAATATACTTCGCTCTGCTACAACTACAACAACTACTGCTACTACTGAAAAAACAATACCTAGAAAGATGTTTCCACTCAAGAAAATACAATTTGCTGAAACTCACAGCCTTTGCTTTATGTTTCAAGAGTAAAATGAAAATATTAAATTTTACTGCGCTTCATAAAAAATATTGCTCAATATTTTTTTAGTGTTGTAGTTAGTGTCAAAAAAATGAAGTGTTGGTGGTTCATTTTGCTTGTTTCAAGTAAGAAATTTAGTTTTTCTTCTATAGATTAGATTACTTTATGGTTGTTTGTAAAAAGCAAGGCAATGTTTTGCGGTTAAATGTTAAAACGAATTGACGCATTTTAAACGATAGTTGCTAGATATCTATTGGGTTCAATTTGCAGATAACTTACTTTATCTTACGATATAAGAAATCTAAATTAAAATCGATTCTGCCGTTTAAGATAAGATAATCTTTATTGCTTAAAACTAAACTTAGGAGGCATACTTAATACCATAAAAATAGGCACATTAAATCTGAAACACCCCATACGTCGGGGATAAAAAAGTATACTTGATTTACAGATCTACCAAAATGGTCTGCCCAAGTAGAATTGAATATGCAAGGCACCGTGAATCTCGGAAAAGATGTTGTCGAAGCACTATCACGATATGTCGAGCAAAAAAAGCTTAGCGGCCGAAGATCCTTCCAACATGGGGAAAAGTCAGATGCAGAGGATGATGATGCCATACCTTCGATTGTCAATTCAGCGCACCTCTGCAGAGATCTTGACTTTTGCAAGGGTAGGTTTTTTACATAAAACTAAGACGAAACAATCGCTCGGCTGATGGTAAGAGGAAATGCCTGACCATAACCATTGCAGCGTTATTCAGAATTTTGAGTAACAAAACAGGGCACTGCTACTTTAGCGCTCATAACTTTCAGATACTCGAAGATTAGGCTCGAAAGTAATACATAGAACACAATAATCTTTGCCCACTACTGCTTTACGGCAGAATATTTATGTTAAGCGTGTGTACCTAATCTAGCTAGGTAACGTGACTGACTGATTTTTTAAAGTCTTGCATCAAAATAGGTATCAGTCCAGGATCTAATAGGCTGGGGTGCCTGCTTCAGCCAAAAGCAAAGGTAAAGCTAAATCTGTTTGTAAAAATAATGAAAAGATGCATTCATTTTTGAGCGAAGCTGAGAATGACAATAATAAACTTAGGTACATACATATAATAAAAAAACGTTTCTTAAACCATTTGCGAGTGAAATTATACTGCTAATCGTACTAAACTATTGGTGCTAAAACACAATTTTTTACAGGCGAATTAGAAATACTCGTGAACAAATACACCACTATGCTGACTGAAGGCATCGAAACAGTTTTCAAAGGTCTCGTCAACGATATAAATAAAAACAACGATGAAAACACCGAAAAAGTCATCATTTTCGGAGAGGAATTAAAAATAATGTTGAACGATATAAAGAAATTGATTCGTAACGCGGATGCTGATGTAAGGGACAGCTATGCAGCGTATACGTGGATAAATCTAATAAAGAAAATCAGTGCCAAATTCCTCGACCGTGCGATTTCCTTCGCATCGCAAAGATTAGAAGGGAATGCCGAAGAAATATTAGAGGTGAAAAAGAACCTAACACAAAAAATAGTAATTGTTACCACGCTAATAGAGCTGAAATTCGAAAACGTACTATGTTCAGAACACGACATTTGCGCGAAAAGCTACGAATGTACTAAAGCATTAAATACTGTATTAGAACACTTGAAAATGGTATCTGAAGAAAATTTGAAGGAATTCATCAAATATTTCCATGAGACGCTATCTGGCACAAATTTTTATAACAGATTAAGCGATGTGACTGCACATGAATTTCAATCAATTCTACGTGATATGTCTGAAACGGATAACGTCCTAACTAAAAATATAATTAATGTTGTACACAAAAGTGTCGATGAAAGACAAAATACTATCACATCAAAGTTTAAAACCGATGACAGTGGGTTCGGCAGGGATGTCAAATTGGTCCACATTATTTTATCAGATATGGATTTCTTTTACAGTAAGCAGAAGGATGAACCATTTCACGATTTTTTTGGGGATTTCTATGATTGGACGAAGGAAGGTGGCAGGTTAAGTTCACCGCTGCGTCGTTTGATGAAAGATATACAGATCAAGTTGTCTTTCGCGTCGAATGATCTGGTTATGAAGTTGATTGATGAAGTCAAGGTTTTTATGGAGATCACTGTTGACCCAGTTCCGTAGAAATGTTGTGTACTAACTAAAACATCGAACAGTATTTAATTAATATAATTTTTATTTCCACAATAACATGCATTTTTAATTTATTAATTACTAGCTTCTGCACACGATTTTGTTCGCGTTGACTTTAGAATTGGGTATAGAAAGAAATTAAAGCAATAGTTTCATCCGTCATAACACTTGCCCTAGTACTACCTAAAGAAAAAAAAATAGTGGTACCTTTGCATGTAGGTAAGTGATTAGGTATTTGATATGGATACAGTTTCAAATTACACATCTACCTAAATCAAATTGTAAGTTAATAAATACGTCTTTTATTTAGTATTTCGATAATCCCACAGGAACCTAGTTTTTTTTAAATATTCCATTATATAAACGAATTTCCTAGGAAATCCAGGTAACAGTTCCGCAACATGTGGGCCGATAAATCTTCAGATCATTATAAATCAAGCGCGCCGAGGAGAAAACCTATTTCAAAAAATATGGCAAAATAATTTATTTTACTGCGCGTAAAATTGTAATAATATATTTCACTGTATGTAGCTTTAGTGGTGAAAGAAATGGTTTGTTTTAGATTTATTCTCATTTCGGTGTCAGGTAAGAGATTTAAACTGTATTAGAGCTCTACTACGAGTACAAATATAATTTTTAAGTTAGGCAAAAGTTAAGAACATTGTCCCATATAATTATTATCTACCGGTGAAGCATTCTTTGTTTTCTTGTATAATTTAAAGATAAATTCCGACTATGGCAAAGCCTAAAGGAAGGGTTATGTTTTTAGCAGTCTTTGTATGTATGTTTGAATGTAGGTATGTATGTGTATTCCAACGTAGAGCCAAAATTATATTTTTTTTATATAGATATTTTTTTAAATATTTAAATGTAAAAAGACGAACAAGGCGCTCTCCTGATGGTAAGAGATAACGCCTATCCAAGACCATTACAGCGAAACTTTAAGTAGCAAAACAAAATCCGAGGCATCGCTACTTTGGCGCTCATTAAAACAAATACAGTAAAAATCAATGTGCAAGTCTAAATGTAAATAAAATTTGCAGTTCTGCTAAGATTATCCGATGGAGTAAAAGTAGACGTGAAAGGTTCACTAAGTCTGGGTAAAGAGGTGGTGACCGCATTAAAAAGCTTCGTTAGTAAAAACAAAGTTAGCGGACGAAGGTCTTTTGACGGCGAGGATGTGAATGCGGCATCGCCGGAGGAAACTGAAAAGGATACAGTAGCCCTGATAGTCCATTCTGCCTTCCTGTGTCGTGATATTGAATTTTGCAAGGGTAAGTAAGTAATGATTACATAATAATACTGCAGATGAATTAAAAATAATACAAGCCCGCAAACTATTTTTAACTTACCTACCTACATACAGTTTATGGAGGAAAACAATTTTATCCCATTTTATTTTACGATGAAATTGAAGATTTGATAATAACACTATTTGTAATAAAACAAAAACCGACAATACGATTACGATTTACAAATACAAAAA
This sequence comes from Biston stratarius, assembly GCA_950106695.1. Lineage (NCBI taxonomy): Eukaryota > Metazoa > Arthropoda > Insecta > Lepidoptera > Geometridae > Biston > Biston stratarius. Next base: position 30,760,263 of record OX467109.1, read on the forward strand.
AATAGAATTAAATTAGATTTTAACTTTTAGATTTTTTTTACTATTTGTTTTTAAGTTAATAAATCCTAGACACAAATTCTATCGTCATTCTGAATTCCTAATGTCGCGAAAAATCGATAAAATTTCGGTAATTAGGATATAACATTACCACTCCATTAACAGTTTTTTGCAACTTTATCAGACTAGTGCTACCAAAAATATTCACACAATTCACATTTTTTTAATTTACTATCAATCCTGTTTTTATATACAATGTTTCAACTGTTTTAGACCAATTGCAATTAAATTTATAAATATTTAATTTTTAACTAGATAGATTTATCTTTCTCTCTCTCCTTCTCTCGGACTATCTATTACTTTATTTTCTCTGCTACGCTATATCCTATGACACTACCCCGCTTATTTAAGTCTAAGACATACATATCTTAGATAACATGATATTGTCTTCTTATTTGTTAATATCTAATCTATCTAATACCTTTAAACGAGCAATTCTTGTATATATGTATGTACATATATATATAATCTAAGTCTCGGAAGCGGCTCCAACGATTTTCATGAAATTTAGTATACAGGGGGTTTCGGGGGCGATAAATCGATCTAGCTAGGTTTCATTTTTAGAAAACGTCGTTTTATCCGTGTTTTCAGGCAATGAAAAACCGAGCAAGGCTCGGTCGTCCAGGTACTATATTATTAAGTCTCCATTTAGTTCTAAGACCTTGAAAAGATTTTACATGGAAACTAACATAAACATTCTACCTACATCATCGCACGAGAAACTTTTATGGTATTATATTTGTTCCAGGTGAATTGGGTTCATTTTTTAACCACTACATTATAGTGCTAACAAAAACAGTCGAAAGTGTACTGGAGGGTTTCGTAGATGACATCGACAAAAATAATAACCAACACATTCTAAAAGCTGTCATGTTAGAAGGAGAACTTAGACGATTACTTCGGGAAATTAAAAAAATGCTCAGAAACGTCAATCAGAAACTAACTGAAGAAAATGAGTCATATATGTTCATAGATTTACTAAAACGAATCAATGCTAAATTTCAAGACACAGCAACAATGTTTGCAGCGCAGAAGTTGGAAGGCAATGTTCAAGAAATAACTGAAGTAAAAAATAAACTTACTCAGAAACTCATAATTGCTACAACTTTAATGGAACTAAAATTCGAGAGCAAGTTATGTAATCAGCACAAAATCTGTTCTAAAAGTCATGAAGTCACTAATGCTTTGAACAAACTCTTGACGCATGTTAACACATTGTCCGATGAAAAAGTGAAAGACTTCGTCAGACAATTCTATGAGACGTTACCTGGTACAAATTTCTACTATAGGATAAGTGATGTAACTGGCCATGAATTTCAGACTATATTACACGACATGGCTTACGCTGAAAACATACCTACTAAAAACGTATTAGCTACTGTACAGGGAATAGTTGAAGAGAGACTCAATTCTTTAAACATCAATAAAAGTGTACGAAGAGAGGATAAACCAGGTGGAAGAGACGTGAAATTAGTTCATATAATGCTTTCAGACATGGATCATTTTTACAGTAAACATAAGAATGAGCCGTTTCACGACTTCTTGAGTGATTTCTTTCAATGGGCCAGGGCGGGTGGGAAATTTAGTTCTCCGCTTCGTCGTGTGATGAAGGATCTGCAGAATGGTTTATCATTTGAATCTGATGAACTAGTGTTTAAGCTGGTGAATGAAATGAGAGTGTTTATGGAAATTACTGTTGATCCAGAACCTTGATAACTTGTTTTGGAAGAAGTAAATAGGTTTTTATAAGAGTTACCTATTTAGTTTTATTTCCAAATTATTTATTCCAATCTTTTTTCTTGGGTAATATTTTGAAAATCACTTTTGATCGACTTTCACGGCTCTATTGATCTGAAATTAGATAGGTTCGGGTAAGATTTCTATACAATTATGTTTTAAATTTATTTGAAAGTGTCATATACCTCACGGTTTCACTCAAAATCAATCATTTGTATGATCAACGATTCTAAAATTTATAGCAAAATCCATTTTAACGAACAAATTAGGTACACTATTTTTATATTTAGAAATATGTCTTGTTCTGTGTGCGAGCCTAGAAGACAAAATCTATCATAATTCTCCGAGGGCCCTGCGTACTCGTAGATAGAAAATTATCTTTCATCGTACCTGTCTGTCTCTCCTTTGGGTACATAATAATTTTTCAAGGCTTTATGAAATACGCTGTTAATGCTTTTCAGAATAAACATTGTCATTTCTTTTTAATATCCAACGGATATTAGAATGCCTTAAAGCCGTTTATTTCAATGTTTCTAATTTCCCTGAGATAAATTTAGTACCTACTTCGTTTTTTGAAGCAATCTCATATACCACCAAGAATGTCAGACAATGCCTTTATTCCATCATACTGATTAACACTTAATACGTCGTATTCTTTACGCCAATATCAAATCTAATAACGAGACGAAATGTAGTAAGTAAGTACTTGTTGTCGTATTTGCATCAGTAATTATATCCACATGTCGCTGTAGTTATTGCCGTGGTGGTGCCGGCGTAAGAATAGTACCCCACCCTCTACCCGTGGTTGGCGTAAGAGTCGGCTAAGGGATGTAATCCGGAAGATGGGCAGTAGCGTCTTCCTTGAACAATCACACCTAACTGCGCTTGCCAACCCGCCTGCCAAACGTGGCTTTGTTGAATCTATTTGACGGCTTTTTACACACAGATTTGATTCAGACTTTTGATTGTATGGTTAAAATTTAAATAAGCAGTCTTTCTGAAAATGGAATCTAAGTAAAAGAACACGGTTCCTACTACACAGATGTTGCTTGAAAGATGTCTCTTGTATCGACAAGCTACCATTTGTTTTTGTTTAATGTTTAAGTCCGATTAATATAGAAAGGTCTTACTTACCTTTTCTATTGCTTAAAAACTTTTGTTTTTTATCTTATTTAGATAAATGAATAAAACCTTGGCAAGCTACGTTATTAAATCAGCTAGCCCAAGGAAAATGTCCCTCGATAAATCTCAAAAACTTTGCCCACTAACCGAGTAAGTAGTTAAATATTATTGTAGGATCAAAAGCTTGGCAGAGTTGCTAATGCTATTCCTGTAAGTTTTTCAGAGTGGACGCAAATTGGATGCGACTTCCCTGGGGAGGGCCGACTTTGCGCTGGTCCCCCCATTCCTCACCTCCCCTCCTGCCTGGATAATACATGTTTGTCACAAAGCCTGTTTATATATCTATACACGAACAAATTTAGTGACTATCGAAATATCTTAAAGTAACAAGAGCATGGAATGAACTATGTTTCGTGTTAAAATATCTCTTCAAAGGTAAGTTTTTTTTATAGTTGACAATCTAGGTGTTTCACCACAACTCACCTGATGTTAAGTGATAGTGTGGTCGAAGATGGTAGTACACACCTAGCCTGGAATAGAACTGGCTTTCAACTGAGGCGGCTGGAACACACCGTTAGGTGCTTGGCGGAATATTCAATTTGAGGATGGTAGCCAGCTACTAGAAAGTACCCTACCACCATGATATGATTACTTTACGATATTCTCCTTTACCGGCAGCTCAAGCTCATTGTTGGGGTTTGAACCCACGATCTTCAGCGTGCGAACCGACCACGCCAACTACTAAGCTATCATCGCTAAAAATAGTGATGCAAGTAAATACAAATTTGTAGAGGTAAACAAAATAAAACTCAGAGAAGGATAACACAGCTGTAATTTCTCTAAACATGACATGTGGAGATAGAGCAGATAAGCAAATAATAGTTTATTAGCTCCGACGAGGGTAACCTTGAAACTTGCTCGAATTTCTTTTAGTTTTGTCCTTGTTATCTCTATTTCATACCGTCAGCGGCTCACGGCTTCACCCGCTATTCTACGAAAACAGTTAATTCACTTCTGAACAATTTACTGACTGATATTAACTGAGGATGGTAAGGCGATTTCTAGTCCCAAATTTCCTTAGCAAACAATTATTATTGAAAGAGATTTTTCTGTTATATAAATCAATCCAGTCATGCCAAAAACGCTTATCCGGTGCATTCTTCTACTAGCGGACGGCCATACAAACATGAGCAATACGTTACCAGTATGTAAATACATATATCCAAATGTACTCATAAAGCGTTTTGATTCCACATTATTTATTCGCGCAGTGGGGTTGTGGAATTCAGTGCTGGAGCTGTGTTATGTTAGATACAGAAATGGGCGTCTTGAAATCTAGAGTAAATATGTTTCTTCTAGGTAAGCGTGCTCCGTCTTAGACCGCACTACTGTTTTAACATCAGGCAGGGAATGATCAAATCTGAACCAAAAACATGAACGCGTTTATGCGTTTGTTAGGCACAAACGCATAAACTTTCACATTAATAATATTATTGTGATTATGTTAGATGGAGATTCCACAAAAAGTGAAATATGTTTCCTTCAGAGATTTTCTATTTTCCACAAACATATATTGCCATACAATGCGGCAATGAGGAGAGCGTTTTGGAAACTGTTCCAATTAATAGTGGCATTTTAGATTGGGTAGTCAACTTTAGTGTAGTATGCATGTATTATTTCATTATGATTCCCATATTATAGCAAATAATATTGAATATTTTGATCAAATACAAATACTCTATTGATAACATCAAAGTAACGTGGTCTCTGACCATGTGCCTCCTTGATAAGCTCAAAGTCGCACAACGAGCTAAGGAGAGGGCTATGCTCGGAGTTTCCCTACGAGATCGAATCAGAAATAAGGAAGTCGGTAGACGAACTAAAGTAGCCGACATAGCCCAGCGGATTAGCAAGTTGAGATGGCAGTGGGCAGGGCACATAGCACGCAGAACTGATAAAAAATTACTTAATGGTCAATGGAGATCATTTAATGTGCATATCTGTAGATAAAAAGTATTATAGATAAGTAGCGATATACTTCGGAAAAAAACCTGAACAAATTTAAATACAATTTAAACTCCAATATTAATGTACGAGACTACCTATAAGTTTACGAGATGAAATTTCTAGAGCTTAAAGAAAAGACTCTAGAAATACTGCGGCGCGGAACACAACCCCAAAAATATCCTACATTATCAAAGTACTTAAATAGAAATTTACAAGGTTGAAAATATAGAAATTCTCTACTACCCGTACTGTAATTTATGCCGCAGACCCTATTCACATTAGGAAAGGCATACCACAAATGCGGGTAGAATGTAGAAATCTCTCCCGTTTTGTTTGAGACATTATCGCGATTCTCATGAAACATTTCGGCCCGTATTGAATGGGCTATTTTAGAATAATATATAAAAACTTGAAATCGGCAGTTGTGAGATTGATATTTGACCCTGAGACTCTATGGAGTGACGGACGGTGACGATGAGTGGTGATCGGCCTGAGTCATACGTATCAAACAATTGCGACAGGAATAACTTGAAAAACATCAATTTCTTAAATGGTTTTTCGCAATAAAATAAGCAATTTAATAAAGGAAAGTATTAGGTTAACTATAAAGTTGTCCTTTTGGGGAAGACCCGCTAGATGACCAACTTTCCGCACGAAGTTAACTCGATGTCCTACGTGAGCGACAAACGAGGTAAAGCGACGGTAAATTATCATGCAAACACTGTTTTTTGTATGTGGTTTATACTAGATATTAGATACTATATACTTAGTATATAGTATCTAATATTGCATGTGGTTAATACTAGATACTTAGTATAATTTTAGAAATGTTATTTTTAAAGATCGACAATTGTTGTTATACTTACTTGTAATCTAATAGTTGCATGTACATGTATACATATGAACACTGTGCCTTCAGATGTCCCTATATTAAAAAAAAACTACTTGAAAGTAGTAATAAATAGGTGAAGTAATAAGTAAACATTACTCGGTTTGAAGGGTACGGCAGCTAGCGAAATTACAGAGCTTACAAAGTCTCAAAGTAATGAGCGCCAAAACAGAAATGCCTTGGACTTTGTTATGCTACTCAAAGGTCTTTGGATAGCTGCAATGGTGATCAACAGGCGTTATCTCTTACCATCAGAAGAGCGTCTCATTCGTCTCGTTAGTTTTACATTTTTTTTAAATATAGGCGCCAGCAAATTCCTAAACATGATTGGAAAAAACTACATAATAATAGATATACATAAGAGCTATAAGTTGTTTCTTCTATTTGCAACCATCGAGTGTGGTGCAGATTTATTACTAAACAAATAAAACTACAGAATTTTTACATTCTTAGCAGACGTAACATTTATTAATTAACCTTAATTCATAAATATATTTCACTAGCTTACGCCTGCGACTTCGTCCGCGTTAATTTTAGAATAAGGTTCAGAGAGTAATTAAATGTGTAGATAAAAATAAGGAACAGTCATGAAACTTGCGCTATTTTATTATCAATCGCTATTTTATCATCCGTCAATCTGACATTTGTCAACCTGACATCTGTCAATCTTACATCTGTCAATCTGACATCTGCGTGATTGAGTAACAAACATCCAAAAATACAAACTATACTCGCGTGGTGATGGATGATGACGATGATGAAAAGTATCCCATGTTTTATTCCTGGGCCTAAAGTATCTACATTCAAAATTTCATCCAGATACGTTCATCCGTTCTGGCGTGATTGAGTAACAAACATCCATCCCTCCAAACTTTCACATTTATAATATTATTGGGATTATAGGTAGATTCAGCTGGGGTTTAATATTTCTTACGAAGTCAACCAAGGAGAAAAATTAGAAACAGGTTTTGCAACTCAGATCTAAGTTGCCCTTAGTCAAGCTTATACGCCCAGTGCTCATTGATCATTGAAACAATATTGTAGAGCTTCAACATAAACAATAATTTAATATGATACGTGTTTACATATGTATAGTGAATCTAGCAGTGGCCTCACGTATTGTCACAGGACAAGCTTTTGATAAGCCTGAAGGTAATAATGGTATCTTACTTTTTTTAAATCAACCATTATTTTTTGCAAATTCATCATCGTCATCATCTCAGCCGTAGGACGTCCGCTGCTGGACATAGGCCTCCCCCATTAACTTCCATAAAGACCGGTTGGAAGCGGTTCGGATCCAACACGTTCCTGCGGTCTTTATTAGGTCGTCTGTCCACCTTGTAGTTTGCAACTTACTTCATATTATTTTATGTTTTTATATTGTATATTTCTCTTCTTGTCCGATACACACATGCGTGACGTGTCATCTGCTGGCCTTGACAGAAGACCAGCGCCGGCTGGCTGCAGTCGGCATTATGCTGAGTTGAGGCCGGCTTGGGATGTTTTGTTCATAAACTTATATTTTTTTTGTTTCGGTTTGTTATTTATTTTTCTATGTATTGTAATGTTGATAAATATAATTTAAAAGTAATATAAATTTGTTTTATGTCTCAACACCGATAAAAAGCTCTTACTTACTTGTGAGTGATCAGAACTGAGGTTTAAAGAACAATAGAAAGCGTTCGAAGCAGATACTAGAATTCTTAATAATTATAGAAGAACTTTAACGCCTGGATCATCATCATCATCATCAGCCGTAGGACGTCCACTGCTGGATATAGGCCTCCTCCTAGGTGGATACTCGCCACGCTTGGCAGGCGGGTTGGCGAGCGCAGTTAGGTGTGATTGTTCAAGGAAGACCCTGCTGCCCATCTTCTGGATTACATCCCTTAGCCGACTCTTACGGCAACCACGGGTAGAGAGGGTGGGGTACTATTGTTACGCCGGCACCATCACGGCGAAATGCCGGAATACCTATTGGGTATCGTTAGAATTTTTACATCGTCCTAATAGCAGGCATTCGTGCTTTATTTTTTCATTTTCTTAAGTTTATTGTAATGACCCATCGAGAAATTACTTGACAAGGAATTGATATCTATAATAGTTGATCTATGTGGCAATTTTATTATGCTATTTTGTTTACTTACTTTTATATTGAGATATTTATGTAGATTTCATTGTTAATTTTTCAGGGAGCCCCTGTGAATGGCTGAATGTTCAGGGTACTTGCGTAAACATACGGCGATGTTATTCGTTCGAACTCGATCGCACCAAAGGCACCAGTCCACCTGTAAGTACCTGACTCATCAGAGAAGACTAAATTGCTGCCAGCTTAGCTAATATTTCGGTCTCGTATACTCTGAAGCTTTCACTGGACTCGATCGATGTTTTGTTCCAGATATGTTCTTTCAACGGCAAGGAACCCATAGTGTGTTGTGTCGATTGTTCTATTCTGGATGAGAAGTACGTATGTCAATTTGTTTAGTTGCTAATCGACTCCAAGATCAACACTAAAATCGCGAAAGAAAATTATTTGTTTCTCATATAATATTTACACTGGCCCTCAACAAAATCTATGCACCAGCAAAATTTTCTTTTTAAGTTTTTACAGTCGGTCTATAGTAAAAGTTTTTCAAAAGATAAGCATAGCGATCTCGTTTCAGCTTAGTATCATTCCATTTCGTGTTACTCTGGATAATTCTTCTTCATTAATTGCAGATATGAAACCAAAGATATTTTAGACAGGGAACATCTCAAAACTGACAGAAAATATGAAAAAAGTAAGTTTAGTTTGCTATTCGACACTCCGACTCACTTATTTAATCAACAAATTAAAGTCATTAAAATAAATACTCTTAAATAAAAACTAGGTCAGATTTGTTTGGACCTTTTTGTAAATGATCTTTTTACACGACTACCCAAAAAAGGGAGTGTAATGTTTTCAGGGTTCATGTATCTGTATATGTCAGTATCTTTATTCCTCCATAACTTTTAAATGCCGGAATAGTATGGGATGTATTGGTCTAAAAGCCCGTGAACCCCAGACCTTCACGGGCTCTTAGACGCTATAGGATATCGTTCGAAATCCTACGTCATCCCGAGTAACACTAGCAATTTTTTTTTTTTTATTCGATATTGCTGAAGTTTGGCTCCATTTTGAAATGTGAATGAACTTTTTGTTTGTTTTTGGCATAGCAGTCGTGTTTTTTTTAAATTGGTATTAAAATTTGTGAGGTTTGTTTTTTGGTATTTCTTTTTTATTCTATATAGGCTTACATTTGACCGCCTGATGTTAAGAGTAGTTGCGGTCTACGATGTAGCATGCTAGAAGAAACCGATTCACTCGCGACTTGAAGGCGCCTGGACTGTATCTATCAGGGAACACCTACTCGGGCAGCAAATACCTACCATTGTTCCGAGTAATAGATAACCGACTGCAGTTATGTTACATTTCAGAATGTTTCGAGTATCAGCACGTTCTGCCATATAAATGCAAAACTCACGCTACGTACGACTACAAGCGTTACTACAACGAAACGAGGAAATGTTACGAATTCCAAATAATAGCTATTTCACCTGTCGGTGGCAAAGACGCTCTGAGAGGAGACTTCCCACATATGGTAAGAAATTCACAATTTTTTTTTTTTCTAATCTACTAAAGTGATTTCGTAAACCTTAAACAGGCAACTCAATGGAAAATCGTCCTGGAATGAATCAAAAATGTTTTACTAGATCTTGCAGAAACCAAGAAAGCATTTATAGAAAATGAGCTTGCGCTACCGGTGGTATTGACCTGGCTAGCTACCATCAAGTTGAAAACCTGCCGCCAAGCATCTAACGGTGTGTTCCGGCAGCCACACTTGAGAGCCAGTTCCATTGCAGACTAGGTGCGTTAATTATTTCAACTATACCGTCACTTAACATCATGTGAACTGTGGTCAAACACATAGCCCGTCAAACTAAAACAACGACCACCGGCGAGTCACCGACGGTACCTAAAGTACTTATAGTACTGTAATATCAAATGCAATGTATATTGTCTTGAAAGTTTGTGATGCTTAGTACATGCTGCATTGTTCCAGGCTCTGCTGGGGTACGGTCCGGACCTGGAGTCAGCCCAGTGGTTGTGCGGAGGAAGCCTCATAAGCGAGCGATTCATTTTAACGGCTGGACACTGCGCATCTAGCACTCAATTGTCAGTTTTTTGCTATTATGACCTGACTTACAATTCGATAATTCTACTTACATCGTATACTAACTGAATGCTCGGTACTTTGTACCCGGTGCGATATATATGCCTTTGCCCTCGCGTATATATAAAAACCTCATTCGAAGGATTACGACCTATAAAAAAAACAGCTAAATCAGCTGGAAGTTGTTCACGGGAACGCGAAAAGGTCGCAGTTTGGTCACAGGTAGATTCTATATGTCTCCCCGGTATATCCTTGAAAAAAATGCGTAGCGCTTCGCTCCCACGACCCAAGTGTATAACATAACCCTATCATTGTCCATAATTATATTGACTTATGGTGCTGAAACGTGGTCTCTGACTATGTGCCTTCTTGATAAGCTCAAAGTCACACAACGAGCTATGGAGAGGGCTATGCTCTGAGTTTCCTTACGAGATCGAATCAGAAATGAGGAGATCCGTAGACGAACTAAAGTAGTCGACATAGCGGATAAGCAAGTTGAAGTGGCAGTGGGCAGGTCACATAGCACGCAGAACTGATGGCCGATGGGGCCGCAAAGTTCTGGAGTGGAGACGACGGACCGGCAAGCGCAGCGTAGAACGTCCACCCACAAGGTGGACAGACGACCTTATAAAGACCGCAGGAACGCGCTGGATGCGAGCCGCTTCCAACCGGTCTTTTTGGAAGTAAAGCTATGTCCAGCAGTGGACGTCCTACGGCTAAGATGATGATGATGGTGATATTTACGCCGTTTGATGCATTATATAACAATCGCACCATCACCATCCACTGAATATTATCTTCCAGAGGAGAAGTGAGGTACGTGGCCCTGGGAATGTTAAAGCGATCAGATCCCCCGCACTTCTGGAAGCGCTACAAGGTGAAGAGGTTCATCCCCCATCCAGAATACAACCCACCCAACAAGTACAACGATATCGCGCTTATAGAAACCGAGATAAGGTATATGAATATACAATACATATTTAATGTTTTTACAAAACTAGAAACAAGAATGCTGACAAACAGATCTAGATTTTAGTCGCGTACGAAATATCACAAATTAGTTTTTTACTTTAACTTCGATTCACATATTTTAACTTTATCGAAAATTTATCAGCACTTCGTGGTTTCACGCGATGCTGCTAACAGGATGCCATATTTTTACAAATGAAAGTAGCTTATGCCTATAAAGAGCCTAAACTAACTATTTTATTTGAAAATTCAACAAAAGTTCTTAGTTATCCAAATTTGTATACAGAAGTGTAGCTTATTGATATATAAACGGGCGCACGCTTTCACGCGTGTGTAAAAAGTGTAGTTTTAAAAGTGTAATAAAATGTATGATATTCAAACAAATCACTAGCAGAGCAAACGTTATCAAGCCCAACTTATTTTCAGTGTAAACTTAACCAAAGGTGTACGGCCAGCGTGCCTCACGCATAAGCCAGAATTCAGGAATGACGACATTGCATATGCGACTGGATGGGGGGCTTTGGGGAAAAATAAGGAAAACGCTGACGTCATGCAAAAGGTAATTCGACAGAGTTATTATATTGCCGTGATGGTGCCGGCGTAAGAATAGTACCCCACCCTCTCTACTCGTGGTTGCCGTAAGAGTCGGCTAAGGGATATAATCCGGAAGATGGGCGGCAGTGTCTTCCTTGAACAATCACACTTAACTGCGCTCACCAACCCGCCTGCCAAGCGTAGCGAGTATTGGCAAAACCCCCCCAAGAGGAGGCCTATGTCCAGCTGTGGACGTGCTATGGCTGATGATTAATTATAATTAACTATCGAATGTCTCACAGTAAGCAGTGATGCCCTGGACTTTATTTTGTTACTCAAAGTTTTCTGTACCGCTGCAATGGTTATGGACAGGCGTTATCTCTTACCATCAGGAGAACGTTTCCACAGTCTAATGACTATTGTTATGAAGGTTAAAATATTTTTTAAATGTAAAAGTAATGTGACGACTGGAACTCTTTCCTGATGGTAAAAGATAACACCCGCTCATGACCATTTCAGCGGTCATTAAACCAAAAAAGTCTCCCAAGTAATCGCTGCTTTGGCTGCAATGATTATATTTTGTCTTTTTGGTAATTTAGGCACTTATTTTATTACTAACCCGTTTCCCAAAGGTTTTGTTGTGTTGTATTTTTTGTTTCGCTTTTTGTAATCATGCCATGTCCGTTCAAATATCTCAATAATAATGTTTTTCTTAAACCCGTTTTATTCGTAAGGTGATCTTGGAGAAGTTTACGCCAGAGGAATGCGCGGCGCAGTACCCTGTGCACAGACACCTGCCCCAAGGGTACAACGAGACGACGCAGATCTGTTACGGAGACCACAAGGAAATCAAGGACACGTGTCAAGTGAGAATCCGCTCAGAATCTCATAAATCTGCTTTGGGAAACTGGCAGAATGCACTCGGTGCGTCTCTAAAGAAGAAGAAAATCGAATAAACCCGGACAATTTATTTGTGTAACAAACAATTGTTTGTTCTGTGTCTGGGTGTATAAGTAGTTATGTATTTACAAAATGAAGTATTTAAATATTCAGTAGGACACATTTTTTTTTTGTAATTACTTACTTATAATACATACAGAACACCCAGACACAGAACAGACATTTGTTTATACTATAATTTTTTTGTCCTGGGTGGGAATCGAACCCACGCCCAACAACTCTTAAGGCAGACATACTACCGATGAGCCAACAGAGCTGTCTGATAGTGTTACGTTTGACCGTCATCTCACCTGATGTTAGGTAATGATGCGGATAAGAAGGAGCACGCTTCGCTACTCTTGCATCTTCGACCAAACGTCACTCAATATCAAACGAGCAGAAAGCAAGCTCAAAAAAAATGTAGTTGGTTGTGTTGTGTTGTTGTAGTTGTCAATTACAAATACAAATATTTTATTGATAACACCAATGTTACAAGTCAATTCCGTAATATCATTACATTGAGTTTCAGAACGCTGATTACATGTCAATGGAATCAAAGTCAAAGTATATAAACAAGTCAATATAAGAATATTGTCAATATAAAAATACTGCCAATATAAAATGTGTCAATATAAAAATATGTCAATGTAAAAAAATATTGTCCATATAATAAAATGTCCAGAAATCACTTACTAGTAATTCAATAATCTTTTAATTTGAAATATTCATCAATGTCATAAAACATTGTCTCTAGCAGCCAAGATCTCTGAAGCACGTGATGGAAGGTGCATCCCGGACGGAGGCGGGAACACGGTTGATTATGCACGATGTTGCGCTGGCCAGGGATCCCTGAGCGTAGTGCTGCAAACATTATCATTTATTTACTTTGCAGGGTGACAGTGGTGGTCCCCTGCAGAAACGGGATCCCGACGCGCGGTACTGCCCATACGCAGTGATTGGAGTGACTTCATACGGACGCGAGTGCGGCCAGCCTGGCGCTGCTGGCATCTACACGCGCGTCTACCATTACGTGCCCTGGATAGAGAGCATTGTCTGGCCTTAAACGGTTTGAAGGATGCTGCAGCCAAGGAAATTAGATTGCATTGCAGGGCTGTTGAAACTAACCATCGAATTCCTAATAAAAGAAGACAGCCCCAGAGCAGCGATGACCTGAACATTGTTCAAAATTCAAAGTTCTGTGTATCGCTGCAATGGCCAGATGACGCTGTGTGTAATGTCCTACTATATTTAATTATTTAAATTGAAAGCAAACACATGAAAATGCTTGTTTATAAAAAATATTAGAAAGTAATATTTATTTTTGATTTTCACTCATCACAATCTATAGTGTTACCTAAATACAGAACTGTAAGCTTGAGATGTATGTACTAAACTGAAACGGGATCATTGGTATTGTGTTGCCTCATTTGAGAGCCAGTTCCATTCCAGGCTGGGTGTGTATATTATCCTCGACCACACCGCCACTTAACATCAGGTGAGCTGTGGTCAAACACTTAGCTTATCGACCATTAACAACCGAGTTTTTATTACATAAAATTTCTAAATTATGAATTCTTGGGAATTATTACAGTGCTACTTAAATATGTACATTGTACTAAGCGAAACGGGGTCATTTTAATTATAGTTAAATTGCAAAAAAAAATCAGCTGTTCCATAGAAAAATGTCATTGACCTTCAACTAAATTAAAAGCTTTTTAGCGTGACTTTAGGGTTATAGTGAAAGTTATTACAGTAACCACCTTTCAGTTTGTACACGTTAAGCTTATCAACCTAAAATCTATAAATAATACCCTCATATATTTTAACATCTAGTCGATCCATATCAAATAATTGCGACAGGCATAAGTCGATGAAGATCAATTTCTCAAAAGGTTTTCCTTATTAAAATAACCTATTCAATAAAGGAAAAGTATTAGGTAAACTATAAAGGTGTCCTTTTGGGGAACACCAGCTAGATGACCAACTTTCCGCACGAAGATAACTCGATGTCCTACGTGAGCGACAAACGAGGTAAAGCTAAGGAAAATTATCACGCAAGCACTGTTCTTGCATGTGATTAATATTATAATTATAGCTTAGTATAACTTTAGAAATGTTATTTTTCAAGATCGATAACCGTTGTTATACTTACTTATTCCCTAATGAGAGAAAGAAATTTATTTTATTTCTATTTTTATAGAAAGTCATTAATTTTATTTCTTAACACAATACCAAACAGAAATACGAACAAACAGAGACAGACAGGTACAAAATAGGAGCTCACCTCAGCATAATACTGGTCATACTAAATCGTATGACCAGCGCTGGTCTTCCGGTGACCCCTTCTAGGTAAAACAAAATATACACAAAAATAATTTACACGTTTTATGCTTATAATACAAGATTCCTTTGCTACACAAGATGACAAATAAAATGATTCGAAGTTGAATTTACCAACAATATATAACAAAAATAAATATAATAGAATAAAACAAAACAAATGACATCTCCCAAAATATCCTTCTACAAATGACCACCATCTCGCTTGTTATCAAAAAAAGATACGGTCTTGGATGTAACACGCTTGTCTAGAGGATAACATTTACAAGTATATGTATGTGGATTAACTATGGAGTAATCAGCGTAAATTAAAAAACCGGCCAAGAGCGAGTCGGACTCGCGCAATAAAAAAAAACATTTGTTGTATGGGAGCCCCCTTAAATATTTATTTTATTCTGTTTTTAGTATTTTTTTGTTATAACGGCAACAGAAATACATCATCTGTGAAAATTTCAACTGTTTAACTATCACGGTTCATGAGATACAGTCTGGTGACAGACGGACAGATGGACGGACAGCGGAGTCTTAGTAATGGGGTCTCGTTTTACCCTTTGAGTAGGGACCGCAAAAAAATGAACTAAATTTAGAATTTTCCTTCTCTTTGTACTCGATTAACAAAATAAAAATCAAATAAAACAAGAAACATTTTTACATTCTTAGCAAACGTAACGTTTATTATTAAACCTTGATTCATATTGTATATTAGGTATATAGGTAGATTCAGCTACGCTTTAAGATTTCTTACGAAGTCAACCATGTAGAATAACAAACAGGTTTCGCATGTCAGATCCAAGTTGCTGTTAGTCAAGCTTATACGCCCGGTGATCATTAAACATTGAAACAATATTGTAGAGCTTCAACTTAAACAATAATTTAATATGACACGTTTTTTCATATGTATAGTGATTGTAACAATGACCATACATAGTGTAACAGGACAAACTTTTGATAAACCTGAAGGTAAGAAAATAATTGCTATCTTTACATAATATGTTATAATTAATTTAATCTCAATTTTATTTACCGATAATAACAAACTATAGATAGATAACTTTCCTACATACACTTCTGAGAGGTTTTAATTTAGATTTACGAAACAATATGACGCGTTTGAAACAGATAGTATATATTTTTAATAGTTATACGACACATAGAAATTTTAAAGAGGAAATGCCAGAGTTATATATATTAGTACGAAGATGTACCCTTGGGACGGCCCTTCGTATGGGAGGCCACATGCGTTGATACTTTGGCACCGTACAAATACACAGGCCATTGAGTACAACTTTGAGCCTTTTGGGGTTAAAACTTTGGTACTGCGGGGAAAGGGGCCAAAAACCTATTCAGAGACTTGAAATCTCGTCTTCATTATGCTATTTTGTTTACTTACTTTTATTTATTTCGATACACTGAATCTATCTAATCTTTACACGAGCAATTCTTGTATATATGTATATATATAATCTGAATCTCGGAAACGGCTCCAACGATTTGCATGAAATTTAGTATGCAGGGGGTTTCGGGGGCGATAAATCGATCGAGCTAGGTTTCATTTTTAGAAAACGTCGTTTTATCAGTTTTTCAGCCGAGCAAAGCTCGGTCACCCAGGTGCTAGATTTTTATGTCAGCATTATGTAAATGACAATATTGATTTGATTTAAATTATATTCCTAGATGTGTATACAACATGAACATTATGAATTAGAAGCATATAAATAGTGCAAAGAGAGTGACACAGACCATATATACATTAAAAACCGGCCAAGTGCGAGTCGGACTCGCGCACGTAGTTATCCGTACCGTTATCTATAAAAAACGGCAAAAAATCACGTTTGTTGTATGGGAACCCTCTTAGTATTTTTTGTTATAGCGGCAACAGAAATACATCATCTGTGAAAATTTCAACTGTCTAACTATCACGGTTCATGAGATACAGTCTAGTGGCAGACGGACAGACAGACGGACGGACAGCGGAGTCTTAGTAATAGGGTCTCGTTTTACCCTTTGGTTACGGAACCCTAAAAACTAATTACATACATATAAAGAAACAGACGAAAAGTACAAGCCATCAAGCTAATCACGCATCACTATTACTTTTTTCTATAATAGCCAAGACACCCCGTTTAAATTTTGTAAGCTTAAAGTTAAATATATCTATTGGGCTAAGATATCATTGTATTGACGACATATTCTAACTAGTGGATTAGAATAAAAGAAAGTAAATTTTTATAAATAAATAAATAAATTTTAAACATACATTTCATTGTTAATCTTTCAGGGAGCCCCTGTGAATGGCTGAATGTTCAGGGTACTTGCGTAAACATACGGCGATGTTATTCGTTCGAACTCGATCGCGCCAAAGGCACCAGTCCACCTGTAAGTACCTGACTCATCAGAGAAGACTGAAGAATTGCTGCCAGCTTAGCTAATATTTCGGTCTCGTATACTCTGAAGCTTTCACTGGACTCGATCGATGTTTTGTTCCAGATATGTTCTTTCAACGGCAAGGAACCCATAGTGTGTTGTGTCGATTGTTCTATTCCAGATGAGAAGTACGTATGTCAATTTGTTTAGTTGCTAATCGACTCCAAGGTCAACACTAAAATCGTGAAAAAAAATATTTGTTTCTCAGATAATATTTTAACTGGCCCTCAACAAAATGTATAGACGAGCTAAATTTACTTTTTTATTTTCACAATCGGTCTATAGTAAAAGGTGTTCAAAAAGATAAGCATTACGAGCTCCTTTCAGCTTAGTACCGTTCCGTTCCGTGTTACCCTGTATATATAGTTCTTTTTAATTGATTGCAGATATAAATCCAAAGATATTTTAGACAGAGAACAATTCAAAACTGACAAAAAATACGAAAAAAGTAAGTTTATCATTATTCGACACTACGATTAACTTATTCAACGAATTCGAATGAAAGTCGCTCTTAAATAAAAATTAGATCAGATTTGTTTAGATAATTTCTGGAAGCAAACCTTTTTGTAAGAAACCTTTATTTGACAGCCCTATTGGTTCATTGGGAGTATGTCTGCCTGAGCTGTAGGGCGTGGGTTCGATTCCCGCCAAGGACAAATGTTTGTTTGGTATAAACAAATGTTTGTTCTGTGTCTGGTTGTTCTGTATGTTTTATAAGTATGTATTTACAACAAAAAAAAGTATTTATGTATTTTATCAGTTATCTGACTTCCATCACACAAGCTCTGCTTAGTTTGGGGTCAGATAGCGCTGTGTGTAATGTGTCCTACAATACAATATATTCCTACAATATACAATATATATTTATATATATTTATTACACGACTGCCATAAAAAAGAATGTAATGTTTTCAGGGTTCATGAATTTATGTGAGTTTCTTTATTCCAATATAACTTTAAAATTCCTGAACAGATTGGGATGTATGGGATATACGAGTAGTTAGAATTCCTACATCGGCCCGAGTGACACTGGCTATAATTTTAATTTTTAAATTTAATATGGCGGCTGTATCGCTTCATTTTCAAACGCAAATTATTATTATTTTTCTTTATCGTTCGTTTTTGGCATGGAAGTAGTGACTTTAAATTTGTAAGGTATGTTTTACTGGTAGTTTTTTTAAATATGCTATATAGGTATTTGACCGCCATCTCGTCTGATATTAAGCGAAGCGGTCTACGTCGGAGCACGCTGGTCTATAAGAAACCGATTCACTCGCGACTTGATACCCAGATTGTATTTATCGAGGAACAGGCACTCGGGCAGGAAATTCCATTGTTCCGGGTAATAGATAACCGACTACAGTTATGTTACATTTCAGAATGTTTCGAGTACCAGTACGTTCTGCCATATAAATGCAAAACTCACGTTACGTACGACTACAAGCGTTACTACAACGAAACGAGGAAATGTTACGAATTCCAAATAGCAGCGGTTGCACCTGTCGGTGGTGAAGACGCTCTGAGAGGTGACTTCCCACATATGGTAAACATAACACTTATTAGTTTTGTTCTATTTTATTGTTTGATCTGAGAACAATGTTTTTTTTTTATTGGCTGACAGGCTAGGTGTTTGACCACAACTCACCTGATGTTAAGTGACAGTGTGGTCGAAGATGGTAAAGCACGCCTAGCTTGGAATGGAACTGGTTCTCAAGTGAGGCTGCAACACACCGTTAGATGCTTGGCGGCAGATTTTCAACTTGAGGGTGGTAGCTAGCCAGCCGAGTACTAAAAAGTACCCTCCCACCACGCTATGGTTTCCTCACGATGTTTTTCCTTCACCGGCAGCTCGAGCTCATTGTTGGGGTTTGAACCCACGCCCTTCGGCATGCGAACCGACCGCGCTAACCACTGAGCTATCATCGCTATACAAATGTTGTCACTACAATGTTCTTTTAAACCGACCTTACATTTAAATTACAATCTTTTATATTGTTTTGTATTCCTTTAACTGCTGAGGTGTTTTATGTAATATAGTAATATGCCTTTTGAATTAAAAAAATAATGAATTCTTTTAAATGTTGTATCATTCTTATATACGAAGCTATCAGGCAAGAGGTTAAACGAACCTAATAATAAATAAACTTATAATACTGTAATATCAAATGCAATGCATATTGTCTTGAAAGTTTGTGATGCTTAGTACATGCTGCATTGTTCCAGGCTCTGCTGGGGTACGGTCCGGACCTGGAGTCAGCCCAGTGGTTGTGCGGAGGAAGCCTCATAAGCGAGCGATTCATTTTAACGGCTGGACACTGCGCATCTAGCACTCAATTGTCAGTTTTTGCTTTTGTGACCTGACTTACAATTCGATACTTCTACTTACTAGTAGTACCCGTACTACAACCGTATAAACGTCATTTGAAGTATCACGACCATTAAAAAAAACCGACCAAGTGCGAGTCGGACTCGCACATGAAGTGTTCCGTACCATTATCTCTAAAAACAACATAAAAATCATGTCTATTGTATGGGAACCCCCTTAAATATTTATTTCATTCTGCTTTTTTTTGTATTTGTTGTTATACCGGCAACAACAATACATCATCTGTGAAAAATTCAACTGTCCAACTATCACGGTCAATGAGTTTGAGCTGCCGGTGAAAGAAAACATCGTGAGGAAACTATAGCATGGTGGTAGGGTAATCTCTAGTACTCGGCTGGCTAGCTAGGTGAGTTGTGGTCAAAAACATAGCCTGTCAGACGTAAAAAAAATTACGTCGTTTGGAGCATTACCACTATCATTTCCAGAGGAAACGTGACGTACGTGGCCCTGGGAATGTTAAAGCGATCAGACCCCCCGCACTTCTGGAAGCGCTACAAGGTGAAGAGGTTCATCCCCCATCCAGAATACAACCCACCCAACAAGTACAACGATATCGCGCTTATAGAAACCGAGATAAGGTATATGAATATACAATACATATTTAATGTTTTTACAAAACTGGAAACTAGAATCTAGTTCATTTAACCAAATTTTATCATTGAGACTTTTTTTAAATAAATGTAATAGTTATAAGACGAACAAGACGCTGTCCTGATGGTAAGAAATAATGCATGTCTATGACCATTGCAGCGATACAGAGAACTTTGAGTAGCAAAACAAAGTCCAAGGCATCGCTGCTTTGGCGCTCATTACTTTGAGACTTTCGATGGTTAGTCTCAACAGCCCTGTAATTTCGCTAGCTGCAGTACCCTTCAAACCGGAACACAGTAATGCTTAGCGGCAGAATATCTGGTACTACGATGGTACCTACCTAAACGACCTGCTAAGGAGACCTACCACAAAGGAAAACTACATAATACAATTAGTTTAAGTACACTATAAAATTAAATTAGTTTTATTAATGCACTTCGACGTTTTGGACATATTGTTACAATAGCCGTGGTCAGCTCGCGGCTGTTTTGACGACTATTATATGGTGTTCAAAATGCGACAATTTAAAATTTAATTATTAATACTTTATGAAAAGATTAAGGGCAAGGTTCGGCAGCCTAGTGAAAAACCTTCTGGCTTCCAGTCTGGAAGTCGTGGGTTCGAATTCCACTAGTACAACATCTTTTCTAGCTTTGTGCGCACTGCTGCTATCTTCAAACGGTGAAGGAAAACATCGTGAGGAAACCTACATGTCTGAGTATGAGTAACGCGGGCGCGCGTGTGTGAGTTCGTTACGATAGAGTATTTTTTTTTTCAACACACACATAGACATATATTCTTATGTAATGTTAGTTTAAAAAGAAAAATCACATCACATCATCAGCCATAGGACGTCCACTGCTGGACATAGGCCTCCTCCTGGAGGGGTTTTGCCAATACTCGCCACGCTTGACAGGCGAGTTGGCGAGCGCAGTTAGGTGTGTTTGTTCAAGGAAGACGCTGCTGCTCATCTTCTGGTTTACATCCCTTAGCTGACTCTTACAGCAACCACAGGTAGAGAGGGTGGAAAAAGTGAAATAAAATGTTTAATCTAGAAACGAATCATAAGCAGTTTTCAAGCCAATTTAACCTAATTTCAGTGTAAACTTTACGGAAGGCGTAAGACCAGCGTGCTTCACGCACAAGCCAGAATTCAAGAATGACGACATTGCATATGCGACTGGATGGGGGGCTTTGGGGAAGAATAAGGAAAACGCTGACGTCATGCAAAAGGTAATCTGGCTGAGGTATTGTAATCGGTCGGTGTCGTTTATAGTAACGTCCAGGTGCGTACCATCGCAATATCAGATTTTCAGTTCCGCTTTGAAGGATACTGCAGCTAGCCATTTTTTTTTTAAGTTGACAGGCTAGCTTTATTTGACCACTGCTCACTTAATTCTAAGTGACCGAGTCGATGATAGATGGTAAACACACCCTGGAATGGCTCTCAAGTGACGTTACCGGAACACACCGTTAGGTGCTTGGAGGCAGATTTTCAACTTGAGAGTGGTAGCTAGCTAGCCGATTACTAGAAAGTACCAAACCACCATGGTTTCCTCACGATGTTTTCCTTCACCGGTAGCTTAAGCTCATTGTTGGGGTTCCAATCCACGCCCTTCAGCGTATGAAGCGACCACGCTAACCACTGAGTTATGCCTGTTTTTTTTTTCTCGGTGTTAAAGGTGATCCTGGAGAAGTTTACGCCAGGGGAATGCGCGGCGCAGTACCCTGTGCACAGACACCTGCCTCAAGGGTACAACGAGACGACGCAGATCTGTTACGGAGACCACAAGGAAATCAAGGACACGTGTCAAGTGAGAATCCGCTCTTCTGACGACGTCTCTAGAGCAGATTTATGAGATTCTTCTCATAAATATGCTCTAGAGACGACACTATATCAAGAAAATATTTAAGAAACTCTTTTTAAAAAAATGAGCTTAGTTGGCGTAGGAACTATTAATTATGCACGATGTCGCGCTGGCCAGGGATCTCTGAGCGTAGTGCTGCAAACATTAGCATTTATTTACTTTGCAGGGTGACAGTGGTGGTCCCCTGCAGAAACGGGACCCCGACGCGCGGTACTGCCCATACGCAGTGATTGGAGTGACTTCATACGGACGCGAGTGCGGCCAGCCTGGCGCTGCTGGCATCTACACGCGCGTCTACCATTACGTGCCCTGGATAGAGAGCATTGTCTGGCCTTAAACGGTTTGAAGGGTGCTGCGGCGAGGGAAATTACAGGGCTGTTGAAACTGACCATCGATTAAAGTAATAATTCACGTCACGATGAACGGTATTATAGCGAAAAGACTCGACCAACATCTTAAGACACTGTCGGTCAAGGGTCACATCCAAATGCAGTCAAAGTCACTCACTCTGCATCCCAAACCACCGGCAGCTTGAGCCCTGCCCTGCTGCCGATGGCACCCTAGCTTATTAGGTTTTTTGTAAATAGAATGTAAAAATTTAAAAATTCGCGTCTCGTTCGTTTCATTACTTTTACATTAATAGAAAAACACATATCAATATCTTGGTTTTGAGTTTTGGCAGGAATACAGATAAATCAAGTTGCCGCAATGGCTTGACTGGACTTGATTTTGACCAGTCATGTCTAGTCCGTGCCGTAGGAAAGTAATCGTAACTTCACTAAAAGCCCCTACGGAGTTTAGGAAACATTACGAATTGACAAGTTCCATCACATTATATCACCGGCCAAACTCGAGCGTATAATTTAGCACATAATAATAAAAACGCTGTCCACCACGCTGGCCAAGTACGAGTTGGCAGACTTCACATATCCACGAGATTTTTTTTAAAGATCTATTGTTCTTGTTGGTTTCCTCACGATGTTTTCTTTCACCCGATTAAAATCCTCGGCAATACGAACATAAATTAGAAAAGACAGAGCACGCCGTGAGATTCGAACCCAGGACCTCCAAATTGGAAATCAGACGAAACTTCATATTTTAAATGATTAGTCAATGACTTAGAATTTGAGCTCCAGTACAGCAATGCAACCTAGTTATTACAATGTTCTATTAAAACGACTTTAAAGTACCTAATCTTTACAACGAATAATAGTTTAATTAAAATTTAACTTTGTATAATTAATATTTATGCGTACCAACTTGTAATAACCTAGAGTTTGCCTAGCTGAAAGCTTCGTAAGCTTATTAAATAAATGCCTGAGATTTACGAGCCAAATAACAGCAATATCAATGTAGTTAATATCCCCGACATTGTTCAGAGTACTAAATCAAAGTTTAACTAAACAGAATTAAGAACGGTGAGTGAACTTGCCAATTTCACATACTATGTATCTAAATTTTCGCATTGTTTAATATGTATAAGTATATACTTATTAGGTTACTACAACTTAATCGCGCACAAAATACTATGAAATTAATTTTGTTTTTATGCGCATTGTGTGCAATAAATATGTATAATTAAAAAATTATTGATTTGAATGTTCTTCCGTGCACCTGTTTTATGTGGAATGATTACTTACCATCTTTGCGTTTTCCACCGAATTTTGATCTATATCGCTTCAAACAAAAGGTCCTTAAAGTTAGGCAACGCACTGGCAATACCCCGGGTATTGTAGGTATCCATGGACGGCGGTGACCACTTACCATCAGATGGCCTGTCGCATGTTTCCCACTTTTGTACATTAAAAAAATCATAATCATAAGAGAAACAAGGGCAATGCAATACTCATTAACCAATTTCAACGTTGAAATTAAAATTGACCGATATTTTAACGAGTAACATACACTGTGGTGAGAATCCGTCTTTATTTCATTAGCGATGTCTGTTTAAGGAAATAGCAATTTTAATTTTGAAAAATCGTAAACTTTCCTGTTGGTAAAGCTAATCAAATCTTTTGAGTGCGGCAGTTGAAGGACTTTAAGGACAGACGGCAGGTAACAAATTGATTTTATTTCCTTTCCTTTTCAATGTCGACTTTCAATGCAATTTACAATTCTGATGGAAATTAGATTTGTTAGAATTTGATTAGAGTATTCAGGAATATTTAGCAAGATTTATTTTCAAAGAAATTTAGTTTTGAACATGAATCTATTTAACATTCACATAAGAAACAAAAGTAATAATCTATGTGGTCTTTTACCCGATTGTCGAGGAAGGGTTATGTATTTCGTGCGTATCTTGTATGTATGTAAATTTCTTTATAACCTCGTGTCTTCCAAATGCTCGAATCGTTAGATTCGTCTCAATAACCCAAGCATCGTTAGTGGTTTAAAAAAAACAAGATGGTGGATTTTTGGCGCGAAATAGTAATACGATAATTTTTTTAAAACCTATCAAGTAGGGTATTTTAATAAAGGCAATTAAAAGAGGATTACAAAAATATATATAAGTTGTATGTTTAAATTTTATTAGGAATAATAAATTGATTTAAAATAAAACTTTAATTAGTATAGCTATTTCAATCGCAGTCGGGTTGATTTTGAGTGATTCAAGAAGAAAGTTTATATGTATAATACATGCATAATTGCATATGCACCACATTAGTATACACATTGCACCCGTGCGAAGCTGGGCGGGTCGCTTGTTATTAATAAGTGTAGCACCCACCATAGAAAAACGGTTTCATTTCCATTGCCACAAGAGGATACTCTACTTCAGGAAAATAAACGTATGACTTCATGTCTTCACATTTACATCCACAGTCGTAATTGGCCGCCTTCAAACACGAGCACATTGGCGAAGGTTGGTCGCAAGTGTAGCAAACGTTGGAAGTATCTCTGTAGCAGGAACATGCTGGTAATCCACAGTCACAGATGCTGGGGCCATAAAAGGTAGATTGGCTACAAGCACAGTTGGACGCGACGTTGGAGCAAAGGGTCTGGCTGCTGCAGGCTGCAGTATTGGAGCAGGTTTTTGGGCATTTGACGACTCCGCAAGGTGTATCGAAGTCGGGACAACCACATTTTGGCGTTAGCATTAAGGGGTCGCGGAAACAACAGTACCCATTTGAATGCTAAAACACAAACCATATTATTTTAATATCACACTTACTGGCATACAATTTATTCGCAGTCCATAATATAAAACACTACTACTACTTTTATTGTTACTCGTACCTAGTTTAAAGGGAGCACTGGCTGCTATTCGCTAAAGCAACAGACGGTTATATAGATAATATTTTTTGTCACAATGAAATATTTTATATTTGTATTCACAGTTTTTAAAATAATGGTATTTAATAATAAACTGCCGAACTAAACGCACGAGTATCAAATCAATACGAAGAAACATATTTTTTTAAGCCTGTTGAAGCACTACTTTACTAGGGCATCGACCTAACTTTACTTGTAAAGTTTTATAAATGTAACCAACTGTGTTAAAAATATAAACAAAATTCTATGCCTAAATAAAATGTAAGCATAAACAATTCAAACAGAGGTTTGGCGGGAACGTGGAAAAATCATGTCGCTGCATTGTATTAAATTCCATAGCTGGTGTTTTTTCCAGTGTTAATGTAAAAGTTGATAGTGTTTTATTCATAAAATGCCGTATTATGTGCACTAGTGTAAGTATATATTTTTATAGCGATGATAGGTCAGTGGTTAGCGCGGTCGGTTCGCATGCCGAAGGGCGTAGGTTCAAACCCAAACAATGAGCTTGAGCTGCCGGTGAAGGAAAACATCGTGAGGAAACCATAGCATGGTGGTAGGATACTTTCTAGTGCTCGGCTGGCTAGCTACCACCCTCAAGTTGAAAATCTGCGGCCAAGCATCTAACTGTGTCTTCCGGCAGTCTCACTTGAGAGCCAGTACCATTCCAGGCTAGATGTGCTTTACCGTCTTCGACCACAGCGTCACTTAACATCAGGTGAGCTGTGGTCAAACACCTAGCCTGTCGACCATAAAAAAAATACGTAAAGTGGTGAAACATGTCTTTTCGTGTTGCTTTCATAACTCCGTCAAAGCATATTGTAAAGTCACAACTAAATTACTAGGGCACGACCGAACTTAACCGTGACTAAAGTTATGTGACTGACTGGGACTAAGACTTATATTTTCACAACTTGATATACTTGAAAATATGTCCTTGTTACTTGACACGGTAGAATGCAAAAAATGCGATGCCAAAAATAAAGAGACGAAGAATATAAAACATAAACAATTCAAACATTTTTCAAAACAATTTTTTTAAATTATGCTTTGAACTAATTTCTACCTCTCAAACATATACTTAGTAATGTTGTTTTACTTACCTGCAATAGATATATAATTAAAATAGCGGCAGTAAAAAATCGATACATTTTTAAATAGGTTCTTCTTGCTCCGGGTTTTGGAATAATTTACTTAATATGATCTGAAACGGCTTTGTTATTTTATTTATAATTAAGATATTACTCAATCTACGGGTTGTGAAAGTTCGTTTCAAATTGTGTCAGTCAGTCACACAGATAAGAAAATGGATATTTTAATTTATGTCACGTAATGTAGGTAGGTACACAACTTCTAGATACTTCCAGCGATAAATGTTTTGCAATAAAACATCGTTGAATCGTGAAAACATTCACATATTTTAAAGAAACATCCGCTAATTTTGTAATTCATGTGACACTGTATATAGGGCCTAATAAATCTAATTACCCTGCAAAACTATTGCTAATCAAATCTCTTATTTCGTTAAATGTCTCAAAGAAAAAAACAGGAAAAGTAGAAGGAATTCTAACAAGCAAATAAAACAATATTTTAATTTATCAACATTATTTTTATTTGGAACCAGTGTTTTGTTATTATAAGAGGTTTAACGTAGGTAGGTACAGTTTTCAAAAACTAATTTTAAGACCTTGTCAAAGAAACTCATTTGAATATTTTAATATGTGAATATATTTAAATCTCTAATAAAGTTAAGTGCGACATAGTCTCAACTTTAATTGAACATTGATTTATTTGTTTTTATTAAAGGTAAATAGAGACATAATTATAGCCTATATTCTTACAGCTGTATGATAGCAAAGTGTGCAAAACGTTCACTTTAGAAAGAAAACAATATTTATTACGTTACATATATACATAAGTACAAGGAATAAAAAAAATTGATATTTTTATTTTACACACATTTCAAAATCAATCCACAAAAAAACAGCAACTGCATTTTTAGTATCATTTTGTTTGGTAGTTTTTGCCTATATATTTGGTATCTTGGTAGATTCCTTAAGCGTGAACAATCCTTATACACTGAGTTTTAAAACCAACGAAGTCTTTTTAAGATGAATAATTCAATGTATTAGTTATAACAAATTTGGAATTAAAAAAAAATCACATTACCAAAAATGTGATATCTAGTGTCGAAGTAGGGTAAAAAGGTAATATTTCTCATTTAATGATATTGATTGGCACTGAAGTATTTGTAAATATATTTTAATAAATAATTACAAATGCAAATTCACTTTGCGTTGGTGATTGTTGTAAAATTATCGTTTTAAATTTAGAAATTATAATAATATATTTATCAACATCACAGAAAGATCTTTCAATTCCTAGCAAAATAAGTAACTTTTTTCATGTGTATTTCACATCAGATATATACATTAATTATCCATTTGTACATGTAAACATTAATATTGTTAATAAAATTAAAATATTACAAAAAAATCAGTCATGAAGAGCGCAATTTTAAATATTTTTTGCAGTCATATTAACGCTTATTTTAAAATTCTCAAACATATGAAATATAAGACATAATAACTATTTCAGTGACATAATATTGGCACATTATGAGAAACATAATGATGAATTTAAAATATATTTAGATGATGACAATGATAACATACATATAATTTATCAGGTATATATGTATTAATTATAAATGTACAGTATATTATGTGAGTTTATAACTGTAGAATTTATAATTTTTAACACTTGTTGTCGATTATTAAAAAACTAATAGCGACAGCCAATGCTTAACATTCATACATACTTAATTAAGTATTGTTTTGCAAATAAAAGTAATATCGACTCACAAGAAAATATTATTTACAATAGTTCAAGTATCAAGAATATATCGCGTAATTCGCCTTAGTTTATAATGTACAACCTTAAACTTAGCAAGGTACAATAACTCAAAACACACTTTATTCTTTAAAACTCACACATTGTGTTTTACTCTATACACAATCATTGAAAGGTAGGATTTTTTTTCACGATCTCTCCTATATTAGTCTTGTGTAAGCATAGATTTAGATAGATTTTTACGCAGAATTGAATTTTTTACTAAATTGCTATTGTGATATAATAAAAAGGAATTGTGACACAAATAATTTTAATTTTACTTTAATCTAAGAACAACAATTTCCTATAGGTATATGTATGTACAAGGTAAGCGATGATCAGTTGGCACAACCATATTTGTCAGACCCCTGACCGATTTCTCGAAGCAATTAACTTAATGTCCACACCACAAATAAAAATTCTCTTGTTTCTTGAAATTGCATGAATGTATAGATTCTTACATCAAAGTTTTCTTTCATAACCAGCCATAACATTTTAAATTTTGACTAATAAATGACTTATTAATTAATATGACTCGTGTAACGTCTCTGAGAAATCATGCACATTCTCTGCAACGTTTACATCTTAATATAGGAACTTCATGATCTCGTTCAGGCGTAGCTCTGCGCATGCTCTAAAGGAATACTTGAGAGCTTGTTGCCTTTTTCTACCCAATTCTTTAACCTCCCCCGGAGTTCTTCTAGACTCTTCGACTTCGCTTTGTTTATCCGCTTATACTTCACATCTTTTGGCTTTGTCACGTTCCTGTGATTCGACATTACTCGATTGTAGGTCACCACGTGATTTGGCCGTGGTTCGGGATCTTCTATATCACTCTCAGGGTTAGAAGTCGCTTCTTCATCGGACTCTTGCACATTTTTTGGCACGTAAGTGTAGGACCATACTTCTTTACCTGTTTTTGATTTAATTTCTTTATCGCTGTCTATGCTTTTGACTTCTGCTGTTAGAACACAGCTGCGCATCCGAAAGTTGTCTCGTCTTTGAGCGAGAAGAGTCGTATGTTTCTCTTCGTCTGTTTTGTTTGCATCTTTTATCTCTTTCTCTGTGCTGCTTTGCGCGCTTAGTCCTTTAGAAGAATCACCATCTGCTTCTTCTTCTACGCTGTAAACAGTCTCCAAAATTTCCGGTCGCCGAAGGAATCCATTTGACCGTCTCACCACGCTGTATTTGACGTTGGGGTCTATCGCATCAGAGATCGATCTTACTATAGTAACACTATCAGGGTTTGCCGATCGGAACCGGGGTATGTGAGGAGTGTTGCTGTCATAATCTACATCTTCCATGATCACAGCCGAGTCAGAATCATTGAGAGAGTCAAAATCGCCAGTTATGTGCGAATCTTGAAGCATGTCTCTGAAATCTGGAATGTTTTGAGAAGTATCGACTCCGTGGTCCAGAAGTTTGGCTTGAAGAGATTCGATAACTTTCTGCTGTTTCATGATAATAGTTTCTCTTAAAGCCAGCATATTAGAGATTTCTTTCTGCTTGCGAACGAGTCGGGACTCGAAGAGTAGAAGTTGGCTGGACAAGGATTTGAGTTGCTCAGCCTTCTCTCGCTGCAGGCGGGTAACGAGTTCTTCTTGGGTGCGCTGTGCTCGCCGCCATGTTAGCAGCTGATGCGCTTGCGCACGGTATTTCATTCGAAGATCTCTGAAAACGACAATTTTACTATACATTAACTGGCCAACAAAAAAAAAAAAGACGACAGTAGTGGAAGTTTTTTTTTACTGGTACCAGGTTTGCTGTTTGACCACAGGTCACGTGAAGTGAAATAATGGTGTAGTCAAAGATGGTAAACACACTTAGCTTGACATAGGATGGGAACTAGCTCTTAAGTGAGACCGTCGAAACCCACAGTTAGTTTTCCTAGAATACTTCGTGAGGCTATAGAGGAAACCTTAAAACTAGCAATACTTAAACGAAATGCGCCATTACCTGATGGTTCTCCTGGCCTCGTCCAGGGTGTGAGCTTCTAGAGGGTCAGTGAGGGACGCCGCTAGCGACACGTCAGGCTCGGTGGGACTGTTCAGAGCCGATTCACTTCGACTGAAACAAAGAAAACAATAAGTTATGCGATGTCAAAATTGGGCTTGTTGCGACATGAAGGGTTTGCAAAGGCAAGGTTCAGATAGTTTTGTGTCATTTAAAGGCTTTTGCTAATCATAATGACCATAATGTATGAAATTTAGCAAATTATACCGCTTTTCGGGCAACTAGGAGCTAAAAGCTAATGGCTCTACATGACTCGACAAAATATTTGAAACAACTGCTATTAACCCGCTCCATTCAAAACTTTCCACAATTATGTCAAAGTAAAGTAAAATCCCGATAATGTTTCCGCTTTGATGAGCAACATTGTCATTAGAGTAAAGTATAACCAATTTCTATGTAAAAGTGGCTAAAAATTGTACTAAAAATATTCGCATAATATTTGTTGAAATAATGCGATAATGGCGCCCTCATACTTCTATTCCGTTACTATAGCGGAATATCTCTAAATTGGGTCGAACAGGCTTGGGAATGTAATGAAAAGGTTGAGAATAAGCGACCGTATTATGAAGTATCTTTTAATTGAATCTAATGGCGATGTTTAAACGTTTTTACTGAACAGTTACAGTTGTTATTTTTGGGAGTTAAATGAATAGACCGTTTGACCGTTATTTCGACTGATGTAAAGGTGAAGATATATTTTATATATTCACAGACTAAGCCACACGCACCGAACATGAGAGTGGCTGCAAGTTCGGTAACACTAAATATTATACTTGAGTGATACGGTTTCGTGCTCAGTACACAGCTTAGCGACAGGTCAGTCGTAAGTCGTAGCTTTGTAGCGATGATAGCTCAGTGGTTAACGCAGTTAATTTGTACGCCGAATGGCGTAGGTTCAACTCCCAACAATGAGCTTGAACTGCAGGTGAAGGAAAACATCATGAGGAAACCATAGGAAGGGTATTTTCTAGTACTCGGCTGGCTAGCTACCTCAAGTTGAAAATCTGCCGCCAAGCACCTGACAATGTCCGGCAGCCTCACTTGGGAGCCAGTTCTATTCCAGGCTAAGTGTGTTACCATCTTCGCCCACATCGTCACTTAACATCAGGTGCACTGTGGTCAAACACTTAGCTCGCTACTCGCTATTTTGGCGCTCATTACTTTTTTTATGTTAAAGTAATGAGACGAACGAGAATCTCCTGATGGTAAGAGATAACGCCTGTCCACAACCATGGCAGCGATACACAGAACTTTCGAGTATTAAAACAAAGTCCAGAGCATAGCTGCTTTGGCGCTTATTACTTTGAGACTATTGAAGGTTAGTCTCAACAGCCATGTAATTTAGTGCCCTTCAAAGCGGAACACATTACTGTTTAGACACTACTGCTTGGCGGCAGAATATCTTGTGCTGCAGTGGTACCTACCTAGACGACCTATTGCTAAGGAGATCTACCACCAAGTAAGGCTAGCCTTTAAGCCTTGAACACCGCCGGAAGGCAGCAAGTCTGTCAATTTTCTACAGAATTCATTTCGGTGAATGTGCTACTGAGCTGTACGACCTTGTACTTCCATCCCCCTTTTACTACAGGTCAAGTAGAAAGACGGCCCACTACCACCCATACATAGTGGAATTTCCTTGGGTACGTACCAAACGTTTTGACTCATCCGTACGGCCAAGGAATGGAACAAGCTGCCGGCTTCCTTGTTTCCTGAGAGATATAACCTAGATCTTTTCAAGGCCAGAGTGAATAGGTATCTTCTAAGTCTGCGTGCTTTATCTTCGACCACATCATCGCTTATCATCAGGCGAGTTGGTGGTCAAACGCAGACTTATCCGAATTAAAAAAAAAAAAAAAAAAAAAGGTGTTAACCTAGTTGTGGTTACTGTGACTACATCGTCACTTAACATTATATGAGTTGTGGTCAAACATCTAGTCTGTCAATATGAAAAAAAAAACTTTTACGGGCACAACACTGAAATTGTAAAAAAATAGCTATTCCATAGAAAAAGTTCACCGACTTTGTATCTATTTTTTCGTGATTTCTAATTTGAGCTCATAGTATAAATTGAAGATGATGGTAAATGGGACTCTTTATAAAAAATATTAGTTTTTTTGTTTGTCTGTTTGTGTTGTGTCTAATTATTTATTTTATTAATTTTCTTTGTTTCGAGTTAGTGTACCCCACCCAAGCTTATAACTTTCTATATATGACAGAATACCGACGTTTGGCTCAAAGCCATATCTAGATAAAGTTTGTTTAGTACCCAAGTAATTCCACACAACGCAAAAGTAGATATTATATCTCAGAACTTTATCATTTGAATGCCAAGTTACGAAACGTGATATTCCTGGAAAAATATGTTAAATGGAAATGCTTACAGTGGCGTATTTAGGGCACGTCTATAGAACTACGAAAGCATTCAGTAAACAATTTTCAAAATAAAAAGAACTGTAAGATTTGTATAACTTATGTTTGCCGAGTACTATAAAGTACCCTCACATCATCAGCCATAGGACGTCCACTGCTGGACATATGTAGGTCTCCCTCTTCCTCGGGGGGTTTTGCCAATATAACCCAGAACGGCTGAACGGATCTGGATGAAATTTTGCATGTAGATACTTTAGGCTCTGGAATAAAACTTAGATACTTTTCATCATCATCATCTTACATCACCACGCAGGTAAAACTGCGGGGCTTAGTTAGTATATAATAATAAAATATAATATAGAAAAATACCAATTAAAATGAAATTACATGTGTGTGTATATATTATGACAAGCTGTTAATAAGATTACCAATATTAGAAGCACTCGGTATGTAAATTAGTGGAGCTCGAGTTGTATATGTGCGAGTAACTGTAGGTAACTAGGCACCGACACTCGTAGATAGTATTGGCACGCTCTAATAACTAAGCTGGCGTTATATGTCCCATAATTGGTTTGATGTTCAAATTACGTTTCGGTTTACGCGTTACGTTTATCAATGTCTTCTTGTTCTGTTTATTTGACTTCATCATCATTATATTCAGTAGGTAGGTAGGTAGGTAAAAAGTAGGTATTAGCGGTATTACGTCCCTAGGGTCCTTAGTAAAAACGGGCGTACCTCAAGGATCAATCTTAGGCCCTTTCTTGTTCTTGGCATATATTAATGATTTGCCCTATATGGTAAATGAATTGTCCGATATAGTTTTATTTGCTGATGACACCTCGTTAATTTTTAAAGTCAATAGAAAAGATACAGACCTTACACAGCTCAATAACACCTTATCAGCTGTATCAAAATGGTTTGCCGCCAATAATCTTATGCTTAATTCATGTAAAACAAAATGTATAAGGTTTTCTCTCCCCAACGTTGCTAAGAGGGACACTCATATCTTAGTCGATGGTAAAAGACTTGATCTAGTGGATAAGACAGTCTTTCTCGGCGTAACATTAGATAGTAAAATACAATGGGGTCCTCATATAGAAAAGTTAGCTAGTAAATTGAGTTCCGCTGCCTTCGCGATTAGAAAAATTAGACAAATAACAGATGTGGCTACAGCCAGGTTGGTTTACTTTGCTTATTTCCATAGTTTAATGTCCTACAGTCTACTGCTGTGGGGCTCAGCTGCAGACTTTGAAACTATTTTTATTCTGCAAAAAAGTGCAATTCGCGCAATCTATTGTTTGGGTCCTCGCGAATCACTACGAAATCGATTTAAAGATTTTAAGATATTAACGTTACCGTCACAGTACATTTATGAAAACATTATGTTTGTCCGGAAAAAATTAAATTCATTTGAAATTAATAGTAGTCGCCATAACTTAAATACAAGAAATAAAGATAAAATTGTGACACCTAGATTCAGGTTATCTAAAGCTAATAAGTCTTTTCTCGGGAATTGCGTTAGATTCTATAATAAAATCCCACTTGAGGTAACTAAAATGTCCTATAATAAATTCAAAGATTTTATAAAGCAGAGGTTAATTGACAAAGCCTACTATAAGGTGGCTCATTACGTGGAAGACAGGAATATATGGTTGTTGTAGCTTCTCTCTGCACTTGCATCCCCCTGGCTAAGTGACAATTGTAGTAAGCATAATGTATGTATTAATATTTATTACTGTAAATTGTAACCTAATATGAAAAGAAAGATCCACAAAAAAAATGCCTTGCTGAGTTTCTTGCCGGAGTCTTCTCAGTTGAAGTGTAATTACGAGCCGGTGGTAGATTCAAACATGTAACTTAACGTTCATAAGTGCCTTACCAGGGCCTAAACTGAATAAATGACTTTTGATGATGATTTTTGATTTTTTGAGTATGTAATTCTGTGTTAAATAGAATCCTCCTTTTTATCCGACTTCGACAAAGTCAATAGGAAGGGTTATGTTTTAGCAGTCCATGTTTTTTTCCATCGTAGCGTCGAAACTACTCATCAGATTTTGTTAAATGAAATGTCAATCGGTGCGTTGTTATGCTTCGGGTGACATTATTTTTCCCTCAGATAAAATATTTAAAGTGTAAACTTCTTAAAGCGCTATGAGAGATCTTTGGTAGGGGTAAAACTTTTTATTTTATATTAGACAGGCTTACGTTTGACCGCCATCTCACCTGATGTTAAGTGATGATGCGGTCTAAGATGGAGCACGCTTGCAAAACTTATGGTTTTGCGTCACAGACATGGTAAAGACGTGTTTTAAGTATTTTCTTCTGTCGGCAGTCCCCATGACTGCCTATTTTTTTTCTCTAGTCGAGTTATAACTTTTAGGCATATTGATATATGTATATAATGTTAAGAAACATGATTTCGTGTAGGTTCTAAAACTGCACCAAAGCTTGTTGTAAATTCACCACAGCTTATTATGCTACTATAACTTAATCCGTGTGATTTTAACTGTGACTTATTTAACTTAATTTGTCATAAAATATTTAACACTGGCAAATGCACAAAGTGCGATGCCATAAACGGTGAAAAAAGAAGCACCTGTTCTTCTTTTTTTTTAATAATTACAGCCAATAAGGAAGCATTTCGCCAAGGAAATTTATTAATTTGCCGAATTGATTTCTAACTAATCAAATATTGGGTTAGTCCACTAACAAAACTAACCGTTAGTTGCTCACTCACGCATTTTCTTAGCAAGCAAATAAATCAAATTAAGTAGGTATATAACTTGAACAAATGTTTGTATTGAACTCTACCTTCCGTGACATACGGCTTAAATTTTAGTTCTCAAGAATACTCGGAGAAAAGGACACGGGCGGATGGTCACAGGCACAGCAGGTGGTCACCGGGACTTCCGGAGACAGCTGTTGCACACAGACGTACCATGGGATGGGGTGAAGTGAAATGCATTTTATTTATTTGGCGAGTAATATCTAGATTATTCTACGTTCTAGATTCATAAAATAAATATTCTAGAATATTAAGTCTTTTTTTTATGGCTGACAAGCTAGGTTTTTGACCACAACTCACCTGATGTTAAGTGACGGTGTGGTCGAAGATGGTAAAGCACACCCTAGCCTGGAATGGAACTGGCTCTCAAGTGAGGCTGCCGGAACACACCGTTAGATGCTTGGCGGCAGATTTTCAACTTGATGGTGGTAGCTGGCCAGCCGAGTACTAGAAAGTACCCTACCACCACGCTATGGTTTCCTCACGATGATTTTCCTTCACCGGCAGCTCAAGCTCATTGTTGGGGTTTGAACCCACGCCCTTCGGCATGCGAACCGACCACGCTAACCACTGAGCTATCATCGCTACAAATATAGGTAGGCAAGGATATTTGGCCCTTAAAAGTTGATTATTGAAAGTAGACTATCTCGTTTTCACGCGTGATAATTTACATACGACAAGTTACAAGTAAGAGTTTTTGGCGGAAACACGGAAAATTTGTGTCGCCGCATTGTATTATTTTCCAAAACTAGTGTTTTTGCGAATGTATTAGTATTGTTGTTTATCAATAAAGTGCTGAATTAGGTACGCGAGTGCGGGAAAATGATTATGGTAAAGCATGAATTTTCGTGTTGCTTCCAAAACTCCATCGAAGCTTATAAGTCACCTCTACTTTACTAGGCATGACTGGACTCGACCAAGACTAATTTGTGTGACTTAGACTTATTTATTTCACTTGATTTTTCATTGAATTCTTAAAAATATCGATTGGTGCATTGACACAAAGTGCATTTTTGAGTACCCCGTATAAAATCAACATTTATGTTTACCTAAATCTTTGATAATAACAATCTGAATTATGACAAAGTAACAAACCCCACAGAGGTGGGCAGTCAAGTGTGTATTTATTTGGTAAAATAATAAGATCGGAAATAATAATAATTAATCAAGCATGATATCGTGATGGTAGGCCCGACGCCGGGCAGTGCTCGTCGACATCACCATCCCACAGGACGAGAATCTCGTGAAGGCCGAGAAAGACAAGCTCAACAAGTATCTTGACTTGGCTCACGAGATAACCGCCATGTGGGATGTTGATTCAACAATCATTGTCCCGATAGTCGTCACGGTGACCGGCATTATAGTGAAGAGACTCTCGCTAGGCGGTTGGGTCAGATCCAAAAGGCAGTGATCCTAGACACGGCGCGCATTGTTAGTAGGTTCCTCATTCTACAGCCTTGCCACCGGTAGCTCGAGCATTGCTCCGGTGCCGGCAGAACCCTAGTTTTCAAGTTTTTTTTTTATATTTGTTATTTTTTGTAGCTTATTATATGTGTAAAAACATTAAAAATTAAAAAGATAAATAAATGTCATAATTAGTCAATATTAGTCAAGGATTACAAATAAAAATTCAATACAACACAAACAAGAAAAATATTAAAATCAGTTTAAACATTAAGTAGTATATGAAGTATAGTTTGATCACACAAATATTTTGTACCTGTCAAAAATATTCGTAACGTGTACTAGTAACGTGTAATACGCATTTGACCTCCAAATTGCTTGATGGTAAGTGATGATGATGACGGGTGTCTTTAAACGTGTTCCATCTTAGACCACACTGACAAATGATGTAAATCTGATTTTAAACTGCTAATTATAGAATCTGATTAATTAATAAAACGAAGTATCCTGCCATCCATCTTCAAAAAGAAGGATACTCAGGCTACTTGAAAAGGTCCATGCGTAATTAATTTGCAAACACTTTAATTGAGTTTGTAAGTAGGTATAAGTAAGTAAAATGTAATTTAAGTTTATAAGACCGCAAAGTCCAAATTACTTCATAAGCTTTATCGAGTATACACTGATTAGCGAAGAACAAACTTTACGTTCTGGCGCGTAATTGAACCAACGTGGTAAAACCGTAAAATATTTGTGAGTTTAGTGGGAATAGTTAGATGTAGGGTGTTTTTTAGTGGTCGGCTGTATAGCTGTATAGCTACTACCTAGTTAAAAATAACTGGGTGAAAGCTAGCTCGTCGAGTACTAGAAAATACCCTACCACCAACCTATGGTTCCTCATAATATATCGTAGTACATTTCACACAGCGTCACATTATCTAATAGGTTAATTACGAAACCAATCACGTTTCATTTTCAGAAAACAAGTTCAAAAGTCTGGATCCGTTTTAATTCCTGATTTTCCCGTGAACTCGCAGTTAGGCGAAGGAAATTGTAGCCAAATTAAATTATAACGATGTCGAAAACGTCTTTGAACTTCAAAAGAGTCTGCATCTTTTACCCAATCAAAAGTTTTTGGCCCAAAGCAATCCGAGTTTTTGATTACAGAAAGAACAGATGCTTTACTTTATGTATTTCCAATAAGAAAGAAGGATAGGCGCGTTCCGAACGAAACGATAAATCTTTTATTCTCTCTCACACAGCTTTAAGCCGTGTTCACACTTATGTATGTCCAGTTTCCAGCGGAACGGAGAGGATCAGTCTAGCGAGGCCAAGCTGTCTAGTCCAGCGAGGCGGAGCGGGTTAGTCTAGCGAGGCAAAGCGAGTCAGTTTGGTGACGTGAAGCGGGTTAGTTCGGCGGGGTGAAGCGGGTTCGTCTGGCGGGGCGGAGCGGGTTTATCCGGCGGGATGAAACGGGTTAGTCCGTCAGGACAAAGCGGGTTAGTCCAGCGGAGTGAAGCGGTTTATTCCGACGGGACGACACGTAGTCCGACGAGGTGAAGATATCTCTATCGAGTCATTGACATCATAATTTTTTTTTGGTTATTTTGTGAACAACCAACCACGCCTCAGTTTCTCTCTGGTATAGATTCTTCTGTCTTGATTGCATTTCGCTTGCAAACGAGAGGTAACAAAGTTTCCATTTTGCTTGCCAAGTTGAGAGGTAAATTGTAAATTATATGAGGTCGAATGAGTTTAACTATATAGAGGTCTATATTTTTGTTTTCATTGTATTCTATTAACTACTTGATATTGAGTTAAAATTAAACAGCTAAAAAAAGAAATTTCTATTGGCACTCACAGATAAAAATCGAAAATAAATTGTTTTCAAATAATCAGTCCCGTTTTTTTGTATGTTACATTGAGCTATAACTATTGCATTAAAACTGAAAGGTTGCCAAACATAATAGACAACACAACTGAAAAAACGAGGCCACCCAAACTTACGCAATTTTATTTAAATTTCAGACTTGAACAGTTTCTCAAAGACATAATAATTACGGTTAAAGATTTCAAGAGTCTGTGTTGTTGTTTTTTTTTTTGTTGCTGAGAAGGTTTTCGTGCTGCGATTAATAAGGTGTTTCGTCTTTCTTTTTCTCTAGGGCTGGCATTCTCAAAAAGTGGTAAGCATAGATAACTTGATCTTTTTCTCTGATAAATAAGAGCTTTTTACATAAAATAATTAGCGTTACAGCAGCGATGCTTTGGACTTTGTTTTACTACTGCTAGCTCTGGTTACACAATGGTCATAATAAGGCGTTATCTCTAGTATCTTTAGGAGAAACTTAAAAAAAAAAACTTAAAGCTTCACTAGATGCCGCTCACATCTTTGACTACCCGGTTAGATTAGTTGCCCACTTCGGTTCCTTGTATGGCGAGGGTTTGATCCCAGGATAAATAAAATATGACATATAATATATAAGTATATATATATATATATATATACCTATAATAATATGACGAATATAGATGTTTGTTCTATGTCAAGGTGTTTTAATTGTATGTATTTTAAAAAAAAACATAATATTAGTTATCTGGTTGGGATAGAACAAGCTTTGCTTAGATTATAACTAGATGGCGCTATGTAAAATGTATGCGCTATGATTTTTCACAAAACAAATTACCATTTTAATTGATCCGGACAAAAATTTCAATTGGACCGATCCATAAAATCGTATAAATCTATAAATTTTGTAGCGATGATAACTTAGTGGTTAGCGCGGTCAGTTCATATGCCGAAGGGCGTGGGTTCAAACAACAATAAGCTTGACCTGCCTGTGAAGGAAAAACATCGTGAGGAAACCATAGCATCATGTACTTTTTAGTACTTGACTGGATAGAGACCACCCTTAAGTTGAAATCTGTCGCCAAGCACCTAACAAGCAGCCTCACTTAATAGCCAGTTCTGTTCCAGGCAAGTTTACCATCTTCGACCACAGAGTCATTTAACATCAGGTGAGTTGTGGTCAAACACCTTGCCTAATTTAATAAAATTTAGAGTAATCATATCTTCTCTACAGATTGGGATTGGAACTCGAGTCGTAGTTGCCTTTTACCTTCATATTACAATGTATCTGGTTACTAGAAGCCTTAAAAGTTGAACATACAGCCCGGAAATTTTGATTTCGCTTCACTGACACCCCTATCCTTTACGGCGGTTACTCACTGTATGAATAATTTAGCGCGAACCAGGCGGTACGCGGTTCACGCGTGTGTATTTAGGACGTACTCGTCAAGGTTTACACCAGTGTTTTCGTTTTTGCTAAGAAATATATTTTTAAAGTATAACCAAAAATTGTGTCAATATTTAGTGTTAATAATAGGGTACTGATGATGTGATATGTCACGATGGCATGATGTTAGAGCAGTCTTTCTCAAAGTGGGCAATAACGCCCCCTTATGGGCGCTGTAGGTCTATAGGGATAGGATGTAAGGAGCCCAGACTAATATAGCACACAACAATTAAATTAATGAAAGTAATTAATGTTGTTGTAGTTTTTAAGATGAGTAAAGTAAAAATAAAGTGGGCGGTAGATGAAATAAGTTTAAGAACCTCTGTGTTAGAGCAAACAAGAATTGAGGTGAGACAAGTCAAAAAATCGTTCAAAGCGTTTCCAATCCATATTTTTTTATTTGCACATCGACGTTTTGCAAATCTTCCGGAGTCTGTGTTCCATGACATATAGAATATTGGTGTCTTCAAATACAAAGTAAATAACTAACTTAACTTGGACAGGGTTTGGTCATACGCAACGCAACGCGTAATTAGTCAATTAATCTGTGACATATTAATTGACATTGTATATTCATTTTTTTTCTTTTCTTGTATATTTTTATTTAGTGTGGAATTGCGAGTGTTTTTTACACACATCTTTTATGATTGTGTGACATAATTTGTAAATGTATATCGTTTATTTGTGAATGAAATAATTTGAAATTTAATTCCATTCTCTTTAAAGTAAAATAACATGTTTTTTTTCCCTCACTCCATCCTTCTAGGTTGAACACGCATCGACCACATCCCTAATGTTTCAGGTGTCCATAGGTGATGTTGAGCTTACCATCAGGCGAACGGACTGCTTAGTTGTCGCTCTTCCTATTAAAAAACAAGCTTAATTGTGATAATGAGATAGCCGGTATCACTACCGGCTGGATGATGTAAGGATTCTAACGATATCCCATACAAATATGTTCATTTAAAAGTTATGGTGGAATTAAGAAACTCACATACCGACATAAAATATACATAAATCCTGTGAGCCTGTTTGTTATATTTTTGTATATTCATTTATTAAGTATTTTACATTTGTTTTTTTTTTCGTCATATAATGTGTCGTGTTGTTGTTTGTGAGTAGTTTAGTTTTACCTACAAGGGCTCTATACTATACCTTTTAGTATGACCCGCATTATGCTGAGGTGTGCGAGATTTACTTGGTGGTAGATCTTCTTAGCAGGAGATCACCGAGACAAACCTCGGCGAGGTTTATGGTGTGTGTTTTAATACGAAAAATTGTAAAATATTATTAAATAAAAAAAAAGAAAAAAAAAAAAAAAACTAGGTACGTACCACCACAGTATCAGAAATTCTGTCGCCAATCCGTAGTGTGTAAACATTATTGTGTTCCGGTTTGAAGAGTACTGCACCGAAATAACTGGGCTGTTGAGACTAACCATCGAAAGTCTCAAAGTAAGGAACGCCAAAGCAGTGATGCCCTGGAGTGTATTTTATTTTCTCCTGTGCATCGCTGCAATGGTTATGGATAAGCGTTATTTCTTACCATCAAGAGAGTGTCCTTCACGTCTCATTACTTTTCCATTTTAAAAAAAAATGTGAGCCCCATTTTGTAACTGATTACCTGATTTGTCTTTACTTATGTTTGTTTTTTGTTACAAAATTAAAAATCTCTTTCTTTCTTTCTGTAAACATAACACTCCTTTTATGGACAGACGTGTAAAAAGTAAAATGTTTCTTAGATTTTTTATGACTAACAGGCTTAGTGTTTGATCGCGATTCGACTTCGCGATCTCCAAGAACACGTCTACCCCAGCGGCTATCGGTTCTGCGACAGATATATCCACTTATCCAGCCCATTGCCACTTCAGCTTGCTAATACGCTGAGCTATGTCTGTGACTAATTTAATTAACTTACTGAAACAACTAAGTATAACTAATTAACTAAAATTCCACAACACAATCACAATATAGAGCCTGTGGTAGTAGTAGAAAATCATAAAGTTTATTTAAATAATTCAGTCGGTTACCCATCGTTTTGTAAGGTACATACTGTCAGATAAGATAAGCTTTAGGCTCACGTTAGACATCATGCGGGTACGGAACACCAAAAAGACTAATTCTTACTTATACCATATTGTTTATATCGTCCTTCGCCCTGGTCGGCGTAGCACGCATTATGACGGTAGTTGTAAAAAGCGATATCCTAAACACACAGATTTCGCTAAGCAATTTACGTTTTGTATGCGGAAACTGGTAATCTGTCGTCTGCTGGGTGTATGTTTGGGTTACTTTTATGAACCCATCTGTCTTAGCAGTCTTTGAATAGTTTATATTTTAGAGTTTCGTAGACAGTATAGCAGCGATGATAGCTCAGTGGTTAGTGCGTTTGGTTCATATGCTGAAGGGCGTGGGTTCAATCCCCAACAATAAGCTTGAGCTGCCGGTGAAGGAAAACATCGTGAGGAAACCATAACATGGTGGTAGGGTATTTTCTCGTACTCGCCTAGCTAGCTACCACCCTCAAGTTGAAAATCTGTCGCAAAGCACCTAACAGTGTGTTCCGGCAGAAAACTCACTCGGCCTTACTTGAGAGCCAGTTCCATTCCAGGCTAGGTGTATTCAGTCGGTCAGTTTTTTTAAATTGTAAATTTCTACTTGTACTACTATATTACCTAGATTACGATAAATAATATCTTTTATCACAGAATAATGTTTCACAAGACATATCTGTAAGTACCAAATTTCAAGTGGATACGTCTTGTAGTTCATTTTTTTTCGGGATAAAAATTATATTCTATATGTAATAACCTATCTGTGTGTCAAATTTCATTCAAATCCGTTAAGCCGTTTTTGCGTGATTTTGAACAAGCATCCACACACACAAAATTTCACATTTTTAATATTATCTATTTATCTATCTATCTATCTATCTATATCTTTAAACGAGCAATTCTTATATATATATATATATATATAGATATATATATATATTATATATATATATATTCTGAATCTCGGAAACGGCTCCAACGATTTTCATGAAATTTAGTATGCAGGGGGTTTCGAAGGAGATAAATCGATCTAGTTAGGTTTCATTTTTAGAAAACGTCGTTTTGTCCGTGTTTTCAGCCGAACAAAGCTCGGTCATCCAGGTACTTATAATAAGATTGAAAAAAGTACATTTTCGATATTCTTCATAAAACCCCCAAGATTAAATCTTCTGCTTTACGCATCCATTTGTCACCAGACACCTAATAATTTCAAAGTAAATAAAGGAAAACAACAAAATTATCAAATTAATTACTTGACAAATATTCTAACACTAATATCTAGAAAGTAGAGTGGATTACACTTCGGAATGTTAGTTTTTAAGTAACAGTTACGATTGCAAGTCTATCAATCTATGCTGCTACTTCCTCGACAGGCAAATGAGGGTGATTACGATATAACCGACTTCCTATTTTCTCCACTTTTGTAGGGTTTAGGAAAATATATTTATATAGTTGGTATAAAGTTTATACAATCCTAAGAATTATTTGAATCTGACAAGCGAATTTTTTAAACTACCACTCATAAACATTATAACTGATTTTATATAATTAACTAGCTGTGCCCCGCGGTTTCACCCGCGCTAGATGCCTACGTCATAGTAGCTTTATGCATGCAAAGTCTCAGCCCGATCGGTTTAAAATTGACAAAGTTTCATACAAACTTTCATCCCCTATTTTATCCCCTCAGGGGTAGAATTAATCAAAATCCTTTCTTAGCGGATGCCTACGTCATAGCATTTACCTGCATGCCAAATTTCAGCCCGATCCGTCCAGTGGTTTGAGCTGTGCGTTGATAGATCACTATGTCAGTCAGTCGGTCAGTCACCTTTGAGTTATATGTATATATTTAGATTAGTGAGACGAAAGAAACACTCTCGTGATGGTAAGAGACAACGCATGTCCATGACCTATACATCGGTGTTTAGACTTTCGAGTAGCAAAAAAAGTCCAGGGCTTTGCTTTGACGCTCATTACTATTTTATTATGTTAAAGTAAAGAGACGAACGAGACACTCTCCTTATGGTAAGAGATAACGTCTGTCCGTGACCATTGTAGCGATACACAGGACTTTCGAGTATTAAAACAAAGTCCAGTTCTACAACCTAGTTGTACGAATAAATAAAATAGATTCGAAACGCTTTGTGCGTAGGCACGTGGGGA
Source organism: Biston stratarius (assembly GCA_950106695.1). NCBI lineage: Eukaryota > Metazoa > Arthropoda > Insecta > Lepidoptera > Geometridae > Biston > Biston stratarius. The sequence continues at coordinate 30,804,556 of OX467109.1, forward strand.
ATTTCCACCACGCACACACAAAGAATTGCATTAATCAAGTCAAAAATCTCAGTTTAAACGACAATAGGTTAATCTTGGTGGCAATGCTTCTGGTACATACATACTTATACGCTGCTGACGTGGAATAGCGAATTGCTTTGAGATTTTGAGCATTTGAATAGGTTTAAAGATATACATTTAGTACCATAGTACTAGATATTTTACCGCCAACTAAAACGTTAGTGTTCCTGTTCCGCTTTGAAGGGTATTGACTATAGCTAGCGAAATTACAGTGCTATTGAGACAAATCATTGGATGTCTCAAAGTAGTCTCACTTGGTGGTAAATCTCCTTAATAGGAGGTCGTTTAGGTAGTACCAGATATTCTGCCGCCAAGCAGTACTGTGTAAACATTATTGTATTCCAGTTTGAAAGGTTCTGCAGCTAGCGAAATTACAGGGTTGTTGAGACTAACCATCGAATGTCTCAAAGTAATGAGCTCCAAAGCAACGATGCCCTGGACTTTAACTACTCTTTCTACTTATAATGGTCATGGATAGGCGTTATCTCTTAGCATCAGGAGAACGACTCGTTCGTCTTAATACTTTTTAATTGAAAAAAAAAAGCTTTTCCTATAGATATTTCTATCTGTTCCGTTTTCTACATCATTTTGCCTTACTTTCTACTTGTGATGTGTCCTGACAAGGCTCGCATGAAACAAACTCTGGTGTTTAGTGTCTCCACGCAACCTGAATCCACAATGTAACCTACAACCGTTCAGCATCACTCACATGTCACTTTAAGACGATATACTGCTTCCACAAGTACGCTCATAAATATACAGAACTTCCTTACAGACGGTATTGTCCGACTTTTAGCAATTTTAATTTGCGTTTTTAAAAACATCTAACGGCGTGTTCCGGCAGCCTCACTTAAGAGCCAGGTCCATTCCAGGCTTAGTGTGTTTGAAAATAATGTCTCATTTACCTTTCATTTATACTACATAAATTTTTAATATATTTAAATCTGTCCCATAAAGCCTTCCTAATTGGCTTTAATATCAAAGTATTAATAAAATAAAAATTGGTAACCCGTTTCTTTTTGACAAGTTGATAGGAACGTTGATTTGTTTCTTGTAAAAGTTTCTTTTTTTATAGGTCATCTGGTCATTATGTGCTTGGCGGCTGATTGCTAACCTAAGGGTGGCCTATGTCTTACTACCACACAATGGTTTGCGATGTTTTCCTTCATCGGCAGAAAAAAAGCGACATCGTTTTATGGTCGATGTTCCAAAAACTGGAACGAAACGATTTGATTCCACGTTCATTGTGCGGACTGCTATATCTAACTGCTATATGCGCTACCTGAGTAGGTGTTCCCCGTTGGATTTAATCTGGGTGTCTTCAAGTCGAGAGTGAATCGGTATCTTCTAGGCCAGCGTGCTCCATCTTAGACCGCATCATCACTTAACATCAGGTGAGATGGCGGTCAAACGTAATCCTATTTTTTATAAAAAAAGCTCATGGTCATCGTTAGGATTTGAATTCACGCCCTCCAGCTTATGATCCAACCGGGTAATCACTAAGTTTTCATAGCTGCAGAGCTGTTTAGTTTACTCAAAGTTGTTAAAAACCCTGGTGCCAACTTTGAAATCCCGGGAAATGTTTTAATTGAAATTCACATAGTTGAGACGTTATTCCATGAATATTAAAAAACACGACTTTGTAGATGTTGTTCGAAAATTTGCAATTTGTTCTCGCTTTATATTTATTTGCGCCTTTCATAATCTATGTACTATGTGCGATACAATCCTCCCAAAAATACAGTAATAGTTTTAAAAAACGTAGGGTCTTCCTAGGTACTTCGTGCTCCATCGTAGACCACATCTTCACTTAACATCAGGCGAGATGGCGGTCAAACGTAAGCCGCAGTTTAAGTAATTTAAAAAAAAAATCGTGTCCGCTGGGGTAAACGTTTTCTAGAGTGTTGACTGCGTGTTGGCAAACGTAGGACGCTCTAAGACTCGATGGAGTGACAATATACGCAGGTCAGCTGGAAGCGAAAAGGCGAAGTTCAGGCGGAGAGGCCTATGTCCAGCAATAGATTTCGATAGGCTGATGATGATGATGATGATCTTTATTTCTTCGTATTCGAACAATATTATGCATACGATTCAACAATAGAGTCCCTGTGTTTACACCGCTTGTACCTCTCGATTCTGCTATTGTAACGTTTCACAAGTGATGGATTTGCAATCACATCCAAAACGGTAAACAAGGTTGACACAGATCGTACCGGCGCTTTCGACACAGATTACATGACAGTTGCCTTTCGTGAGCAGGCGCCGATGCGGACGCGACCACTATGCGACAATTATGTCATTGTAGGGTGACCAATTATGAGCTAGGGAAATGAGATTTTTGACGGTCTTTAATTGATTTTTTATTTAGTATACGAGTATATTAGGCGGTGAAGGCATTTTTTAAAGAAGTTCAAGATCCATAAAATGTCGTCTACATTACAGGACTCTCCAAAAAGGATATAATGTTTTCAGGGTGCATGTACGTATGTGAGTTTCTTTATATCATCATAACTTTTATATACCTCAACAGATTTGATAGACATAATTTTATTAATGATAATTATAAAATTACAAGTCACATTACAATAAGTACGTAAGTACTTAAAATAGTATTAGAACAAATTATTTCAAATTGGTATGTTTTTATTATGCAGAAATACTTTTTTTTTTAATCGTCTATATTGTACAACGCTTGTATAATAAGCCATTTTTTACTTTTTATATGTATGGATCGTTAGAATACTTATATCATCAAAAGTGACACCAATTATAAAATTAAAAAAATCTTTTAAAAATATTTATAAAGTTTTTTGTACTATACCTAGGTAAATTTTATGTAGGCATACGTGTTTTTTTTTTAATTAAACTATTTTTGTGTTTACGTATAGTAAACTTTGACTAAACGAATAAATTTTATTTCCAAACGATAACAAAATTTAAACACGGCCTGAAATACCACAAAATAAATATTACGTATATTTATTTTGTGGTATTGGTTTGTGGTTACGTATTTTATTATCGCGCGACGTGCAGCAGCCCTAGGGAACAACGGTGAAGACGGGAAGCAATGTTCATCTACAGCCACGACCACTCTGCCAAGAGTGTCCGACTAAGAAGAAGAGAAATATTACGTTAATCTATTACTCGCTCAGTCACCCATCAGTTGTAATAAAAAACTGCGAACGTTTACTGTTCGCATGCCTGGCGAAATACTCGGTGACAAAAGCCATCAATCTGTTCTGTGACTGGAAATGTGGTAGGCAGCAAATTTTTCTCTTGGCAGTTTCATATCAAATGCTTTTTTGCTTTCTTTATTTTTATGAATAACAAGCTAGGTTTTAATCACAGCTCGTGATATTAAGTAACAGTGTTGTCAAAGATAGTAAAACACACCTAACCTGGACAGGGACCTGGCTCTCATGTGAAACTGCTGAAACACATCGTTAAGTGCTTGGCGGCACAATTTCAACTTGAGGGTAGTAGTTAACCAATCGAGCACTAGAAAATACCCTGCCACCATGTGGTTTCCCGTGATGTTTTTCTTTACCAACTTATGCTCATCGTTAGGATTTAAACCCACACCCTTAAGCCTGCGAAAAGACCGCGCTAGCCATAAAGCTATCATCGCTACAAAAAACGTGAAACGTAACCAAAGTTTTGCGAAATAATAATAACGTTATAACGTTAAAGTACCTACGACAGTAAAATTTTGCTGATGGTCATTAAGCATTGTAACCAATAGTGATGATAAGAACCAAAGTTAAAAAGCATATTACCAAAAATTTATAAACATAACGCATAAAATGACAAAATAATAAAACATATCAACATAAAACTATATATCATATATAATTTAAATGTCAATAAAAACAATACAAAAATGTCAATAAAATATAATAATAACTTGCACGTAATCTTTTAAGCTTATATCATCTTCTCTTTTTAACTTACGTGACACTCATAAAACAAATTTGAAGTATTTTGTGTCCGATTAAGCCTGTGTGATATACAAGACACAGTTATACGTATAAATCTCAAACGTTGAGGTGTTTGCATTAAGAACTTGGCAAATGATATTGCCCAACAATAGTAACGAATTATTGTCACCGCAATAGCGCCGCGTGTCGCGTCAACCGGTAGCACGTCGCGCGTCGGTGCGCGTGCGCCGGCGAAAGTGATTATCATTCTATTACACGCGTTATGCAATACGAATTATCAATTTACTGTCATTTTATTGTGTGAGTGCAAGCAGTTTTTGTATCACTTGAGCATGATCTGACGATATTCTTGCAGTTCTTGTTACATGGCTCCAATTATCGTGGAATTTAAATCCGGGGCCGAATCGTGAGCTCCTATAACCATTTATTGTGGTGATCATAAAAAAGTTACGCAACCCCTTAACCGACCTTATCTACCTTAAACCGATCCGATCTAACCTAAATGACAATAAGCAATAGTACGGCCCTTGAAATGCAAATGTCAATGTCAACAGTGCCAAAAGAGTTTTGGCGGTAACGCGGAAAGGTGGCATTATATTTTTCCAAAACATGTATTTTTTCATACGTTTATGAATAAAAATACAATACAATACAATACAATACAACTTTATTATACACCAAACATTATAAAAAAACATACAAAAATTAAAAACAGAAGAGAAAGAAAGTAACAAAACAAAAAAATAGTGGTATTTTATTCATAAATTGCCAAATTATAAGCGCGAATGTACAATGTGATAAAACATGAATTTTCGTGTTGCTTTCAATACTCCTTTGAAGCTTGCAGTAGAGTCGCCACTTCTTTACTAGCCGTTTACTAGGCATGATCAGATTTGACCTTGACTTACTGTGACTAAGACTTATTTTACAAGACTTATCTTAAAACACTCAATAATATCCAAATACTCATATCAAATGCATTAAGTGCGACGCCAAAACAATGAAAAAAAGTGTCAGTGCAATTGTCAGTGTAATTTTTTTTATTTGTTCTATACACCCATTTTTTAATTTTTTACATATTTATTTTACGTTGTATTAATTTCTTCTGTCTTAGCGAATTTTATTTCAGTGTTCCGATTTCTTGGGATTCGACTAATCGTGTAGCATTCGAAGTTACGCCATTCCAAACTAAGACTTTTTGCTTCTAACTTAATACCGTTTAATAAATCAATATATTGCTAAACATCTTCCCAAAGACTATCAAAAATTTCAACAGCTAATTCAAACAATATTTTTGCCTAAACCTCAAACTTTAAAAGCGAAAGGAACATTAGCAAATTCATATTCATTGTTGTTGAAAAGTTGAACTGATTTAGACCGCAAAGTTCAAGGTTCTATACTTACCTATAGAACCGGTCAGTTATAATCACTTTTCTGTTGTTATGATATAAGTTCTAGACAAGGTTCGATGGTCCATAAAAGGATTCGTGATATTGTTACTTTAATAGATATGATAAAGTTAACATACCGCAATTAGAAGAAATATTTGAAATTAGTTTTTTATTCATTTATCGCGCAGTTTTGACAACCTAGTTGGAATACCTTCTCGCTTCCAATCTAGAGGCTCTGTGTTCGAATCCTCTCTTTTCTAAGTCATATGCGTGTTGCCAATGACTTCAAAACGGTGAAAGAAACCTAAACGTCTGCCAATCCGAAAATGGCCAGCGTGGTAGACTGTTGTTTTACTCTTTTCACAATGAAAAGGGGTCCGATCTCAGCAGTGGGCCACTTTATGAAGAAAAAAAAAACAAGATTTGGAATGAAACGAAAAACTATAATTCGGCAACACAATGAGGTTATACGTTAGTATTTTGACATGTTTCAAAACTTTAAAATCTTTGGAAAGTGCAGGTTTTTCTTTATTTCTCAACTTGCCCTGATGATTATCTATATTTTTCTGTCATGATGTTTAAGAATTTCAAGACATCTAGTAGGGCTTAGAAAGATTTATGTAAACAACTGAAAATCCATTATCTATTAAGCTCACATTGGACAGACAGCCGAGCCCAAAAAATAACTTTAACTATTACAAAAAATATACAAAAGATCTTTTACATAGAGAGAACAAATAGTTCGTAATGACAAAACAAAAATCTTAGAAATATCTGACTCAGCAATTTACTAAACAATTTAGAACATTTGGTCCGAAAATGTTTTAGGTTTAAATTGAAATAAATTGTTTGAAGTAAGAGCCGCTGAGTGGCACTTACTAATTAATACAGCAGATCGATTAATTTAGTTTCATTCATCTTACTAAATACTACAGAGTAAGACTATGTGTAGTTATGTAAGAAATGAACTAAGACAATAGCCCAAGATGTAAAGAGAATAATTAATCCTATTGCTATTGAATAATCCAATTAATTCCAATTACAAATATGTCTGCTATTCGAATATGAGTCGAGTAACTCGAATAGCGTTCGTAATGGAATTATTCGGAATGATGGAGTGGAGTACGAAGTGTATAAGAGTACTCAAGTAGGTAAACATAATGAATGTAACTGTCTGAGGACTTGTGAATACATTTCCATAATTTATATATGGCATTTCAATAAGCGAATATTCGCAGGAACTTGCTCTAATTAAACCAGCTTTTAATCAGCGTTAGATGCCAGCTTTTTTTTATTTCAAAGGGTTTTGTCGCTTAACGGCAACAGTGCCTTGTAACATAAGCCATTAAAATCATTAGACATTATTTATTGATAACTAGCGACCCGCCGCGGCTTCGAACGGGCAGTAAGATTGGGTATAGTAAGCTATGCTTAAAGATAGATATACCACCACGGACTTTTTTGTAGATGTATAAAAGGAATACCCCACCATGCATTGTTTTGTTAATATCAAAGGGATTAGGCAGCGTTTTCGATGAAAGCTCCCAAGTGGCTTGACTTTTTATGCCACTTCCAACGATTATTTATCATCATATTTCAACTCTAATTTTATTTTTATTTTATTAATTCAAAATTTACACTATACCCTGACAAATTATATACCTAAACCTTCCTCGTGAATTACTCGATCTATTGGTGAAACTTGCATGATGATCCGTTCAGTAGTTTTTAAGTTTATCGGAAACAAACAGATAGACAGACAGACGCGGTCGACGACTTCACTATCACTATCACTACATAGTATAAAACAAAGTCGCTTTCTCTGTCCCTATATCCCTGTGTATGCTTAAATCTTTAAAACTACGCAACGGATTTTGATGCGGTTTTTTTAATAGATAGGGTGATTGAAGAGGAAGGTTTATATGTATAATAACATCCATTAAATAGTGGAGAAATACTGTTATTTTTGAGGTTTATACCCGTGCGAAGCCGGAGCGGGCCGCTAGTTGTTTTATAATATGTAGTGATTATAATTACACGCCAAGTAACAATATGTACGTACTTGAAGCAGTGTAGAAATATGATATCAAATTAGTTCATAAGTATGTTGTTATCACTATAAAGATATAACTTTATTTTAAAAATCGTCAATATCATAATATGCATATCATATATTACTGTTTTACTAGCAATTGTTTCAGCTTTGTTTTGAAGGATGAGAAGGTCTGTGCACCGACTATAGCCTCATGGATTCTGTACACATCGGGTCTGTACACATGCGTACGTCTGTACGCATCGGTCTGTGTACTGTCAAGCAGATTCACGCGATGGGACCCGAGGTATTACGAGTGACCGCGGCACGGAGACCAGTTTCAGTTTAACATTACTAATATACGAACAAATTATCATTTTAGGTATACCTTCTTTATGTTTTACTTTACTCACGTTTAAGTTTATCGGAAACACCGACTATAGTTTCGGCCACATCCGGTGGCCTTCATCATGAAGACAAAGCTGAATACAACGCGTGCGCGGCCTCGTCTTGCTTCGCACCGCATAAGTAAAACAAAAATGTGTTAAAACTACGTCAATTCCCATCTAAAGTATACATTATTCTTTCAGACCAGATCTTTTCGGATGCTGTGCTAGCTAATAAGTTATCCTTGTCCAGGTTCGACCTGCGATCTTTATCATGTCGTCGACCAAACGAACTGGTGAGTCTTTTATACATATACTGTGTTATATGCTCGTTTTGAATCGTTAAAAAAACTTTATAGGCCATAAACGATTGAAACTATACATGTTTTCCGCAAAGAATCTCGTATGACTTAACTCTCAAAACTTATTATGAGCTAGAATCAGCTAAGAATTGGTCTGGCATGACAATTTGCGACGAAACCTTAATTAGGTTTTCGATATCAAAATATATGAGAAAAGGATCAGCGCCTCTGGCGGGAGTAAATTGAAAATCATCCTAGACCTCTCCACGTAGTATTTACGTATCGTATAAGTAAGTTATGTGGTTCGGATAATTCTATTCGTGTCATAATGCTGCCAGAAGCGAGGCTAAAAGTCAAGGCCCAAACTGAAAGAGCAAATAGCGTGTCGACTCGTCAGTAGCGTTTAGCTAGCATTTCTATATCCATTTCAGCAAATAGGTTGAATTTAAATCTGTATTTTGCTTACGGACGTTTTGGTATTCTGACACTCTTATTGAGATAGAAACGGGAGTGAAAATGACATAAAATGCAAATAGTCCGTCGGAGACCTATTTTTATGAGTAAAATATTTATTCGCCCTATTAGGTTAGTATATTCTAATAAAATCTTTATATTTTGTTTTACTTGTGCGGGATTTTGCCGTGGTGGTGCCGGCGTAAGAATATTACCCCACCCTCTCTAGCCGTGGTTGTAGGAGTCGGCTAAGGGATGTAATACGGAAGATGGGCAGCAACGTCTTTCTTGAACAATCATACCTAACTGCGCTCGCCAACCCGCATGCCAAGCGTGGCGAGTATTGGCAAAACCCCTCCCCAGGAGGAGGCCTATGTCTAGCAATGGACATCCTATGGCTGATGATGTGATGCGGGATTATTCAAATTTAATTATATCGGATACTCCGACTATAGTTTCTGGAGGTCTCCGGTCAGGAAGGGCTCCAGAGCGCATCGGCGCATCCCTGCACACTTAGACACACGCTCCCACCCCCGCGTCCACGCATCAAGTGCATCAAGCTTTATCTCCATGAAGAAGGCCACCGCGTGTGTGAAATACAAAAGTGCATAGTACAAGCTATGCTAAGTTTAGGGCTAGATGGTGTTATGTGAAATATTTACCATTCATTTATTTATTATAAGCTCTTACAGTATCAATAAATGACAATACAGTATCAATATTGTCGTGTCACAGAATATTGTATAAGTATTTAAATTATTTATCCTAGTATTTCAAAGCTTACCATCATCACCGTCAGCACTCTTTTTCCCACTGCTGGGTAACTTTTCGGCTTTATGCAATACGTAGTATCTGTTTATTCTGTAACCATATTGTTTTTATACGTTTTTTTGTTTTAATTAGTTCGGAATTTTTCTTTTCAGAATAACTTTGCACAAATTAATCTAAAAGTCGGCCTTTGAAACGGCCCTAATATCCGATCCGACGCCAATACCTTTTATTTTCGTCTGCCGATAGTCCATTAGCGAATCAGTCGTACTTATAACAAGTATGGAGATTTGTAAAAATCTAATAACATCCTCGTTATCAGTGTAATAAACAGGGATGTAAGCTTCGAAATTGCAAAAAAAAATAACGAAACATTTAGTCAAGGGTCATCAACGTGGTTTTTCTGTGGATCAGTTCCACATGATTATATTTTTCACGATTTTTAGTTTTGTGCCTATAAAAAAAGTTGTTCGTAATAACAAATACATTAACTAATGACATCATCATCATCATCTACTGCATTCTTTATGCCATCTGCCTTGGTCCTGTGCCAATCTGGTCCAGGTTCGACCCGCGACGGTGACAATATCGTCGACCCATCTTACGGCTGGATGACCATCGTTCCGCTTACCTTACCTAGCTCACCATTCTGTTGCAACCTCACTCTACCTTGACTTACAAATTTTAAATGGTGATAAATTTAGAAATCTTTTACTGATTAGCTTCTTAACAATTATTATTGTGTCTACAGCGTTACGGAGTTGCATGATCTTTTGTGATAAGTAATATTTCAGATTGCATTAAACTTATTCACCAACAAGGAACATTTGCACGTCTGCTTGTAGACTGAATACATTGTGACAGCGAATTTAAGTTTTAATAGAACCTCTTAAACACATGAATTTAAAGTTTAAATTTATTGATTGGCTCTCTTTTACTATTCCCCCTGTATAAATGTCGTGGGTCCTGATAAGTGATAACCCACATAAGATTCCTTGCCAAAACCGCGTGTCACGTTGTAAGCTTATTTTGATAGTTCAAAACGAGCATGTAACAGATCTCGTGGTGTTTTTAATCTGTCATTGACTTAGAAAGTACCATTCCACGCGAATAACGCGCTTTTGTACTCATAGCAAATAAGACGTGCCGCGAGATATAAATTTCCATTCAAGAATTCTAGTTAAAATATTACTTTAATAGCTACAGCCTGAGTTTATATCCACCTCTATCGTCATCTAGTTTTTAATGTCGTAAACGCCCTTAGGGGCCATTTCACACACACGAATTTCATGATTTTTTGACCCCTCCCCGTCCTTGTCACAGCTGGTCACATTTGTGAGATTCCCTCCTCCCTGGTGTGACGTCATATATTTTACAATTTTACATCAGGACATTCATCATACAAGAATTAAAAAAGCAGTTCCGAAATCAGGTCTATTGCCATTTAAATATTTTTTTTTAATAAATCTACTAAACCAAAATCTACAGATAGAGTTAAAAATATTTTGAAGTTTTTTTAATAGTTCAAATTTCGTCTTTTAATGCTTAAATATATTAGTTTTTAAAATGTGACGTCACGAAATTTAAGACTCGTCACATTCTTTGTCACACAATGTCACATTTCGTCGACTCCTCCCCTCCCCCTTAACGTGTGATACAATTTATGGATGGCCCCTTACTGTATACCGTCTGTATATCATCATTAATCAGGTAAAGTCCTAGATTGGCTGCGAATGCCTTTGATGCAGCCATGTTTACATTTTATCCCCGACCCTTTGTAACATCATGCAGATACGGACTAATTACTTTGGTGATGCTGTGAAGTACCCCTAGTATAAAACATGATAAAATACACAGTGCACGTATTCGAATAAAAATGTATGAATAATGAAAAAGCTCTCCTATCGGGTAAAAACGGAAGTTCAATTTCCTCAATCGAAGTTTTTGTACATGGGTAGATTTATTTATTCTAGCAGCCAGATAGAGCGATAACCGTCAAAGGGAGGATTTTCTTTGTTCACAATAGGTTTGCGTTAACCATATACTGCGTGAAGTTAAACAGTGATGCGGTCTTAAATTGAACACCCTAACTAGAAGACACCTGTTTACTCTAAAACGCTTAAACATTTATTTGAAAGTAATCCGTTTTACAAAGTGAATATATTATGTCGATGATGTTTTCGAAATCCTCATTTTTGTGTAACACGTAAACGGAGTCTGTATTGTAAAAAATAGGTTCGCGTTTGTCAACACTCTGTCTAAGCAGTAGTGCGATCTAAGATAGAGCACGCTTACCCAGAAGTAACCTATTTACTCTAGATTTGAAGACACCCATATTGTACCTAACAGGGAACACAAACTCCAGCAGAGTTCCACAACCTCGCTGTGCGAATAAAAAATATAGAAATGTAGAATTAGAAATAAAAGTATGATCATTGTTGTTAACTTTTTATTGGTACTAGTAATAGCTAGTACTAGTAATAACTAGTAACAATAATGTCACATGCAAGTATGCATGTGACATTATTGTTATTTATGGCCAATAAATATTATACTGATTACTCTGGATTTGAAGAAACCCAAATTATACTTGACGGCAAATACAGAATCAGGCAGAGTTCCTCAGCCTAGCTGTTCCTATAAAAAACATGAACATTATTACATAATGAACAGATGACGCTTTGACGGCTGGTGACAAGCTGGCAAGTGGATGGGCAAAATGGAAGATTGTCCCATGTTATGGGTATTTCTTTGTTTTCTGTTCCGTGCGGTAAGAGGTTTGATTTAAACGCAAAACGTTTCATTCTTATAACGTCTATTCGTATACGCTTGCAAATCCATTCTCAAAACGTCCTATAAGCTAGCTTTTTTATTGTTCTCACCCAGAATAGCTGACGGTCACATAGTCATCTCTTTCAAGAAACATTTAAAAGACTTATTCTTAAAAAAAAAATGCATACATCGCTGATGCGTTTTTTTAATGGCATTCAATATTGATTTATTCATTTAGATTTTCTATCGTTTCTATGCGAAATTCTCGTAAAATAACATGCATTCATTGAAGTTCTAATCTGGAGGTCCTGGGTTCGAATCCCTCGAAACACTTTATTTTCCAAATTATGTAATTATTGCAGCTGACTCTAAACGGAGTAGAAAAACATTGTAAGGAATCTGACAGTTCGTTCTGTGAAGTTTACCTACCCGCGCTTGGCCAGCGTGGACTACGTCCTTATTCGTATTGCTATGACAAGAAGCCCGCCCCCAGCAGTGGGACCCGGTAATATAATGTTCTCGGGCTAAAATGGCCAAAAAATCATATGAATGTAGTACAAGTCACTAGTCACACTATAAACATAGTGTGTCTACAAAAATTACTGAAAATAGCTCAAAATTGAAATGAATATTCCGTAAGTACCTTCTAGGAATGGTCGAGTGCAGAACTTACAATTTCCCCAGACGGATATTACCTTGATATAAAACTTATTCTAGCGAAAACCCAGCGGGCATTGCAGTTGTCGACAGTTGCAATATCATACTTTTAATAGAACAATTTTGCTTAAAGCATTTATTGAAATGTGAACGGCAACAGTGTGTGCAGACAGCCTCACTTCAGAGCTAGTTCTATTTCAGGCTGGGTGTAGCTAAAATAATCTAAATCGGTTAGGAATGCGCGATTATGCACACCGAACGAAAACCGGTTCTTCTTCAACTTTCATATTCAAAATGGCGTTTGCGCCAATTTTCATTATGATATTCTTGATTAGGAAGGTCTAAATACGTTATTATACCAAATTTCTATTAGGAATATAATATAGGCCTTCTTTTTGCATTTACCGTAGTCGGGTAAAAATAGTACCCTCATCTCGACTAAGTCAGGTTACATCATCAGCCATAGGACATCCACTGCTGGACATAAGCCTCCTCCTGGGGAGGGGTTTTGCCAATACTCGCCACGCTTGGCAGGCCGGTTGGCGAGCGCAGTTAGGTGTGATTGTTCAAGGAAGACGCTGCTGCCCATCTTCCGGATTACATACCTTAGCCGACTCCTACGGCAACCACGGGTAGAGAGGGTGGGGTACTATTCTTACGCCGGCACCACCACGGCAAGTCACGTAATTTATGCTATTGGTGTATTTATATTGCTGTGATTCACGTGCATGCAGTATCCATTCCTTTGTTACTTTTAGTTCATTTGTTGAAGTGGAACCTAAACATTGAAAAGTATTCTTTAAGTTTAGTAACAATGTGGTTAGCTCGTCGTCGTCACGCTAACCACATAATTAATGAGCTTGAGTTGCCGGTGAAGGAAAATATCGTGAGAATCCATAGCACGGTGGTAAGGTATAAAAATTACAAGATGAAAATTTGTCCAAGCATCTAACGGGGTATGAATGCTTGCAACTTGAATTTAAAAAAATGTAAATGTTATGAGACGAACAATACGATCTGCTGGCGATCTCACACTACTGCTTGGCGGTAGAATATCTGCTATTGCAGTGGTAGCTACATCGACGAAATCAAAATCAAAATCAAAAGTCATTTATTCAGTTTAGGCCCTGGTAAGGCACTTATGAACGTTAAGTTACATGTTTGAATCTACCACCGGCTCGTAATAACACTTCAACTGAGAAGACTCCGGCAAGAAACTCAGCAAGGCATTTTTTTTTGTGGATCTTTCTTTTCATATTAGGTTACAATTTACAGTAATAAATATTAATACATACATTATGCTTACTACAATTGTCACTTAGCCAGGGGGATGCAAGTGCAGAGAGAAGCTACAACAACCATATATTCCTGTCTTCCACGTAATGAGCCACCTTATAATAGGCTTTGTCAATTAACCTCTGCTTTATAAAATCTTTGAATTTATTATAGGACATTTTAGTTACTTCAAGTGGGATTTTATTATAGAATCTAACGCAATTCCCGAGAAAAGACTTATTAGCTTTAGATAACCTGAATCTAGGTGTCACAATTTTATCTTTATTTCTTGTATTTAAGTTATGGCGACTACTATTAATTTCAAATGAATTTAAATTTTTCCTGACAAACATAATGTTTTCATAAATGTACTGTGACGGTAACGTTAATATCTTAAAATCTTTAAATCGATTTCGTAGTGATTCGCGAGGACCCAAACAATAGATTGCGCGAATTGCACTTTTTTGCAGAATAAAAATAGTTTCAAAGTCTGCAGCTGAGCCCCACAGCAGTAGACTGTAGGACATTAAACTATGGAAATAAGCAAAGTAAACCAACCTGGCTGTAGCCACATCTGTTATTTGTCTAATTTTTCTAATCGCGAAGGCAGCGGAACTCAATTTACTAGCTAACTTTTCTATATGAGGACCCCATTGTATTTTACTATCTAATGTTACGCCGAGAAAGACTGTTTTATCCACTAGATCAAGTCTTTTACCATCGACTAAGATATGAGTGTCCCTCTTAGCAACATTGGGGAGAGAAAACCTTATACATTTTGTTTTACATGAATTAAGCATAAGATTATTGGCGGCAAACCATTTTGATACAGCTGATAAGGTGTTATTGAGCTGTGTAAAGTCTGTATCTTTTCTATTGACTTTAAAAATTAACGAGGTGTCATCAGCAAATAAAACTATATCGGACAATTCATTTACCATATAGGGCAAATCATTAATATATGCCAAGAACAAGAAAGGGCCTAAGATTGATCCTTGAGGTACGCCCGTTTTTACTAAGGACCCTAGGGACGTAATACGACTTCCTGCTAAGGAAATCTGCCACCAAGTAAAAATTTAAAATCAGTTCTTATTGTAAGCTTTTAATGTTTACCATCTTCGAAAGCATTATCGTGAACATCTAGTGGATTATCGACTTATGGTAAAAGGTCTGTCGACCAGAAAACCATAGCCTTACATTATAAAATCTATTCGCGTGATTTTATTTGCCATAGGTACATTTTATCAATGGTTTATCGTGTTATGCCAACCAATCAAAAGATATTACTCCGAGACCATAAATGGTAAGGACGCAGAAAAACCGTTGACACATTCCGAGCCCATTCATCCGAAACACCCTCAAAAACCATCCAGATACCAACTTACCTTTACAGTCGACTGAGAGAGACAAACATATTTCTAAAATCATTGAAAATTTACTTAGTGATTCAGACCCTGAACGCTGAATAAACTTATTCAATACTTAAAATGATAGCAATTTCGCATTGCGAAGGATTGTATATTTGATTGTTTTTTTTTTTAATGTTACTAGGCTAGGTGTTTGACCACAGCTTACTTGATGTTAAGCGACGGTGTGGCCGAAGATGGTGTCTGGCCTGGCCTGGAATGGAACTGGCTCTCAAGTGTAGCTGCCGGGAAATACCGTTAGATGCTTAGGAACAGTATAGACTTGAGCGTCGTAGCTAGCCGAGTACTATAAAGTATTCTACTCGTACCACCTATGGCTTCCTCACGATGTTTTCTTTCACCGGCAGCTCAAGCTCATTCTTGGGGTTCGAACCTTCGCCGTGTGAACCAACGGCAATAACATTTTTTTTAAATAGAGTCGGACTACTTTGATCATAGATTAAATTCGCTCATTATTTATTTATTATTAACCATTATAAATCGTAAGTTAATGCATGTTAATTTGAGACAAAGCTTTCGATCTCTATAGTATTACTGTCCAATACCCAAGACGTTCTTATCAGTACCAAGAACAAAACCAAGTGACAAACCAAAATTCATACCGCATCAAATCATAGACTTTCATTGTCTTGAGATATTCGATGGCGAATCTTATCATAGCTATAATAATCCCTTCAAACGAGAACACAATAATGTTTACACACTAATTGAAAGCGGCAGAGAGATTCTGCGATAGTACTTAGGAGATTTGCCAAATAAAATTTGTTCCATCATTTGACCATCTCTACATGTAAGTTGGTGGTGGTAACAGTAACGGCCCTACCTCTCAGAATCCATGGCGGCACGTTTTTCACCCGGCAGCCAGTTTGTACCGGTTCGCAGCCAGTTTGGACCGGTTTCAACCGCCGGTCAGACTGAAACAAAAAACAATACGCTTTACATTGCTGATAATTAAAAGCAAATAAACTGTATCATTGGCATGGAACATCAGTAACTGGAATAGCGATGATACCTCAGCGGTGAGCGCGATCGCTTCACACGCCTAAAGGCGTAGGTTAAAATCCCAACAGTGAGCTTGAGCTGCCGATGAAGGAAGACATCGCATAAGATACTTTCTAGTACTCGGCCGGCTAGCTGCTGCCCTCAAGTTGTAAACCTTCCACCAAGCACCTAACGGTGTGTTCGGCAGCCTCACTTGAGAGCCAGTTCCATTCCAAGCTAAGTGTGTTTATCATCTTCGTCCACACCGTCACTTAACATCTGCTGAGCTATGTCAACCATAAAAAAAGAATATGTGTTTCTCTAGGAGGCAAGCATGATTGTTTAGATCAGCGGGGCATGGTGCAACGCTTAGATTGGACTGAACACAGACAATTTAGAATTCACAACAGGCAGAAAGGCTATAGGTTCTTAGTGGCTATTAATTAATCAGCCATTCGCATTTAATACAAATACAAATATTTTATTCATAAGACCAAAGTTAGAAGGAAAATTACGTAATAACATTTCAAGTAGGTATATCATTATATAATTATTATACAGATTTATGAAAACCAAAAAATAAAAATATGTCAATATAAAAAATCAAAAGAAAAACATTTACTAGCAATTTAGTTAACTTCGTTTATACCTAATAAGTAAGATTACGCAAGGGCGGAAATTACATTATTCATGGTATCAATATAAATGAGCATTCTTGTCTCGATTATTATTGTATGAGCTATTATAATTTGTAATATGTAGGTTTATTATGTTAAATTAATTAGACTAAACGCATATGGTTAGATGCAGCGTTGTGACCTCGACCATGAACAATGGCAATATCTAATGACATTATAAGCAATGCCAGTTCAAATTAAATCATAGATAAGGAACAATCTTCTAATACCCAGCCACACGTAAACACCGTCCATTAAGTATAAACAAGGAGTGGTGATTCTTGGAGTAATCACAATCCTTAACATTAAACTACAAACAATATGTGATTTTCCAACACAAACCATTAAAAATCAAACTAAAATTTTACAGAAAACGATCTCCAGGGTTCTTAGATCAGTTGCTTTTTCATGTTTTAGCTCATACTTTTGGCGATAGGTTATGCGACGCAGTACCATTCTAATATTGATATTCCATGGTCAGATAAACGGCCGGCAAACGGCAGAATTGGTGATTCCGATTTTTTGTGGAAGCCGAGCGACGATGGGGTCAAGGTATAGTTGAGGTTACGTAGAAACTGCTATTGAAGCTAGGATTGAGGTGGGAATGATGTAATTGAGAGTAAATATTTGTGTTTCGTCTACCGAGAAATGAATGTTTATCGTTTTTCGGGCTATTGGTTGTTTGTTTAAGGCAAAAATCTATAAAATATTATCCTAGTGTTTTAATTCTAGATGCTTTATGTTATTATGTCTATAACTAAATCATAAATAGTAATAAAAATTTCGAAACAACTTTATTCATAATATACTAGCGACCCGCCTGGGCTGCGTTTTGATTTATATCAAAGGGATTAGGCACCGCTTTCGATTAAAGCTTCCAGGTGGACTTTTTCCGACACTTCCAACAATTATCATCATATTTCAACCAATTTACACAAAGTCTTGACAAATTATATACCTAAACCTTTCTCATGAATCATTCTATCTATTGGTGAAACTCGCATGATAATCCGTTCAGTAGTTTTTAAGTTTATCGCGAAGAGACAGACAGATAGGCGCGGCGGACGACTTTGCTTTATAAATATGTAGTGATAGGTTTTTTCTAGGTTAGCTTGTTCCATCTTAGACCGCACTACTTAACATCAGGCAGAGTGTGGTCAAACGCGAACCAAATTTGAAGTGGCTAGGTATTTGACCACAGCTCACTTGATGTTAAATGACGATGTGGTAGATGGTAAACAAGTCTAGTCTGGGATGGAACTGGCTCTCAAGTGAGACTGCCGGTACACACCGCTAGGTGCTTGGCGACTATTTTTCTACTTGAGAGTGGTAGCTAGCCAGCCGAGTACTAGGAAGTACCCTAACACCATGCCATGGTTTTCGCTTACGATATTTTCTTTCACCAGCAGCTCAAACTCATTGTTGGGTTTGAACCCGCCGCGTTAACCACTGAGCTATCATCACTATAAAAGTCATCATCAGTTTTCTAAATTGCGTGCCACTGTGGAATTAAATTTGAAGTACGAGCCAATACTTGCCGCATTAGTACCTACTTCTGATTGAAATCCTGCACACTGCATTCCCAGTAAAAGTTTAATGGCTACTATCGGCCGTAGCCGCAGTCTACAAAGTTAGATTTATCCACATGAGAGTTGGTCACATCGGGGGAAGCGTAACACACAAGAGATAGCGTTTAAAAAAAATCTAAAACTATAGCAGTTAGTAGTTCTTTCTATTTTTTATGGTTGACAGGCTATGTGTTTAACCACAATTCACCTGATATTAAGAGTATGTAAGATATTTAAGGATTCATTCTATATATCATACATTTTAGAAACACGATTGCTTGTTGTTTTCACGATAAAAAGAATCCAAATTAACCTCAAAAAAATCTACCGCGTAAATACTGCACGGAAAGTCTTGTCTTTGTATAACAAAACTAAGTTTTTCTATAACGTATACGATAAAAAAAATAAAAAATATGAATTTATACAGAAATTTATAAGATCGCAATGTAGAAACTTTAAGCCGCTGCCTCTTATCCTTTGAACTGTAAGTAAATAGGTATATAGGAAAACTGCAAAATCATTGTTCCATCCTAGGCTAAGCGCGCTGCAACTCTAGTACCTTGTTTAGAAAATTACAATGTTTTGATTACATTACTCGCAATGGTACTGCGTTCTACATTTGTAAAACTGTTCCTGATTTTGAATGACAATAAAGTAGACATGAAAATATATATACAGTGTAAACTCTATACAGTGACGCTGAAGGGACTGCGCATTTTCTGGCGTTATAAAGAGTTGTCATTATATGGAGAAGAAAGTTTGTGAACAACTAAGAATATGAAAACGTGTAGATAATGCATAATAACCTAACGACAGTGTAACAGCTGAAGCACAACAAACAAAAAAACTAATTACTTAGAAACAAAAAAACTAATTTCTTAGAATCTAAAGTACCTACAAGCAGTAGGTGCTTTATAAGATGCAGAAATTACTTGCTTTATAATGACATATTGTGGTCGTTATGTAGTGTTTGTGATGCTATATAGAGTGTATCATTGTATGGACAACAGGGCAAACCGACCAAAGTCGATAATTTCGACGTTTTATCGAGTGAAGTTACTGTTACTGTGCCCTAGAATTGCACTACCTGCCTCTTTTTATTACCAGACCGAAACCAAAACGCCATCCGTACATGGTGGACATTTCTCACGTACGCACTAAAAGCTTCGATTCCTCGTTTTTCATACGTACAAGGTTGTGGAACTCTGTATTTCCCGCGAAGTACAATTTGGGTGTCTTCAAACGCGAGCAAGGCGTACTTAGACAAATATGCTAAAAATATAGATTATTTTAGGGAGAAAAAATTGCTATTGTCGTGGTCACGTGCTATTGCAGCATGGCCGAAACGTCAAGGTAAATAAACTAAACTAATTTCATAGTATTTTGTGCGTGATTAAATCCCGATTAAATTTTCGTGATTTGTACACATAATTATGTTCATACGAGTACATAACCAGTCCAGATTGGAAACTATTTCATTACATGGTCGTAATGTAAATGGAAGAGTTGGTATCTCTTCCTTATTCCATTAGTACCTACATTCTACTCTTCTTTATTTCATTAGTACATTCTACTCTTCTTTATTTCATTAGGACATTCTACTCTTCTACTCTTTTTAATTTAATTACTATATTTTACTCTTCTTTATTTCATTAGTTCATTCTTCATAAATACACACATGCAGGCAGCTAGTAAGTTACAAATATAGCGTCAAACAGTGGTGGTTTTATATGACATTCATGTGAAATGGGGCACCGATTTATACCACAGATAATGGATATGAGAACAATGTCAACGTTTTTAGGCCTGTGAATATAGAGAAATCTGACTGGGTGTTATTCTTTTAAATTAATGAGATTTCTTTGATGGCTTGTATTCTATGCTTATTAATGACAGTTTAGTGTCACATTTTGTCTACAGGTCTTTATACTCTTATTCTGACATTACGGGCACTTTTCTTACTATAGTCAATCGTGTCTAATCTAGTGGTAGATACGGCTACTTTTATCTGAGCAAAAATACAAATTATTGAATATTTTCCCACATTATTTGAAAAAACAATTTATAAAACCAATTCTGTTTTACAAAGGCATAAAAATAAAATATATTTTTATTACACTCGCATGTTTTTACAATGGAATCTTTTAACAGGTCCCGAAAAACAATTTTTTTCAATGTGCGCTTCGATTTAAATGTCTATCGGACTGTTTATTCCAAATAATATTTTTTATTTTTGCGAAGTTGTTGAATATGTGCTTTTATTTTCGTCCAAACATTTATTTATTTTTTGTAGATAGAATCGCAAACTTTTCTATAAGTTGAATAATATCGCTCCAACAATGATCAACATTGTGAAATACTGAAAAGGTAACATTACACCTATACAAGCAACTTATACTACAGGCATAACTTTGAAATTACAAAAAATAGCCACGGTTAAGGGTCAACATACAATTATGTTTATCACAGAGTCTTCATCGCGCACAAAAAAAACACTATCAAATTCGTTTTATTTACCTCAGCGTTTCGGCTGTGTTGCAATGGCCGTGGTCAGGTCAGTTGACTGATTTCACAGTAATTTGTGCGCGATTGAGACCCGGTGATAAACATAATTGCGAGTTTAAGTCGCGAAACATAAAGGCAACATAAGTTTTCAATAGCTAATGTTCTTAATCTGATGGATACTTGGAATATCAAAGCGTTCACCTTTAAAAAAGTTGTTGTAAACTTGAATACAAAACATAACACAAAAAAAAAATGCTGTCAAAGGAACTTCCGACTGAAGTGAAAACTTAAAACATGTCACATTAGCATATTGGTGACGCGAGCCCACAAGTTTTACCTGATGTGAAGTAACGATGTGGTCGGAGATGGTAAAGCACACCTAGCCTGGAATGGAACTGGCTCTCAGGTGAGGCTGCCGGAACACACTGTTAGATGCTTAGCGGCAGATTTTCAACTTTAGGGTGGAAGCTAGCCAGCCGAGTACTAGAAAGTATCCTACCACCAAGCTATGGTTTCCTTAACTAGAAGCTCAAGCTCATGGTTGGGGTTTAAACCCACGCCTTCGGCGTGTGAACCGACCGCGCTAACCACTGAGCTGTCAACGCTATAAAAACAATAAATAGAGCAATCACGTCGCCAAAATTAATTGCATCAGTGCGAAACCGGGGCGCGTCGCTATTAAAATTATAAACTACCTTCATTTAATTCAGCGATAACAATAACTTCAATTAAAAGTATAATAGCGTATTGCACGAAACTTTAATTGAAACTGAATAAATCAACTCGAAACCATTGGTTTTGTGCCAATATTATCGATATTATTTACTCAGTTAATTGGTTGGAACCGTGCGCGTTGCTAGGTGCAATATAGGGTTATCAATGAACAGTTTCTGTAAAATAGGATATTACAGCCATTTTTGAAAAGAACTAATAAACCACTAAATAAACAACATTTTTATTCAATCGATAAGTGCCATAATGAATTTAAATTTACATTTTCAAAATTTCGCGCGTAATTTGACGTAAACGATGGACGCCATTATTGCTCTATAATCATGACGTCAGTGGGTTCTGTAAGCAAATGCGCAAAATATAGATATTTTGTATTTGTATGCTATTGACAATTGTTTGTAATTTTAAGATGAGTTATTATTCTACTTATCATTGGTGTGCTGTTCCTGAATGTAGGAATACTAGTGCAAAAACACTGGATAAATTATGGATTCAAGTGCCAACTGATTTTTATTTTAGTTTACATAGCCGTATGACGTAATAATGTGGCGACTACTAATTCATGTTATTAAAAAAAAGAGTAAAAAAACTCAAAACTTTGTATTGAATTTTTAAATTTAATTATTTATTTTATGGTTAAATCTATTATCCGACTGTTTTTTACCTAAGCTATCTCAATATTATATTTTTAGGTTTTTTTTCTCTTACGGAATAAAAAATATATATATATATATATATATAATATAGTCGCGGCGGATGAAGCTTCAGTGTCTAAAGTCAGCGAGTGGCTGTGTCGTGGGACACGGTCGGTGTGTAGGTACGTGAATACGATTTGAGTTTCGAGAAATCTATGAATTGGGTCTAGTTCTGGCAATAGAATCCACGAGGAAACCATATGAAGTTGGTTTTTATTTTTTGTTAAAATTTTACTTGTTTGTTTGGTATACCTCAGAGGTGGTCCTATATACATTTTTTCATTTTTTTATTTTTTATAGCGATGATAGCTCAGTGGTTAGCGTGGTCGGTTCGCATGCCGAAGGGCGTGGGTTGAGCTTGAACAATGAGCTTGAGCTGTCGGTGAAGGAAAACATCGTGAGGAAACCATAGCGTGGTGGTAGATTACTTTCTAGTACTCGGCTGGCTAGCTACCACCCTCAAGTTGAAAATCTGTCGCCAAGCATCTAACGGTGTGTTCCGGCAGCCTCACTTGAGAGCCAGTTCCATTCCAGGCTAGGTGTGCTTTACCATCTTCGACCACACCGTCACTTAGCATCAGGTGAGTTGTGGTCAAATACCAAGCCTGCCAGGTATAAAAAAAAAAAAAAAAAAAAAAAATGCGAAATTGATTCAGTGTTATTCTCAGTTTTCCGGATTCTACCCTACAACGGAAACATAATCAAGTATTCACGTCAAAATGTGATTATTTAAATAAAAACAATCTCTCGGCCGAGCGTTCAAAGGGTCGGTAAGTCAGGATGCCCGGTGTAGAGGGGAAACACGTGTCGGCATTCGGTTACTACGACGATAAAGGGTGATACATAAAATACTGATGTTATTTTTTAAATTGTTGCCAGGCTAAGCGTTTGACCACAGCTCACCTGATGTTAAGTGACGGTGAAGATGGTAAACACACCTAGCCTAGTATGAAATTGGCTCTCAAGTGAAGCTGCCGGCACACACCGTCCAACTTGAATGTGGCAGCCAGCCAGCCGAATACTAGAAAGTACACTACCTCTTCGCTATGGTTTCCTTAAGATGTTTTCCTTCACCGGAAGTTCGAGCTCATTGTTGGGGTTTGAACTCACATCCTTCGGCGTGCAAACCGACCCTGTTGTAACCAAAACGATTTATAAGCTCAAATACACTTTAGGTTTAAATCTTGAATACAATAAAACACTATCTGTGTGTGAGTAAATGAAGTGAGCTTGTTTTGTTAATTCAGTTGATTACCAAACTTATTTCATAGTGCACAGTGTAGCATTTAGCGGAGCAAAAATATGGCAGTTACGCGACAATGATAAAACGGGTGCGATTTATTTATTAAAAAAAAAAGAAACTTAAATTTCAAAATAATTACATTTGTCTTAAAAAGAAGACAACAGTAATTATAGCGTAACATAAGTGGTATAAGTAAAATGTCTTGTTATAAAATTTACAAAAACAATAAAACTACCCTGTGTATTGTATATCATTCAGGTGAACACTTCCGTCGGGAATCGAACCAGGAATTGTAGCCAGAGAGTTGTAAGCCGTGACCGATACTTGATAGGGCCCGGTCACGACGACGATTTTGTGGTACAAGTTACAAGACAGACGAGCGAATCCTGTTCCGCACGTATGTTAATAAGTACAGTACTTTTCGTGCACTTTTTTTTAAATGAGGTGTCAAAATGTATAACCAACCTTTTCATGTTTTTTTTTATAATAAGGTTTGGAAAGGCAATACACTAATTATAAGGTTTTTTGACCACAGCTCACCTGATGTTAAGTGACGATGTGGTCAAAGATGATAAACACATTCAAGTGATGGAATTCAGGCCTGGAATGGATCTGGCTCTCAAATGAGGCTGCTATCACTGTGTCATCTGAAGGAGTATTTGAAGATGATGGTCGAGAGTTCGAGACTCGTCGCTATAAAGTCGTTCACCGTGATGACTATCGCGACAATGATCATCGAGTCAAAATCCCACATGGCGGTCACCTTGTGTAAGGTTTTAATTTATTTTTTATAATGGCATTATTTTTTACCTCTTACTGGCAATACTGTGCGTACTTGGCGGAGCGCGGGCAAAAAAGCTTGTAGGTAGGGCAGTTGGATTCTGTCGCCCGAAGCGTTCGAACAAAGCCAGTGATAGTCGATTGTTTACACTTGTGAGCCAAGTCATGTACTTGCTGAGCTTGTCTTTCTCGGCCTTCACTTCATGCAATTAAATCATGTTATTATTTGTTTCTCGCACTTAAATACTAAAAGTTCGTTACTTGAACCACACTTGGCTTCAAGTGCTCCAAGCCATTGTACGCCTTGTACCGACTAACGGTAAAAACAAAGGTTGCCTGGGAATCTGATATTATATTGAAAAGCCTTCAGTCAAAAGCGTATGCTCACACGGTGAATATACCAGCCTTTAACAGGCGTGTTCTGACACGTTTCGTTTTGGTATAAAATTAACTCGGATAAATGTTTTTTTTTTTTTTTGTAGAGCTCCCAAGAAATTTGGATTATTTCGGTAACCAGAACGATTTTTACTCGGGCAGAAAATATATTATTTAGCTGTTCGTATGATGAAAGTGGATTCAAACCGTTTCAGGTTATGGACCCAGAACGTAGAGCTTACCTAGTTGCAGTTGCTTGCAAGGGTCGTGGGCAAGCGTATCTTACAAATAGGAGTTCATCTTGTTCTATCCTTCCTAATATGTGACCATAAATGTATGAAGGCACGTGGTCCACATAATTGACGTCTGAGTTCTGGTCAGGCGCCGATGATGGACGTGGGTAAACGGGTGAGGAGGATAGAAACCACCATTAATGACATTTACAATGATGTACTGGAATATTATTGCGAAGACACTCTTCCGAACACGTGTACAAACCGATCATTCCCGTCTCAGATCAAACACTACATTCCCGTCGACCATCTGGGCTCTGATAGCGCCCAGTGATGCGTCAGAGTGGGGAAACGTCAGCTGTCATCCATCTGCTGCCAACCGTCACTGTCAGTTCCATTTCTTGCCACTCTAAAAATATCCAAGCGCCTATAAATGTATTTTTTTTAACTTAGTGATTGTTTGTTTACCAGATTAGCCTATTTATAAACTGTCCCTATACTGCGCTGATCTATTCTCAAGAATTGGCAAACTTCATACTAAGTACTTTATAATTGTCATTTATTTTTGATTGCATATTCAGCAAGTTGTTTTTTTAATACGTTAAATGATGTTGTATTTTCAATATCTTAGTACTCTGTTGTTTAGCCACGCACCCTAAAGTTATCATACAAAATACACACCAAACCTACCAAAAAAATATTTATTATAACTACCCAAAAGTTATCATAGTTTTGCTGTAGAGGCCGAACGTTCTTAAACTTATGCTTAGTTTCACAGTTCACAATTAATGGCTTTACTAAAGCGTGTGGGATTACCTCTTGTTCCCGATCCCAGGCGTCGGCGTAATCCGCGATTAGTGCCAAAAGTCGAATAGGAGCAATAATTACGATGCGCCCACACGATGCTTTGTCCTATTTAGGAAACTACTATAATCGTAATATTGCTTATACGTACTAGCTGATTTAAGCAGTACCTAAGTCTATCACAATAGCTAGTTTTATGATTGGCAGTGCAATGGATTGGATTGCAATGCAATAAAATGCAATTCAATGAAATGCAGCTTAATACAATTCAACGCAATGCAATTCAATGCAATACAATTCAATGGAATGCAATGCAATACAATGCAATGCAACAATTAAATACAATGTAATACAATACAATAAGTTATTGATAACACCAAAGTTTCAAGTCATATTTAAATACATCTTTTCACTTGCAACGATCCTAGCAGACTCAATCTTTCACTTCTTCTACTTTTATTGGCGTTTCCATATATGCTCGTCGGTTGCGTTTTTTGACTTGGACTTTTTTTTAACCAAATAATGTAGTAGTTTTTACTCGACTGCGGCAAGGCCAAAAAATAGGATTATTTGACCTGTATGTTGAACCTTTACTGCACCAGTGTCACCGTATATAAAATTATAAAAAAAAAACAAAATGACGGATTTTTGGTAAATTTTGTTTATTTAAATTATAGTTATTTTTCAACATGCACCTTGTTCTGAAATTATCTACTGAATTGCACTGTGTGTATACAATAATTGTACATTGTATACAACAATACAGAAGTAATAAATGTGCTGTATGGGCTGAATAGGTATCGTTACGGATGGCATTAGCCGTGGGAAAACAATGTTTCGCCGGCGCACCGTTCCGGTTCAATGTCGCCCGATGTGAATATTGCTTGTAAAGAAATTAGGTCAATATACTTCAAATGAACAGTCGGAAACTATAATATTATCAGATTTTTGGTATCGATGATGGCTCAGTGGTTAGCGCGGTAGGTTCGCATGCCGAAGGGCGTGGGTTCAAACCCCAACAATGAGCTTGAGCTGGCGGTGAAGGAAAACATCGTGAGGAAACCATAACATGGTGGTAGGGAACTTTCTAGTACTCGGCTGGCTAGCTACCACCCTCAAGTTGAAAACCTGCCGCCAAGCATCTAACGGTGTTTTCCGGCAGCCTCACTTGAGAGCCAGTTGCATTCCACCTAGCCTGTCAGCCATAAAAATAAAAATAAAACTTATAAAGGCGAAAGTTTAGTGAGTGTATAAGTGTGTTTGTTACTTCTTCACGTACAAACGGGTGGACCAATTTTGATGAAATTTGGTACGGAGGTAGCTGATACCCTGACAAAGACTTCTTTTAATCCCGATTCTTTCAATTTTGGAACGCTGCTAGTAAATGTGGAAGTTTGTTATT
Organism: Biston stratarius; assembly: GCA_950106695.1. Taxonomy (NCBI): domain Eukaryota; kingdom Metazoa; phylum Arthropoda; class Insecta; order Lepidoptera; family Geometridae; genus Biston; species Biston stratarius. The sequence goes on from OX467109.1 coordinate 30,832,012, forward strand.
CAATCACGCAAAGTCGACTGAACGGATTAGGATGACATTTGGCACACGTATAGTTCATTACTTGGATAAACATATAGGATGCTTTTTTCCCACAAAAATGTTAGGTTCATGGGAATTAAAAATATAAACTACAAGACGTATGCATACTTTATCTTATTCTAGGGAATAAAAAAGCGCAACTGTTATTAAACTATTGCTTGTTTGTAACTTATTTTTATTTCTCTACGAATTTAATTTGAAAGGCAACACGGACGAAATCGCTGGCGCAAGCTAGTGAGATATAAATAAACGTGAGTAATAATCCCGCACAACTTAAAAAAAAACCGGCCAAGTGCGAATCGGACTCGCGCACAAAGGGTTCCGTACATCATAACAGCAAAAAAAATATATTTATTTTATTCTGTTTTTTAGTATTTGTTGTTATAACGGCAACAGAAATACATCATCTGTGAAAACTGTCTAACTATCACGGTTCATGAGATACAGCCTGGTGACAGACGGACGGACAGCGAAGTCTTAGTAATAGGGTCCCGTTTTACCCTTTGGGTACGGAACCCTAAAACCTGAAAACCTAGTTTCCATAGCAAAATTTACAGAGTCAGATTTTTAGTTTTTAGTTCATAATTTTTACCCGATTGTGACGAAAACACAACAGGAGGCTCATGTGTTCGATCTGTATGTACATTGTATGTATGTCCTTCCTCTATGTTCCCTCCTAACTACTAAACGGATTTTAATGAATAATTTTTTTTTGGCTCACTGGTTTTTCGTCGATTTCCACCCAGGAGAAGAATTTTGTGGTATAAGAGCAGTTCTACGATAAGAGGTTTCAAGTCCTTAGAGGATGCGGCCAAGAAGAAAAGTTGGAGTTTTTTAATTAAACAAATATATCATGATTTTTGTCCCGTTTATGTACCTATTCACGTCAGGGCAAGTCATTTAATACATATTTTGTTACTTTTTAGAAGGCCAGGGTAAATACATCAGGCAGGGTAGAGACACCAAGATCAGGGTAGATACTTATTTGACCAGGAAAGATAATTTGACGCAATAAAATAACGAATAAAATTAATAAAATGAACTTTTATTAAACATTGTACTTAAATTATAATCAGACTATCATATCAATAATAAATAATTAATCACAACTATCATATTACAGCTTTTTAAAATCTAAAACAAGAGCGTCTTTAGTGTCACTTACAAACATATTATATGTAAATGAACATGCCATTGTACCTTCAACAAATAACAAAATATTATTCTATTTATACTAATTAAGTAGACTAGCGCCTTTTAAGTGATAATCAGGCTTGTGATAGTCAGGATCATTTTTATATTACCTATACATATGCTCTTCGTTAAAATTTCAAGTTTTAATTTAACATAAGATTCCCGCATATCATTATTTTAAAAATTCATTTTTTTTTCGTTTGTGAGAGCTAAATAAATTTCTTTTAATCGTTGACTGAGCACTTCTGCAAACAGCGATTTTTTTTCACTGTGCATTGGCACTTGGAGTATTTATCACTTGTTTTACTTTGCTATTAGGTGTAAGTTTTCAGGCTTTCGTAATCTTTGTAACCTTGTTTTGTAACGTGCTAATTTAGTTTTTTAGTTTATTTATAGTCTCATCTTTTTTTTAAATTGCTTAAATATCTCTGTCTTCTGACTCGGTCTGATTTAAGTTTGGCAGCTATAACTGTTCTATGAAAATTTCTTTGTTGCGTTTGATCATCAACATATGAAATAGATGGCGTTACCGCAGTATTGAGTACATTGAGTGTACAATGTAACTTCTAGTAGTCTACATTTCTACAGTTCTAGTAGTTCTACTAGTCTTCTAGTGTACACTGAGTACGGGGTTACATTTTGAAGAGCAAGTCGTTGCCTACGCTTTCTAGATTTCTTTTTCCATATTTTTCGTGACTTGCGTTGCTCTCTAGGGAGTCGTTTGAACGACAGTTTTTTTAATTCCTTTCTCCTTCTTATTTAAATATTTTTCCTCTCCTTTGCTTTTGCAATTCTTATTTTTCTGGATTGTTTTTAATCTTTTGATATCTCAGTCTCTCTGCTTCACCTTTCTTCTGTAATCTTACTTCACATGTTAACTTTTTCCATGGTGCCATAATCTGTAATAATATTAGATAATAACAATATAAACTGAGAACCTCTTTTATATTTTTATCATAAGAATTTTTTCATGGCGCGCAGCAGAGGAGACTTATACTCAGAAGTGGGTGAAACAGGTTTGACGATGATGATGATGATGATGATAAAGAAGAACTTTCATTTGCCATAATTTTTAAAGTCTTTTAAAACTGACGTTAATAAAAGTTAGCTATTCTGAGTTAGTTTGCACAAACATATTATGAAGCATATTATCTCCCCTGGTCAGTGAGTCTCTCCCCTGAAAAGACAACAGCCAGGGGAAATACGACAGGGGAAAGACGTTTTCATGACAGATTCAATTGTTTTAATTGACATAAGAAATATTTCGGTTAATTATATATCACACTTTAACTATTACAGTATTATTAAATTAGGGAAGTAAATGCAAATAAATTAAATGAATATTAAAACTTTTATAACTTACCAGTGGAGAGACACATTCACCTTGCGAAACCACTACACCGCACTGTTTCGTTGCAACAACTAACAAAATGGCGGTAATATAACAGCTCGTGTGTTTTGTATGGCTAATATCACGTCGGTAGATGTCATTGAGCGCTATTTGGAATATGGCCGTCTTATATTTATATTTTAGTAGCGCAACGAAATTTGCCAGGGTAGATACACAAAAAAAGCGGGACAAAAGTTAAGTGTAAAAATAATTGAAAATAAATAAATATTGTTGTATTTTTCCTTAATAACACTTAAGTATATTTATTTAAATTCGTGCTAAACACACTTTAGTTTAGCAATTGATACAAAGAAGGTATGTATTGTCTACAAGTTGAACTGAAACCGGCAAGGGGACAGGCCAGGGTAGAGAGTTTTTTAGACTTTATAAGGAATTGCAGAAAAAAGTGCTTTAATTGGGCGTTTAATCGTGATGTTATTTAATAAAGTACATTAAGATGATGTGATTCATAGCAAAAAATAACAACATATAGAATAAAAAATCTATTTTAAACTGATTGCCGCACAAGTTACCTCTTATCGTAGAACTACCCATAAACAAATGTGTGTTCTGTATGTATTATACATAAGTACATATGTATTTACAATAAAAAAGCATGTATGTATTTTATCAGTTATCTGACTTCCATAGTACAAGCTTTGCTTAGTTTGGGGTCACATGGCGCTGTGTGTAATGTCCTACTATATTTATCTGAGTCTTCAGTAATAAGTTGATAACTAGGAAAGTTTAGTATTCTATCAATAGTTGGATAAAGTAACTGAAGTTCAATACGAGTCGGAATTTACTGAGTTGAAATATTGAGATAGATTGATGTCTTTAAAGTCTCGTTACTAAACTTACGAAGGCTAATTGAATCCCAATAGAAGCTTTATTAATAGTCTAGGGAAAGTTAGTTCTTTATGTTAAATGAGGATATTTGATCAAGTAAATAAGTACATAAATATTGCCTCACCATGTCCTGATTTCTATATCTCTACATAGTATAAAACAAAGTCGCTTCCCGCCGTCTGTACGCTTAAATCTTTTAAACTACGCAACGGATTTTAATGCGGTTTCCATCAAGAGACAGAGTGATTCAAGAGGAAGGTTTATATGTACATATAATACATGCATATGCACCACATTAGTATCTATATTGCACCCATGCGAAGCCGGGGCGGGTCGCTACATATGATTATAAAAACCGGCCATGTGAGAGTCGGACTCGCGAATCATGTCGTTGTATGGGCCTTTTGAGCCCTTAAATATTTATTTTATTCTGTTTTTTAGTAGTTGTTGTTATAGCGGCAACAGAAATACATCATCTGTGAAAACTGTCTAACTATCACGGTTCATGAGATACAGCCTGGTGACAGACGGACAGACAGACAGACGGACGGACAGCGGAGTTTAGTAATAGGGCGAGACCCTATTACAACTCACCTGTGGTAAGCGACGGTGTGGTCGAAGATGGTAAAGCTCACATAGCCTGGAATGGAACTAGCTGTCAAGTGAGGCTGCCGGAACACACCGTTAGATGCTTGGCGGCAGACTTTCAACTTTAAGGGTGGTAGCTAGCCAGCCGAGTACTAGAAAGTACCCTACCACCACGCTATGGTTTCCTCACGATGTTTTCCTTCACCGGCAGCTTAAGAACACTGTAGGGGTATGAACCCACGCCCTTCGGCATGCAAACCGACCGCGCTAACCACTGAGCTATCATCGCTACATAATAATTTTCCATTACACTCGCTGATGCTTGAGTTTAACAAAACTTTGAAATTCAGACAATTACGTAGGTACGCTAACATCGCGAAGTTTTAAGAAAAACATTGTTGGAAAGCAAACAATGAAATTTTGCCGCTTCAGGTACGCTAAGCTACTTCCATTTATCAAATTGACAAATATTTGGCAAGCCTCCTCATGAAGACTGATTCCGCGATTTAACAGAACCTGCAAACTTTGTCGGTATAATTACATAGGGTTTCGAATCTGCCCTGTTTTTATAAACTGTCCTGTCCCACTGCTGGGTGTGGGCTTCTTCTCATTGTCAGAAGGGTAAGGCCATAGTCTACCACACTGGCCAAGTGCAGGTTAGCAGACACATATCTTCGAAAACTCTTTTTTATGAATTTTCAGACATGTCGGTTTCCTTCACCTTTTGAAGTTAACGGCAAAACGCACATAACTTAGAAAAGACAGAAGTTTGTGCCGTGGGATTTGAACCCAGGACCTCCAGATTGGAAGCCAGACGCTCTCCCAGGTAGGCTACCGAAACTTTGATTCCGTTTACGCTTAAGAAGGGCTAATTCGAAAGGGGGTTATTGTATTTATAATTACAAATTCTAAAGTCATGTAAAATAAAGTTGAATTTAGGTTCTTCGGCACAAGCCTAAGAGCGTGGCTTAACATTTCTCCGCAGCCCTAACCACCGGCAGCTAAAGCTCTGCCACGCCTGTTTTTTTTTTTTATTACGGATAAGTCCGCGTTTGACCACCAACTCGCCTGATGGTAAGCGATGATGTGGTCAAAGATAAAGCACGCAGACTTAGAAAATACCTATTCACTCTGGTCTCGAAAAGATCTAGATTATATCTCTCAGAAAACAAGGAAGCCGGCAGCTTGTTCCATTCCTTGGCCGTATTGATGAGAAACGTAGAGCCGCTGCCGGGGGTACCCTAGTTTTTTGTATTATTTATGTGTATCATATGTATAGGTATATAATTAATGTAAAAAAAATAAGAAAATCTATAAGCATCTGACAATAATAATTATTAATTGATTCATCGTTTGTAAGAATATGTAATCTTAAAAACTCATTAAAATCACTTTTCGAAATAATATGAAGTACCACCGTAACAAATCAAAGTGCCGCCAGTACGAACAAACGTTATGTCAAACATTGAGCATACATGTTCTTACAACAGAACAAATAGAACAATATTTGATGGCTGCACTCAAAATCAATATTTTGGAACACTCTCGTGCTGATAGTCAGCCTCATAAATAACTCATGAAAGGATTACGTTGAAGAATGGGAAAATGTTCCTTTTTTATGTGTCACCTGATGTTAAGTGACGGTGTAGTCGAAGATGATAAACACTCCTAACCTGGAATGAACCTAGCTCTCAAGTGAGGCTGCCGGAACGGAAAGTTTTGTTCTGTGTCTGGGTATGTATTATAAGTATGTATTTACAACAAAAAAAGTATGTAAGTATTATATCCGTAGTATCCCATAGTAGCTTGGCTTAGTTTGGGACTAAACAGCGCTGTGTGAAATGTGCTAGGATATTTATTATATTATAAATGCAGTAAACATTCAAAGCTTTGAGTTGCAAATTCCATCACGATAGAGCGGTCGCATCGCGACATATTTTAAAATGTCATTAATATCTGCAGCTGATTGTACATTAAAAGTCTCGTACAACCGCCCACAAAGTCCCTTTTGATAACAAAAATACACAAGCAGGAACAAAGTCGAGTAAAATATAGTTAAATTTGTTTGTACTCTACTCAAGAAACTCTTTGGCCCGAAAGGTATTTTAATGGAGTACCAAAATGGACGAAATGTTGGGAAACAATGATTTATTTTGAGGAAGAAATCTTTGAGTGTTTGACGTAACTTCACGTCTGGCATTTTTCAAAGACCGTTGCAAAGTTTAATTAAAGTTACAACTAATATTACAAATATGGAAGTATGATGTTTGTTTGTTGTGTTTGTTTATTGATTGTTGTTTGTTTATTGTTGTAGTTGTTTGGCGCTCATTACTTTAAGACTTTCGATGCTTAATCTTAACAGCCCTGTAATTTCGCTAGCTGCAGTACCCTTCAAACCGGAACACAGTAATGTTTACATACTACTGCTTGGTGGCAGAATATCTGGTACTGCGATGGTACCTACCTAGACGAACTCCTGCTAAAGAAATGTACCACAAAGTATTTAGATTTTGTACCGTATTTTAACGGAAACTAAAGATAAATGGGCATCATTTCACCCCAAACAGCACAAAACAATCTTTGAATAAGACATTACAAGGAAGGTCAAGTGGCAAAATGGGGGCGTGGAATAAGTAATGAGCAATAGGAAGGAAGAGCGACCTTAAGACCACGTCATGGGAAGCGAACAGAGTTCATGAATTTCTGAGTGAACTTGATGGTTCCATCAATTGCCGTTGTTATAGAGAATTTTGTAATCAAACGGTATTCTGAAATATATGTAAATAAGTTCAGAACCCCAAATTAAGCTAAGACTGTACCATGGAAATCAGCTGATAGAATACTTAAATACTTTTTAACTGACTTCAAAAAGAAGGAGGTACTCTATTCGACTGGTACTTTTTTTAAATGTTTGTTACCTCAGAACTTTCGACTGGGTGAACTGATTTTGATGATTCTTTTTTATTTCTTTCAATTTGGTCCAGTTCTTACAATGGCATCCATGAGAAAAATATATGAAGTTGTTTTTTTTTTTGTTAGAATTTAACTTGTTTTTTGTAAATACATACTTATAATAAATACAGAACACTTAGACACAGAACAAACATTTGTTTTTACCACAAAATGTTCGGCCATGGTGGGAATCGAACCCACGCCCTACAGCTCTTGAAGCAGACATACTACCAATAAGCCAACAGGGCTATCAATGCACGATGTACTTTCTAATATATAACACAGTAATGTTCACACACTACTGCTTGGCTGCAGAATGTATGGTACTGCGGTGGTAACTACCTAGACAACCTCCTGCTAAGGAAATCTACCACCTAATAAAATATACAATACATCATAATATCTAATATTTACAATATCATAATATGTATATATGTTACTGTAAAAGCCCGAACTACGGTAAATCCTTAGATTTTCCAGTAAAACCTAAGATTTACCAACTCTTAATGGTAAAAGTCCAAGCCGTTCTAGGATCATCGTTTATTTCGAACTTTTACCACCATTCACTTGGTGAATCTTAGGATTTGCCTTAAAGACACGGTGTATGTTGAAATGAATAATGTCAGAACGTGTTTGGCGTATGGTCTTGTACGGTCTGCAGCCCCCCGCTACCCGTTCCACCTCTCTCTACCGTTCCCACTCGCCTATTAGTAATATAAATGATTAATAATAATTACTCTCATAATTATGATACATAAAAATATGTAAGGTTTTGACTGATAGGTAATTTAAATAAATGATTAAGTACTCATTGTTTTAATCCTAAAATCAACATTTAGTAACCGTCACTGGTAAAACCTAGTACTAAATTCCAATGGTAAAAGCCCAAAAAAAAAAATAGTTCCTTTTATATAAATTCTTACATTTACAAACTCAAGTTGGTAAATCCTAAGATTTACTGGTAAAACCTAAGATTAACCAATATTCGTGCTTTTACAGTAACATATACAACACATCCTAATTAAATTTTTGTATAAGTAGAGTTTTTATTAATAGTTGATAGGCTAGCTGTTTCACCACAGCTCATCTGATGTTAAATGACGGCGTGGTCGAAGATAGTAAACACACCTAACCTGGAATGGAACTGGCATAGTACACCTATTATTATTATAGTCGTTTGACAGCCCTATATGTATACATTATAGTGTGATGAAAATACCATTCATCTTTGATCAGGATCCGTAACGCGAACCTTATTTTATATGAAAGAACTTTTATCCCCTTTTACACAAATTTCTTCGGAATTCGGTATAAACGGATACTTTGACGATATCAGTTTATGCTTACATAAGCCTTCTGTTATAGATCGTATCATCACAAAACGAGCCGTGTTATAACTGCAATAAACGTTTGATTGGATAGGCTACTTTCATTCATTGTTTTATGGCGCATCATTATTTGCATACGACGGGCATGTGCTAAAATATTTTGTTATATAGTACTAGTATTGGCGTCAGTTCTGGAGAATGGTCGTGCTTTGCTCTAACATCACGAATGGGACACTATTGTTTCCAGTAAACCTGATATCGTGGTCTACCGTGCTCAACGCCGGGCTGTGCTCGTCTATATCACCATCCCACAAGACAAGAACCTCATGAAGGCCGAGAAATACAAGCTCATTTAGCTCACGAGATAACCACCATGTGGGTATATTGACGATCATTGTTCCGATAGTCGTCACGGTGAACGGCCTTATAGCGAAGAGCCCTGATAACCATTTTAAAAGGCACTCGCTTGGTGGTAGGGCCAAGAGTTAAATCCCAACGGCTTTGATCCTTGATAAGGCATTTATTGTCAGGATATCCTTTATTTTGCAATTCTAACTACCGGCAGATTGAGCTGTCCTGGTGCCCACAGTATTCAATAATACATTCACACTAAAAAAAATAGGAATAAAACTGTCTGAATAGCTTCACTAGAACTCTATCAGTCTCGAGTCTTTGGGCATCTTTAATATCTCTGTACTTTGCTAACAATCCACCAAAATTATAATAAAGACAGGTGCGTAAAGTCAAATCGAAAATGAAGTCAATAACCTCCAATATTAATCGCAATACCAATTAAGCTCTATCTTAATGGCACAGAGATTAAATTTCTCTAACGAAAGCTAGAGTAGTAAATAACAAGCAGTATATAATTTAATTTTATGAGACATTTCCGCAGGATGCAAAAAACGTAGTGGGTGTGGCTGCCACAAATAATTACTAGCAAACAGCTACTCGGAGTTGAACCGTGTAAAAAAAGTTTAAATAAAATAAAAAAAACACGATCGATTTTTGGCGTAACGCGGAAAAATCGGCGCATTGTATTACTTTCCAATATTAGTGTTTGCTGAGTGTTTATCTATAAAAATAGTTATTTTTTACTCATAAAACACTTAATTACGTGCGTAATTATGAGAAAGTGATATAATGTGACGAAACATGACTTTTCGTGTTGCTTCCAAAACTGTCGACCAAGCTTGCAGTCACCACTACAGATTTGGATGTATCGTTAGAATCCTTACATCATATCGAGTGACACTGGCTATATATTTTTTTAAATAATTTAATTAAATTTCTTTAGCTAATATGTACGTTCTGTTATAATAGTAAGTATAAAATATTTTGATTTCGATTTTTAATATATAAAACATATTTCAGTAATATTTTAACGGCGACTTTATATTTTTCATTGACACAATATATCGAAATAATATTTCGAAAGCAGCAGTCCCTTAGAAATATCATGAAGATGGCAAAAAAAATTTAAGCAATAAATACCCTTTGAAAAAAAAATTGGTAATCCATATTAGCAGCGTCTTAACGTACGTGTTAATTAGAATACATTGAACCGAGTCATTATCAAGTAACGGACACACAGGAAGAGCATAATGACATCATCCGTCAGATCGAAATCAACGATCGAGTTTACAGCCTCCTTCCGACTCGACTTAACAAGTTAATATTAAGTTGCTCGTACATGATGCTAAATAACTTGAAGATAAACCAACATAGGGTTAACATGATAGTTGCTGGTAACTTTAATTGAGATGTGAACATAGTGTATACACAGCAAGTAATTAATAATATCACTTTATTTCAGAATCTGAGGTCTAAAAAACAGTCAAATTAAAAATAAAATAAAAACTGACAGAAATCACTTAAAAAAACTAAAGTATAAAAGTAGCTATTAACTGGCAACATAGTCAACGTTGACATTGTGAGTTTTGGCGGGAACGCGGTAAACTCGTGTCGTCCCATTGAATTTTTTAGTGTTTTTTCGAGTGTTTATGCATAAAAATAGTGGTGTTTTATTCATAAAGTGCCGAATTACAAGCGCGAGTGTGGGAAATTTATATAATGTGGTTAAACATTACTTTTCGTGTTGCTTATTTGGAACTATAAGCTTCTGGATGGAGTTTTCATCCAGAAGCTTATAGTAAAGTCGCTACTACTTTACTAAGGCATGACTGGATTTGACTGGTACCGACTGGACTTTGACTATAACTATAGTTGTATACTTATTGCAAAAACTGCAAACAAAATTATAAACGTGAAGTGCTGTAATTCCAAATAGAGACATGGTTCAAAGGCCTCTGTAGCCAGACCTTAACATTAAAAAAAAAGCAGTCTGCGAGCTACATGAATAATTGTATTCTTACACGTCATGTCAAGTCTGGACATGAACGACGCTATTCTATTACGCTGTATCGCGTTGAATGTGTCAACACGCGTTTCACAGAGCATTTCAGAGGCGCTACAGCACCGTTTCTGACCCATCAGTTGCCTAAAGATGTTGTAGGCCGCTCTGATAGAGTTATGGGATTTTAAATCATTTCATAGGTTCGCGTTTGACTAGACCTTTCCTGTTGTTAGGCATCTGTCGGTCTTAGATGGGATACGCTTACCTAACCTAGACGGAAACTATTGACATTGTATTTGAAGACTCCCATATTGTACCTTTCTGGGAATACAGACTCCAGCAGGGAGTTCCACAACGCTGTGCGAATAAAATATGTGGACTCGAGACGTTCACATCTTAACAAAGAGGCGTTGACAAAGAAGATTGTTTCTCAAATCAATAAAAAAATCTTAATTTTTTAAATTGTAGTTTAGTAATATGGCGAACGACACGCAATCCGTACATTTTTAGAAACATTACTAGTAAAAAAATCTGTACACTTGATATATTCCCTTAAACATTCATAGTTCAATGGACACTTTAGCTTGAAATACAGCTTCTCTAAATCTTCTGTCACATCATCATATTCATATATGAAATAAAACAAAAACATACATAGGTATGTATATTTTTATTCCTACCCAGTTTATGTGACGAGCATAGATGTTTGTTTTATATTTGTCTAGACAAACGCAATTTCAGGACACACCAGTCTCAGCCCGATCTTTTCACACTCAGCTCTACCAGCCTTACGTATATCGTCACTCCATCTACAAGGCGTTCTAAACGTTTGCGGATTCGCAGTCTTTAGAGCAGAGGTAGTCTTCTCTAAAATTAGACCTAACTGTTTTAGATAACTGATTGATTCAGGCGTTACTTTGCGGAAGTTTATCTTATGTTAACAGCCCTGTTGGCTCATTGGTAGTATATCTGCTTTGTAAAATGTCCTACGATATTTATTAAGTGTACATCCATTTTTTATATATTAAATAGATCTACGTTTAGCTACCAACTCGCTTGATGAAAAGCGACGGTGCGCCCGCCCAAATTGTAGTTCATAGAAAACAAAGAAGCTGGCAATGAGTTCCATTCATGGGCTGTTACACTAATGTATGTTATATCTTTAGTGTATACACAAAAGATATAACAACAGAATACCATTATTGTTTTTTTACGACTTCAATTTCAGGTGTGTAATATTTCAGCCAGGGACGAATCTCAAGAGCAGGCGGTATGGAGCGATGTATTGTCACTAAATATTCATAAAGCGACTAGGGTTGTCTCTCTCGAGCTCAGTCTGAAATGTTTGACAGTCTGTGTTGGAGTTTGACAGTTTGGTGACAGTGACGTGGTAATTTGACTAAGCTACTCACCAAAGAGTTTGTTTTCAGCTTTGGGTCTTCAATAAGAAGGATTCGCAACATAACTGGGATTAACTATTTAAACTTTGCGGTATTCGATATTTATGATTTGATAGTATTCTATGAAATTGAACAGTTAATTGATTAAATAATGGAAGGAGCGCAACGGAAAGGTATTTTTTAACGAGTTTGACTACCAACTCGCCTGAAGTAAGTTGAATCACGCACTTCAAAAATACTTTTTTTTTACCAATTAGCTTTGTACATCACCCCTAACGCTATGTTGATCTCGGAACAGACAAATAAAACATCATATATAGCGAAAACACGTCCGTTATCTTTAATATTCTATCGAAAGCACTCCCTGGGGGTGTGTGATGTGAGACTTGGATATTGTTTTGTAAATAATCGACCCCTTAAAGAGAAAGATGGTTTCGCGGAAACACTTGACATGATTTAAGTTCTGTTCTAATAGAAAAGACATTTATCTGTAGAGGCAAAACAAACAACTTTACTTACCCATTTTTCAATGTCATTTATTGATATGTTAACACTTTTTCTCTAGGTAGTTTTTTAAAATTACAATTAGGCTTGTGTTTGATGTCCATTTCGCCAGATGTTAAGTGACGGAACTAACAACTAACTTGAGAGCCTGGAATGGAACCGGCTCTCAAGTTAGTTTGCTTGGCGTAGGTTTTCAACTTGAGGGTGTTTTTTTTTTAAATGTGTGGTTGTATGATATGCATGGTAATAATGGTTAGAGATAACGCCATTAAGAGGTAACTAAACAAAACCTTTTTATTTTTTATTACAAATTAATTTGAAAAACAAGATTTTATCTGGGACAAGGAACTAAAAATTCTAGTAAGTATTTGGCGTGTAGTTATACTTATATTCTTTAAAGCTTGAGGCACAGAGGTAGTAATTACCTGTAACCTGTAAGTATCAAGCTTTTAAGGATATATAGGTAACCTACAAGCCAAACACTAGAATTTATTTTTGAATGTTTAGTAGTGCCTTGTCCAAGATAAAAGCTTGGATTAAAATATGTGTTTTTAATTTTAATTTATTTTTAAATTTTTAGTAGATAAGTGTTTTAGATATTGCTCCTCAAGACTAATCAATTCAGGGTTTATCTTTAGTTCAGAAGTTCCTATGGCCATCTTCCGTCTCCATCATCAGACCACCTCCATGGTACTATATAATTGTATTGTCATCTAAGATATATAAGTACACTTAATTTGAGTGCAATTGGACATCGAGAAGTGGGTCAAATTCAACTTGCAAGATTTCACCCGAACAAACATACATGCATACAACATTGGAAGTTAAATAAAAGCTTGTAAAACAGGGCTAATTCAGAACTAATAAAAATATTTTATATATAAAATGGATACGGAGTCCTTAATGCCTATTCTTCGTTATATGTACTTCGGTTTTTGCTATTAATATCTAACATCTTTAGTTAAGTCCAGTCTTGGTAAAGTCCAGTTCGTGCCGATCGAGTCCAGTCATGTCTTAGTAAAGTAGTAGCGACTTTAAGCTTTGATGGAGTTTTAGAAGCAACACGTGAAGTCATATTTCTCATTATATTACTTTCCCACACTCGCGCTTGTAATTCGGCACTTTATACACAAAACACTAGTTAAACACTAAAATACAAGTTTTGGATAAAGGATACAATGGAGCGACACGACTCTTTCCGCGTTCACGCCTAAGTCCTATTTTTTTATGGATCTTGTGGTTTCTAAATTCTTTCAGTTTGTTTAGTGTTGCCAACTATACTTTTTGAAAAGTCATGTTGTAAGTATTTTACTAGATAGAACCTGTACAATTGAGATATGGTCCTAATTTTTTGCTTCAGAGCCTTTGGTTACCTATCTACACCGCTAAAGCCACACGTATCAAATATATCAATTTTATTATTATTTGAACGTCGTACATGAACAGTATTATTTCTCAATATTAATTTTGACTAAAAGCAATAAATTGCTTTAATCTGGATCTGATATTTATTGGTTGATTGATGTTTCAACGTTTTTTATGTATGTATAATATAAACGTCGACTTTGATGATGAAATTCAAAAAGGTTCAAAGTAAAATATCTTTTCAATGTTCTTAGAGGAGTTGTGGATATCTTATCTCAGCTTACCTCGAGTACATTTTACTTAAGGTCTTTTCATAATGTTCTGTCTAGACAGGCCAGAAACCTTTTAATTCTTACTTCTAATCTTTTTGATATGCAGGTACTCGAAGCGCTAAAAGTGTTCATTGTTCAATTGTCCTTCATTGTGTGTTTTGAAAGCTTTTCAACTTTTTGAAATGTGATTATTGTACTTTTTTCACTGTAGATAGACTAAGTATTTGACCACAGCTGATTTGATGTTAAGTGGTTGAAGTTCGAAAGTATGTATGTAGTAAAAATTATACCTGCACGATGGTGATTCAGTGAAAATTCTTTGACACGAAAACTATCATTCAAAATTTAAAACAGTTTTTGGCGGTAACGTAGAATAGATGTGTCGCCCTATAAAATTATTTTTAAAAACTTGTGGATTATTTTTCATAGATTTTTCAGTTATTTATGGATAGAATTGTGGTTTTTCATAAAGTGTCAAATAAAAGTAATATAGTGTGGCTAGTATAGTATAGTATGACTGTTCGTGTTGCTTCTATGTAAAATTCCAATGGCGCTTGTAGTAAAGTCACCACAACATCACCAGGGCATGACCAGACTTGACCTTGATTTATTTTGTGACTTGGATTTGTATCACTCGATTTATCTTAAAATTTTTGAAAACATCGAAATACTTGACACTGGCAAATGCACAAAGTACGAAGCCAAAAACGAAGATAAAGAAAATTTTAAAGTATAGCGTCCTTTCTCCTTCTCTCTTTAGATATTTCATGTAATGAAATGTGCCTACACGCGTCTTTTAAATATCTCTTTCCAATCTCGTCCAATATCGAATCGCCGCTTTTAAGAAGATTCACATCAAAAACTACAAAAAAAGTATAAAGCAAGTAAAGTACAAGTCCACCATGTATGACGATAGTAAGGTGTAGTATATATAACTACTAAAACAATAAAAAATTAATGAAGAATTGTTGAAAACAATTCTTGTTTAATTTTAATTTAATTTTTCGGTTGCTACAATAAGATGCTAATTTTTCTACAAGAAAAATACTTCAATACTCGTAGTAGAACAAAGACATCTTAACTAAACTTTCTACTTGACATTGCGGGACTGAATAACAAGAATACAAACTTGAGACAAAATTAAATGAATTCAAAGTTTTATTTGAAAATAAAGCAGACTGTTGCGTTGACAAAAGGGTGGTAGAGAAGGAATGCTAATTTACATTAGGGTCAAAGAAAATCTCTTCAAGAATGGTAATTGCCCGAGTTTGTAATTAACCTTTTTGTTTATATTTCTTTGTTTATTTTTCAAGGAAACTTTGGTTACACGCTTTACATTTCGCTTATTTATTTCCTTTCATATTATAAGCAGTTATTTTTTTTAATTAATTTTAATATAAAGGGAGAAATATCATTATTGAATTACATTACTTAAATGGCAACACCAGATCATGTTTAAAATAGTATTAAGCGTGATTTTTGTGAGAAAAAAGTTTGTATAGTTTTATTATTAAGTAAAATTTTAATCTTATTTGTTTTTGGCATCACATTTTAAGCATTTGGCCAAATATCGCGCGCGCTCCTACTTCGTGGTCGACGACTCGGGAGGACGTTACAGGCAAAACAGACGCCACCTAATAAAACTGGAAAAGGCAAGCAAGGACGAACATACGACACCGTTCCGTGCTCCGTATAGCGGAGACAAACAATGGTCGAGTTCTAAGAGCGATGATGTCACCGATAGGCACTCCAGCGATGATGTCCCCCACGGCGAGGAGCAGGCGACGCCGACGCCGAGCTCGTCCTCCGAAAGCCTCGCTACCGACACAAACCGCGCGCGCAGACCGGCGCAGCGACTAACATGGCACGTAAAAAAGTAGCGGAAATGTTCAACAAATATCGATAAATTGCTATATAAAGCTAATGCTATCTT
Organism: Biston stratarius; assembly: GCA_950106695.1. Classification (NCBI taxonomy): domain Eukaryota; kingdom Metazoa; phylum Arthropoda; class Insecta; order Lepidoptera; family Geometridae; genus Biston; species Biston stratarius. Next base: position 30,848,182 of record OX467109.1, read on the forward strand.
CTTGCCACATCCTGGAACTCCTTTTTTTTATTTAGAAACATACATTTATTTATTTGATTTTAATTATTTAGCCTTTTAAATGTTTGTACGAGCACATAGCTAATTAATACTCATAACATTTGTACGCCTAACCGGCACAACATGATTCAGCCACATTAAACTGACTACGGGAACATCTTTTATGCACATATTGTATAAAATGTCTCGTGTTGTACACAAATAATTTATCTTTAACTAGTCGACCCTTCGCTTAAATTTTTGGGTCTTAACATTGGCCTGGTGGTCGTTCGGCATGCGATAAACGTCGCCCGCCAAGTCCCACTTCAATTGTCAACTGAACGACGATGTACTTATCATAATAATTATATTATTTACAGACATAAAGCTACAGAAGCCTTGTTGGAAAACCATCAGATTGTCAATCTGATCCAAAGTGAAGTAGGAAACCTGCATGTTGTTTTTGAAGGTGTGTGAAAATTTCCGCGCTTGGCAAAAGTAGTGGACTATGGCCTTACTCGTCTCTTGAGACCCGCGTCCAGCAGAAGGATTACATACAAAACAGGTATAACACAAGTATCACAAAAACATCAAGCCAATGCGAACAAGCAACGATCTACTAGTTTGGTATGCATAGTTTTGTAGCGTTGATAGCTTAGATTAGCGTGGTAGGTTAACACGCTGAAGGGCGTGGGTTCAAACCCTAATAATGAGCTTGAGCTGCCGATGAAGGAAAACATTGTGAGCAAAACCATAGCATGGTGGTAGGGTATTTTATAGTACTCGGCCGGCTAGCTACAAACCCTCAAGTTAAAATCTGCCGCCAAGCACCTAACGGTGTGTTCCGGCAGCCTTACCAGTTCTATTCCAGGCTAGGTGTGCTTTACAATCTTGAAGCTGAACTGTGACCAAATAACTAACTTATCAACAATTAAAAAAAATTACGAATAAATCAAAATTTTAAGGAAAGTAATCCCTACAGAAAGAGATCTAATGTCAAAGAGATTTGTTATACAAAAACGAAGGTATTTTGGAATGCGTTCCTCGTAACGACTGAAGGGAGGAAAAACTCAAACAGAAAACTTTTTGTCGAGGATCCCGTTTCATGATTGTGAACAACGATATTATATTTTTAACAAGGTAACGCGTATCTTGAATTCCGGGTTTTTAGGAGGTATCCGTTAATTACGTGAGTACAAAATGACGGGGATGGGTAAATCTCATCAAACCTAATATAACAATAAAACTTTTTAATAAAAAAATTAAACCGCCGAAAAAACTGAAAAGCAAAAAAGTATAAACCTTTTTTATTTAACCTTAATAACTACCTAAGTTCTTAAACTAATGTAAGTATACCTAAGTAATTTTGATTTGGCGCCAAACAAGCAAATTATTTATGTAAAGCGTGATGCGCGGCGGCAGCGCGGCGCGACACGCCCCTTCGCTCGTTCGTTCGAGCGTTCACGAAGTTAATGTCAGCGAGACAGCAATCACGTCGTTGCGAGTGGTGCGAAGAGAGCATTTTTTTGATTTCACGTTGCATTGCTAATTTGATTTGGTTATTTCTTAAAATTTAAGGTAATTTAGTGATCTTTGTTTACAGATTGTTTGGCGCCGAAAAAATTTATTTAAATCGCACAAAATATTTTTTTTACATTCTTCTAGTTACTATTAAAAATACATATTTTTTTTAATATAAAGTTTTATTGAATGGCCCTGGATTACGAAGTATAAATCTAACGGCGCTCCACTAAAGCTAGTTATACTGATAATTTAAATAAAACTTTATTTTATTTTGAAGTTGTTTATTTTACGTGCTAAAAAATCACATGGCTGATATTAAAAGTTAGATCGTTTTTGGTGAAAATTTTTGCATTATGAAAATAAATGTGGTTCTTTAACAACTGTAGTGAAAATAAAAAATCACTGAGAGGGTCTCACTGACTCAATGTCATCAAGGGAGTCTTAATTGAAAGAAAAACAGCACACGTATTTAATGGATGATTATAGATTTATCAGGGCGAGCGAAGCGAGCCCTATCACTATCCCACAACCTGAGCATTTTTGTGGTACACTTTACTGTAAAACTATCACGCTTTTAGATTTGTACTTTAACATAGTAATTTAACTTCATATCTAGATGTGTTATCTGTCAAAAAAAATATAATTTTATAAACATTAAAAAAAATCAACTTTGTATTCATTTGATAGAATGTTATTGTACTACTAACGTCATCTGTTAGAAAACCAAAGAGTTAACATCGCTGCAACAGAAATAAACTCGATTTAAAAAAATACTGTCTTAAAAATTATAGCCCTTTAGAAAAACTACGCGAGCCCTCACAAAGCTCAGCTTTTTGCTAGTTATTACGAGGAACTACAATACCTCAAAATTGCGTCTGTCCTGGGTAAATATTTTTTTAACAATTTCAAGAGTGACCAATAATGGCAACCGGTCCCGGAACAACGTGCTAGTTGAACATGACCTTGGTTTTTTTCCAAGTTCTGGGACCCAATGCGCGGATGAGATTCAAGATTTCAAGAAAAAGATTCCTGCCACCATTGTAAATCCTGGTTGATCTTTGGTTACCGAAATCTGTGATACTTAGTACTTTATTGTTATCATATGGATCAAATATATATTTATATATGAAATACAAAAGGAGGATGACATACAACAACCAATACACGTAGATCTTATTAGTCCAAAAGTGCTACGTAACACAATTAGCAGACTTTATACAAATGTAATCTGTTTCAGAAAGCCTTTGTGTATACTTAATTAGAAAGTAACGCGTTCGAACATTTGTACATTAGCAAGGAGTAAACGAAATACTAACTGCCTAGTTTACAGACGGCGATACGATATGAAAGTGACGTAAGTGACAGCGACAATGACGTTTATCTTCTACTTCTTATTTATTTTTGGCATTGCATTTTGTGTATTTGCCAGTGTCAGTATTTCGATAATTTCAAATATTTTATGATAAATCAAGTGATATAAGTCAAAGTCATACAAAGTAAATCAAACTTACCATGTTAAAGCATACCAAAGTAAGTCGACCATGCCCTAGTAAAGTAGTGGCACTGTACTACAAGCTAAACAATGTAATACGTTGCGTGATTGGATGTTTTCAGATAGATACAATCAGAGTGCCTTCAAGTCGCAAATGAATCAGTATCTTTTAGGAAAGCGTGCTCCATCGTAGAATGCATCTTATGCGATGTGATGATCAAACGCAAGCCTATTTTTTAACCGACTTCACGCAAGCAATTAATATGATAATCATGAAAAAAACACCATTATTATTACTTTTAAATCGTATCGCGAATTTAAGCGAATCGGCAAACGTAGTGTCGACCTGAGACTAAATGGAGTGACGATATAAGACAGCTAGCAGTGGCTGGAAGCGAAAAGCCGAAGATCGGGCTGAATGGGGTGTCCTGGGAGAGAAATATGTCCAGCAGCGGACTATGCAAGGTTGTTGATGATAATTTTACTCCTTTTTTTGCATTTCTCGTAAATGAATGATAAGTACATAGATTCTCGGGTCGTGTCGTCGATTACGAGAGACGAGCAGAAGGTTTCAGTAGGCATGTAGCCACATCAATTTGGTTTTAGTTTGTAAGTACATTACGACCCATTAGTGATTCTCGGCCGCTTTTAACTAGTTACTTTCGGTCTGTAAAACGGTTTAGTTAATGAGAAAGCAGAGAGCCTTGTTTTGAGTTAACTTACTAAAGGTCTAGTAATTAGTGTGGTTGTAATAGAATAGCAACATCTATAAATATCTCTCTAGTTAACTAATTTTTTGGGGGAAAGTGTAAATCGACAATGGTATATGTATACATATGTACATTGACTACAGCACGATTTTTTTTTGTTCTTGACTTTGTGCATTTTGCCAGTGATTGATTCTGCCATGATGTGTCCAAATCTTTTCATGTTTTATAAGAGAGAACTTTACGAACAGATAGTAATTAAAAAAAATCTGCTCACTTGATTTAATAAATGATACAAGAACAGGACTTTACTAGTGTTACTTTGCTTTTTTTTGTGACAAATGAAATAAACAACAGCTACACGCCATCTAGTGAAGCTTTTACAAAGTTGTCAAGTTCTTAAAAAATATATGTATTTTAAAACGATAATCAAATCGTTATCATCGCTACTGATCTTAAATAAAAAAAACGCATAATTATATAAGTAATGAAAGGAACAAAACTCTCTTCTGATGATATGACATAAGACCTGTCCATTACCATTGCAGCGGGACCTAGAGTAACAAAACAAAGTCCAGGGCATCGCTGCCGCTCATTTTTTTAAGACAATCGATGATTAGTCTCAATAGCCCTATAATTTCGTTAGCTACAATACCCTTCAAATCAGAAAACATTCATATTTATACACTATATCTGATACTGCATTGGTATCTTACTAGACGGCCTTCCGTTAAGGAGACGCTCTCCTGATGGTAAGAGATAACGCCTGTCCATCGCCATAGCAACAATACAAAAATTTGAGTAACATAACAAAGTCCAGAGCATCTCTTAGCGCTCATAGCACCACACAGTACGACTTAGTTCTATATGTACTTAGTACGGTTTTATATCTACTTACGTAACTTTAATCCTCAGTTACGTGCTAGCATGATTTCAACCAATTTAGTTTCAATTTCCTATTCCAATCCTACTGCGGATAGCGTCTGTCGGGACGGGTTGATGAAATGCGTAATAGATAGACAGCATACCGTGGTTTTACATATTTTTCAATTATCAGGAAAAAATCCTAGTTACATCCTAGTCACACTGACATTATAATTGTGAATATTAGCGAGCGAGAATGTAAGTTTTTTTTTTTTAACTGGTGACATATTAAGTGTTAAACCATAAATCATTTGATTAATTGAAAATGGTAAACTCTTCTTAAATGTAACTGACTTTTAAGTGAGGCTGCGACAACACGCCATTAGGTGCTTGACGGTAGATTTTCAACTTGAGGGTGGTAACTATTCAGCCCTAGAAAGTACCCTACCGCCATGCTCTGGTGTCCTTGTTCTTTTTTACACAAAATAGGTTTGCGTTTGACCACACCCTGCATGATGTTAAGCAGTAGTGCGGTCTAAGATGGAGCACGCTTACCTAGAAGAAACTTATTTACTCTAATTTTGAAGATAACCCATATGCTCATTGTTGGGATTGGATCCCACATGTAAACCAATTATATCATCGCTTCAAAAATATATAATGATAAATCTCTGCTCGGACCAATGGTACCAATCCTTCCATCATTTTTTAATAATGTTTACTGTACAAATAAATATATAGTCATAAAACACATTTAAAAACAACAAGGTAATTAAAAACAAATAACAATATAATTAAAAGCTTGCAAATACCGCACACGTGAATCTTTGTTTGTTACCTAGTTACGAATACAAGTGAAGCCGATCGGATTTTAATTAAATTCGACGCGGAGATGCGAAATGATTAAATTACAAGCTTTGCCCCACGGTTCTGCGAGTTTCTATTGTTTTTCCCAGGGGTAAATTATCTCTATCAGTGTGTGCGTATGTGCGTGTGAGTGTGTGGGAGTGTGTGTGTGCGCGTGCGTGTATGAGTGTGTGTGTGTGTGTGTGTTTGAGTGTGTGTGTGTGTGTGTGTGGGAAGGCACTGATTGCAACACAGCGAAATAAAGGGTGTTTTTAGAGGTACCTATTTCATTTTGAACTTCTATAAATCTAAAATAAACATCCTTTATATTGTATTTTTACATGGAGTAATAAATACCATTAAATATTACATAACACCCCAAGCGGGACGTCAGAGCAGGAATTATCATCCTCACTTTAATTAAGAATAAGAAGAATACGGAGTTATAAAGTTATTTGTATTATTCGTATATAAACATCAATTCATCATACTATAGCTCCAAACGTTACAGTAGAATAATTCGTGATGAAACTTTACGAATACAAAATTTTTAGATACAGAATTTCTATTAAGTTTTGTGCAAGCAAAATGCATATTGTATTTTGCTTATTTCAATTTTAAACTAACGCTGGCTCGAGAGGAAATGGAAAAGTTAAAAATAATAAAAATCATGGCAAAGTTACAGAGCAGAGCAGAGGCTATGGTTTATTACTTTAAAATGTATTTATATTTCACCTAGGCATACATAGTTTTGGTATGTGATACAGATCTATAAAATGTATTATTAAATCGAAATTAATATTTTACTATATTTTACATTTATATTACATTCTGGTTTGTATGTCAAAATAAAAATTATGTAGTACGTACTACTTGGTGGTAAATCTCCTTAGCAGGAGATTATATTTCGCCAAGCAGTAGTGTGTAAACGTTACACTGTTTCGGTTTAAAGGGTACTGCAGCTAGCGAAATTACAGGACTGTTTAGACTAACCATCGAATGTCTCAAAGTAATGAGAGCGCCAAAGCAGCGATGCTGTGGACTTTGTTTTGTTACTCGAAATTCTGTGTATCACTGCAATGGTCATGGACAGGCGTTATATCTTACCATCAGGAGAGCGTCTCATTACTCTTACATACAAAAAAGTAATCACATCATCAGCCATAGGACGCTGGATAGGCCTCCTCCTGGGGGGGTTTGCCAATACTCGCTACGCTTGGCAGGCGGGTTGGCGAGCGCAGTTAAGTGTGATTGTTCAAGGAAGACGCTGCTGTCCATCTTCCGGATTACATCCCTTAGCCGACTCTTACGGCAATCACGAGTAGAGAGGGTGGGGTACAATTCTTATAACGGCAAAAAAAAAAAACTAATGCGTAGATGAAAATAAGTTTCCATTTACTCTCGTAGCGCTCGTGGGGTAATTTGTTCTCAAACTATCAGAGCGCTACCGTAAGTCGGGAGACATGTTAAATTATAGGTTATTTGTTCTATATTAATATAACAACCGTAAAGCTATGTTAGAGGCCTTCAGGCGGCACATCGATTCTGGCACTAGGGCTGGCTACTCGGCTTATACGAACTATTACTAAGTAGATTACTTGTACTCACATGTGATCTTTCTGGCACCAATGCCGGTACAAATGTTGGTAACAACTGAAAAGAAAAAAAAAATATGTAAGGAAAACTGTCACATAAATACGGCATAAATACAAATATTTTATTGATAACATGAAAGTTACAAATTATGAAAGAGAATGAAGGTAGGGGTAGGGTGGGGTGGGAGGTAGGATCAGAATTGTGACAAGCTCAACCAAAACGCTATCTGTACTTTGTGGATATTCCTGTCATAAGCGCAGTTTTGATTCCCCATTTTTATATTCAAAGCGAAGACGAACTTCGCCAGAGTCTGTATTTCACGTAACGTGCAAATCGTGCAATATATTTGTAGCGATGATAGCTCAGTAGTTAGTGCGGTTGGTTTACACGTTAAGGGCGTGGTTTCAAACTCCAACAATGAGCTTGAGCTGCTAGTAAAGGAAAACACCAAACCGACTGGCTATCTACTACCCTAAAGTTGAAAATCTGTCGTCAAGAACATAACGGTGTGCTCCGGCAGACTCACTTGAGAGCTAGTTCCATCCCAGGCTAGGTGTGCTTTACCATCTTCAACCACATAATCACTTAACGTTAGGTGAGCTGTGGTCTAAAATTTAGCTTGTCAGTCATATAAATAAAAATCAAAAGAAACGTTTAAATTTTAAATGTGAACGAAAAATGTGTCAAAAACGTCATATCCATAGTGAAATTGAGTGTAGTTTACAAAAAAATCACATACTACTTAGCTAATTCATATGTTTGATGGTTATTACACTGTTTGTTCGACTGTTTATCCTTTGCCAGAAGTTGAATTCAAAAGCAGTCGACGAAGTGCGTGGATTTGATTATTCAATTTATGCATATTACTCCAACAGGTCCATCAGCAGCCATCAATGCAGCAGCGAAACAATAGGCTCTGGGACCTGAGCGTCACCTGTCAGATGCAGATATTGGATGCTCTCGTAGTAACGGCGAGTTTCCACAAGTTGCAACTTCCGGAAATTTTTGACCCTTTGACCATTTCACAGAAGAAATGACCGCGCTCCTAGTATTTCTACAAAACAGACAAACACCTACACAAGGTAAGCAAAGCCGTATCATTAATCAAAATACTCGTTCAGAGCCTGAATGGAAGCAGAACGGCGGATCACAGCCACAATGAGTTTCATTAAAGCATTCATGACAGTATATACATACATATACGTATATGTATGTACTCTATATATACAGTGTATGTTGCGCTCTGATATTCATATGCTGTGACTATTAAATGCCATAATTATAGGGTTGCCAGTTGCTCGTTTTTCTAACAATTACATAAAAAGTAATGTAACTCATTGAATCGACCGCCGTGTAGCTCACTTGATAGATACGACTCTTTATTGTTCAGACTATATTTAATACAATAGAAAAACATAAACTTAAAACTAGTCACTTAAGACCAGATGAGCTGTGGTCAACATAAAAAAAAGAAAGGCTTTCTAACCCTTCATCGATATTTTCGTCAGGCAACATTGATAACATTTACGTTGAATCCATGTTCGACAAAAATTATCGCACCAGGCAACAATATTTTGAAATTCTGAAGCGTTGGTGCTGATCCAATAACGAGCAAATCAGTCGCGTATCGAGGCACGACCTGTGACGAATCGGCAGCATTTCTAGGTCGCATCAAATATTCACGAGACGAGGGTCGCAGACGTGCTGCCACAGGTTTCAAGGTCTTTTGCGTACAGAATTGCTCGTATGTTACGAAATGGGGGGATGTTTGAGGTTGACATTAAACAGTGCGCTCCGAAGCAGTACAACTTGAAATTCGCAAATGCGGCTTAATCATTGTAGCTTGTGATTTTGTCTGCGTAGATTTATGGGGTTCCTTATGTTCGCACTGTATTAGAAAATAACTTAAGTCAACTTAAATTGAAAATCTGCCGTCAAGCATGAAACGGTTTGTTCCGGCAGTAAATAATAACAAACCATATTCGGCCACACTATCACTTAACATCAGGTGAGCTGGGATAAAACAGACAGTCAACCATAAAATAAAAAATAACAAAAAATACTTGACACTGGCAATTGCACAAACTGCGACGTCAAAAACAAAATAGACGAAGAATGTTTATATCGAGTTTATCGACTAAAGTTTAGGTCAGTCCCGAAAGTGTCACAACAGCGTGTCTTGGGGATTTTTGAAAGATTTATCGTTTATACCGAACAGTTGGTTAAGTTCGACAGATACCTAGTAGATCGTTGTCGATCAGTTCATATCGGATAATCTTTGATGTAAAGTATACTCCGTAGAGGGAAACGGTTCAATATCGATAAAAGAACAGGCAGCCATGGAGACTGCCGACAGAGTTAAACTTTGATCACAGCATGTCGGTGACACGGTCTTATTGGCATTTCGGTGACGCGTACGCACAAGATTTGCCCCTGCCTTCTAGTACTTTCTGTTTAATATTCGGTTTGCTAGCTACCGCCCTCATGCCGAAAATCTGTCGCCAAGCACACCTAACAGTGTGTTCAAGTAGTCTTCGACCACGCTGTCACTTAACATCAAGTGAGCTGTGGTCAACACCTTAAAGCACGTCACATTAGCACGTTGTTGATGTACACCCACCCATCCATAAGTTTTACCCCTACCAAAAACCACGAGGCTATAACTTCAAAAATAGTTTCTAAGTTTCTCAAAGATGTGTGCACTTGGCCATCGTGGTGGACTATGGCTTTACCCTTCTCAAAATGCTAAGAGATTTCAAAAACAACTCTGATACGATATTAGTCTAGAACAATGCCACAGGTGTGTGTATTTAGCCTAATTCCACCGCCTTTCTCTCTCTGAATTATTTGGTAAACACAACACGACGAGTATGTACCGCCTACCATTTATAGCACTCCCACGCGAACTATTCCTGGTTCTGGTTATAAATAGCTAAATCGCATCGTTAGGGCGAAGGTTATTTAGCTCTATATATCCAACGATTAGATTACACTGTGTACTTTCTGCAGACACGTCCTTTGTAAGGAAACAAGGTTTTACGAGACATTTCAAATATACTTATCAACTCATTACAATCAGTTCCAACTTGGAAACATTGGCGTCGTACGAAAGGCTCAGCCTCTGGCTAATTGGCAACGAAATCTTGACAGTCAATAACAATTAGTAGTGTGTAAACATTACTGTGTTCCGGTTTGAAGGGTTGCAGCTAGCGAAATTACTGCGCTGTTGAGACTAACCATCTAATGTCTCAATGAACAATCTCTTAAAAAAATCTCTTATGAACGCCACGTCAGCGATGCTCTGGACTTTGTTTTGTTACTCAAATTTATGTGTATCGCTGCAATGGTTATGGACAGGCGTTCTCTTAAATCAGGAGAGCGTCTAGTTCGTCTCATTACTATTACATAAAAAAGGTAAGGTAAAGGTAATCTTAGACCACACTACTGCTTAACACAAGGCAAAGCGTTACTAATACAAGGCTATTTTGAGTAAAAACAAAAATTGTTAATGATACACAAACCCGCTGAACCCGCTCCGGCGTCGATCAGGTACTATTTATTTTTAGCGAGCAACTTGATTACAAAACATTTATACAAAAGTAAATTAGGATGCTCTATATACAAACGTAAAAAAAAAACAAACCAAACAACAAGGAATAACGCCTTTTGTACGGGGACAAAAGACGACGCATCTCATCATGGCTTGTCATATGACAATCTAGCCATGCTGAAATGAGCCATTCTGCACAAGATGTTTTGTTTTTTTTTTGCTTGTATTGTGTCGATAACATTATTTTTGATTTTCGCACGTCGCACTTTATGTATTTGCCAGTGTCAATTAATATGTAGGCAAATAGAGATAGGAGAGTGCGGTAAGTAGGTTATTTACAAACGAATTTACGAATCAAACGGCTGCGAACCATCTTCGTGAGTCTGTAAAAAAGCAAAATCCATTCGCGTATCATACAAACTTTTACAATACATTTCTGTAAAAAAAAAAAAATATTAAATTAATAATCCAACTTTTAAAGAAAATGCCGCCATATGTTGTAGTAGGATCTTTCGGCAAGCAGGTCAATCAGCAAAAAGGTTAAACCACTCACTGAGCTATAACCTCCTTCAATATAAATATTACACAGCATTTCTTTAGTTATTTAATTTTCTGTCTTCCTCTATCGAGTATGACACTGCGTTTAAAAAATAGTGAGTGACACACTATTTCACTCAGGCGTTTATTTTATTATAAAAAGGGCGTTAGTTGAAGAGTTTTGGCGGGAGCGCGGTGAGCGTCGTGTCGCCCCATGGTATTTTTGTCTAAAACTGGTGTTTTTTCGAGTTTTTATGCATAAAAATAGTGGTGTTTTATTTATAAAGTGCCGAATTACAAGCGCGAGTGTGGGAGAATGATATAATGTGGTTAAACATGACTTTTCGTGTTGCTTCCAAAACTCCATCCAGAAGCTTATAGTAAAGTCACCACTACTTTACTAAGACATGACTTAATTTGACTGGAATCGACTGGACTTGACCAAGACTAGACTTTGACTGTAACTATAGATGATAAAGAAGCTGAAAAATGAAGACTACTCACAAAATATAGACAAAGAAGAAAGAGAGAGAGAAGGGCGTTAGTTGTTAATTTGAACTCGTCAAGACTTGAGTGGTCATTCGTCAATTCATTTGTAAAAACAACTTACCGCTCTTATTTCATAAACACAAATGCGCATTCTGTATATATTTTTAAATCAAAAATGCACTGTAATTAAAGAGCTTTTGTTAATTCAGTAACTTCAGATCGCAGATACATTGCAGATTCTGTAATTCCCAGATGAAATCAAAAAGCTTTCACAGCCATTCAACCATTAAGTTTTACGTAGGAAAGCATTTCCTCGAATATTATCTGTTGTTTCAATCTCTGTTCATGTTACAATTGAAGACAGCCGGCAATATTGCAGGGGAAATTAATTCTCGTTTCCAAGGCTAAAATGTAAACCAATATTAATATTTTACTAGAGGTATTAACAAAAAAAAAGTGTTTTTATGAATACAGACATTTTCATCGGACTTAAAGAAGGGTACCTAATGTTAATCGAGTACACCGAGAATTCCGTACCACCACATATTTTAATTATTGCGATCAACTATCAAGGTGAATTTGATTATTTCTTCTTCGTTTTTGGTGTCGCTACTTGTGCATTTGCCAGTGTCAACAAGAATTGAGATATTTTCACAGATATCATGAAAAATTAAGTTAAATAAGTCTAACTAAATCACAGTCTAAGTCACACAAAGTAATTCATGATCGAGTGTAGTGAAGTAGTGGCGACTTTACTACAAGCTTCGATTTAGTTTAAAAAGCCACACGAAAAGATATGCTGTTATATATATTTTCCCACACTCGCGCTTGTAATTCGGCACTTTATGAATAAACCATCACTATTTTCATACATAAATAATCGAAAAAAGCATATAAGTTTTGGCAAAAAAAAACACAATGAGGCGACACGATTTTTTCTGTGTTTTCCTATAGTAGAGTCCTATGTTTTTTTACTGCTGCGCCCCGCGGATTCACTCGTCTTTTCCGGGGTAAAAAGTAGACTTAAGCCGTTACAGGGCGAAGAATTAATCAACATACATAATTATAATCATACAGACAGACAAACTTTCGCATTTATAACATTAGTGTGTTTTATTTGTGTATGTTTTTTTGCGTCACTTAACATCAGGTGAGCTGTGGTCAAACACCTATATAGCCTGTCAGCCATTAAAAAAAAAATAGTTTGCTATACACATGATCTGTGTTCATTTCAACCATTTACATATTACAGAAAGATATACACAGATAAAAGTAGTACAGATAAAGTTTCGTAGGACACCACCCATCGGAACCCTAAACACGATACGGCCGCGGCAAAAGTAGGTATAAAAGTACATTTAAAAGCTTTCAATAATTTTGAATAGCAAGCATTTCTCCACTAGCATGAACACAATACTGGAGAACACGGATGAAACTATTGTGAAGCTCAGGTATTATGCAGAAGGAGAGAGCTAGATTCTGCGATAGCTGCTATCAGTAGCCATAACAGGTTCATCTGTAGGTACCATTTTAGAAGAAAAAAAAATCGTACTGAAAACAATTTCTATATACCTCGAAAATATTTACTCTATGACACAGATAAATTGTTTTTTCAATGTCTGTTCCAAATGTTAGAATAATTTTCGAGGGAACTCTAACTAACGTTTACTATAATGAAAGTAAAAAAAAAGTATTGTTGTATTCTATCAGTTATCTGACTTCCATCACACAAGCTCTGCTTAGTTTGGGGTCAGATGGCGCTGTGTGTAATGTGTCCTACAATATTTATCTGAGAAGCATCATATTACAATAGCATTAAATTTTTTGGTTGACAGGCTAGTTGTTTGACCACAGCTCACCTGATGATGGTGTGATCGAAGATTTTAAACACACTAGCTGGAATGGAACTGGTTTTTAAGTGAGCCAGAACACACTGTTAGGTGCTTGGTGGCAGAATTTCAACTTGAGGGCGTTAGCTAGCCAGCCGAGTACTAGAAAGTACCCTACCACCATGCTATGGTTTCCTGTATCATCGTAAATGCTATATGAATAGAGCCAAACATAAATTTTATCCCGATTTAAACCTGGCCTTTACTACTTGCGGTAACGTTGGTAGCGGCTGCGAAGATCTCTATGTGGAGCAGACTTTAATATTATGTCATAGCTGCGATTTTAGCTGGCTGTTTATTGGACTAGGCAAGGAGCCCCGGGGCTACGTCCAGTGACTAAATCTATCGCTGCTAATTTGTATATTTCTAACTAGGCAATAGATATTGTCAATTAGGTAAAAATGAGGATACACGATATATCCCAAGGGTCGACACTATAACTCCTGTAAGTTACCAGTCTTGTCGCCCTGAAGGTCTAATGAGCCTATACAAACGCGTTGGATTAAGGTCTCCATTCGGCGAATTTGCGAGGTCCCCGCAACATTTCCGAGAAGTCTTGAACCGTAAATTCTTAGGAGCTGGGAATTCCTCGTGAACACGGGATACTTTTTCTTTGGAAAAGTGTGATGTTTGGTGCCTTTTAGTGACTACTTTATCTTCGGGATAGTGAGACATTTGGGATAGTAGCAGATATATGGGTATTCGTTTGGCACTTTTCGGTTGCTTGAAAAGATATCTATTTGGTTGAATGTATTTATAGATTTGCAGATGGTGTCTTAGATTTTTACTTACTTATAAGAAATATAACATTATTATATTTATTAGTTTTCCATGTAAAATAAAATGAAATATTATTATGGCAAATGAATATCTGATATTGCAGTAATACCGACCTAAGCGACCTGCTATTAAGAAGCTACCCTATGCGACCTTTTGTAACCTTAGTTGATTACTAAACTTATCAAACAAAACACAGAGTCGCATTAACGCAGCAAAATATAGCAGTTAAGTGTCGACGTTGATTCAAACGATACATTTATCAAAAAAAAAACGAATAAAAGCTATTGCGCAATTCGTGACTATTTGAAGAAAATACTGAAGTTTCAGTACATATTTATTTTCGTAAAATAATTGTAATATTGAGATTATTCGACTGTTTACTTTTTGGCGTTTCGGAGGCATTCTCGCGCCCATTGTGTTTAATGCGGTCGAGTTTTAGACCTCCAATGTTTGGACCCATTTGGACCGCAATCCGTAGCGTGTCGTAAATTCCCGATGTTTCCACCCCTAATAAATAAGGGTGTAAAGACGTAGATAAGACAGCAGTTACTATGTAGCGTAGGTACTTACAAATGTTAATCGGCAGAGGATATAATTTGTAGGAAATTTATTTAAATGTACACAATAAGACGCTGAATAGTAGTACTAAATAAACAACTTTTACTATGGAACAAACTCTGAAATTGCTTAAGAAAAAACCAACGCATTCCACACAATTTATCGCATGTGAATGACATTTTTACTCGGCGGCGAAGTGATGATATACAGTGCCTGGAAATGAAAATGCGAAGGTCGGGCTAAGTGTCGTGTAGTGTGTGAAAAGGCTTTTTACAGTAAAAAAAATTACGTAGGTATATTAAAAAAAGTAGTGTTACAACGAGGCAATATCGCCAGTGTACTGGGAACCTTACCGCGCGGCAGCGATCTCGACGGTGTCTTTGTTTTATAGTAGGGTTGTTGTTGCGTTTTACAGGTAGTTGTAGTTGTAATGTATAAATATATTTATATATAATTTATGTTATTAAAGGCTAATCCTTATACGTGTATGTAAAAAAAACTGTTTCATATTCGAATATGTCAATATGTAACACTAGCTGCGCCCCGCGGTTTTACCCCCGTGGTGATGGATGATGATGATGATGAAAAGTATTCTATGTTTTATTCCAGGGCCTAAAGTATCTACATGCAAAATTTCATCCAGATCCGTTCAGCTGTTCTGGCGTGAATGAGTAACAAACATCCATCCATCCATCCATCCATCCATCCATCCATCCATCCATCCATCCATCCATCCATCCATCCATCCATCCATCCATCCATCCATCCATCCATCCATCCATCCATCCAAACTTTCACATTTATAATATTAGTGGGATATATAAATTACGAAGAACCCATTAGACTGGGCTTAGAGATCGTAGCCACAACCACGTAAATGAAAGTCGCCTCTTCAAACTGAGCTACTACGGCAAATATCTAAACAATAACTCAGCCAAACCTTATTAATCGTAACTAATATTTTAAACTAACTGTGCCTGGCGGTTTCACCCGCCTATGAAACGAAGTTCATAAAGAAATGAGCAATTAAATGCAAAAAGATTTTTTCAAATGCGACTGGTAGTTCCACAGATGACAGAGCTCGTTCAAACAAACAAACACTTCCGCTTTATTGTTTAAAGTTTTTAGGGTTCATGTTTGTGTGAGAGTTTCTTTATTCAACTATAAATTCTAAAACAAATGCCCGAACAGATTTGGATGTATGGTGGGGTATCGTTAGAATCCTTAATTACCGAGTGACTACAAATATATTGAAAAAAAAAAAAACATTAAAAATATATAGATAGAAACACTTTATTGTGAACACCAAAAATAGAAAAAAAAAGTACAGAAAACAATAGATTATGAGCTAGTGTTACAAGTGGCGCCTTATCGCTTAATGGGCTTACCGGTTGTTTGAAGCTTTTACGCAATAACTACGAGTACTCAACCGAACATCATAAAATTTTGCATACACATTGTCAGTGGTACAGATAAGAACATAGGTTACCTTTTATGAAAGAAAAAAGTCTCTTCTCTCGAGAGATAAAAAAAACCTACATTAACGTGAACGAAGTATTGGAAGTATTGGAGTTAGTTGAAGTTTAGTCCAATATAATAACGCATTCAGGGCGGTGATGGGGCTGCCCCGGTACTGCAGCGCCTCGGGTATGTTCGCGGAAGCACGAACTGACTGCTTTCACGCGACTATGCGCAAACGGGGCGCGTCCTTGGTGCGGAGAGTGCGGGCCAGCTCCAACACCGTCCTGATGATGATTGCCGACAGACTAGATTGCCCTTTCCTTTGGCATTGCTGCAACAGGCATGTTGCAGTTCCAATGCCGAAGAGAATATATAATTGATTATCTTAATGACTTTTTATTATTATTTTTTTGACTTTGAATTAATTATTTCTGACATGATTTATATTTATGTATTTTTGACATTTTATTTTGAATTGAATTTTGTAATGATTGTAATTTTACCATTATGGGTTAAAAGGCCTGAAATAAATGATTTTTTTTTTTTTTTTTTTTTTTATTTGGCAAAAAAATTGAATAGATTTTTATTGTAACATACAAAACATAAAAAAAATTTTTTAGGACGAATATAACGATACATTAACTGTCGAAATCCATCCAGCCGTTTGGAAGATACGAGATAATAAGAAATTTACATACAAGATAGGCGCGAAAACATAACCCTTACTTAGCAGTCGGGTAAAAAGAGATAAAGAAAAAATATAATAACAAAACAAAAATATCGACAAAAAGCTGGTTTTTTTAATATAATTATTTCTCAAATCATAATTAAAAGTATAGTGTTCATATATTTGTACGATCTAGAGTAAAACAGTTATTGAAGTAAAATGTAATTACATTCTAAAATAAGATAAATTAAATTCTTAATGAAGTTAAAACGTTCAAACTCACAAAGTAGCTTCACGCTTTGAAAACATGAAGGTTGTCTCTCCGTAGAGCAAGTAGAATTTCTAATGTTAGTTCTACAATAAAAGGTGGAAATTCTGTAGTTTATAAGACAAATTGCTTGAGAACAAATTGCGCTCCGTTTAAGTTTATTCTAGTCGTTCCTTTAGGTAAGAATTGATGCAACTTGATGCTGCGCTTTGTTATAAAAGGAGCTACAAACTGCATTTAAAGTAGGTTCTGTGCATCGCTCTGAGACTTTGATCTATTTAGTCAGCAGTATCTCAAGTAATTTATTAGCGACAAGGCGAGAAAAGCAATTAATTATATAATGTATCTAATTTCATTTCTCATTGACACTCAATCCAGATTAAAAACATTAAAACGACAGAATGACTCACTCTGTCGGTTTGTTATCTTTTCACGGTTAAACGGCTGATCTTATCTTCGCGTCCTTTCTTAAAGGAGTCCAAGAAAAAAACGTGCGCGCGGATTTTGTCCCAGAAAGACGCGTAGCGTTGGTGCGCGAGCGCGGGAGTGGGAACGGATAGAGCGGCGAAATGCGCCGGTAAGCTATCGGTTCACAAACCGAAGGGCGTGAGTTCCAACCCCAACAATGAGCTTGAGCTGCCGGTGAAGGAAAACATCGTGAGAAAACCATAGCATAGTGGTAGGGTATTTTCCAGTACTCGGCTGGCTAGCTACCACCCTCAAGTTGAATATCTGCCACCAAGCAATTAACGGTGTATTCCGACAGCCTTACTTGAGAGTTAGTTCTATTCCAGGCTTGATGTGCTTTACCATATTCGACCACACTGCCACTTAACATCAGATGACCTGTTGACACATAGCTTGTCAACCATAAAAAAAAAAAGTTTAATCCATCATTAAACTTACTTGAATTTGATTACTACAATTACGATTGACCCGCGTCTAGCCTTGGTAAAACACCTGAGATAAATCTCAATACAGCTGGATAATCGTTTGATGCCTTATGTAATGCTCCATAACATAACCTATCCGATCCGATACAAGATGTTATGTCGATCGTAAAATGTTATTATACCGCAAGACGTAACCGAGTGGAGGCGTTCGGGTACTTACATTCTAATAGCCAACTATTTTCTGAATACATCTATAAGGTGCTTAAAATTAGAGTGCTTTAAACGTTTCTTGTTGACAATATGCATTTCATTTGCAAGCTGGTTCATCTTGGACGACAATCATCATCATCGTTTCCATTTTTACAACCTTTTTCTATGTTTGACAACCTTGATGCCGGTACCACACGATCGTCCAACAGTCACACGTGTGGAGGGGTAGTTCGTGCGTGTTTGACGGTGTTGGCGCGCGATCGCTCCGATGGCGGTAAATCGAACAAATTACAGATTAAAGGAGTTGCACAGACTGTCCATAGAGAATGAGGTTGGAACGCAGTGTTACCAACTCTCAAAAATATTTATCCCTAAAGCTATGCTAAAACCCCTAAAATCACAAATACTTAAAAATCCCCCTGGATCTGTTTCCCAAATATTTGTGTACTTTTGACTGTATTTTTTCTTTTCTTTAGGCATAATTAACAAATTGGTTGTCCACACAGCAGTACAATAACGAAATTAAATTAAACAAGTAAATAAAAATCAACTTATTTCCAGTAAGCATAGACAACGTAACCACCAATCATCACAGAGTAGTTTTAATATCACTTCTTATGTTTATGGTAAGCACTATGGCGACATTATTTGTTTTCTATTCAACTCCGCATACTTAGTAATAATGAACCCGGAACCGTACTGGATCTCGCTAAGCCGCTAGGTCAACAAATAAATATTACTAGACTAGAATATTACTATGGCTAGATTGAATAACTTCAGACCCTATATTTTTATACCTTTATTTTTCTTAGTAAAAAATAAGCAGTCATAAATCCCTAAAAATATAACGCCACTAAAAAAACCCCACCTTCTTATTTTCCCCCTAAATTTAGGGGGAATACCCCCAAGTTGGG
The DNA here is from genome assembly GCA_950106695.1 of Biston stratarius. Taxonomy (NCBI): domain Eukaryota; kingdom Metazoa; phylum Arthropoda; class Insecta; order Lepidoptera; family Geometridae; genus Biston; species Biston stratarius. The sequence continues at coordinate 30,867,424 of OX467109.1, forward strand.
AACACTGTTGGAACGTGTATACTGTGTGGAGAGTCTGTTTTGATCGAGACAGACAAACAACAGTTTCATCCAAATCAGTTCAGTGATTAGTTTTTGCGTAATTAAGTAACAAACATCTAAACATAAAAATTTTCATAATATAATATTAAGTAGGATTGTCATAAACAAATACTGATGTTTGTACATAATGAAAGACGAGGCCGCGGATGTGGCTAAAACTATAGTCGGAGTTTCCGACACAATTGAACGTGAGTAAACCCGCATAAGTAAAACAAAAATATTTTTAGGCGCTTTTGACAATGCGTGGTGGCCCGCCCTAAAATACCAGCTAGCGAAGAAGAGGTGTCCAACAAACCTCTACGAGATGGTGAACTCATACCTCAATGACCGGAAAATCAAGGTTAACTATGCTGGAGCAGCATACGAGAAGGATACTACTAAAGGGTGTGTCCAAGGATCTATCGGTGGACCTACCTTTTGGAACGTAATCCTAGACTCGTTGCTACGACAACTAGAGGCTGAAGGAGTGTACTGTCAGGCCTTTGCAGACGACGTCGTTCTCGTGTTCACAAGCCCGTCATCATCCATAGTCGAGCAGCAGGCCAATAATGCGCTGGATAAGATCGTAGAGTGGGGGAAAAGTAACAAACTCAACTTTGCAGCGCAGAAGACTAATGCGATGCTTTTCACCAAAAAGTTGAAGTACGAACCCCCAAACTTGATCATGTCTGGCGTTCAACTTAGTCTTGTTGAAGAAATCAAGTTGCTAGGCCTACTGATTGATCGAAGGCTCAATTTCAAAGCACACGTAAACGCCCAGTGTAAAAAGGTGGCGAACATTTACAAACAGCTTGCGTGCGCAGCGAAAGTGACCTGGGGACTAAACGGCGATATCACGAGAACTATTTACGTTGCAGTGGTGGAACCCATCATCATGTATGCCTCAAGTGTATGGGCGCAAGCGGTAGACCTCGAGGAAAACAAGTCACATTTAAACGCACTCCAAAGGGGTTTTGCCCAGAAAATATGTAAGTCGTACCGTACTGTTTCACTCAAGTCAGCACTCGCCCTCTCGGGTCTACTTCCTCTGGACCTGAGAATACAGGAAGCAGCCAGCCTGTACAGAGCAAAGAAAAACTTCTCCCAAGAATATCTCCCACCGGATGTGGTGCTCGAACAAAATGTCAGTTACCTGGACCAGCCACACCCGTCCACCCAGACATCTGTGGAGTTCGAGTTCCTAGAGAACACCTCCAACCAGTTAGTGGGACCCCAAATTTACACAGATGGCAGCAAAATAGAGGGTCAAGTCGGTGCTGCCCTAACCTGGTGGGAGAACGACAGAGAAGTTAAGTATTCGACCTTCAAGCTACACTCCGAATGCACGGTCTTTCAGTCTGAACTTTATGCTCTTTGCCGGGCGACAGAAATGGTGATAACGAGTAACGACCCCGAAGTCAACATCTTAAGTGACTCACGATCTTCACTTGAACTGCTCCGGAGTCCTAAAACGAGTCACCCTCTGGCAAAGAGTATAAAGGAAAACATTGGAATGATAACTGCGAAAGGGAGATCTCTTCGTCTTTTCTGGCTAAGAGCGCATGTGGGCACCGCCGGAAATGAGAGAGCTGATGAACTCGCAAAATCGGCGGCACTTACTGGCGCATCCAGAGACTACGAAGAGGCCCCTTGTCCTACGTCAAAAGAAAAATCCGTGAGGAATCAATCCGGAAGTGGCAGGACCGGTATGAAACCTCGGATAAAGGTAGAGTCACAGAGACGTTCCTCCCTGATATCACAAATGCATATAGGTTGACGCGAGCTACGAAGTTGACTCCCTTCCAGGTACAAGCTTTGACGGGACACGGAGGAATTGCCGAATACCTGTACAGGTTCAAGATCAAGAACAGTCCTGGTTGCGAGTGCGACCCTGATGTGCCGGAGACGGTCTGGCATGTGCTTATCGATTGTCCCAGATTTATGGCCGCACGACAGGACCTCGAAACACAAATAGATGGAAAGCTTGTGATCTCGGATCTTCACAACATTCTAGCAGATCCAGTTAGTAGACCACACTTTCTATCTTTCGTAGAGAGGTCCTTCCGCATAGCAGCTAGAAGAAATTCCACCCTCCCCCCTCTCCAAACCATCTCCCCAATCCCAGCCATCTCTCCACTTCAAAATATCCCCCCACTCCCAACCATCCCCCCACTTCAAATCCTCTCCTCTTCAGCACACACACAGTCCATCGACGTTATGCAGAGTGTGACCCCCGGCAGAGAAACTTCACCAAAAAGCATACCCATTCACCAACTTTTGGAAAATGCAGAAAGTGGAGTGCCGGGAATCAGAATTCGCGGTGTGGCTCTCTTCATGGACAGCAACAAAGAAAGATTCGGAATAAGCTTTTGTCTTGCCCGGAACCGGAAACGCGTTCGCCTATCGCCCGGACTGGCTTGTCTGCTCAACGGGAATACCGCTAAAGTGACCATGAAGCGGAAATTCTACGACACTATGCCAGTATGCGAAGTAGACGGCCACCAATTCAGAGTAGTGCGATCGAAAAACAAAACGATTGCACTATTCGAGTGGGCGGCACAGTCACCTTTTGCGCAAGCTAGCTCGCTGCTTGAGTGTCTGAGCGGGGAAGTGAACAGCACGCCCCGGGTAGTAAGCGTGGATGCAATGATGGTGGAGTTCTCGAAAGCGGAAGTCGCAGACCGGCTGGGTTGCACCAAGGCCTCTGAATACCATGAGGTTGTCGTGTATGAAGACAGGGGAGAAAACTTAAGTTTTCTCAAGGCTCCTACACACGACCGTATAAGTGCAACAGACAGCTGGGGACACCCCGTTCCGAGTTCGACCAATCAATCCGGCTCTGAAAGGGCGCAACAAAAAGCAGCCGCCGAGAAAGCCGCAGTTTATCCAAGTGGTTGCCGAAACGAAAGAGATGGCCACATAGCAGCTTTTGTAACAGCTTTTGGCGCTGCGGCGCAGAGCTTGTTCCGAATCAAGCCCACATCACCACGTCCTCTAACAGTAGTGGCTCCGAGAGTAGCGTCACAACCTCAGACAGCACGGACGAGAGCCGACATGGGACAGGTCGATTCACCCCGATACATCTTGGCCTCGGGGCCACAAGACCACGCGAAAAACGCCTTCCTTGAGTTCCTAGCCACATTGAGAGCGACAAGACAAGTCAATCTCAGGAACTGCCATAGTATCTTGCAGTCCTTTAGGCTAGGAAGTGAAAGTCTACTAAAAGAGGGACTTGAGGAGGCGGAAGCAGCCATATACAACAACGTCACTTCCCAAGTCATCAGGGGAACAATGAAAGGACAATATATGGCAGCTTATAGCGCAGAAAATGGCTTTGTGGCACTGAACGAGGCCGAGACGGAGCGGACAGGAAGACCAAAATACGCGATACCATCGAATGACCCAATTGTAGTCACCGCCAAGTGCACCAAGATAATGCTGGATGACAAGATCCTCGAGATGGCTAAAACTATCAAAGGGACCTCAGATGTCGAAGCAAACTGGAACAACTGGGTGGTGCCAAAGATGCAATGGGTCAACGGAGTTCCAGGATGTGGCAAGACAACATGGGTGATCAGACACTTCGATGTCGACAGGGACGCTATCATCACCACAACAACGGAAGCAGCAAAAGATCTAAGGGAGAAACTATCGCACCGCATAGGAGACCTGGTAAAAACCAGAGTGCGAACCATGGCTTCCTCCCTCGTAAATGGTTTTGGAAAAAATAGCTTCAGCCGCCTTTTGGTGGATGAAGCTCTTATGAACCATTTCGGATCTATAGTAATGGTTGCACGGCTGTCTGGTGCTAGCGAGCTTGTCCTTATTGGAGACGTCAATCAGCTACCTTATATCGACAGAGAAAACATCTTCGAAATGAGGTACCATCGCCCAAACCTGGTTACAAACATCAGTCAGGAGTTGCTTTGCACACACAGGAACCCAATGGATGTTGCGTATGCGCTGAGGGAAATATACTCCGGTATATATTCCTCAGCTCCCCGTATTAAGTCTCTTGAGCAAAAACGGTACAAGGGAGTGCAAATACCCAGCACCCTCCCCAACACTCTTTTCTTAGTGCACACGCAGGAAGAAAAGGAAACCCTCATCAGCCAAGGTTATGGGGGAGGCACGGGGTCGCGCACTCTTACCATTCATGAAGCTCAGGGGCTAACGTACGAGTCGGTAATCGCCATAAAGACCAAGCCAAGGATGAAGCTGCACGAGAGCGTGTCGCACGCAGTCGTTGCAGTATCACGGCACACCGGGACCTTCGTCTACTACGCTGACGATATTGAAGACGATGCTATCAGTCGGTTTGTGCGTCGAGCGTCGGCTGCGTCGCCGAAGACCATCAAAGAGTACAACCTGCAGATGGCCATTAAAGACCGAAACGTGGCGGTGATGAGGGCCCTGGGCCGAGAGGAGGCGATTTAAATTCAAATGTAAATTGTTAATCTGTAATTAATATATATTTGTTAATGTAATTATTAAATGTAAAATGAGGACTGTGTGTATTCCTCGAGCATTCATGCTCACCATCGAAGGCTCCTTCTTGCGGCGGCGTCGTGTGTCGGGTCGCTCTCTTCCCTCAGATATGGTTGAGGAGGGCGATGGCTGGCACATGCGTCATACTCGTGATCGGGTGCTGCTTGCGGGTCGCTGGTCTGCTCGCGGTATACACACAATCTAACATTTTATCCCTAGATTAAACCCTAGATTAAGATTAATTTGACTAATATTCCTCTTCCCATATTGTAAAAAAAAAATTAAAAAATTGTTTTTCAAAGTTGTCAAAGGTCACGGACCCCTGTGTCTGTGGAGAATAATGTTAAAATAAAAAAAAAAAAAAACAAAAAACAAAAATATTCAGAAAAGTCACAAATTCTCTAACGATTGTACAATAGACGATATAAGAGCGATTTACGGTAAATCTATAACATTCTGTTAACCGCAATATCGCACCGCAAGATCAGCATCGGAGCAGCTACGGTATGAATGTAAATTACATCTTGTACTCAACTACTTTCTCCGAGTAAACCTTGGATTTTCATAGCCCCAGGGTATTTCACTTTTCCCTTATCCTTACCAAGCGGCTATAGTAATGTTGGATGGAGAAGGTTGCTAACCCTGACTGTTAAAACTAATAGTATAGTATGAAAGCAGTAAGACAACTCTATTTTTTTTTTTTGCAACGGCAATACAAAACATGATTATTAACGGAATATGTATCATGATTATGTCAAGGACCGAGCGCAAATATAAAATTAAATTTAAAATTTACAAAACCCCCTTCGCAATTAACCAAACATAGCTAAGAACCACCGCAAGGAAACTAGCTTTCAAATGAAAAAAAACCGCATTGAAATCGGTCCATCGGTTTGAGAGCTACGATGCCACAGACAGACAGACATCGACGTCAAACTTATAACACCCCTCTTTTTGCGTCGGGGGTTCATAAATAATGTAGCGATTATAGCTCAGTGGTTAGCGTGGTCGGTTCACGGTCCCAACATTGAACTTGAGCTGCTGGTAAAGGAATTATCGAGAGGAAAATACAGCACTGTGGTAGGGTACTTTCTAATACTTGGCTGGCTAGCTTCCACCCCCAAATTTAAAATCTACCTAACAGTGTGTTCCGGATGCCTCACTTCAGGCTAGATAATTACCATCTTCAACCTTAAATAGTACAAAATAAATTAAATTAAAATAAAGAAATTAAATTACAATGTAAAAAAAGTTAATCTCAATTAACTATTGAAATATATTAAATTACAGTAAAAAAATTATGTTACATGATAAAAACCTAACCTGTGGTAAAACACCCAGCCTGTCAACCTTTAAAAAAAATACACAAAAAAAGCACTTCTATATGCTTCGTATCTAAAACTGGATGAACGATAATTTTTTCACAAATCGCCAGAGTGCACTGAGGTTTGAGTTACCCTACTGTCTTTTTTACTGTGGCAAACTCCAGGTGTCTTGAACAGTGTTTTAATTTTAATAACTTCTTGCTATATTCAGGAGCTGACTACAGAGAGGAGTCCGCTGACATTGGCTAAATTTTCTGCTGACTATTATCCATTAGGAGTAAACTTTTAAGTAAAATATCACGGGTCTATGTTCTCCTAGAATGTATATTAATTTTAATATATTTGTGTCTTCGAATCAGCCCTGTTTTTATGTAATAGACCCACTGCTGGGCGTGGGACTCTTCTCATCAAGGATAAGGCTATAAGTCCACCTCGCTGGCCATTTGAAGTTAGCGGCAATACGCGCATAACTTAGAAAAGACAGACGTGGGAGCAATGGGATTTGAACCCAGGACCTCCAGATTGGAAGCCAGACGATCTCCCAACTAGGCTGTCAGAACTTTTTTTTTTGCTAGTTATTTTTGTGTCTAGTATTATTTTAAGTATCTTGATGACCGAGCTTTGCTCGGCTGAAAATACGAATAAAACGACGTTTTCTAAAAAGGAAACCTAGCTAAATCGATTTATAGCCCCCGAAACCCCCTGCATTCTAAATTTCATGAAAATCGTTGGAGCCGTTTCCGAAATTCAGATTAGACATACTCGTATATATGTATATATACAAGAATTGCTCGTTTATAGGTATCAGATAGATAGATAGATAGAAGCACAAAAAAGCGACATCGTTTCATGGTTGACATTCCAAAAATCTATACGAAACGATTTGAATCTACTTCCATTGTTCGAACGGCTAAAGCGTGGAACACGTTACCCGAGTGGGTGTTCCCTGATAGATACAATCTGGATGTCTTCAAGTCGATTGTGAATCGGTATCTTCTAGGCAAGCGTGCTCCATCGTAGACCGTATCTTCACTTAACATCAGGTAAGATGGCGAACAAACGCAAGCCTTATAATACATCATAAAAAAAAATTGAATTGGCTTGCGTTTGAACTCCAGCTCGGTTCATGTTAAGCGTAAATGAGGTCTACGTTTGAGCAAAATCCTTGCCTAAAAGAAACTGATTCACTCGCGACTTGAAGGCGCAGATTGTATGTATCAGGCAACACCCAATCGAGCAACAAATTCTACTGTTCAGTGGTTTGTGTAATGGAAGTGGTATCAAACCGTTTCATTCGGGTTTTAGGAATGACAACTATGAAAGGGTATCCTTTTAGAGCTCCTGGCTATCCAATAGTAGAATTGGTAGCATGAAATTAGATCATGCAGATGTGAGAAGAGCGCACTCTCCAAAGTGTATCCGGTAAAAAACCAATAGACAAGCACGGAGTAGCGATGATAGCTCAGTGGGTAGCGTGTACGGTTCACATGCCGAAGGGCGTGGATTCAAATCCCAAAAATAAGCTTGAATGCTGGTGAAGGAAAAGATCGTAAGTTATAGCATGATGGTAGGGTACTTTTATACTTAGGCACTTGGCTACCACCTTCAAGTTGAAAATCTGCCACACTTAACTGTGTGTTCCGGCAACGTTACTTGCGAACCAGTTAACATTAGGTGACCCATAAAAAAGTAATATTTTTGGATATTTTTGAGCAAACTAACACGCTTTCGCTCTCCGTTGATTGAACAAGATGCTTGAAGATCTCGTTTGGCGGTTGGGTTTTATTATGAAAAGTAATTAGTAGTAATTAGTAATTAGTAGTTCCATTCCAGGCTAGGTGTGCTTTACCATCTTCGACCACATCGTCACTTCACATTAGGTGAGTTGTGGTCAAATACCTAGCCTGTCAGCCATAAAAAAAAAAAAAAATTGACTAACGAAATGCTCTTCTGATGGTAAGAGATAACGCCTGTCCGTGACCATTGCAGCGATACACATAACTTTGAATAGTGCCGTGGTGGTGCCGGCGTAAGAATTGTACCCCACCTTCTCTTCCCGTGGTTGCCGTATGAGTCGGGTAAGGGATGTAATACGGAAGATGGGCAGTAGCGTCTTCCTTGAACAATCACACCTAACTGCGCTCGCCAACTCGCCTGCCAAGCGTGGCGAGTATTGGCAAAACCCCTCAACAGAAGGAGGCCTATGTCCAGCAGTGGACGTGCTATGGCTGATGATGTGATGTGTGTATGTGTTAATATCTGGAACTACCAGAAAATACAAATAAAATATTTTGCATTTGATAGCTCATGTCTTGAGGAAGGTTATAGACCATAATAACGTCATGATACGACCTTTAGAAGCCGCTGGCCGGCGGAATAGCCGGGCACAGCTAGTAATTCAATAAACTTACATGAAGTGCGCCGATCGAGTGGCTAGACAGGTCTGTGCACCGTTAGCGACCACCTGCAACAACGGATTGATTTAGATAATGGCAAGTCAATACACTCAAGCTGTATTAATAAGCATGATAACAGAAAGTTGTCTTATAATACTGTATTTACTGCTATAATACTAACGCTAAATAATGTTAATAAATGCTAATTATTATCTAACAACTTTATGTAGACTAAATAGATAGATATTGTAGCGATGATAGCTCAGTGGTTAGCGTGATTAGTTCACATGGTGAAGGGTGTGGGTTCAAACCCAAACAATGAACTTGAGCTGTCGGTGAAGGAGGACATCGCGAGGAAACCATAGCAAGGTGGTAGGGTAATTTCTAGTATTCGACTGGCTAGCTACCAACCTCAAATTGAAAATCTACCGCAAAGCACTTAACGTGTTCCGGCAGCCTCACTTGAGAGCCAGTTCTATTCCAGGCTAGGTGTGCTTTTCCATCTTCGACCATACTGTCACTTAGCATCAGGTGAGCTGTGGAAAACACCAAGATTATCAACTCTAAAAAAATTCAAATATTAACTTGGCGTGGTTTTTAGGGTTCCGTACCTCAAAAGGAAAAAACGGAACCCTTATACGATCACTTTGTTGTCCGTCTGTCTGTCTGTCAAGACCCTTTTTCTTAGGAACGCGTGAAGGTATCAAGCTGAAATTCATATAAAATACTCAGATATACTGTCCCTTGGAGCTGTAAAATCAAAATCAAACTTCTAAGCCAACGCAATCAAAAGATACAGCCGTTTATGCTGCAAATTTTCGACACTCGCAAGGGAATCAAAACCTACAGGGTACTTCCCGTGAACTCAGAATCTTGAAATTTGGTACGAAGCAACGTCTTATAACACAGATAAAAGAAAAATTGCGAAAAACATAAATAACAATTAAAAAAAATACCATACCTTTTACTTATATATCTACAGGTTTGTACAGAACCCTCAGTGCGCGAGTTCGACTCGCATTTGGCCGGTTTTTTTTTCAATACATACAGAACGCCCAAACACATAGAATATACCTCACTCCGATCGAATCTCTACATAGTATAAAACAAAGTCGCTTCCCGCCGTCTGTATGCCTAGATCTTTTAAACTACGCAACGGATTTTAATGCGGTTTCCATCAATAGACAGAGTGATAGTGAGGAAGGTTTACATGTCTGGTATAAAACCATTAACCCGTCTCGTCGTGAAAAGGGAACAAACATACATACACAAAAGCACAAACGTACTTTCTCCTTTGTAACATTAGTAAGACGAGATGAGAAGTGCTATTTTGAATTCACACAATGAAACCTCTAATAAGTAATTCCTCGGGTTTTCTATCGGGATTTTAGCAAAAACCTTCAAATCTGCGGATTTACCCTCAACCCTTGTTTGGGGCGGGGATTCTCCCATTCGGATTATTTGTAAAAACAGCCCGATCACGAGTTTGTAAGCTTAACGAGTTACTAGGTAATAGCATGGTGGTAGGGTACTTTCTAGTACTCTGGCTTGTTACTAACCACAAGTTCTGCCACCAAACACCTAACGGTGTGTTCCGGCACTTCCGGCAGCCTCACTTGAGAGCTAGTTCTATTCCAGGCTAGGTGTGCTTTACCATCTTCGACCACACAGTCACTTAACATCAGGTGCACTGTGGTCAAACAACTAGGCTGTCAACCATTAAAAAAAACTAAACACTCGCTTGATAGTAGTTCCGATGAAAAACATTTATCATCAGCTATCGTGGTCTACTGCTTGACGTAAACCGCTCCTAAATACATCAGTCAAGACTCAGTGGCCCACTGACTCGATTAATCTGTTAGCTTATATTTTAGAATAACTGCTTCAAGAGCTGTAGCTGTGGGTTCGATTCCCACCAGGACAAACATTTACGTGACGATGTTTGTTCCGTGTCTGGTTGTTCCGTATTTATTTATAAAAAAAGGTATATAAGTATTCTATAAATTATCTGGCTCCAATAGCTCCACAAGCTTTGCTTAGTTTGAAGCTAGATGGCGTTCTGTGAAATTTCCTACGATATTTATTTAAGTGAATGATTTAAAATGAAATTCGTCAACAAAAAATCAAATAAATCGCTTCTAAATGCACCCATGTCTAAATCAGTGCTGGAATTGGGATCTTATTTACTTGAATAAAATAAGTTCAATTAATATTAGTCACAATTAATGATTAGTTGCAATTTACCATTAATTAGTTTAGATTGAGCTACGTTAAATACAATTTACAGCTAGATCCATCACAAGCTAACTATTAACAATTGCAAAAAAAGCTTCAACACTGGATTCCCGAACTATTTTTCATACCTACTTTCATGCCCTTTTTACTACAGGACAAGTAGAAAGTCGGCCCACTACCACCCATACATAGTGGAATTTCCTGACTCTACGTTTCTCATCCGTACGGCCAAGGAATGGAACAAGCTGCCGGCTTCCTTGTTTCCTGAGAGATATAATCTAGATCTTTTCAAGGCCAGAGTGAAACGGTATCTTCTAAGTCTGCGTGCTTCATCTTCGACCACATCATCGTTTACCATCAGGCGAGATGGAGGTCAAACGCGGAAATACCCGTTAAAAAAAATACTAGATAAAGCGGAACCCTCGATGGGCGAGTCTGACTGACACTTGTTTGTTTCAAAATACATGTGAGACCCACAGGGCACTAAACTATTTACACGTTACACCGATCCATTTCCGCCTTAACTCACTTAAGGAGCTCCTAACTCGAACTACCTCACTTATGGAAACGGCCGTTAATTGCATTGAGCATAAATTAGCATATAACATACAGTCTGACTGCCTTGTTAACTTATTTGGTAGTAATTCTGTTTCATAAGTAATAGCGAGTGGGTTCGATTTCTACCCAAAAGAAACGTTTATGTGACGTTCATAGATCTTTGTTGTCTGGTTGATCTTTATGTGTATGTTACCGTTAATGTATGAAACCTAGGAATCGTATACAATTCCTAGGAAATATATATAGGTCCCTTAATTTTTGAGATCAGCAATACCTGAGGAGAAAAGATGACGTTTTGGCAGAATAGGAATTTTTTATTTTATTTTTATTTGTTTAATTTACAAACTTGTGTTATTTCGAGTATATAAAAATAGTAGTGTTTTATTAATAAAGTACAGAAATTACTGCAATGACTTTCGTGTTTCTTCCAAAACTCCGTATAAGCTTGTGAAGCTTTTAAACTTTTGCGACTTGAACACATAATTATGTTTATCACCGGGCCTTAGTCGCGCACAAATTACTATGAAATTAGTTTTGTTTATTTACCTCGAGTCAAGTCGTAACCACGGCTAATGCAACATGGCCGAAACGTCGAGGTATCTACCTCGAAACAAAACTAATTTCATAGTGTAGTAAAGTTGCCACTACTTACTGTTAGGGCATGACCGAACTATACTTTCTCTTACTTTGTGTGATTTAGACTTATTTTACATGATTTATCATTCACATCACACATCATCAGCCATATGACGTCCACTGCTGGACATGAGCCTCCTCCTGGGGGGTTTGCCAATACTCGCCACGCTTGGCAGGCGGGTTGCCGAGCGCAGTTAGGTGTGATTGTTCAAGGAAGACGCTGCTGCCCATCTTCCGGATTACATCCCTTAGCCGACTCTTACGGCAACCACGGGTAGAGAGAGTGAGGTACTATTCTCATGCCGGCACCATCATTAAATACTTGAAAATATCGAAAAACTTGGCAATGAAAAATACGCAAAGTGTGATGCCGAAAAAAAAGATGAAGAGAATGACTATGGTAGTTAGTGCCATTATTAAGCTGATGACAATAGCTTAGTTTTAACCTCCTTTCAGTTTAGTACAACCATTCCGCGCACACCACTGCTGTAGTGCATAATCCTTTATTGTATATTCTATCACATTTAATAAAAATGCAGATTTCATATTCCGTAAATCCCTAGTGTATTGTCCCCGACCCCATAATAGCTGAAACGAAACGCTTTTGAAATATAAATTTTAAAACGTAGCTTTTTGAACAAAACGTTTCGTTTTTGCCGTTTATTCTCTAAAGCCCTATTTCTGAATTGTATGCATAAGTATTCGTATACGAATAGGTATACTTTCGATGAAAATGAAAAAAGTCGTTAAATATTAAAACATCATGCGCTATTGCAACGAATGTTCTGAACCATTTGTAATTCAATTCTATATTTGAAAGTTGGATAAATCCAATACACAGGTTTTTTTTTAATCCTTTCAAAGCCATAGCACATTTACGTATTTGCCGTGTTTACAAAGTTTACGCAAAAATTGTTCATGTTTGTGTTTGGCTTCGCATTTTGTGTATTTACCAATTAGTAATTCAATGTATGTACTTTATTAAAAAAACGGCAACTGCGAGTCGGACTCGCGCACGAAGGGTTCCATACCATTATCTATAACAACGGCAAAAAAATCATATCTGTTGTATGGGAGCCCCACTTAAATATTTATTTTATTCTGTTTTTTAGTATTTCTTGTTATAGCGGCAACAGAAATAATAATAATAATAATAATTTATTATTATTTATTATAAACATTGTTAGGAGGTTCCTCACTCTGCAGCCCTAACCACCGGCAGCTTGAGCCCTGCCCCGCTGCCGGCGGCACCCTAATTTTTAAGTTTTTTATATTATTTGTCTTTTATTATATATATTTAATGTAAAAAATTTAAAAATTAAGTTAAAAAATAAATAACTATAATAATAATATAACTCTTTATTGTTCACACCAATTATTACTAAAAACAATTTTAAAGTATAAACTTAACACTAGTTGAACAATTGGCGGCCTTATCGCTTAGAGCGATCTCTTCCAGGCAACCTAAATAAATTAGAAATACATTATCTGTGGAAATTTCAACTGTCTAACTATCACGGTTCATAAGATACAGTCTGATGACAGACGGACAGACGGACGGATAGCGGAGACTTAGTAATAGGGTCCCGTTTTACCCGTTGGGTACGGAACCTTTACCATCAGGAGAGCATCGCATTCGTCTCATTACTTCGACATTACAAAAAAATCGAACGGTATAACTAGTAAGTTATTACTACTACCTAGACAAGACAACTCCGTGTTCCAGCCAAAACAAAAAAAAACTTACTTAGAGTAAACTAGACATTAGCTGTTATTTTTTCTTTAAATTGATGTTCCTTTAGGCTTGTCAAAAAGTTACAATGAAAAATACTATTAAATTGCGCATCTTGCGGAATGGTCTTTGTTTGGATTAAAAAGGGTTTACATGTTTTATTATTATCTCCAACAATTAAAAATAAAGTGCCACTGCTCCCCTGAAGTTAAGCTAACGGTGTAGTCGAAGATGGTAAACACACCAGAATGAAACTGGCTCTAGTGAGGCTGCCGGAACATCCGGTTAGAAGCTTGGCGGCAGATGTTCAATTTGGGGTGGTAACTAGCTAGCAGAGTACTAGAAAGTACCACCTTCCACCAGATTATGGTTTTCCCACGTTGTTTACCTTCACCAACAGCTCAAGGTCATTGTATGAACCAACCACTTTAACCACTGAGCTATCATAGCTACAAAACGTACTTTCATAAGTGTACACAGATATTAAAACACAATTAAATTCACAGTTTTCATTGAGAAAATTAAACTGACATTTATAGTCCAAATCAGCATATTTTTCTTCTAACAAAAAAATTATAAATCGCTTTAAAATTATAAGCTTTTTATTTTAGTTTTTACCCGCACCTCGGAGAGCATACACGTCTGGTTTTATTGTCTATAAAAAAATAGTCAGGGACACAATTTGAATGATCAATCTTCGTTCAGCTACACCTTTATTGGACGTGCGAGCTACAAACAGCAATCGATCTTAGATATGGGTAAATCTAGGTTTGGTCGAACAGATTGAGTTGAGTTAACCTTTTATTTTATTAAGAAATTTTCTAAAAGTATTTTTCATAATCTTTTTTCTATTAACCAATGTTTATTTATTTACTACACAAGCGAACCGCCCCGGCTTCGCGCGGGTGCAATGTAGATACTAATGTGGTGCATATGAATGTATTATACATATAAACCTTCCTCTTGAATCACTCTGTCTATTGATGGAAACATTATAATCGCATTAAAAACCTCTTGAATCACTCTGTCTATTGATGGAAACATTATAATCGCATTAAAAACCTCTTGAATCACTCTGTCTATTGATGGAAACATTATAATCGCATTAAAAACCTCCTGAATCACTCTGTCTATTTTTAGTTATCGCCTTGTACCGAAGATACACAAATATCTATTTTCTGAGCAACCTGATTCAGTATTATGCAACCTCGGAACCAACGGCCTAAAAATAACTAAACTTAATAATGTCATGAATGCATGAATCCTTAAAATATAAATAATATTTACATTACTGATACCTTTTGAAGCGTAATTTGTTCGTACTAACCTTTCACTCAATTTTCATACAACATTGTACAGTAATAACCCATCAATAACTTCCAACGTGTTAACGTAATATTGTCTAACACTAATTAAAACATCACTCGAGAATACGAAACTTACATCGATACCTATTAATTTTGCAATATTAACTTCCATGGTCGCCATAAACTTTAATCGCCATCATTAGGCCAGATAAATTGTAATAAAATATTACGAACTAGCTAGCGCCCGCGACTTCATCCACGTTGACTACAGAGAAATGAAACATGCGTAAGTATAACAAAAGAGCTATTGCTTGATAACGCAAAAAGCACGCGAAGAGCAATAGTGAGCAATAGCAACACACTCGGTGCTGAAGACATCGTGCTTAGTTTGAGGTCCATGATTACCTTTTTATACTTTGAATCGTAATGTCAAATACCACCTCCAGATGAAAGCAGTTCATTGTATTATATCTCTGTATACTATACTACTGTGAATTAATTTCATCTTTATCTTAGTTTGATCCATCATGAAACTACTTAATTACCTAGATTAATATAAAAGATAAGTACCGTTCATGAGGAAGAATGTTCCATAAGACACATCTATACCAAATTTCAAGTGAACAAGTCCTGGTGTTATTTTTTAATAATCCCACAGGAACCTAACATTTTTCCGGGATAAAAATTATTGTATCTTATATGTTAAATCCAGGTAATAAAAAATACGCGTGCCAAATTTCATCCAAATCCGTTTTTGCGTCATTGAGTAACAAACATCTAAACATCCAAACATACAAACTTTCACATTATAGTTCTTTGATTCAACAGCAATAAACTGAACAAGTTACCTTCACATACAAAAGGCAATCCAAATATGTCCTGAATCCTTAACAAAGGTCACGAAACCGGCCAGAGAAACATAACCTGTATTTCGTATACAATAAAATCTGTTCTGAAATTAAGTATAATGTTAAGTCACAAAGGTCGGATTGATAGACCGTGAAGTCTAGATTCTAAATGGTGACTGGAGTCTAGATCGAGAATGCAATCCGTTTCTAAAGTTTTGCATAAGAAATACCTATAGTGTCAAAGAGATGACCTTATGCAATTTGATGGATCAGAAATTTCAAGGTGAGTAGGCAATGGATTTTGTAAATCGACTAATAACAAGGTAACAGGTATTTTGCGCGCAAGTATAGTCGGCGCGGAATTACCAGCAGGCTGAGTAAATTTGAGCCTAAGGCGGCAGGTTTAGGGGCTGTAAAGGGAGCCGAATATATTTCCGACGTGAAAGAAATTCGACAGAAAACTGATGTTAACAAAATCGGGGGATACAGTTTGTGTGGCAGCTACATATCTATCTTCTATATACACACTAGCAGATCCGGCCACGCGTTGCTGTGGCCAAATTGAACACACGCGTGTAACGTGAAATAAATTGTAACGCATATGAAACGTTTGTACTTTTAACGTAGCGCCATCTATTGGATACTTATGAAACGTTTGTACTTTTAACGTAGCGCCATCTACTGGATACTTACTCAATCCAGTTAATAAATTACCTTACACCGCCATCTATTAGAATTTTATAGAACTCACAGATAATAAATAATTATACCTCTGTAGTATAATAAACAAATAATTTGCATTAAAAACTATTGCTATTATAAATTGATATAAACTATCCTATCTCTCAAGTTGGATCAAACTGCACACAGTGTGCAAGATTTAGTGAAAATCGGTTCTGTAGTTGAGGAGTTCATCGCGGACCAACAATGTGACACGAAATTTATATATATAATGATTTTAATTACACCACTCAATAGTCAAAGGATCAAAGAATTCGTTCCGTTGAGTGAGGACTTGAAACATGGAAATCCGAAACACTTCTTAGTGTTCAAAAATGTACACGTGTCTACGACACTAACACACCCGAATTTTAGACATGTAAGACAGTTTTCTATTGTCTTGCAGTAAGTCTACAAGATATCTTTAACTATTTGTAACAGCAATAAAGATAACATTAATTTATATTTGCTAAATGTACTCGTATATTATTTGCATTCATTAAGCTTTGATTAGCTGAGAAGTATATGATATTTTATTCAAAATGGGTTTTTGTGTGTCTGATTGTGCTATAAGCATACCTACTAAGTTTGGTGATTGTGTGTATTATTACTGTTTTTACGATAGAGCTAGGTACATCAATAAGGTTCTTGTATGGTGACCTACAAAGTCGTCGTTCAAAGTTTGCCGTGGTGGTGCCGGCGTAAGAATAGTACCCCACCCTCTCTACCCGTGGTTGCCTTAAGAGTCGGGTAAGGGACGTAATCCGGAAGATGGGCAGCAGCGTCTTCCTTGAACGCCGCCTGCCAAGCGAGTATTGAAAATTGGATGGATGTTTGTTACTCAATCACGCCATAACGGCTGAACAGATCTGGATGAAATTTTACATGTAGATACTTTAGGCCCTGGAATAAAACAGGATACTTTTCATCATCGTCATCATCCATCACCACGCGTGTAAAACCGCGGGGCGCAGCTAGTATTATAAATGTGAAAGTTTGGATGGATGGATGGATGAATGTTTGTTACTCAATTACGCCAGAACGGCTGAACGGATCTGGATGAAATTTTGCATGTAGATACTTTAGACCCTGGAATAAAACATAGGATTATTTTCATCATTATCATCACCCATCACCACGCGCGTAATATTTATATAATACTCAAACATATAAGAATGGCGAAAGTATTTATTTCCACAACAGTAATTTTTCCGTTTCAGGTATCTTTATGTATTTCATTTTTCCTTGTGTGATATATGTAGGTAAGTATTGAGAGGCTTTACGCGTCGCCGATTTGTCCACTTCGATAAACTGGGAAGGAAATCTCGTATCGAGTTTGAAACACTTGCTGTAACTCCTCGCTCTTCTAACACTTTTATACTTTTGCTTTTTTTCTTTCTTTCCTATAAAGGGTTTTCATACTTTTGTGTGAGTGAAACACTTAGCTTTATATACGTATATTTCTTTTTTATGTTTGACAGGTTAGTTATTTGACCACAGCTCACCTGATGTTAAGTGACGGTATGGTTAAAGTTGGTAAACAACTGGAATGGATCTGGCTTTCAAGTGAGGCTGTCGGAACACACCGTTAGAAGCTTGGCGGTAGATTTTCAACTTGAGGGTGGCTAGCCAGTCGAGTACAAGAAAGTATCCTACCACCAGGTTATAGTTCCCTTACGATGTTTTCGTTTTTCGGTAGCTCCATTGTTGGGGTTCGAACCTACGCTCTTTGGCGTGCGAACCGTCCCCAATAACGTCTGAGCTATCATCGCTTTAACAGTTGAACAAGACCTTGGTTTTATTCAAGCTAGCCAGCCGATTACTATAAAATATGTACCTATATATCAACCACACAAAAATTCCACGTAAGAGGTGACATTGGAACAAATGTCTCCAATTATAATTTATTCTTTATCCCCACTAGAGTTTCTCATTAAATTCCACGTAGCTTTCATTTTAGTTGCCATTAAAATCAGTAATTAATTTTATATTGAAAGGACGATTAACAAAGTTCGTATTTAAATTTAGCTATAAATACAACACAATGGGTTTTATGAGTAAGTACTTTTAGAATTAATCTTCAGATCCAATAAGCGCTTTAGATTCATGTAACTGTTAATTAATTTCAGTAAGTATCTATAACCAATTAATTATAATTTATCTTTGAACATTTACATCGTATAATATGACAAAATTTATATTTTAATGGCAATTGTTGAATTTAGAATGCGTTTTAATTTAGCCGTCTTCGGCAAAGCCAAAAGGAAGGCTTATGCTTGTACGTGTGTATAGTATAGTAATAGGACGACTGAGACTTTCTTGGTAGTAAGAGATAACCTCTCCTCTGGTGGACTATTAGATTAGGTTTTTGTTTTTTAACCCTGCATAAATTATTTACTTTTAAATACTGGCAAGTGCCTTTGTCATAATAAAAACGTAAGAATCGTGCATTTTGTTTAGCGTGGGAGTAGAACTCTATTCTCAAGGCTGTGAAGGCTAAATTAAGAAAGAGGTCAACGATCTTTTTAAAACTATATAAGTTGATCTATCGGTTTTTTTTAAATCGAATTGAAGCAACCATAAACTGTTTTTGTCATTCAAAGATTTGGGTATCGCTGTAGTGGTCATGGCCAGGCGTTGTCACTTACCATTAGCAAGAGCAAAAGCTTTGCACTGCATTGGTCTTATTACTTCAAGATAAAAAAATCGATCATGTGTGCGTTTGCTAGTATCAAGTGTTCTGATAATTTCAAGTATGATAAGTTAAATAAGTTTAAATCACAGTCCAAGTCATAAAGTAAATCTTGGTCGAGTCCAATCATGCCCCAGTAAAGTAGTGGTGACTTTAGTACAAACTTTGATAGAGTTTTGGAAGCAATACGAAAAATCACGTTTCACCACATTATATAACTTTCACACACCACATTCGGCACTTTATGAGTAAAACACCACTATTTTTATACATAAACACTATAAAAACACAAGTTTTGGAAAACAATTTAATGCGACGACGTGACTTTTCCGCGTTCCCGGCAAAACACTAGCGTGTAAAATATGTATGGCCAGAAAAAAAATCAAGTCAAAGGAGGTTTCGCTCATCTAGTAGTAGTATAAAACAAAGTCGCTTCCCGCCGTCTGTACGTTTAGATGTTTTAAACTATGCAACGGATTTTAATGCGGTTCCAATCAATAGACAGAGTGACTCAGAGGAAGGTTTATATGTATAACTAGCTGTGCCCCGCGGTTTCACCCGCGCTAGATGCCTACGTCATAGTAGCTTTATGCATGCAAAGTCTCAGCCCGATCGGTTTAAAATTGACAAAGTTTCATACAAACTTTCATCCCCTATTTTATCCCCTTGGGGGTAGAATTAATCAAAATCCTTTCTTAGCGGATGCCTACGTCGTAACATCTACCTGCATACCAAATTTCAGCCCGATCCGTCTAGTGGTTTGGGCTGTGCGTTGATAGATCACTATGTCAGTCAGTCAGTCAGTCACCTTTGAGTTATATATATTTAGATACATGCATATGCACTACATTAGCATCTTAATTGCACCCGTGCGAAGCCGGGGCGGGTCGTTAGTACATTATAGAATTCAGATCTGTCAAATCATGTCACTAACATGTGGATGTTACTTAAAATTCTATACCTGCTCACAAACACAGCTAAAAGAATATCTTATCAGTTACAGCTAAACATTTCAACCTTTTAACCAATTTTCATACTAAAATCGCAACCTTTGTTACGAAATACACACATTGCAGTAGCTGCATAGTACGCAACACGATGTCATAAGACAATTTGTCGCATGTTCCGGGTTTGGTAGCCAGATGCGTGCGACTCTCATTTTGTATTGTAACCATTTGTTTACAGTAATCCGAGTGGAATACTAACATAATTTTGTGTAGAAATAAAAGTACCTAACCTTATTTTGTGCGTGTTTATATTTTAAATGTTGTGTAATTTTTATGCAGCCTGCTTTTAAAAGCGACACTGCTTCATGGTTGATATTCCAAAAACTCGAACTAAACGTTTAGATACCACCTTCATAGTACGAACTCCCAAAACAATAGAATATGCAGCTAGGATGTTCCTAATAAATACAATCTGGATGTCTTCAGGTCGCGAATCAGTTTCTTCTAGGCAACCGTGCTCCATCGTAGACCGTATTCTATTCTATTCTTCATGCGATAGCGATCAAACTCAATCCTGTTTGTAACAAAAACAATTGTTCTTACTAATTACATAATATAATAGATCAAGTTTTGACTTGCTTTTATATTTTTTTTAGTTGTTATTAGACGAATTTTCTTAGAGTTCAATGGTATCGTCATGCGGTTGCCGAGTCAATCACGTTGTATAAATACGTAACAAACTGTAAGAGTTTGAAAAATCTATAACCCGACTGCAATTACAATAGCTTAAATATTTAAAGGAAAAAAAAAACTTTTTAAATAAATATATTAGTCCTAATCAGGTTTAAACATATAACTTAATATATATTTTTGTAATCCTCTTTTAATTGTTTTTATTAAGATAGGCAACTTGATTAACCATACCAAATCTGACAAATTTTTTTCGCGCCAATATTTTTTTTTATTGATTTGATATTGATTTTTTTTAACCACCCCCTAAGGTTACTTGGGTTATTAGGACTAATCTATCTAATCTACGGACAAATACGGCTGTAAATTGTACGTTGGTTCTCTGGTGGTGTTTGAGACACAAAATCTATTTATTCGCAAAATGAAAGTGATTTTAGACCTATTTGCAATACGACTAAAAATGACATTCGGGAAATATCTTAAGAGGAAGTCAACTGAGACATTTGAAAATTAGGAATTTCACCAAGCTATTTCTGTCGCGCCGCACGCAGCACCCGCGTACATACTGAGCGAAAGGGACAACTGCACCTCGGGCTCATTAACCCGAAATAAAATGAGCAAAATCGAGGTTTCGTATTCCTCTGTTTCCTCCTCCAAATTTAGACCGATTTTAGTATTTCTTTTAACAAGTAAATAAGAAGGATGTGTTCTTTGCCTGTGCGTTTTATTTTTTTAAGATTATGTCTATGAGATTGGGAATTTGGACGTTGAAACACAGCGTTGAAACTAGGTAAATTTTAAGATTTTTGAAGATTCCTGGCTCTTATAAAAAAAACATATATCTAAAAATCAAAACAGAGGGGCATGAAACTAGTAAGTATCTACATCCTATCTAAAAATTATTGCTCTAGTATTAAAATCCTGGAAGGAAAATGGGGAAAGCGTTTGTATGAAGAAAATGACGACTTGTTTCCTCTTAAGGCATTTGTGGAACATGTCTTTTAATGATTAAGTCATTCAACGGTCATGTCTCTTTTTAGGAGTAAGGCGTTTTGCGAATCGTTCCTTTGTCTCTACTAAAGCATCCTGGATGCATGTCCGAATTTCTAAATTTTAAAATAACTTTTATATATGTACCTACCTTTCTAAATATATATACTATAAACAAAATTACTGTGAAGGTTGGTAGGCACTGAAAATATATCTGGCCATTAACATTTTTTCATTCTCAAAAATGGCCGAATGGCGGATCGCTGTTTCAATTTGCCATAATTCAATTACTACGTTTTACGAGGAAACGAGAAAATCCAAGTAATGAAAAGAGTTTTCTGCCATAAACATCCTTTTGTATTTTTCATGGGCTATTACACGAATAGCTCTCAATTTCTTTGGATCAACATTTATAAGTGTACAAAATATCTATACTTTTGTTTAATGGATTTACGCAGTTTATTCTATCACATTCTACTCATTTAACTGGGCGCTATCAATCATCATCATCAGCCTATCGAAGCCACGTTTTTTTTTTAAACGTAAAAGTAACAAGACGAACGAGTCGCTTTCCTAATGATAAGAGATAACGCCTGACCATGACTATTGCAGCGATATATAGAACTTTGAGTAACAAAACAAAGTATAGAGCATCGCTGATTTGGCGCTCATTACTTTGAGACATTAGAGTCTTAACAGCCCAAATAATTATGCTAGCTAATAAATCAATAATAACGGTACCTGTTCGATATAGACGCCACTTAGCCCGATCTTCACTTCTATTCACCGCCAGCTTTTGCGTGGTGGTAGGGTACTTTCTAGTACTCGGCTGGCTAGCCACCACCCTCAAGTTGAAAATCTGCCGCCAAGCATCTAACGGTGTGTTCCGGTAGCCTCACTTGAGAGCCAGTTCTATTCCAGGCTAGGTGTGCTTTACCATCTTCGACCACACCGTCACTTAACATCAGGTGAGTTGTGGTCAAACACCTAGCCTGTTAGCTACAAAAAAAAAAAGCTGTGCTACGTATATCGTCACTCCATCGAATCTCAGGGCGTCCATTTATGTTAAAGTCCATTGAATAAAAAATAAATGTGTTTTATTTAAGTCCATTCAATCGCTATCTTTCCCTAAACGGATAAGGGTGTCTAAATAAAAGCTACGTAGGTAAGCCGAAAAGTAGCTTATTCAAGGGTTGTTGATAAAAAGCAGTATCAAAGGAGTAATTTCATTTTATTATTGTCTAATCTTTTTAAAGCCCGTTGCACACTCTCTACAAAACAAAACCGACACAGAATGCGGTCTTAAACAAGTGCTACAGCGACAACTTTTATTATTATTGTTATCAGCTATTTATTTAAAAAAAAAACTTAAAAACTACGGTACCGCCGGCAGCGGTGCTCAAGCTTAGAACTGCAGAGTTAGGAACCTCCTAAGAATGCGCGCCGAGTCAAGGATCACTGTCTTTTGGATCTGACCCTGAACCCAACCGTCTAGCGAGAGTCTCCTAAGATCTCTTATTATTATTATTGTATTACTCTTATTATGATGTCGGCGTAAGAATAGTACCCCACCCTCTCTACCCGTGGTTGCCGTAAGAGTCGGCTAAGAGATGTAATCCGGAAGATGGGCAGCAGCGTCTTCCTTGAACAATCACACGTAACTGCGCTCGCCAACCCGCCTGCCAAGCGTGGCGAGTATTGGCAACGGAGATTTGGAAGCAACACAAAATCTCATGTTTCACCGCTTTGTATTATTTTCCTACACTTATGCACTTAATTTAACACTTTATAGTTTTACTAGTATGTTTATGCAGAAACTCACGATTTTTTTGGAAAATAACTAAATGCAGCGACATAATTTCCACGGCGACGACGACGACGCGCGCTTTTGGCGATAAGGTGGCCACTTGTGGCACTAGCCACAAGTTATTTTATTTCTGTACATTTTTTCTATTTGTGGTGTGGACAATGAAGAGTCTCTATTTATCTATATATTTTTCGCATTGTCCTAGTACAATATTTAAGCGTTATCAATAAAATCTAACAAACGTGAAAATTATTATAATACCTAAGAAAAAAGCGGAAATTTTCACATACAGCGTCGGATATCTGCGAGTCAACTGGTGGTGTCGAGTGGCTGCATTGTGTATTTTCGCCGAACGCTCTTCGTACACAAGCGGAGTGTACAACCGGCATTAGAATTACGACGTGTCTGTCCTTACTTGACAACGTACGAGTAAAGTTTTAGAGCCTCTTATGTTAAGAACTCGCTTTTCACTCAAACATTCTTCAGGTAAGAGCGTAGTTGGTAGTTACTGTTATTTTATCTGTGGTCGTACTGAATATGCGTGGCTGTGTTAAGACAGCTCCGGTGCTTAATTTTAATGAAAATTCCAGTTTGTTTTCTTCATTTGCTCACGTGTGGATCGTCAAAAAGTTGGAAAGCATAATTATTATTTTAATTAGCTGCATCTAGCTGGTTTCTACCTTGCCGGTTTTAAGCTCGGTTTCCAGTCCTTCGGCTTCTCACCAACTCCTTTTTCTTATTAGTTTTTGGCAACGCACTTTGTACCAATTTGCCAGTATCAAGTATATCGCTATTTTAAAATGTTTTATGATACATGAAGTGAATTAAGTTTTGAATGGTGATAGGGTATTTTCTAGTACTCGGCTAGCTAGCTACCAACCTCATTTTAAAAATCTGTCGCCAAGCACCTAATAATTCCGGCAACCTCCTTCCGGTATTGTGCTTTACCATCTTCGACCACACCGTCACTTGACACCTGAACTGTGGTCAAACCTAGCGTGTTAACCGTTAAAAAAAACATTTGAGCAGTTTTAAATAAACATCTAAATATACTTAACTATTATTGTGCTATTTCTAAGTATTACTTGGTGGTAGATCTCCTTAGCAGGAAGTCGTCTAGGTAGGTACCACTGCAGTACCAGATATTCTGCCGCCAAGCAGTAGTGTGTAAACATTACTGTGTTCCCGTTTGATACTGCAGCTAGCGATATTACAGGGCTGTTGAGACTAACCATCGAAAGTCTCAAAGTAATGAGCGCCAAAGCAGTGATGCCCCGGACTTTGTTTTGCTACTCAAATTTTTTTGTATCGCTGCAATGGTCATGGGCATTCTCTTCAGGAAAGCCTATCGTTTGTCTCATTACTTTTACATTTAAAAAACTATTGGTTTTGTGACAATTGCATTTTTTTTTTATGGCTGACATGCTATATGTTTGTCCACAGCTCACCTGATGTTAAGTGACGGTGTGGTCGAAGATGGTAAAGCACACCTAGCCTGGAGTGGAACTGGCTCTCAAGTGAGGCTGCCGGAACACACCGTTAGATGTTTGGCGGCAGATTTTCAAGTTGAGGGTGATAGCTAGCCAGCCGAGTACTAGAACCAACTAGAACTACCACCACGCTATGGTTTCCTCACGATGTTTACCTTCACCGGCAGCTCAAGCTGTTGTTGGGGTTTGAACCCACGCCCTTCGGCATGCGAACCTACCGCGCTAACCACTGAGCCATCATCGATAAAATATTGAACGAAATTACAAATAGATATTTTGTTTTTGTCGTTACATTACTTGGTACAAACAGTGTCAAATGAATGGTACAAGCATGGCTATTTCGTAACACCAGTAAGTGTTCTGTCCGTGATGACGCAATGTTTAATATTACTGTCTATTTAATATTAATAATTCTCTTCCCATATATGTTTACGGTGACCCCTAATTATGCATGTATAGGCTGTAGCATGTCGCACGCGAATACTTTTACTTTCGAGTGGTGCCGTGATCCGTATGCTCATATACTCGACGTTAAATAAACTCTACAACTATTATTAATAATATTACCTCTAATTATGTATAAAGTGCCAACAGCAGGAAGGAGTTAGTGCCCAAGATTCAGATCTTGTTCGGGTGCTAACACTCCCTTTATTTTGTACATTTTTTTCTTAGTTTCAATAAATTATTTATACATGCATTTTTTTTCTGTCACTAAATTTTAACTAACTTTGCCGGCGCAGCGACCCTATGCGTTTTGGCCTCCGAAACAAAATAGCGCGATCTTTCTCGATCTTAAACTACTTTTTTATTGTAAACGTAATATAAATATAGAAACTCTTTATTGTACATACTTGAAATAACAATATTTTTTTTATTATTAATATGCTCGCCTAATGTTAAGCGAAAATGCGTTCTACGGAGGAGCACGCTCGTCAAGAAGAAACTGATTCACTCAAAATGTACAGAAAACAAAAGAATCTTATGAGCTAGCGCCACCAGTGGCAGCCTTATCTCTAAAAGCGACCTCTACCAGACAACCAAGATTATAAAGCACGTTACTGATTAAAAACAGACGGGAGATGTCTTAAGTTCAAAAATTTTAACTAAAAAAAATTAACTGGTTATGTACCTAGTTGTAGACATAAGTGTTTATTTCAGATAAGTTTTAAATATATACAGGGTTTAAAGCTTCGAGTGTACTAAGCCTAAAAGGGGTCACTGTACTCACCATTGTAAACAACTTTTACTTTGGGCACATATCTAAACAAACTGAAGAATTAAAAAAATCTATAACCCGACTGCTATTAAAATAGCTTTAAAGGAAAAAACTTCTTAAACAATTATATTATTCCTAATTTAATTTAAACATCTAACTTATATATATTTTTGTAATCCTCTTATAATTGCCTATATTTAGATACTCTACTCTATAGGTTTGGTTATTTTTTTAATTACCGTATTACTATTTCGCGCCAAAAATCCACCATCTTGATTTTTTCTAAGGACACTTGGGTTATTGAGACGAATCTAACGGTTCCATTATTGTCGTAATCCATTTGACCGTTTGGAAGGTACGAAGTAATAAAGAAACTTACATACATACATACAAGTACGCGCAAAAAACGTAACCATTCCTTGGCAGTCGGGTAAATAGTGAAAAAAAAAACATTGAAAAATTAGGTCGTCTCATAACTAAATTTTTCACACAAAACCTGTTTCTATGTTATGCTTTGAAAAATAAAAATAAAATAAAAAGCAGCGAAGATTAAAACGTCTAATTCGTCTTCAGTCATTCCGAGAGTCCAGTCCCAAAACGGCGTGAATATGACAAGCATTTCGTATTCAGAGACCCGGGGCGGTTTAATTTCCTCTCGTTGAATGATATTCAGTTTATTCAGCCTGAGGCCATTTTGCGTGAACAAAAATATTTTTAACTTTATACAAAAGATTAAAAACGGATAACGACTTATCTGTGAATTGTGTAATCCTGTACTTTTTACGTCACATACAATCATGTGTCCTCATTTCAAAAATGTTTAAGTAATAAGACGAACAAATCGCTGCCCTGATGGTAAGAGACGACGCGTCAACGGTACTCTGAACTTTAAGTAACATAACAAAGTCTAGACTAACGCAATTTTTGCAATACTTTGACACTAAGTAGAGCTTGTATTACAGAAACCATAATAATTTAAAGTTTTTTTTTAAATTGTTAGTCATGTAAGTTTTCCCAACGCGGGAATCGAAATCAAGTCCTACATACAGATCATGAAAAGAGCAGTTACTTTGACTCTTAACTTAGACTAATACTCACTTAGTAATATTTGTATAAGAAGTATAAGATGACCAAAGTTTTTTTTTTTCAAAATTGTTTACGTCACCCTGTCTGATAGTAAAGATTGCGGTTTAAGGTGGACAGTGTTACTAAGGCCCAGCAGCTTAAGCTCATTGTTGGGGTTTGAGCCCACACCCTTCATCATGTGAACCGACCGCGCGAACCACAGCTATATTCGCTACAAAGTCAATTTTAAAAAATCGCTTCAATATTCAAATTCTGATCAATGCTCTGTTGTGATGACTGGTAGGTACCTAAGACCTACCGAATTATTTTTTAGCGTTTAGTACATTACCTACATCATTTCTCGGAATGACTGAAGGCGAATCACTACGAAATCGATTTAAAGATTTTAAGATATTAACGTTACCGTCACAGTACATTTATGAAAACATTATGTTTGTCAGGAAAAATTTAAATTCATTTGAAATTAATAGTAGTCGCCATAACTTAAATACAAGAAATAAAGATAAAATTGTGACACCTAGATTCAGGTTATCTAAAGCTAATAAGTCTTTTCTCGGGAATTGCGTTAGATTCTATAATAAAATCCCACTTGAGGTAACTAAAATGTCCTATAATAAATTCAAAGATTTTATAAAGCAGAGGTTAATTGACAAAGCCTACTATAAGGTGGCTCATTACGTGGAAGACAGGAATATATGGTTGTTGTAGCTTCTCTCTGCACTTGCATCCCCCTGGCTAAGTGACAATTGTAGTAAGCATAATGTATGTATTAATATTTATTACTGTAAATTGTAACCTAATATGAAAAGAAAGATCCACAAAAAAATGCCTTGCTGAGTTTCTTGCCGGAGTCTTCTCAGTTGAAGTGTAATTACGAGCCGGTGGTAGATTCAAACATGTAACTTAACGTTCATAAGTGCCTTACCAGGGCCTAAACTGAATAAATGACTTTTGATTTTGATTTTTTTTGATTATTATCATTATTTTCAATACAACCGTTTTTTTTTTTTTCTATTTGATCATTGTTGGCTACTTTAACATCTTACGTTCTTCCTCTACAATCGACTTCAACATACGTATAAATTCTTAAACTTGCGCGATTTATATGTATGTTTACCACCGGGATTTAATCGCGCACAAAATACTATGAAATTGGTTCGGCCATGTTGCAATAGCTGTGGTCACCTAATTAGAATAATAGGTCATCTCAGTAAAAAACAAAGGTGGTGTTTTTTCATTTACTAAATTGATTTCATAATTATTTTGTGAGCGATTATTATAATTATGTGTGGCGGTGATAAACATAATTGTAATTGGCCAATATTTTTGCTAGTAAATCCATACTATCGTCGAGTTTGTGTCGTGCCAAAGAATGATAAATAAACTTCAGCCTTGAACAGAATGCGAACAAAAATTCAGCGACATTTCTTAATCTCGAGAAAACCAAATAAAGTAGCAGGAAAAAGAGGTTGAATAAACAGACGAATTCGGGAATTTCATCAAAGATATTAACAGAGCAATTTTGTTATTCCATGGTACAGACAGCCCTATTGGCTCATTGGTAGTATGTCTGCCTGACCTATAGGGCGTGGGTTCGATTCCCGCGAAAGACAAACAGTTTATGGTATAAACAAATATTTGTTCTGTGTCTGGGTGTTCTGTATGTATTATAAGTATGTATTTACAAAAAAAAAGTAATTATATGTATTCTATCAGTTATCTGACTTCCATCACACAAGCTCTGCTTAGTTTGGGGTCAGATGGCGTTGTGTGTAATGTGTCCTACGATATTTATTTATTATTATTATTTTATTTAGTACGTAGACCAGTTGATAAATATGTTTGTAGCGATGATAGCTCAGTAGTTAGCGCGGCCGGTTCACAAGCCGAAGGGCGTGGATTCAAACACCAACAATGAGCTTGAACTGCCAGTTCTCAGACATGTAGGTTTCCTCACGATGTTTTTCTCCACCGTTTGAAGTCTTCGGCAACAGGCATATAACTCAGAAAAGACGGTTGCGGTCCCATGGGATTTAAACCCAAGACCTTTACATTGGAAGCCAGACGGTCTCCCAACTAAGCTACCGAAACTTATAAAAAACACACACAGCGTCATCTAGCCCCAAACTAAACAAAGTTAATACTATGGGAATCAGATAACTGAACATTTATATACTTTTTTGTACCTAAATACATACTTATAATACATACAGAACACCCAGACACAGATCAAACATTTATTTATTTTCACATAAATGTTCGTCCTGAGTGGGAATCGAACCCACGCCCTACTGCTCTTGAAGTAGATTTAATAGCAATGAGCTAACAGGACAGTAATTTGCACACAAGTCTTAAACTGCACCACTTTAAAAAGGTTGTTATTAAAAAAAAAATAACTTATTCATTATCTATCAAGAGAGTTTTGGCGGGAACGCGGTAAGAGTCGTGTTGCTCCATTGTATTTTTTTCCAAAACTATTGTCTATTCGTGTTTATGCATAAAAATAGTGGTGTTTTATTCATTAAGTGCCGAACAAGCGTGATTGTGGGAAAGTGATATAATGCGGTAAAACATGACTTTTCGTGTTGCTTCCAAAACTCCATCCAGAAGCTTATAGTAAAGTTGCCACTACTTTACTAAGGCATGACTTGATTTGACTGGTACGGACTGGACTTGACCAAGACTGAACTTTGACTGTAACTATAGATGTAACACATAAATTGCAAAAACTGAAGACAAGGCAGTATGGCTTTATAGCTTTAGCCTGCCCGATGGGGCAAATTAATAAAAAAATATAACATTATCTACAAAACCTTCTTGGTTCTGTCCAACGAGATTGCGGCCATGTTAAAATTAATACACAAATACTAGCTCGGTTATCCTTTAATAAAGGGTATAAATACCCTTAATAGATAAATGTATCTATCTACAATATGTGGACCTAACACTAAAATTTCTCCCAAAATCCTCGTGCTTAGCATTCCATATAGATTTTACTCCGCAATTTCACGTGCGACATTTCCACTCACACGTAGTCTGGAATTCTACGAAAACAATACTCGGGAAAGCAATCGTTTGGACAAATTCAATATCCGAAATGTGATTTATCGAATTTCGTGTTTGAGGAATAGGCCCAACGCGTCAGGGAAATGGAAAACTACACCTCTAAAGTTACCATTTGTTTTGTTTGTCGTTAGGCGAAAAATGTATATCAATTCAATTTCAAAAGTAGCTATTTCCTATCTCCCATACCTAATATTAAAGATTATCTTTATATATAAATGAACTTTATATAGTATACACAGATACAATGTGGTGCAGACAGAAGTAAAAAAATATCTTAGAACTACAATATTTTTTTATCTTACACGAAATAAACGGACGCAATACTTTAATGCATTTGTAAACGTCCTAATCTTAGTCCTAGTTGGTATTTTAGCGAATGTCGTTCGTGTAAGTTGTAAATCGTTGTTGTTGAAAGATATTTAATAGCTTCAAAAATCAACAGGTATTAAAGCAACAGATACCATAAAGTAAACCACTCAACAATAGCAACAACCGGCTGCCTTATCACTACGAACGATATTTTCCAGTTAACCTTAGTATAATAAGGATAGCAGGTATGAAATGGTTATAGTAAATATATTTTACATGGTGGTAGATCTCCTTAGCAGTACCACTACGGTACGAGATATTCTGACGTCAAGCAGTAGTGTGCAAACATTACTGTGTTCCGGTTTTAAGGGCGAAATTATAAGGCTGTTGAGAATAACCATCGAAAGTCTCAAAGTAATGAGCGCCGAAGCAGCGATGCCGTGGACTTTATTTTGCTACTCTAAGTTCTGTCTATCGCAGCAATGGTCATGGACTGTCGTTATCTCTTACCACCAGGAGAGCGTCTCGTTCGTTTCATTGGTTTCACGTAAAAAAAAGGCCGCGCGAAATATACTCAGCTTTGTCTCTATGAAAAGAAGACATAAGAGAAAGTCCGATATAATCCCGCATAAGTAAAACAAACATATGTACATTTATGTATGTATGTGTTAGGCATTGATATAATATTGTAAAATTCAGATCACACACGTTACCGGTTAATATATTGTACCGTATCTAATACTAACTTTTCGTATATGATATGAGTTCGAATCGGAACAACGGCCTAAGTCTGCGGTAGCTTTATTAAATCATGAATTCATGACGGATCGATAGAGCAGCACTGCAGACTTTCGATACATTTTTAATGGTAGGTAGGAACCGATCAACATTGTTTCTGTGTCCTCGTTATTCCTATGTAAATATTGTAATTTGCAAGAGTGACTTTTAGCAAACTACCTAAAAACTGCTAATTTGCGGAAAACGAGAACAAAGGGAGGGGGATATATTCTTTCCCTTTCTTTCTTTTCCGGTAACATATTTATTTTGGTTTTTTTGTTTCTTTAAAATGGTAAAATGTGTTCACTGGTCTATTGGCTTGTTTCCGGTATTATTACCGAGAAGCAAAAAATCCTGGAATGGAACTGGCTCTAAAGCGAGGCTGCCAGAACACACTGTTAGGTGCTTGGCTACAGATTTTCAACTGGATAGCTTTAAATTGTTAACTAGCCAGCCAAATACCTACTAGAAAATACCCTACCACCATGCTATGGTTTCCTCATGATGTTTTAATTTACCCGTGGTATTTGGAGTTTTGAACCCACGCCCTTTGGCGAGTGAACCGGCCATGTTAACCACTGAGCTATCATCGCTACTAATAATGACATAACCCCATTGTATTGTATTTTTTTCTAAAACTAGTGTTTTTTCGAGTTTTTATGCATAAAAATAGTGGTGTTTTATTTATAAAGTGCTGAATTACAAGCGCGAGTGTGGGAGAATGATATAATATGGTTAAACATGACTTTTCGTGTTGCTTCCAAAACTCCATCCAGAAGCTTATAGTAAAGTCGCCACTACTTTACTAAGGCATGACTTGATTTGACTGGGACCGACTGGACTTGATCAAGACTAGACTTTGACTGTAACTATAGATGATAAAGAAGCTGAAAAATGAAGACTACTCACAAAATATAGAAACATTGAAACTGGCAGAATGCACAGAGTGCGATGCCAAGAAGAAGGAGAAAAAAATATAGTGGCGTTGAGAGAAAAACTATAAAGCAAAGCTCTCACAAATGTAAAGTGGGTATAACCTTTTTGCTCCGTATTGAAAGAGGTTGAAATGCTGATGCATAACCCATGAGTGTTTTTCTTACATCAAGTCATACTCTTTTAAATGTACTTACTAGGTATACAATATAGAATATACCATACTACGTATAACAAATGTTTCTTTATACCCTTTACTGTTTTATCTAAACCCTACACTTAGTTTTATCTACTTAAGGATTTAAGAAAATTGAAGTCTAAATTCTTGCATATTTAAGTAACAATGTCTCAATAACTATTTATTTAATCCGTAGAAAAAAAAATTACTGACAAATAAGGATTCGATAAACATTTTACATTGAACAAAATTGTAATTTTGTGTACCACATTTTAGAAAAAAAAATCGATCTATGTTTCTTCGAGGTCATATTCATATTTATTCAATTCATATTCTTCAAAATTATTTTCGTAGTACAATTTTTAGTAAAATATATATTTTTACAATAAACTTTTTCTAGATAGATTTTTGTTTCTAAGTAACATTATTGAGGTATAATTACTGTATCTAATGGATTTTTCTTATTTTTTTAATTCCGCATTATAATTTTAAAGCTATAAATTATTTTCCAACAAATTAATTGTACGAATCACAACGTCGACATAAAACTGCCCCACTTTTGCTCAGTTACTATGAACACATTTACCTAAAAGAAACCGATTCACGACTTAAAGTCATCCAGATTGTATCTATTAAGGAACATTAATAAATAAATAAAATTATATTAATAATAAATTCCATTGTTTAGCGGTTCGTACGATGAAGTTGGAATCGAACCGTTTAGTTCGAGTTTTTTAAATATCAACCACTAGCGACCCGCCCCGGCTTCGCAGGGGTTCAATGTAAATACTAATTTGGTACATATGCATGTATTACACATAATAAACATCTTGAATCACTCTCTGTCTATTGATGAAAAGCGCAGTAAAATCCGTTGCGTAGTTTAAAAGATCTAAACGTATTATACAGAGGACGGGAAGCGACTTTGTTTTATACTATAATAAAATTATAATTATTTATGTATAGATAGAAATAAAGCAGTGACGTTTTTTTAGAGCTCCTGCTCGCATTACATATATGGAGTTTCTTAACCTTTATTATGTCAGTATCATTAAACTGCAGTCTGATTGGTATACTGAGCAAGTTACAAGACTAAATCAGTGCCCCCGGAAGGAACAAAGCGTTACCTATCTAGATTAAGCCTACAGCCGGAGTGACCGGACAGACAAGCAAACAAACGAGTCTAAATCGAATAGAAAGCGATTCAGTAAACAATGGCCTCTTGTCACAGAATACAGACCAGTACAGCACTTTCGCTGAATTTAAACAATAGCCTTACTTAGTAACTGAATAACGATATGTTACAGCGAATGAATTAGACTAGACTACTATTCATCTGCTTCCGTGAGCAGCGGGTTGTCAGTGTTGGCAGCTTAATGAAGCTCTAGATTTTTTTTTTTATGTGAAAGTAATGATACGGTCTAGACGCTTTCCTAATGGTAAGGGATAACGCCTATCCATGACCATTGCAGCGATACACATAACCTTGAGTAGCAAAACAAAGTCCAGGGCATCGCTGCTTTGGCGCACATTACGTTGGGACTTTCGATGGTTAGTCTCAAACAGCCCTGTAATTTTGATAACAACAGTACCCTTCAAACCAAAACACAGTAATGTTTACACACTACTGATTGGCGGCAGAGTATCTGGTACTGCGGCGGTAGGTACCTACCTTGATGACATCCAGCTAAGATCTACCATTTTTTTTTTAAAGTGTGCAGTCCTCCTTACTTGTGTTGCGTTGCACTCCTTACGTGATGGACACTTAGGTTATTGAGACGAATCTAACGATACCTTAATTGTCTTAATCCATTCGGCCATTTAAAATATATGAGGTAGTATAGAAATTTACATGCCTATAAGATACGCGCGAACAACATAACCTTTCCTTGGCAGTCGAATAAAAAAAACTGAGCGCAGCGATATAATCGCAATCGAAGTAATAATAGAAGGACTCTATCCTTTAATCATTGAGTTTTCGCATTTTCGGTTCAGAAAATACAGCCTTGTTTCCAATAAGCAACAAGTGATGTACGTACGTATTTCGATGAAAACGCTTATTCGCCGTTACTGAGAATATGGGAAACACAACAGTACGCCGCAGAGAATCAACAACCATAAAGGTATTCATTCAATAGACACGAAAAACTGATCGAATGAGAACCTTTCTCCTTTTTGAATTAGCCCTAATTTATATTAGGGCTTATGATTGACCGGCATCTCACCTGATGTGTGTGATTATTGCACTTGCCCACTACTCAATTAATTCATAGTCTATACTGAGATACTGACAATAAGTAATACCGTACCGAAGTCGAGAATTGTTGAGTTGTCAAGGTGGCATCAAGGCGACAAATCTTGACAAAAACGTGCTGAGATTTTTTTTCAATACAATAACGTGGGATTTGAGTGAATGTACATTACAATATATTTTACAATATTACTGCATCACGTGACAGCCTTGTTGGCTCATTGATAGTATATTTGCTTTAAGAGCTATAGGGTGTGGGTTTGGTTCCCACAAATCAGGATTCGGAGATGATCTTCGTATCACTTAAAATTGATTATAAACAAAAAAAAACTATTTTAAATGTAATAATAGCTTTCACACACGGAATGAATAAGTTAGGCATAATGCAACTGTCCGCTAGCTCCGCTACGAATGCCATCTATTTAAATTATTCCGAACTGGCAATTCCCATACAAAATTACAATATTGAAATTTCGTCTGTTGCTTTTTTTTCTCTTCTCCTAAACCATCCTAGTAAGTATCCAGAAGAAAAAGAAATGAAATCGGTGGCAATTTTTAAGTTTTTACGAGACATACTTTTTTGAGACAATGGATTTTCTTTATTATTATATACCTAGATAGTTTTTTTGTTATTTATATTAATCAATATAAACTCTAATATATCCGTTTTATTTCTAGTGACCACAAGCATATTCAAATAGATTGGAAGTTTCTTGAAGAAGGACATATTATTTTTTGTGATATAACATGTTGACATTTAATTTAATATTTTACTTTTAGTATTTGTGTAATATTTTGACATTTCGATTAATACTGACGCTATCGTATAAGTAGTTAAGTAGTATCGTATATGTATTTGAAATAATTGTGAGTTAAATGTAACTGGGTGTACACGATTTATCCTCAATAAACAAATTTCATTTAGGAGTCTACTCCTTTCTATTCAAAAATGAGTTTTTATGTTCTGAAAATAATTTGGTAAATAATATTGATAATGCACGGCGGTTGTTGAGTTGTCCTCTACAAAAAGTGGATGAATAAGGAGTATATAAATAAGTATCGTAAGACATTACATACAGCGCTACCTGACCCCAAACTAAGCAAAGTTTTTACTAAAGAAGTCAAATACAGGTACGTGAATACATACATATAATACAAACAGAACACCCAGACACAAAACAAACATTTGTTTATAACACAAATTGTTCGTTCTGGGACAAAATGGAATATAAAATGAATCTATATCTTATAACTTTAAACGAGCATTTCTTGTATATAAATATATATAATCTAAATCTCGGAAACGGCTCCAACGATTTTCATGAAATTTAGTATGCAGGGGGTTTCGGAAGCGATAAATCGATCTAGCTAGGTTTCATTTTTACAAAACGTCTTTTTTAGCCGAGCAAAGCTCGGTCATCCATGTACTTTAACTGATAAGTGAAATATACCAAGAATTCAGATCAAACAATTTTTCTTTTTTATTGCTGACTGGCTAGTTGTTTTACCACAGCTCACCTGATGTTAAGTGACGGTGTGGTCGTAGATGGTAAATCACACCTAGCCTGGAATGGAACTGGCTCTCAAGTGAGGCTGCCGGAACACACCGTTAGATGCTTGGCGGCAGATTTTCAACTTGAGGGTGGTAGCCAGCTAGCCGAGAACTAGAAAGTACCCTACCACCACGCTATGGTTTCCTCACGATGTCTTCCTTCACTGGCAGCTCAAGCTCATTGTTGGGGTTTGAACCCACGCCCTTCGGCATGCGAACCTACAGCACTAACCTCTGAGTCATCATCGCTACAATAATTTCTAGTCCGCGTTTGTTTTTAATTATATTGTTAACTAAATAGTAAGTAGTAAACTATTCCAGAACAATAGTTATGGAACTTAAAAGTTGTAATAAACTAAATTTGTTTATAAACATTGGGAAACAAACAAGCCACTGCGTAACATAACAATCAATCCGCATGTGTAATGTAAACAACGCCCATCAAGACGTAACAAACATCGTAGCAATTTAGAAACTGTTATCGAATTATGGAGATTACTTTTACCTACAAACTGATACACGTTTCCGCATACCATAGCTTCGTTTACTTTTCTTGGTTTTTGGCATAGCACTTTGTGCATTTGCCAGTGTAGTATACCGACACGGCCAATTTAGAAGGATTGACGGGTCTAATTAATAAAATTGCTGTCCTTGTCTAATAGACTGCAATGAAAAACACTGATGATTTTTAGTAAGTTAAATCTCCAAAATTGGTCTTGGGCGCCTTGGGAGAAAACCTGCTTCAAATTAAATAATTATTACTTTAATTTGGTAAGCCTATAGTTATTTTAAATAGAACTTTAGTTGTTTATTACTCAATATTTTTTTACAGTGTGTCAATTGGTTACTAAAGACCTTATGCAAATAATTATAACTATTATTTAATCTAGATTAAAAAAAATATATTTATAGCAATGAAATAAAAATCTAATTTATTTATTTAGATTTTTAATGATAAATTGGCTTAAGCAGCAAAACATAACAACAATAAATTAGGTACGTTTAGTTTTTACGTTGTCTGTGGAGTCCGTAACTAACAAATTTTGCATTAAATTTTCAATTTGTTAATGCTGTGATTTATCTAATCGAAAACTTTTGTTGCATCCATTGAGTATAAATAAAGGGCACATTAAAGATCTCCCACATATTATACCAATTTATAGAATTTGAAATGAATATTCCTCAAGGTTAGAACTAGTTCGCTTCTGACGTAATGAAAGTACGAGAAACAAAGATCAAGAAGTGTCGTTGAATTTTAATGTGGGTGAAGGTGAGAGGTCGAGGATGGTTGCGGTTCTACTAGAATGGCGACTTTTTGTTAACAACTAAGAGGATAGGTGTTTGACCACAGTTTAATCAAATTTGTAACAATGGACGAAGTGTGTCTATACTTAAGAATAAAGTAATTTTCTCGCGTAATTTTTTAGCCATAACACAGTTTATTTTTTTAATTCATCGGCTACTGGCTACAGATTCTGTAATGCCTAATCTTTATTTATGAACTTTGGTTTTCACCATTTATGTAAAACGGATTTTCCGCGTTCTGCCATTTTTTTTCTTCTTTGTTTGGCTTCGCACTTTGTGCGTGCATCAAGTGTAATTTTTAGTATTTTATGAATAATGTAATTAAATAAATCACACAAAGTAAGTCATAATCGAGTCTACTAGAATTGTTTTTTTGAATTATGACTTTACTAGAATTGTCTGTATAGTTTGGAAACCAACACGAAAAGTCACCACATTTTTTCACTTTCCTACCCCGCCATTCAGTATTTTATGAATAAAAGGCTACTATTTTTACACAAATATACTTGAAAAAAGATATGTTTTGGAAATAATGCAGCGGCACGATATTTCCGCGTTCCCGCTAAAACACCATAACTTTTTTTTTAATCAAAAGAAACAGCCATTATTCATTATTGCCATACTTAAAAAAATAATTTAGCTTAATAAAATTCTCTTCCATTCCACCTTTCGCGCTGGCCATAAATATTCTGACTCCAAGACGGATTAGCAAAGAGTTATTTCGCCACGTGCACTATAAAAAATAAATTTTACACCGGTTTGCGCGGGAAAAGAAATAACAAGGCGGCCATTTTATTTTAGCGGGAATTTACGACAGAAACCCTCTGTGACGAAGGTATTTTTTGTTGGTTGACAGATATAAATATTAAAACGGTCTTTTCAGTGTCGTAATAAACTGTTTCCACGAATTTGCGGAATGAAAAAACACTTGAAAACATGAGGTGTTCCCAAGGTCCTTTTTGATGAGTTTTTCTCTCAAAAATGTCTATTTAGTATCTTGCTCAAAGTGTTACAAACATTCTTCAAAAGTCAGAATACAAGATTGTAATGGGGACACCGGGGACAATTTTAACAATTTTGAAATTTGGCTAAGGATATACCTTTTTTTTTTAATTTATAATCTGATCGTCAAATGAGGTTTTGGATAAATATGACAAACTCAAGAGATCTTTCCACATCACATACTAAGTAAGTCTTGGCGTACTAAGCTAAACCAGGTGTTTATTAAGTGATAATATTCTGCTGTGACCACGAGTGGTATTTGCAACTGAGCACTGTGTATCCGAAAACACAGTATTCTAGTTGTTTATTCTAAAACTGCACTTGTCGACATGTTAGAATCGGTCTGATCAATACATAACAATGTATTTTTGTTATCTGATGAATATTGGCTTACGTTTGGCCATATCGGCGAAAACACGGTCTACACTAGTGAAGTGCGTGAAGAATAAATCGACTTTTTCGCGACTCGCAACAACGCGTCCAAATTGAATTATCGAGTTGTATCTCCCAGTCAACACATTTGATAAAAAATTGATACATTTATAATCTTTGACAAAATACCACGAAACCAATCACCGCCCACGTGGCATCCAATTAGATAAGTATTAGTTACTTAATGCAACACCATAATCATCGATCAACTTCACATTAACTTATTACATAACGTCAAAAATAAAACATCACATGCTCACATGGATTTTATAAGCGACAAGTTTGTGTGAGAATGTTTGTTCGTAAACGTAAAAAGGATTCTTCTCCATTCTTTTTTTGTTTTTGGCGTCACACTTAATGCATTTTGCCAGTGTCAAGTATTTCAATATTTTCAAGTTGATGATGAAACCAGTCATAAAAAGTAAGTCAGGTTATGCTTTAGTAAAGTAATAGCATCTGAAAGGTTCGATGGAGTTTTGAAAATGTATTTTTGTGTTCTGCTTTTTTACTAGAGCATAACCGGACTTGTCTCTGGCTTACTTTTAAGACTTTGACTGTGTCTTAGATTATATCTCTTTCCTACACTCGTGCACGGAATTTGGCGCTTTATGAATAAAATACCACTATTTTTATACATTACACTACAAGAAACCCAAGTTTTGGAAAATACCCCGTAGTGCATATAATTTCTCAAAATATTCAACGCACACAAAAAATTTAAAAATAAACGATAGTTTGCATTTTAGGATTGGAGAGTATAAGAAGGTAAACCTTAACCATAATCCACTTTCATTGTTCGAACGGCTAAAGCGTGGAATACGTTACCCGAATAGGTGTTCCCTGATAGATACAATCTGGGTGTCTTCAAGTCGAAAGTGAATCGGTATTATCTAAGCAAGCGTGCTCCATCGTAGATCGCATCTTCACTTAACATCATGTGAAATGTTAATTAACGTTACCGTCACAGTACATTTACGAAAACATTATGTTTGTTCGGAAAAATTTAAATTCATTTGAAATTAACAGTAGCCGCCATAACTTAAATACAAGAAATAAAGATAAAATTGTGGCACCTAGATTCAGGTTATCTAAAGCTAATAAGTCTTTTCTCGGGAATTGCGTTAGATTCTATAATAAAATCTCACTTGAGGTAACTAAAATGTCCTATAAAAATTCAAAGCTGAAGGGAAGCCTACAGCAGAGGTTAATTGACAAAGCCAAACTATAACGTGGCTCATTACGTGGAAGACAGGAATATATGGTTGTAGTAGCTTCTCTCTGCACTTGCATCCCCCTGGCTAAGTGACAATTGTAGTAAGCATAATGTATGTATTAATATTTATAACTGTAAACTGTAACCTAATATGAAAAGAAAGATTCACAAAAAAATGCCTTGCTGAGTTTCTTGCCGGAGTCTTCTCAGTTGAAGTGTAATTACGAGCCGGTGGTAGATTCAAACATGTAACTTAACGTTCATAAGTGCCTTACCAGGGCCTAAATGAGATAAATGACTTTTTGATTTTGATTTTGAATGGCGATCAAACGTAAGCCTATTCATCATTAAAAAAAAACTGTGAACAAATGTGATAAAACAGAGAATTAAGAAGTAAAGCCGCGAGAAAAATCAAGTATTACAATAAGTAGGTAACATAACATTACGTCAAAAGTAACAAGTGGCAGGTTTGGAGCCTCTAGTTTGGGTCTGGTTATACAAATCCGATTTGGGCCGGAATAATTAAAATGTAGAGTTTTGGAACGCAATCTGGTGACACTGAGGTGGGTTTGTTATTTGCTTGTTATTTTAAGGGCGTGAATATTAAGCTTTTCTGCAAAACGATAGTTTAAGGAGTTGAAACTTAATTGAATATTAGAAAAATAATAAAAATTAGTTTACTAGCTAAATGTTTGACACACATCAGATGTCAAGATTCAATATATTTATTGCTTACAGTACAAGATTTTATAAATACAAAGTGGTATATGGTACTCAGTCAGATGTGAAACCAGTCGGGCCCAGCATCGTTTAGAAGAGAGGAGGGATGTTAAGTGACGGTGCGGTCTAAGGAGGTAAACGCGCGCGTGTCGTACTCAGCTGTGTCTCCATGATAAAGGCCACCGGAAGTGACCAAAACTTTAATCGAAGTTTCCGATAAAATTAAACGTGAGTAATAAGTAAGTATATATATATATACATAAGGAAAATAAATACAACTAGCCTAGAATGGAACTGGCTTTTGAGAACACACACTTAACACACCGGAACACACTGTAAGATTCTTGACGGCAGATTTTCCATTTAGTGATGGTCGCTAGCCCGTCGAGTTTTATAAGTACCCTACCACCATACTATGGTTTCCTCGCGATGCTTTCCTTCATTAAATTAAGCTTATTTGCTGCGATTTGAACTCACACCCTTCGGTGTGTGATCCACGGAAATTCCACCACCCACCGGCTGACTCCTTCGTCAGGTCAGCTCGTCATCTGGCTTACAATTATTATCATACATAGACTTATCGATTGGATAAGGCTTCTCTTACTATGCCATTTATTTCGGTCCAGTATATCCCTTGTCTAGACTACCACTCTGTCACAAGTTTACTCCACCTGTCATCACTTCTAACAATGTGACTTCCCAAGCTCCACATCAGATTCATAACCAAAGTCTTACGGCATTACGAGCTCTTTGGAGTTTGACGCCAATGGACCTCTCCATGGCTTTCTGTGCTACTCTAATTTTGTGCATAGCCTTATGGGTGTATTACTTATGCCAAGTCTTCTCATGAGCATCGGTATGTCATAATGGGCAGAACATATACTGATTGAAGAAACGAATTCTCAGACACTGTGTAATATTTTACGATTTGATGATATAGCCTATACTACAGACTATATCTTTCTTTTAATAAAGCATACTAAATGACTATATGAAACTTGCAAAATGTTATGTTTAATCCGAGAAGTGATTCCCAAGATTTATTTAATTTTACAAATGAAGCTAATAAAAGCGTGCTACAAATACAGCCCGTACCGCGTCGCTAGGCGGGATGAAAAGGCTTTTACCCCGTAGTAGGGTCGATCGTGACCAAAATGAAAATCACCACTATTCAAAATTGCCTTTTCCACCAATGTTCAGTTAGAGACTTTGGTAAATAAAGCTTTTTATATAATGTAAAAGTTATAAAACGAACGAAACGCTTCCTTAGTTATAAGAAATAACGGCTGCCCATGGCCATTGCAGCAATAACCAGAATTTATTTTTTATATACAAAATAGGTTTGCGTTTTACCTTACCCTGCCTGATGTTAAGCAGGATGCGGTGTAAGATGAATCACGCTTACCTAGAAGAAACCTGTTTACTCTGAATTTGAAGACATCCAAATTGTACTTCGCGGGAAATACAGTGACACAGTTACTCGCTATACGTATGAAATCGAAGCGTTTAGTACTTACGTGAGGAATATGTACTATGTACGGATGGCTAGGCAGACACAGCAATAGCAGACAATAGGGGCAGAACAGGGGGGAACTTTGAGTAACAGTAAGTCATTACTGATTTGACGCTCATTAGTTTAAGACATCGCTGGAACACAGACTCCGACAGAGAGTTCCACAACCTCGCTGTGT
The DNA here is from genome assembly GCA_950106695.1 of Biston stratarius. Taxonomy (NCBI): domain Eukaryota; kingdom Metazoa; phylum Arthropoda; class Insecta; order Lepidoptera; family Geometridae; genus Biston; species Biston stratarius. Next base: position 30,910,055 of record OX467109.1, read on the forward strand.
GTTTTGTGTTATAACACGAACAAAAAACATGAACGAGTGGTCATGTCCACTCCTTGAATTGCAAAGGTTGACGCTTCTAGATTGACTAAAGTTCTATGAAAATAAAATCTAAAAGATATACGAACTTTCTTGCATATAAGTCAATCGTAAGATAATGTACAGACCACCGCAGATAACCTCATGTGCGAACCGTCGATATTCCTCACAGATTTGCTCGATATATGTAGAACGTATTATACATCATGCATAAATTACCATAGTTTTGGCACTTGGTCAACGGGGTCAACTAAATAGGTACCGTCACAGTATCGGATATTCTGCCGTCAAGCAACAGTAAATAAAATAAATAAATATTCTAGGACATTTCACACAACGCCATCTAGCGATATACTAAGCAAAGCTTGTACTATGGTATAAATACATACTTATACAGAACACCCATACACAGAAAAAACTTTTATCGTCACAAATGTTTGTCCTCGACTCGAACCCACGCCCTACAGCTCTTGAAGCAAATATTCTACCAAATAAACTAACAGGATTATCATTAACATCACTAATAAGAAATAAAAAATTTAAAAATATGTTCGTATTCAAGTGCGTTTTACCGTAGCGCCGAAACTACTCATCCGATTTTGATAAATGAGGTGTCAATCGATTTGTTACTATACTCCGGGTGACGTTAGTACCTTTATCCTTTAATGTGCGAATCAATACTTTTATTTATGACATAAAACCAATTTATATTACATTAACAATATATACAAAAAGAAATTAGATAAATACTGTACTTATATACAGGGTTTTTTTTCTTTCTTTTCCAGGCTAGGTGTGCTTTACCATCTTCGACCACACCGTCACTTAACATCAGGTGAGTTGTGGTCAAACACCTAGACTGTCAGCGTTAAAAAAAAACCTTTAATTATGTAGTTATTTTTTCCGTAGTCGGCTTATAGTTTTTTAAGTTTTCATCATTATCATCTCAGCCGCAGGACGTCCTCTGCTGGACATAGGCCTCCCCCATTGACTTCCATAAAGACATGCTGGAAGTGGCTCGCATCCAGCGCGTTCCTGTGGTATTTATTACGTCGCCTGTCCACCTTGTGGGTGGACGCCCTACGCTGTGCTTGCCGGTCCGTGCTCTCCACTCCAGAACTTTGCAGCCCCATCGACCGTCAATTCTACGTGCTGTATTCTGCCCACTGCCACTTCAACTTGCTAATCCGTTGGGCTATGTCGGTAACTTTGGTTCGTCTACGGATCTCCTCAGATCAGAAATGATTTGATCTCGTAGGGAAACTCCAAGCACAGCCCTCTCTGTAGCTCGTTGAGCTACTTTGTGCTAATCAAGAAGGCACATAGTACTGCAGCTAGCGAAATTATAGGGCTGTTGAGGCTAACCATCAAAAGTCTCAAAGTAATGAGCGCCAAAGCAGCGATGACCTGGACTTTGTACTGCCTACTCAAAGTTCTGTGTATCGCTACAATGGTCATGGACAGTTCTCTCTTAACAACAGGAGAGTCTCGTTCGTCTCATTACTTTTACATAGAAAAAGAGTTTCTATATATGTATGCACGTCTCTTGTGAGTTCTATGCTTTTGACACAGTCAAAATCGTGTCAAACAGTACATTCGACATGTTCTCAATTACACAACGCCATACAGTAAACCTGTCTAGAAATTAGGTGGAAATAATTGACAGGCGCCCCGATCTCTCAGCTCGGATATTTATTTACATACGCCCATTAAAAATATTTATTATGCATAATTGGATATTATTGCCGACAGTGAAGTAACATTGATTATTTCGATTGATGTTAATAATGGTAATGGAGAATTTAGCGATGAAGCCGAGAAAACTAGATAATTATGTCACTCGGTACCCTTTTTTTTAATGATAAGATGTAATGAGATAAACGTGACGCCTTCCTGATGGTAAGAGATAACGCCTATCCATGATCACTACAGCGGCTCACAGAACTTCGAGTAACAATACAAAGTCTAGGGCATCGCTGCTTTGGCGATCATTACTTAGAGACATTCGATGGGCTTCGTCGAAAAATGTTCCTTTATTTCATTGCGAAAGGGACATTTTACTACCAAAAGACGTTTTGCGAAAGGACATTATGCGGCTAAGCTCTCATTAATTAATTTTTGACTGATATACAGGAAGGTTTTCAAGTCGATGTGTACTTATTACATAACTTTAGAAGTTTTTTTTATACCATTTAATTCACTTCGTGTTATTTTCAACTAGATTATTATAAATAATTTTGATACAGTTTATTTATTTTATGACAAACTTGATATTTTTGTTTTTACTTTTGAACATAGCTGTTTCTTTGATGGAAGGGTGGACAATAAAACAAGTGAAAACTACATATTAAAAAACAAGTGAAACTACATATTTAAAAAAAGTAGTACAGATATGTCTTGTAGAAAATAAGAATTACAAAAATAATTCAATACCATACATCATATAAACTACTTTTACAAATCACTAAACTACTGTACTACTTTTTTTTATTTTTATTTATGGGAAGAACTTTTATTTTCATTCTCAACCTTTAAAAGGGTAGATGAAAGTTTGTCAATTGAAACTAACTTACAGAAACCAGATAGCCAGATACCAAATGAACTGCTAACAGTAAAAATATCTTCCATATTATATGTCGCTGAAAATATTAACTAAGAAACCTCAGCAATAAACGGGATGCCAAATGAGCAGCAACAGATTCGTCAAAAAAAATGGTCGCAGAAAATATTCATAAGAAACCTCAGCAATACACGGTATGAAAAAACCTCAAACAACAATTTCTATGTAAAAGCTTTATTAATTAACATGAAATAGCAAAGTTCGCGTGAGATAGGGCCAAACCGAAACGGTAGAAAACGTTAAGTGCAGTCTCATTGTATACAAAGGGGTTCCCGCTACATTAATATAACATTCCGGTTTACTGCTACTGATACCAAAGCTTTCTATTAGTTGGAATATAGGGAGAGAGAAAATCTATACCGAACAAAGCAATCTATTAACGATCTAATGAAAATTAAAACTGTTTCAGATCTAATCAGAATTCTATCATTTACCTAGTTCTTACAGTATAAGCGTTGCTTAGTTTGAGGCCAGATTGCGCTATATAAAATGTCCTACGATATTTATTTATTGATATACTTGGAAGAGAACTTCACAAAGTTCGTGCAAAACGGCCAATTAATCTGCGTGATTGTTCTGAAGATAATTATGTCATACGTGACCTTTATCATGATAGAAATAATGTATTTTTTTAAATTTATTTACTAAATTAATGAATAGTGTTTTTTGAGTAGATCAAGGTGATTAAATGTGTTTAGATCATGTTACTTAGAACGAGTAAAACATTACTGGAACCGATGTAACGATGGCAGCTCAGTGGTTAGCGCCGTCAGACCGTACACAGAGGTGTGTCGGTTTAAATCATCGTGAGGAAACCATAGCGTGGTGGTAGAATACCTACTTTCTAGTACTCGTTAGGCTAGTTACCATAAATCTACCGTCAAGAATCTAACGGTGTGTTCAGGCAGATTCAATTGAGTACTATTAAAAAAAAAGCCTAATATAAGGTGAGCTGTAGTCAAACATCTGGTCGGTCACAAGTAAATAAAACTAAGCGATTTCTTATCGCATACGCAGTGGTCAAATCACTCTTACATTATAAATAAATTATTCCTAATGTCGCAGATTCCTTCTAAGTAAGAGTGCTCTATCCTAGACCACATCGTTCGCAGGCACAATATGGTGAAATATAAAACCATTAAGAGAAAAAAGCTGTCCAGATTATGAACTAAAAATAGCTGCTTTTTAAAACTATTTCGCATTTATTAGGACAATTATAATAATTATTACAAGGAACTCTAAATAAAGCTCAGTTTACACTTAATGTTAATTACTTGTGCGTGCTTTACACAAATTATAATAAAGTTATTTCGTCCCCGATGTCATAGCGTGAAGCATTTGTTTGGGGACATATCTTCACTTTTCACATGAACGAACGTGAATGTCTTTATTATATTACATAAGGGCACACAATACAATGATTTTGGATGAGACTTGGTTTCTCTTAATTACTTTTTTATTTTTATTGTTTAATGGCAGACAGGCTATGTCTTTGACCACAGCTCACCTGATGTTAAGTGAAGGTGTGGTCGAAGATGGTGAAGCACACCAGTCTAGAATGAAACTGGCTCTCAAGTGAGGCTGCCGGAACACACCGTTAGATGCTTGGCGGCAGATTTTCGACTTGAGGGTGGTAGCTAGCCAGCCAAATACTAGAAAGTACCCTACCACCACGCTATGGTTTCCTCACGATGTTATACTATACTCTCGTTTTATTTTTTCTTCATTAACCAAATAAGATAATTATTTAACTATGTATATTTACCTAATTATATAGGTTCATATGTTTTCTCTAATCTCCTATACTCGTATAAACCCTATAAACTCATAGTTAATTAATTTTGTCTATCCGCTACCAGCGCCTTCAGCGAAGTATCTAAGCCGAAGTACCTATTTTTTTAAATTTATACAACGATCTTTTTCTGTTTTGTTCCTTCTTGTGTTTGACTAGACGAGATCGCTTTTAGAGATAAGGCCGCCATTTGTTACTTATAAACTCTTAAATTTATTGTCTATATTTAATTTTATTTATTTCTTTCCTTTTTAATTTCTGGTGTACACAGTAGAGTTTATATCTATCTATTTATTTAAAGCAAGCATAATATCAACATCATTTATGTTTAACAAGAAAATATTTGTCCATGGTTAAAATCGAACCCATGAAGGAACGTGTTTACTCGATTTGAAGACACTCATATTGTACGTTACGGGAAACACAGACTTCTGCAAAGAGTTCTACACATGAGGAATCATCTTGTACAGATGACGCTTTGGTCGTGTGTGACCTTCCGGAAACAGAACGGGGCAAGTGGAATCAAGTTGTACATTTCCAAGAATCCAATAAATTGCTCTTTGTTAATTGGTTGTATTAAAAAAATGAGTTCCTTAACAAATTATATCGAACTAATCGAGTCACGTACAAGATTTTTCGGGCACAGGATCTGGCCATCATCATTAGGACGGCGGGGGCGCGTGCCTCGGTTCCAAAGGCCCCGAGAACATAATGCGATTACATTTAGTTACTTACTTTATTACTTACGTAGTTAACATTAGAGAATAAAATGTAATAGTTGTAAGTACAAAGTCTTTGGGGATTATATAAAATTAGTATTCACTAGCGAGTTGCCCCGGCTTCGCATCTTAGGATACAGTTTAATTTAGGGATTTTTTGTCAGCTCGATTATAAAATATTTATCTTACAAACTTTCTGTGAAAAAATTTCTAAATGACAGTAGTCGTATCAAAATCCATTGCGTGATTTAAAACTATGTTAACGCGGTCGGTTCACACGCCTAAGGATGTGGGTTCAATCCCCAAGCTTGAGCTGCTGGTGAAGGAAAACATCATGAGGAAATCATAACGAGGTGGTAGGGTACACATACAAATACAAATCTTTTATTGATAACACCAAAGTTAACAGGTCTTCATTCCATTCATATTTAAAAATATCAAAATTATAACATATGTCAATATAATGAAAAAGTCAATATACTAATATGTCAAATATAAAATATGTCAATATGATTAAATGTCAATAAAAAAAAATACTAGTACTCGACTAGCTACCGCCCGCTAGTTGAAAATCTGCCGTCAAGCACCTAACGGTGTATTCCGACAGCCTCACTTCAGAGCCAGTTACATTCCAGGGTAGCTGTGTTTACCATCTTCGACTACACCGTCACTTAACATCATGTAAGACGTGATCAGGTGAGGCCAAGAAAAAAAAGAAATACTAACATTCGGCATCATCCTTATTTCCGTCACTTTTATTGTGAATGTCATTCAAAAATTGCCTGGAAGAGATTGCTTTTAGCAATAAGATATTTTTGTGGTCAGTATCAGGGTACTTTCACGGGAAGCACCCTGTAGGTTTTGATTTTCTTGCGAGTGTCGAAAATTTGCATCGTAAACGGCTGTATCTTTTGATTGCGTTGGCTTAGAAGTTTGATTTTTTCACAGCTCCAAGGGACAGTTGACCTGAGTATTTGATATGAATTTTAGCTTGATACCTCCACGCGGTTCTGAGAAAAAGGGTCTTGACAGAAAGACAGACACACAACAAAGTGATCCTACAATGGTTCCGTTTTTTTTTCCTTTGAAGTTACGGAACCCTAAATAAAACTATTTTAATTTGTTACTCTGTTTACGTCAGGGGTCAAAAGTATGTTCTTTTTCATTTGTTGTCATTACAGAATTGTAGGGGTAAACTTGTTTACAAAGAAATAGTGGCCGTTCTGTAAAAAGAAGACTTAATCCCAGAAAACTCCGATTACGTCTCTTATAAGGATGTACACATGAAAAATATCCAACGGAGTTTTTCCCACCGATAAAAATGCGCAGTTGCCCATATTGCATCACATGAGTATAATAGACTATTTGCAAACCATAGCGGGACAGGAAGTACCCGGCATTATTCTCTGTGACGACGAGAAATATACCTTCTAAACAGTGCAATAAGGTACACCAAATAACCACCTGTAAACAACTCCTAACTGATGACGTGAAGCTACCTTATCTGGTTGGAATAAGACAGAAAATACTTATACAACAGGCTGGTGATGAAAAATGAACCTTGAGTTGAGAAAATAAGGTGCAGGTATATCACCACTGCGCTTTAATAGTCCTTATGTTGTTTGGATTGACAAGGATATCGAGTAATCAATGTTACTAAAAAATCGATATTGTTGAATTGGAAAATGCAATATTATATTCTATCTATGATGATATTCTTTTAGCGATGATAGCCCAGTGGTTAGCACGGTCGGTTCACACTCTGGAGGACGTGGGTACAAATCGCAACGAATTACTTGAGCTGCCTGTGAAGGAAAACATTGTGAGGAAACCATGGCATAGTTGTAGGATATTTTCTAGTAATCGACTGGCTATCATCCTCTGAATCTGCTGCCAAGTCCATAACTGTGTATTCCGACAGACTCACTTGAGAGCCATTTCCATTCCAGGCTAGACGTGTTTAGCATCTTCGATCACACCGTCACTTAACATCAGGCGAGATATGGTCAAATACTTAGCCTCAGCCATTTAAAAAAATATACCTACACATTTCAGAAAAGTGCTCTTCGCTACATTCTTTACTGATATGAAGGAGATACTCCACAGGCTGGAGGTAGAGAATGAAAAACTAGGACTAGCAACAAACAGGTAAAAAACAAATTGATGATAGGGGATCGTGAGCTTTCAGATGTCGAGAACAACCCGGACACTGTAAGTTCATCTATTTGGATTCAAGCCTAAATAATGAAGGAAGCAGTGTACCAGAAATTAAACATAGGATAGCGATGGCTAAAGACGCGATGGCACGCCGAAACATTTGGACAAATCGGGGAATAAGCTACAAAACAAACGCAGTTAGTCAGAGCCTTTATATTCCCCATCTTCCTATATGGAGTGGCGAGAAATGTGGTGCTGGAGGCGAATACTACGAATATTATGGATGACCAAACGCACATTTGTATCTGTTATCTCCCAACTCGGTATCCACCCGACTGTCCGCCATATAATGGGAGAGGATGGCAACCTTAAAAAGCTGGTCATTGTTGTCAATATCTAAGGCAAGAAAATACAAGGCCGGTCGCTAACACGATGGTCTGACCAAGTGAAAGAAGCCACCTCCTCTTCTAATTTCTACCAGGTGATGAGGGCTACTTCAGACCGGAGTCGATGGCGGCAGATTATCCGTTTGAGGGGTTCCGTGACCACGATCCTCAGAAATGAGGGACCGATTAAAGAAGAAGTGTACATTATTTTACTTATATTTGAAGAATAAATGACCTGAATTACACCACTTAGTCCCTAGACTAATACAAGTTTGGTTCTATCGATCAATCAAACCCAATATTGCCAATCGTCAGCCCATAAAACATAAAAAGATGCCAATTTAACCTTGTACCCATCTGCCTACTGCCTCATGAATTTTATGAGTCTCGTGTGATTCTTCACGTTTCTCTCCATTGTCTTCGAATAAAGTTTTTGTTCGTAAAATAAAGGTTACATATTTTATTCTGAAAGTTCAAATTAACTTAGTAAAGTTTTCTTCCGTTTTCGCGAGATTTGCAACTTAATCTTCATTTGTCACTTCTTGTTAGTCCGAAAATCAGAAAACTTCGCGAAATGTTTCATCCACCGAGATAATGTAGAGATGTCCGAAAACTAACTGAACGCTTGTGTCAATTATATGCGCATTTATGCAACGGTCTACGGTCATTGAGTAAGCGGACGAATTTCATTTAAAAAAAACAGTTTCTGCGATAGCTGTGCTTAAAAATTCAGTGGCGTAAGTACACAAACGCCTTGGTGCAAAAAAATGAGGGGTCTATCTAAAGTAATAATAATCATCGAGTAATTTTTTTTTTTACGTTACTAAATAACATAACTTTTTAATAAAATTGGCAACACTTTACAAACGACAGAAAAAAAATAAGGGGAGTTCCCTACAAGTTTAAATTGCTTTTAACTAAGTTGCCATAACTATAGTTGCGTTGCAACCACGTTGCAACGTTCAAAAAAGTGGGAGGAACTACACTTAGTTAGCTTTGCTTGGCTATCAGGATCCGAACTGAAGGCCCCAGTGCACGACACCGCCAAGCCCTTGGTAGCTACGCCACTGAATTAAAGTTGAAATGTTATAATTTTTTTTAACAAATGTACATATTATTATTACTCTATTAAAGAGTTGTCATCCAAAATCAAATTAGCTAAAGTCAGCCACAAAGCCGGACGACTGAAGTGGGACTGAGCGGGCCACATTTGTCGCATATCGAACGACCGCTAGGCCTAGAATGTCACCACAGTTTGGACCCCAAAATTTGAGCGACCTCTCGACCCAGACGAAGCTGGTGTGACGAATTAAATCGTCACGACAGGCACTGGACCACGAAAGTAGAAGACCGAGCTGTCTGGAAGGAGGAAAGGGAGGTATTTGCCCAGTGGGACACTAGAGACAAAAAAAGTAGCTCAAAATAAAATACCTACATTACCTTAATGGCATATTTTATCGTTTGCTTACATACTAGTACATTACGTTAAGCTAAATTTCAATTTGAGTCGGCCCTAAATCACCGGCCATCTCTATATAAATATCATCTCTGTAGTTTCATCGCTCCTGAGTTCTGTCCTTTGTTTTATCAGATCAACCTTTCCGTCTCACACCTTGTTCTCGAATGTCTCACGCTGGGTATAATTTGTCGCTTTTCAGAAGCCTCTCGGGCGATCGTCTACGGCCCGGCATTTCAACGACAAGGTAACCTATTCGGAAGGTTTTAGACAAAAGACATCAATAAATCAAACACAGACATATAAATGAAGATGCTCTTTTTATCACCTGATGTTAATTGACGGTGGTAGACGGTGATAAAAATACATTAACCTGGACTGGATATTAAGATAAATTAAAAAAAAGTTAAGATCTGTAAACAACGACCACAAGCAGTAATAAAAGTCATTGTAAATTGCAAAGCCACTTTTTCCATGCAAAGCATTCTAATGCCACGACTTTAGATTTATTAACATAAAATACAAATACATATATACATATTTTATATGTTGGACAGACTCGATAGAGTTAATCATATTCTACTAATATTATAAATGTAAATGTTTAGATGTTTGTTACTCAATCACGCAAAAACGTCTGAACGGATTTTGATGAAATTTGGCACTCATATAGTTTATTACCTTTTTTTCCAGGGAATATCCTTTGTGGCTACCACCGGCCACGGATGTTGGCTTTGTTGGCAGGATGGTTATATGGGACTCTCCGTCAGAACGTATATCCATATTAACAAAGTGAACGAAAAGTGAGTGACTTCTTTTTGAAATTAGATTACCTTCATGAGTTATATCCATGTACTCGTATATACTATGTATGTCTATAAGTTTAATTATATTTTATAAGGTATATCTAAGTATCGATATTTTATGACATATATAGATAGGTATGTGACATATGACATATGACATATATATGATAGCCGCTTGTGAAGCGGCTGAAAAATCTAAAACATGCAAATACAGGGGTCTAGGCTCCGAATATGATTTTGTCCCATTCGGTGTCGAGACCCTTGGTCCGTGGGGTCCTAGCGCTATAAGGCTTTTTAAAGAAATAGCAAAAAGGTTAGTCGACATCACAGGAGACCGAAGAGCTGGCAGCTACCTCGGACAAAGAATTAGTCTAGCTATTCAAAGGGGGAACGCTGCCAGTATCTTCGGAACCTTGCCTAAAGGGACTCCTTTTAATAATATATTTTAGTTATTTTATATTTATTATTTTAATTATAATAATATGTTTAAATTTAATTAGGAATAAATTTTTCTTGTATATCTAGGTTAGGTATATATATATAGGAATGTATTTTGTTATAATATAATTATGTTATTATAAATATAAACCATTTTCAAAATATAAGATAGGTATGTATATGTATGTCTTTTAAATAATAAGTTTAAAAATATATTTTTTAATTCTCTTGTCATTACGCCGTCCTTAACTTACTAAGATTGCCTAGAAGAGATCGGTGTTAGCGATAAGGCTGCTAATTGTTCCACTAGCGTTAAGTTTATATTGTTATAATTGTTTGTAATTGGTGTGAATAATAGTTATATTATAATTATTATATATTTTCCGACAGTATTTAAAATATTCAAGTTGTTCTAATCAATGGTTGTAAAAGCGAAATTGTGTTGTCGTTTCTCATTTGAGCCAGCCATCAACAAAGGCTATTACGCGTATTGTGCAAGATGGCCCACCATTACAACCTCGCCGAAATGCAGATGATTCCATATTCTACAAAATAACTAACATTAGACCGATCTCCGCTTTCTCTTCGGAAAAAATGAGCGTAATTATGATTTTGGTGAACTCTGTGCTGTCGTAAAGGTGTAGTAAGGTCAACTTCATCGCGAAAGCATTTGTATAAAAGCGAAAGTTACCGTTTCTGTCTTTCTATCGGATTGTTACCGTTTTACGATTAAATGACTGATATTGATAAACATTTATGTTTTTGTATGCAAAATTTTCTTAACATAAAGTGAGCTATGGTCAAACCTCCAGCATGTCAGCCATAAAAAAATTACAAGTTTATTATAATGTATATGTTTGTTACAAAATTGGTTGGTTATAATAAAAGCAATAGGGTTTTGTAGCTTAGCGCCTTTATTCCTTTATAGAACTTTGATATTTAATTCCAAGAAATCCAAGACACGGTTTCCTTGGCCGTTTATGAAAAAGAAATGTTTCAAAGTTATTTTCCCAGAAATTATTGTAATAAAGAACAGTACTGTCCAGTTCTATCAAGCGACAAAAAAGGACTATATCAAACGAAATTTCTTGGAATTATAAATTTGTAATGAGTTCTTTAAGCAGGAAAGGCTAAATTGGATGCAAAGTTGGGTAAAGATGTTAATTTCCTAATAGCTGAAGTTAACAGAGTCCGTCAGGATAAAGTTCCCTAATCGGCAAATTGAGTTTAATATTTCTTTTTATCGCGTCGTGAAATCTGGAATACCCGAAAAAGGTAAATTTATAAACGATTCGGATTTTGTTTATTTTAAAGTCAATTTGCGAAACGACTTCTATTTTAAATTATCTTTGAGTAGCGACCCGTCCCGGCTGCGCACAGGTTTACACGGCTTATTTTATCTATTTAAGGGATTAAGGCAGCGTTTTCGATGTAAGGTCCCAGGTGGCTTGACTTTTAACGACACTTCCAACAATTATCATCATATTTCAACCAATTTACACAAAACCTCGACAAATTATATACCTAAACCTTCCTCATGAATCAGTCCATCTATTGGTGAAACTCGCATGATAATCCGTTCAGTTTTTTTTTAGTTTTTCGCGAACAGACAGATAGACGCGGCGGACGACTTTGTTTTATAAAATGTAGTGATGAACAAAATATGAAAGTACACACCGCTGATTTTAGTCTCGATTTATTTATCATAAAAACTCGAGCAAAACGGTTTGTTTCCACGTTCATCATCCAGAATGTTCTATAGATACAGTATGGGTGCATTAAAATCGCGAGTGAATCGGTTTCTACTACGTAAGCGTGTCTTCGTAGACCGCATCTTCGCTTAACATCAGGCGAGTCAGCGGTCAAACGTAAGCTTATTCAGTAATAAAAATAAATGTTAGAGCTTATTTATTTTTACTAGTAATCAATTTAAAAATGTATACGAAGAAATAATTATATCATAAATCATCAAGTTTAGGCAAACAGCTGCTGATAATAAAATTAATCATATTATAATAATATTCAAATTAAAGTCGCCACTACATAACTAAGGCATGACTGGAGTCAACCGGCACAGACTGGACTTTGACAGCCCTGTTGGCTCATTGGGAGTATGCCTGCCTGAGCTGTAGGGCGTGGGTTCGATTCCCGCCAAGGACAAATGTTTGTTTGGTATAAACAAATGTTTGTTCTATGTCTGGGTGTTCTCTATGTATTATAAGTATGTATTTACAAAAAAAAAAGTATTTATGTATTCTATCAGTTATCTGACTTCCATCACACAAGCTCTGCTTAGTTTGGGGTCAGATGGCGCTGTGTGTAATGTGTCCTACAATATTTATTTATTTATTTATTTACTATAACTAAATATGTTAGACATAAATGGCAAAAACCGAAGTACATATAAAGATTAGGCATCAACCGTATCCATTTTCCTATGAATTATTAAAAAAAAAAAAAGCATAGTAGTATTATCTTGAGCTTGGAGCGCTGGTATTCGTGCTTTGGTTTCCTCACTCACTATGTTTTATTTTATTTTATCGGAAGCTTAAGCTCATTTATAGGGTTTGAACCCACACCCGCCAGCATGTGAACCAACCGCGCTAACCACTGAGCATCGCTACAAACATACAATACTTACCTACTTCGTGTGACATGGAATCAGACTAAAACCAATAGAGGTTGCTTATTACTGAATACTATTTTAATCTAATCTGTAATCAATTCAATTATATTTTGTACAATCCCTCTATATTTGGTTACCTAGAGCCTAAAGTTTGAAATAGCATAGAACGGTTTTGAGACGTTAGCAAAGTTACTTCAGTTACGCAAAAGGAGGTTAGTCGTTGATGGATCAAGATCTAAGTCACGCTGTTGACCTTATGATGAGACTTTTAAAAAATAAGTAATGAAACCCACAAACGTTATCGTCGCTCTACTTGCAATCGATCGTTTTGTAATCACTTGTGTCAGGAATAAACTGGATGATCAGAGTTTCCAACGTGACCTGGCAAGAGGTTCTGTTGTAAAATCACGCGAATGTTCATATAGAACATTAGATTTACTTGCCTTTGTAGGAGGTCGTCTAGGTAGGTACTACCGCAGTACCAGATATTATGGTGCCAAGCAGTAGTGTGTAAACTTTACTGTGTTCCGGTTTGACGGGTACTGCAACTAGCGAAATTACTAGGTTGTTGAGACTAACCATCCAAAGTCTCAAAGTAATGAGCGCCAAGCTTCATTCGCCGGCGCCAAAGCAGAAATGCTCTGGACTTTGTTTTGCTACTCAAAGTTCTGTGTATCGCTGCAATAATCATGGACAGGCGTTATATCTTACCATCAGCAGAGAGTCTCGTTCGTCTCAATACTATTACATTTCAAAAACAGAGGGTTATAAGTTCGGTGTGGTGTCAAAGGTTAACGAAGTTTTTCTAAGAAACAGTTGATTTATTGCCACTTTTTCTTTAATACTGAATAGGTTCGCCTTTGAACACATCCTGCCAGATGTTAAGCAACGATGTGATCTAGGATAGAACACGGTTACCTAGAAGGAACCTGTTTACTCTCGATTTGAAGACACTCATATTGTACTTTTCGGGAAACACAGACTCCAGCAAAGAGTTCCACATCCTCGGTGTGCGGATAAAGAATGTGGATTCGAAGCGCTTAGTGCGCACATGGGGAACGTCCACCATGTACGGGTGACGCTTTGGACGCGCTTGTTTGGCCGTCCGGTAGTAAAAAGGGGCGGGGGGAACTAAGTCGTGCAACTCCAAGGCACAATCCCCGAAGTATACCCGGTAGAAAGCCGATAGCCGAGAGACCTTAGTTATTGTTAAGTTAGTTAAATTTAAATCTTAATCACTGTTGTAAGTGAAACGAGAGTTAAGCGAAATTAAACTAAATATAGGTATACCTTGAACAATATAAGTAAAAGTTGTTCATAATGATGACAATGACTACTTTCCGTCTTAGTAGCTACACACCAAACTTACAACCCTCTATATACAATTATGATGTTTTTACATAATTTTTGTCCTAGACCTAGAACCCACGATAGCATGTTTAATAAATCCACTCAACATAAGTGGATTTATTATCAAAAGACAATATCACAACTTTATTACACCCACATAAAAGTAAAACGGTCTCTTGCCAAACAAACTCTGATTAACTAACCGCCATCCAATCGGGCAAACAAAAGGCTCGATTACTTAAACATTAATAGTATTAATCAAGTTAATTGAACCGCCTTCCCACACAAGCATGAAGATTGGCGCAACATTATTACTACAATTGAAATTTAAGAGATGCCTATAAATAATTAAGTACCTTAATATAAGTCTAGATAATTTATGATTTATCATATGTTTTTATTAGTTGGAAACGTTCAATTATTTCAATACAATATTTTTTAACAAAAAGGCCGTCAGATGAGGGATATGTGGCCAGAATGCTGTCAGCATTGCCACGTTGGATGGCAATGCTAAGCTTTTGACCAAAGTAGATGCCAGCATTCTGGTCACCTGAAGCCTCCTTTAAACGTTTGAATTTATCATAAAGATACCTAAATATTAATTTAACCAACAGGCGTAGCTGTTGGTTAAATTTGAAAAATCGGTTTATGCTGTACCTATATATCTAGTTTACCACAAATTTAATTTGATAATTTGATAACTTATTTTATTTTTATTTCCACACAAAAAAAAACAATAATACAGACATTAAACAAAAAAGGAATTACAAAAAAAAAAGACTAAACATAAATCTGATTACATTATAGCAGTGGGCCCCAAACTCGGCTAGGCCGGTCTCTCGGTGGCCCTATATATGTTCTTGTTGAACAATATCGTGTTGTTTCCATATCAATATAAAAAACACAAGTATAATTATATAAAGAAATCAAATTAAAACTTGCTAAAAGTACTTATACAATTTTGCAACGCAAGAGAAAAACTTTAACAGCTTAAAAATAAAACGTAAAACGATACTCAGTAGCCCAGATTGCGTGTGAACCAAGCAGATAATGAACACGCACGCCTAATTATCTGTTTAACTTAACAACCATAATGTCACGTGGGAAACATGCCCGTTTTGCTGAAGCTTATATCGTTGCTTACTTTATAGAAACGGCTGTATATATACGTTGCAGGTGCAATTAAAGCAATTTTAGGGTCCCGTACCTTAAGTGTAAAACAACTTCTTATAACAAAGTTTTCTGTAGCGATGATAGCTCAGTGGTTAGCGCGGTGGGCTCGTATGCCGAAGGGCGTGGGTTCAAACCCAAACAATGAGCTTGAGCTGCTGCTGAAGGAAAACATCGTGAGGAAACCATAGCGTGGTGGTAGAGTATTTTCTAGTACTCGGCTGGCTAGCTACCACCCTCAAGTTGAAAATCTGCCGCCAAGAATCTAACGGTGTGTTCCGGCAGCCTTACTTGAGAGCTAATTCCATTCCATGCTAGGTGTGCTTTACCATCTTCGACCACACCGTCAGTTAACATCAGGTGACTTGTGGTTAAACACCTAGCCTGTCAGATATAAAAAAAAGTTTCATTTTTAACCAACCAAAAAAAAGAGAAGCTCAGTTTCATTATTTGTTGCCACAAAACTCCATCATTTATAAATCGATTTAAATAATTCTTTATTTGAAAGGAAATACTTTCCAACAGGTCCCATAGAATATTTCATCAAAATCGGTTTAGTATTTTGATTTTTAAACCAAAATAAACAAATATGCCATGAACAAATGAAATTGCGTATTTTGCTTTCCTGTGCCTTTTGAATGGTGTTTACGGTCACTATAATGGTCCCAATGAACTACCTACCTAGTAGGCATTGGTATTTCCTAGTCAAACAACGTAAGCCTTGTTTTTTTTTAATTTAATGTAACAGTAATGAGACGAACCAGACGCTCTCCTGATGTTAAGAGATAACGCCTATCCATGACCATTTCAGCGAATAGCTTAGTGGAATGGACTCCATTCCAAAGGGTTTTTTTTTTAAATTAAAATATATATTTTTTAGTATAAATGGGCTTACGTTTGACCGCCAACCCGCCAGATGTAAAGCGAAGATATACGTAGGACATCTGGCGGTGGGTGGGAACGAAAAGCCACAGATCGGGCTATGGCTTGGTCCAGCTATGGACTTCAATAGGCTGATGATGATGAATATATTTAGAACACCCAGACACGTACAAAAATCTATGTTTGTAATATGATGTCCATAATTTTTGTCCAAATAAAGCCATTTTCAAGGTAGGTATCTGGGCGTCGACCATTTTACTTAAGCTAACTTAAGATCTATAAAGGTAGAATACTATCAAGACCCTACTTTAAAACGTCATAAACTCAATATAAATGGCCTACTGAATTTTTATCACCTCCCTCTTTATTACTCCACTATGTAAGAAGGCTAACAGATACTACATCATAAAAGAATTTCTTCTTATTTATAGGTAAGTAAAGAGGTTTAATAAAGTAGTTGCGTAAGGTAAGTACTGCCATATGTACAATGTAAAGAATTATATAAAAGTATTGTATCAATTATCTGGTTCTCATAGTACAAGCTTTGTTTAGTTTGGGGCTAGATGGCGCTTTGTGCAATATTTATTTATTCACTGTCTTATATCAAGGAAAGGTAAATGCATCTATGTATAATTAATTTATAACCGACTTCTGAAACTTTTTTTTATGTATGTTCACCGATTACTCGAAGACGCCTGGACCGATTTGAAAAATTATTTTTTTGTTTCAAAGGGTATACTTCCGAAGTGGTCTCATTAAAATTTTATTAAAATCGGTCGAGCGGTTTTCAAAAAATCAACAAAGATCTAAAAATTGTATCATCTAAAAATTATATACCCATCAATGATATTTATGTTTATTCCGAAACCTCGCTGTTTTATTGGGGCAGTGCATTTAGTTGGCCTAAATCATGGGACAGGGTCATGGAGTCGGTTTTTTTTTAAATTGTAAAATACTTGTTTGTAGCGATGATAGCTCAGCGGTTAAAGCGGTCGATTCACACGTCGAAGTGCGTGGGTTCAAATCCCAACAATGAGCTTGGGCTGCCGGTGTAGGAAAACATTATGAGGTAACCATAGTATGATGGTAGGGTATTTTCTAGTACTCTGCTGGCTAGCCATCAAGTTGAAAATCTGTCGCCAAGCACCTAAAATGGTGTAGTGTGGCAGCCTCACTTGAGAGCCAGTTCCATTCCAGACTAGGTGTGCTTTACCTTCTTCGACTATGCCGACACAACATCAGGTAAGCTGTGGTCAAACAGCTTGTCAAATATATATAAAAAAATACACCGAAAACCAACTCTGGTAACAAGACCACGTCCGCTTATGAGCAGAGTCAGCTTAGGACAATGAACACGCAAAACTGGCCAATCTCGTACAGAATACACTTCATCAGTCACGAAGAATGGCCCTCCTCCGGCTCAGAATTAAAATCTGTAGGATCACAAAATATTGCAACATTGGAAGGAGAAATTCTGTGCTAAATATCACCACAGAATGGAAATATGAAGATAGAATATGGTGAACCATGCCTTTTCGAGTTGCTTTCATAACTCCTTCGAAAGTAGTGAAGTCACCGCTAATTTTAGGTCGTGACTGGACTCAAACTTACTTTGTGTGACTTTGACTGACCCTTAGACTTATTTCAGTTGTATTATACAAATAACAAATACAAATAACTTTATTACTTAATATAAATAGGTACAATGGTATTGGTAGCCCTGTCTGCAGCTGTAGTTTTCACTGAGTTGCTGCAGCCAGTGTCTTCCACTAAATATGGTGTTTACAGTATAATTATGTAATTTAAACTAAGATATAGGTAAATGTTATACAAAAATTACGGTTTTCTTATTATATAGTAGTACTGTGTTAGAATGAATGTGTGTGTGTGTGTGTGGTTTGTTTGTATGCATGTGTGTTTGTGTGTATGTGTGTGTGTGCGAGCAAGTGCGTGTGTTTGTACGGTATATATTGATATTAATAAGTACTTGAGTGTATAAATATGAAAGTCAGGATTTAAGCGACAGTTACTCCACTCTTGCCAGTAAATTTTCTGTGGCTATGTAGTCAAAAGCTGTCCCAACGAGTTTTTTATATATATTATCATTTTAAATTTTTTTTTTTTTTTTTTTAAACCCGACAATTATTGCGTCTCTTTTTTAGTTGTAGGTAGAAGAGGAACTGTTTCTTTGTAATGCTGTACTTACGTAATAACAAACTGTCAAAACAGGTCGATTTCTGGTGAAAAACATAAAGTACCTGAAAAAAGAAAAATCATTAATTTCAAATTTAATTAAACTTAGAAACACAATTAAGGGGAGTCACTCCAAGTGTTATAATGACAAAACCGTGTTGACGAATATTATATTAATGATCTTCATTAAGGCTTGTAATTCAGGTTTGAATAAGATATTTCAGTTTTGGAATAGCTATTTGATTCAAAATATTCATCTGTTATCTTCTGGCTCATAAGGGTCTTTTGCTTTCTGTATTGCTTTTTTTTTATTTCTGGCCTGTTAAAAAGTTTCTATCCATCTTATCAGTTTTTTACACGATAGCAATACACGACATTTGTTTTTTTGTTTTTTTTAGAAGAGTTGGATAAAGGCCATTAATATTTATAAAGACGAATGTTAGCGAGTTTGAATCTAATTTGTAAAGTAAAATGAAATTAAATATCAAATAATACAAATAAATCAGTAAAATTAAACCAAAACCTATTTTTAAAAGGCTTGTCCGCAAATATTAAAAAAAAATTAATGGGTACCTAATGTTGTGAATTTTTGACATCATCTGACAAAATGTACATATTTATTTCTTAATGTTAAGTAGTATCATATTTATTTGTTTGCTGTATTTTTATTTATACATAATTATATTCGTTTAAATGCGCGCCTGCAGCCACATCTCATACTCTGTGGAGATGGCTGGCAGAAAATGCTTTAGCATTAAGTTCTCCTTTGTACATATTATTTTGTAGGTGTGCAATAAACTATTAAATAAAAAAATTACATTAAATTACCATTCAAGATATCGTTTAACTAGTCAAATAACCCGCCCCTAACCGTTCCCGGTGCTAATGTTACCTCTTCACGCTAGTTATTTTCATAAAAAAAATCTAGATAAATCATAAAGCCAGTATGAAATGGTCGGGAACCACTGACTAAAGCTAACTGATAGTTATCAGTTTGAGAACCTCAGTCACGATTTAGCAGCAGGGAACGATTTCAAAACTAGGGTGTTGCTATGGTATTAAGTACTGTTTAGAAAGTATTCGATCTAAACACGACACACTGCAAAGTTAAGTAGTATTTTATGTATTAACTTATATACTTATACTACAATTAATAAAGAAACACTTAAAAATTTATTTGCAAGCAATCAATAAGATAACAATAACATGGCAATAACATACTAACAACACCAACAATATGTCTTTTGGAAAATAACAGTAATAAGGCTTCTATTTTTAAACACATTGAGTTTTTGGTACTGAATTCAAAATAATTAAAGACTTGGGCCAAACGCCTTTAAAAAATGGTGTATTTCCGCCTATAAGTCGTTTCGTTTACAAGGACAAGGATTAAATATCAGAAGAAAAGGATTTCAGAGTCAATTAAATCCTTATCGTAACCAAAACAACTAACAAGCGAAAATAGAGTTACAAAAACAACTCCAAAGCATGGTAAAGCTTTCTAGTACTCAAGTTAAACATCTACCGCCAAGCATCTAAAAGTGTGTTCTGACAGCCTCACTTGAAAGCCAGTTGCATTCTAGGCTAGACGTGTTTACTGTCTTAGACCACACCGTCACTTAACATTAGGTGAGCTCTGGTCAAACACCTAGGCCTGTCAAACATAAAAAAGTCCAATATACAAAAAGTCACCTGACAACATCTTCTAAGTTCTATCATAAACGCCGCCAATCTAGAACCCAGCAGGCCGTAGTAACCAGTGTTGCCAACCATATTCGAAGCCGAATCCGTTTGGGGTCTTGATAAATCCGTATAATATCCGTATGTCTAATTTGGCAGAAAATCCGTATACATACTAACCATCATGAAGCTGAAGAATGACTTGAGCTACTTTTTATCTTGCTATTTCAGCAGGGAATTTAATGATATAAATTTATTAGTATGAGCGCGGTTATCTTACGTGTCGCGTCTTACCAGTGTACTCGCCTTTAACGCTCTCTCCCGCTCTCTCGGAATGCGTAAAACTCAAAAACTTGTAAAATTAGGTTTCATATATCATAGGTGGAAGCTGAATAAAATCAGATAGGTATTGTGAACAAACTGAGTTTACGTGCATTGAAATAATTCAGTTATGGAAGTTTCTGTCCTAAATTATTATGCTTATTATGGAATATATAAATTGGCGGGTCGCTGGTCTGCTCGCGGTATACACATAAACTAGTACTTTAACCCTAGTTAAGACTTTAATTTCCTCTTCCCATATAGTAGAAAAATATATATATATATATATATAATATTGTATAAATTGAAGTTAATAAAGGTCACGGACCCCGGTGTCTGTGGAGTGTAATTTTCTAAATAAAAAAAAGAACATATAAATTATTTGAAGAGACTTTGATGGCAGTAAAATACAATGCGTTCGTTAGCTTCCTCAGACAATAAATAATTGTTTTATGTTAAATGCAGGTAGGTACATAGCATGTGTTTTAAATCCGTACAAAAATCCGTATGTCAAAGTTATCCGTAGGAGAGTTGAGAAATCCGTATAAACACGGATAGATCCGTATAAATGGCAACGCTGGCAGTAACTACTATTTATTCCCGCGGCCCCCTACCACCGGTTTTTATATCTTGCATAAGTGGTATCTGTTACGTTGCTTCGTTAGTATACCTACTGTAAACTTTAGATCTAATTTAGCTCTAAACCGAACCGGTTGCGAGTTGATCTCATTAGCCGTTTATTGATACCGTATTGAGGTACTATTCTTCCGGTGATGCGGACACGTTTCCAACGCTTCCACTTTTATATTAGCAGAGGTGGTGGATATTTAAAACAATATAATAAGATTGAGGAAAACCTAATACAGTACTTCAGTAAAATAAATACATATTATAGGACATTTTCACACAGCGCCATCTAGCCCTAACCTAAACAAAGCTTGTACTATGAGAACCAGACAGCTGACAGAATACTTAAATACTTTTTTTTAATTGTAAATAAATACGTTTAATACATATAGAACACCCAGACACAAAACAAACATTTATCGTCACATAAATGTTTGTCTGAGTGGGAATCGAACCCACGCCCTTCAGCTCTCTAAGTAGAATTTTACAAAAAGAGCTAAAAGGACTGTCCAATACGTCCAATAATCCGGCACCCTATGCTATCACTTCCCTCACCTGCTCACTGATGCCCGTGGTTGCGCACCGACATCAGTATGACAACGTACCTATCTGCTAAAGATATTATAATTCTTCAAAATATGCGAGAGAAAGTTTTTAAACAAGGCCTACAAGTTGCAAAAAAGCAGAGCGCAATTAGGATTTACTGTAATACTAATTAGTTTCAATTGTAAGATATGTCACACAAATAAATATATGTTTTCTATACAATCCAATTATCCGACACCTGGTTTATAATAGTGCCGGATATTGTGACTCTACTGTACATAATAAGTAAGCCTTCAATGGACTTGGAAAAGTCAATATGTAGATAGCTAAGTGATTAGCGTGGTCGGATGGTGGTAGGGTACTTTCTGGTACTCGGCGGGCCAGCTACCACCCTCAAGATCACCCGAAAGTCTGCCGCCACGCACCTAACAGTGTTTTTCGACAGCCTCATTTAAGAACCAGTTTTCGTTACAGGCTAGGTGTGTTTGTCATCTTCGATTACACTACCACGTAAGCGGTAGTCAAAAAACGAATAAGTATACAAATAGGTACAGATGTATAGTAAAAAAACTGTCATTGCTACATCTTATCTCGATATCTCCTATTTCATAGATTGATGAAAATAGTCTATACAATTTTCAAGTAATAAATGAACACAGAACCGATAAACTGATGCGCATGACGTTGAGACCACGATTCAGAAAACGTTGTGTTAGTAGGACGCCTCGACAGTTTATGTAGTGACGACATACGTAAGCTGACAGTGGCAGCCGAAAAGCTAAAGATCTGACTGATTGGCATACCATGTGACAGATTTATAACCAGCAGTGACCATTATCATAAACTTTAGAACTGATGATGATGATGGATAAATCAGGGGTCATCCTAAACTGTGGACCCTTGGTACTACTGCCCACTTATCGACTCACGATCTCGGACCTGTTGCTCAGACGCTCTAAGCTCCGAAGATGGTCAGTAAAACTAGTCATTCATACCTACACGACCTCTTGCGGTCTTGAAACTAAAATTCAATACTCGCAAACTTCTTGCGATAACAAAACAGTGTCTATCTCTTTATAAAGATATATTATCACCACAACATTAAATTGAATGTTTGGTTTTCGTTTTTAATTACAATCGTTCCAAAACGAGACGTAACATTTATAATTAAATGTAAACATATAATTGTAATATAAATTTTATAATTATCTTGTAATTTATGTCTATGTTTACTTGGTGGTAGATCTATTTCCTTAGCACGAGGTCGTCTTGGTAGGTACCACTGCAGTACCAGATATTCTGCCGCTAAGCAGTAGTGTGTAAACATTACTGTGTTTCGGTTTGAAGGGTACTGCAGTTAGCGAAATTACAGGGCTATTGAGACTAACCATCTAGCCTCAAAGTAATGAGCGCAAAGGCAGCGATGCCCTGGACTTTGTTTTACACTCTTAACATCAGGAGAGCGTCTCGTTCGTCTCATTACTGTTACATAAAAAATAAGTCTATGTTTGATTGCAAATGCGTGTATAGCGCAAAGCCAAAACAAAGGGAAGAGGAAAATAAAAACACACACACATGAACACACTCAAAATATATCTCTTCAATGAACAAGTAACGCCTAAATCAATCAATTATTCTACAAATAAATTTCGCGAGTCTAAACAAAGGTAGTTTACAGTCGTACCAGTCGTATAGGTTTGACTAATGCTTAAAAATAAACACGCGTGACATGGGCTAAGGATACAATGTAACAACGATGGTCGTTAGCTAGTTGTTAGTTGACATTGGATATGGCCTGCTAGGGTAACTGACGATTTACATTTCAAACATGGTCATGTTTGAAGATGGAATCGGATAAGCTTCATAAAATTATAAGGTAATGAAATAAAAAGAAAAATATAGTAGATTCACAAAAAAAACCTGTAGATGGATCCTGTTCTTCAAGACGCTGATGTTTTTGACTATGCGAAACGAAGTTGGTTGTAGTTCAAGGTTTCGACGATTTCAAACCTTTTTATGCGATCTTGTTTGAAAAAGCTCTCAGATCTGGGAACCTATTTTCGAATAGCACGACCTCAGTAGCGTTTAAAAGTCCAGAGGGCCTAGACAAAGTAACATTCGAATAGCGATAACGCTAATAGAAAAATCAAAAAGGTACGGTTTCGACATAAGCTGTCGGACGTGAAATATCGACTTTTTCATTTTGTGTAGCGGAACGGTATCATCAGAGCGCAAGTCCAACACGCACTTGGCCAAAAATAAAACTGAAACTACACTACTGTTCATATTTTTTTTTCTTTGTCGTACAAGTTTATCCATAACAAAGTAATAATTTGTTAAGGGGAGTTTTGGCGGGAAAGCGGAAAGAGTCGTGTCGCCTCATTGTATATTTTTTCCAAAACAAAAGTGTTAGTGTTTTTTCGAATGTTTATGTATAAAAATAGTGGTGTTTTATTCATAAAGTGCCGAATTACAAGCACGAGTGTGGGAAAGTGATATAATGTGGTGAAACATGACTTTTCGTGTTGCTTCCAGAACTCCATCGAAGCTTATAGTAAAGTCACCACTAATTTACTAAGGCACGACTTGATTTGACTTGCACGAACTGGACTTGACCAAGACTGGACTTTGACTGTAACTATAGATGTAAG
This sequence comes from Biston stratarius, assembly GCA_950106695.1. Taxonomy (NCBI): domain Eukaryota; kingdom Metazoa; phylum Arthropoda; class Insecta; order Lepidoptera; family Geometridae; genus Biston; species Biston stratarius. The sequence goes on from OX467109.1 coordinate 30,934,511, forward strand.
ACATGAATTGTAAAAACGGAAGACAAGGCAGTATGGCTTTATAGCTTTAGCCTCCCTGAAAGGGCAAATTAAATTAAAAAAAAAAAAACTTAATCGACCAACGAAAGTTGAGCCACAAAGCGTAAAATAGCGTTTAAAATCAAAACATTCCCAAATACGTCAATCAAAATTGATATTTCGCTCTCGAATACGACATCGATCTCGATCAGATTAGTGATTTGATTCTTACGTAACGTAATACCGTCATTGTTGTTGGCAAATTAACTCGTTTAACTGTTACCGAGCTAATTAAAATCAGATTACGGTAATTAGATCTCCCCTCTATCTCCAAGATTACCTACCTTTTCGTAATAAGAAGTAAAAATCAAGTAGACACCGACTAAAGGGATTTAAGAAAATATTATTAAGATTCAAGTAATAAGTACATGACAAAGTATTTTTATTCCACAAAAATCTTAGGATCTATAAAAAAAAAACATTTGATTGTTAAACCGACTTCAAAAAGGAGGAGGTTCTCAACTTGATTGGTGTATAGTACATTTTCTTTTATTTCTAGCTTCGGTTTTTTGTTTTGCATAATATTTGATGAAAATCAATAAATAAAAAAATATTGTAGGACACATTACACACAGCGCCATCTGACCCCAAACTAAGCAGAGCTTGTCTAATGGAAGTCAGATAACTGATAGCATACATAAATACTTTTTTTTTGTAAATACATACTTATAATACATACAGAACACCCAGACACAGAACAAACATTTTGTTTATACCATAACATGTTTGTCCTTGGCGGGAATCGAACCAACAGCTCAGGCAGACATACTCCCAATAAGCCAACAGGGCTCTCAAATATAAATTATAAATGGATGTATGCTTTTTAATATCATTTATTTAATTCCAACGTATTTTGTTTCTGATACAAATTACATTCATAGTTAAGAATGAAAAGAAAAAGTTGTTAACAATGATAAGTACATTGACATCCTTTCTGCTTGGTACACTCCAAGCTGTACATATGTACATATAACCAACGCGTGTGTTGCCATCGAGATCAGCTGGCAGTGGCACTGTTGGCATATGTCAGAAATTACATTCAGAGATGAACCATACCTATAGAAAAATGTGTTAATACTTACGAGTACAAAACCCTAATTTTGGCTTAGTACACTCCAAACAACAGAATCAAATCTTGACTGTCTGTCACGTACCTTATTAACGCGTGTGTTGACATCAAGATCAGTTGGCAGTGACACTGTTGAGATATGTCAGAAAACACATTCAGAGTTGAATCATACCTATAGAAAAATGTGTTAATACTTACGAGTACAAAACCCTAATTTTGGCTTAGTACACTCCAAACAATAGAATCAAATCTTGACTGTCTGTCACGTACCTTATTAACGCGTGTGTTGACATCAAGATCAGTTGGCAGTGGCACTGTTGGGATATGTTACAAATTACATTCAGGGTTGAATCATACCAATAGTAAAATGTGTTAATATTTACGAGTACAAAACCCCCCATTTCTGCTTAGTACACTCCATAAAATTGAATTATATCTTGACTGTCTCTCATGTATCTTATTAACGCATGAGTTGACATCGAGATCGGTTGGCAGACACCTTTGGCAGATGTCCGATTTTGTATGTCCACCTAGCAAGACTTAACTCATCCGAATTAGAAGCCTTACGAGATTACAAGGCTTACCACATACGGATATTTTACCTTCAGTAAAATATATCCGGAATATCCGCTTATATCTGGCAACCCTATACCAGGGGTCTTGATAAATCCGTATAATATCCGTATGTCTAATTTGGCAGAAAATCCGTATACATACTAACCATCATGAAGCTGAAGAATGACTTGAGCTACTTTTTATCTTGCTATTTCAGCAGGGAATTTAATGATATAAATTTATTAGTATGAGCGCGGTTATCTTACGTGTCGCGTCTTACCAGTGTACTCGCCTTTAACGCTCTCTCCCGCTCTCTCGGAATGCGTAAAACTCAAAAACTTGTAAAATTAGGTTTCATATATCATAGGTGGAAGCTGAATAAAATCAGATAGGTATTGTGAACAAACTGAGTTTACGTGCATTGAAATAATTCAGTTATGGAAGTTTCTGTCCTAAATTATTATGCTTATTATGGAATATATAAATTGGCGGGTCGCTGGTCTGCTCGCGGTATACACATAAACTAGTACTTTAACCCTAGTTAAGACTTTAATTTCCTCTTCCCATATAGTAGAAATATATATATATATATATATATATATATATAATATTGTATAAATTCAAGTTAATAAAGGTCACGGACCCCGGTGTCTGTGGAGTGTAATTTTCTAAATAAAAAAAAGAACATATAAATTATTTGAAGAGACTTTGATGGCAGTAAAATACAATGCGTTCGTTAGCTTCCTCAGACAATAAATAAATAATTGTTTTATGTTAAATGCAGGTAGGTACATAGCATGTGTTTTAAATCCGTACAAAAATCCGTATGTCAAAGTTATCCGTAGGAGAGTTGAGAAATCCGTATAAACACGGATAGATCCGTATAAATGGCAAAGCTGGCAGTAACTACTATTTATTCCCGCGGCCCCCTACCACCGGTTTTTATATCTTGCATAAGTGGTATCTGTTACGTTGCTTCGTTAGTATACCTACTGTAAACTTTAGATCTAATTTAGCTCTAAACCGAACCGGTTGCGAGTTGATCTCATTAGCCGTTTATTGATACCGTATTGAGGTACTTATTCTTCCGGTGATGCGGACACGTTTCCAACGCTTCCACTTTTATATTAGCAGAGGTGGTGGATATTTAAAACAATATAATAAGATTGAGGAAAACCTAATACAGTACTTCAGTAAAATAAATACATATTGTAGGACATTTTCACACAGCGCCATCTAGCCCTAACCTAAACAAAGCTTGTACTATGAGAACCAGACAGCTGACAGAATACTTAAATACTTTTTTTTAATTGTAAATAAATACGTTTAATACATATAGAACACCCAGACACAAAACAAACATTTATCGTCACATAAATGTTTGTCTGAGTGGGAATCGAACCCACGCCCTTCAGCTCTCTAAGTAGAATTTTACAAAAAGAGCTAAAAGGACTGTCCAATACGTCCAATAATCCGGCACCCTATGCTATCACTTCCCTCACCTGCTCACTGATGCCCGTGGTTGCGCACCGACATCAGTATGACAACGTACCTATCTGCTAAAGATATTATAATTCTTCAAAATATGCGAGAGAAAGTTTTTAAACAAGGCCTACAAGTTGCAAAAAAGCAGAGCGCAATTAGGATTTACTGTAATACTAATTAGTTTCAATTGTAAGATATGTCACACAAATAAATATATGTTTTCTATACAATCCAATTATCCGACACCTGGTTTATAATAGTGCCGGATATTGTGACTCTACTGTACATAATAAGTAAGCCTTCAATGGACTTGGAAAAGTCAATATGTAGATAGCTAAGTGATTAGCGTGGTCGGATGGTGGTAGGGTACTTTCTGGTACTCGGCGGGCCAGCTACCACCCTCAAGATCACCCGAAAGTCTGCCGCCACGCACCTAACAGTGTTTTTCGACAGCCTCATTTAAGAACCAGTTTTCGTTACAGGCTAGGTGTGTTTGTCATCTTCGATTACACTACCACGTAAGCGGTAGTCAAAAAACGAATAAGTATACAAATAGGTACAGATGTATAGTAAAAAAACTGTCATTGCTACATCTTATCTCGATATCTCCTATTTCATAGATTGATGAAAATAGTCTATACAATTTTCAAGTAATAAATGAACACAGAACCGATAAACTGATGCGCATGACGTTGAGACCACGATTCAGAAAACGTTGTGTTAGTAGGACGCCTCGACAGTTTATGTAGTGACGACATACGTAAGCTGACAGTGGCAGCCGAAAAGCTAAAGATCTGACTGATTGGCATACCATGTGACAGATTTATAACCAGCAGTGACCATTATCATAAACTTTAGAACTGATGATGATGATGGATAAATCAGGGGTCATCCTAAACTGTGGACCCTTGGTACTACTGCCCACTTATCGACTCACGATCTCGGACCTCTTGCTCAGACGCTCTAAGCTCCGAAGATGGTCAGTAAAACTAGTCATTCATACCTACACGACCTCTTGCGGTCTTGAAACTAAAATTCAATACTCGCAAACTTCTTGCGATAACAAAACAGTGTCTATCTCTTTATAAAGATATATTATCACCACAACATTAAATTGAATGTTTGGTTTTCGTTTTTAATAACAATCGTTCCAAAACGAGACGTAACATTTATAATTAAATGTAAACATATAATTGTAATATAAATTTTATAATTATCTTGTAATTTCATGTCTATGTTTACTTGGTGGTAGATCTATTTCCTTAGCACGAGGTCGTCTTGGTAGGTACCACTGCAGTACCAGATATTCTGCCGCTAAGCAGTAGTGTGTAAACATTACTGTGTTTCGGTTTGAAGGGTACTGCAGTTAGCGAAATTACAGGGCTATTGAGACTAACCATCTAGCCTCAAAGTAATGAGCGCAAAGGCAGCGATGCCCTGGACTTTGTTTTACACTCTTAACATCAGGAGAGCGTCTCGTTCGTCTCATTACTGTTACATAAAAAATAAGTCTATGTTTGATTGCAAATGCGTGTATAGCGCAAAGCCAAAACAAAGGGGAGAGGAAAATAAAAACACACACACATGAACACACTCAAAATATATCTCTTCAATGAACAAGTAACGCCTAAATCAATCAATTATTCTACAAATAAATTTCGCGAGTCTAAACAAAGGTAGTTTACAGTCGTACCAGTCGTATAGGTTTGACTAATGCTTAAAAATAAACACGCGTGACATGGGCTAAGGATACAATGTAACAACGATGGTCGTTAGCTAGTTGTTAGTTGACATTGGATATGGCCCGCTAGGGTAACTGACGATTTACATTTCAAACATGGTCATGTTTGAAGATGGAATCGGATAAGCTTCATAAAATTAGGTAATGAAATAAAAAGAAAAATATAGTAGATTCACAAAAAAAACCTGTAGATGGATCCTGTTCTTCAAGACGCTGATGTTTTTGACTATGCGAAACGAAGTTGGTTGTAGTTCAAGGTTTCGACGATTTCAAACCTTTTTATGCGATCTTGTTTGAAAAAGCTCTCAGATCTGGGAACCTATTTTCGAATAGCACGACCTCAGTAGCGTTTAAAAGTCCAGAGGGCCTAGACAAAGTAACATTCGAATAGCGATAACGCTAATAGAAAAATCAAAAAGGTACGGTTTCGACATAAGCTGTCGGACGTGAAATATCGACTTTTTCATTTTGTGTAGCGGAACGGAATCATCAGAGCGCAAGTCCAACACGCACTTGGCCAAAAATAAAACTGAAACTACACTACTGTTCATTTTTTTTTTTCTTTGTCGTACAAGTTTATCCATAACAAAGTAATAATTTGTTAAGGGGAGTTTTGGCGGGAAAGCGGAAAGAGTCGTGTCGCCTCATTGTATATTTTTTCCAAAACTAGTGTTTTTTCGAATGTTTATGTATAAAAATAGTGGTGTTTTATTCATAAAGTGCCGAATTACAAGCACGAGTGTGGGAAAGTGATATAATGTGGTGAAACATGACTTTTCGTGTTGCTTCCAGAACTCCATCGAAGCTTATAGTAAAGTCACCACTAATTTACTAAGGCACGACTTGATTTGACTTGCACGAACTGGACTTGACCAAGACTGGACTTTGACTGTAACTATAGATGTAAGACATGAATTGTAAAAACGGAAGACAAGGCAGTATGGCTTTATAGCTTTAGCCTCCCTGAAAGGGCAAATTAAATTTAAAAAAAAATCTTATTCGACCAACGAAAGTTGAGCCACAAAGCGTAAAATAACGTTTAAAATCAAAACATTCCCAAATACGTCAATCAAAATCGATATTTCGCTCTCCAATACGAAATCGATCTCGATCAGATTAGTGATTTGATTCTTACGTAACGTAATACCGTCATTGTTGTTGGCAAATTAACTCGTTTAACTGTTACCGAGCTAATTAAAATCAGATTACGGTAAAATATAAAGTACATGACAAAGTATGTTTATTGCACAAAAATCTTAGGATCAATAAAAAAAACATTTGATTTTTAACCGACTTCAAAAAGGAGGAGGTTCTCAACTTGATTGGTGTATAGTACATTTTCTTTTATTCCTAGCTTCGGTTTTTTGTTTTGCATAATATTAGATGAAAATCAATAAATAAAAAATAATGTAGGACACATTACACACAGCGCCATCTGACCCCAAACTAAGCAGAGCTTGTGTAATGGAAGTCAGATAACTGATAGCATACATAAATACTTTTTTTTGTAAATACGTACTTATAATACATACAGAACACCCAGACACAGAACAAACATTTTGTTTATACCATAACATGTTTGTCCTTGGCGGGAATCGAACCGACAGCTCAGGCAGACATACTCCCAATGAGCCAACAGGGCTGTCAAATATAAATTATAAATGGATGTATGCTTTTTAATATCATTTATTTAATTCCAACGTAATTTGTTTCTGATACAAATTACATTCATAGTTAAGAATGAAAAGAAAAAGTTGTTAACAATGAGTTGTTGTACAAGTTGTACATTGACATCCTTTCTGCTTGGTACACTCCAAGCTGTACATATGTACATATAACCAACGCGTGTGTTGCCATCGAGATCAGCTGGCAGTGGCACTGTTGGCATATGTCAGAAATTACATTCAGAGATGAACCATACCTATAGAAAAATGTGTTAATACTTACGAGTACAAAACCCTAATTTTGGCTTAGTACACTCTAAACAATAGAATCAAATCTTGACTGTCTGTCACGTACCTTATTAACGCGTGTGTTGACATCAAGATCAGTTGGCAGTGACACTGTTGGGATATGTTACAAATCACATTCAGGGTTGAATCATACCAATAGTAAAATGTGTTAATATTTACGAGTACAAAACCCCCCATTTCTGCTTAGTACACTCCATAAAATTGAATTATATCTCGACTGTCTGTCATGTACCTTATTAACACGTGAGTTGACATCGAGATCGGTTGGCAGACACCTTTGGCAGATGTCCGATTTTGTATGTCCACCCAGCAAGACTTAACTCATCCGAATTAGAAGCCTTACGAGATTACAAGGCTTACCACATACGGATATTTTACCTTCAGTAAAATATATCCGGAATATCCGCTTATATCTGGCAACCCTATACCCGTAGTATACGGATAAACCGGCTCGGATACCCGAGCCACAGGTAGGAGATCTCGAATAGCAATTGACTTGATAACTAAAGATCTTTTGTACCTCGAAATGTTTGATAACTTGACACGTGTAGAGTCGCTCGTGTAAGCTTCAAGTGTTTACCTTTATTTGTGTATAAAAGCATTGAGTAAGGAGCATGTATTTATGTAAAATTTATTTCTTTGTAAAGTGGCGTATTTATTATTTACGGGACATAAATGAAAATACATAATGGTTTACTGGAAGGAATGTAAAATAGCTGCTTGGAAAATACAACGCAACTTAATTTTTTCATGTAAAAGTAATGAGACGTACGATACGCTCTTCTGATGGTAAGAAATAACGCATGTTTGGCGCTCATTACTTTGAGACTTTCGATAGTTAGTCACAACAGTTCTGCAATTTCGCTAGGCTGGCGAGTATTGGAAAAACCCCCCCAGGAGGAGGCCTATGTCCAGCAGTGGACGACCTATGGCTGATGATGATACCATCTTTATAATAGTTTACTTGGTGGTAGATCTCCTTGGCAGGAAGTCGTCTAGGTAGGTACCACTGCAGTACCAGATATTCTGCCGCGAAGCAGTAGTGTGTAAACATTACTGTGTTTCGGTTTGAAGGGTACTGCAATTAGCGAAAATGGGCTGTTGAGATTAACCATTTAAAATCTCAAAGTAATGAGCGCCAAAGCATCGATGTATATAACTGTTATATTATATTTACATTTATGTATATGTTAGTAGTAAGCGAATCATTGGTTATACATGACGTCAGACTCCATCAAATATGGCGGCTTTTATAACAAAAAACTCCAACACCAAAAAGTTTTTTAGAAAAACATATAGCGTTTGGTATTTTCCCTTATTTTTCTATCCGCCGTTGTATAGCATATCCTGTGAAATATATCAACCACACCCATTACGGTTCAGAAGATATAGATTTATAATAGGTCGAACACGGACAGTATCTTAAAGCCGATATTTGATTCATTATTTTTGAGGTAGAAACTATTTAACAATATCACTTTAAATGTCATATTCTACCGAAATTGGCTCTCTCGTTTGACAACATTATGAATTATTCATTTACTTAATTTCATTGATACGAAATAGCATTCTCGAGTGTTTGAGATACATTTGCATGATTATCCATGTGCAAATAGTGTTGCTATTGGTTAGTTTATTGACGATTATACATATACTTTAAGTGTATTAAGCCGAAAAGGGGTCGTTGTACTTATCATAATGTACAACTTTTACCATGGACACAACGTAATAGAACAGCTGTTTTATTGACAACTGAAGATTTGACTATGGAAACTGACGTGGTTTTAACACATTTTTGAAGACGTGAGCTCTGATTGCTGGAATATTTCTGACACTGGTGAGGAAGGGTGGAAGGGTTCCTCCGCACCGGCGCTTCTCGGTACACTACTGGCTTTCACCCCCGCGTGCTATCTTCACATGCAAGGCGCGCAGCGGCCCGAAGTGCGAAGCAAGACGAGGTCGCGCGCGCGTTGTATTCCGCTTTGTCTCCATGATGAGGGCCACCAGATGTGGCCGAAACTATAGTCAGAGTATCCGATATAATTAAACTTGAGTAATCCTACTGAATATTTAGTGAAACTCCGTTTACCATAAAATAATCCTAAAAACTGTCTTGTAATATTCACTAGTCTGTTCAATTATTTATTTTTCGTTCAGTCTTTTTAATTGTGCGAAAACTCAAAGAAAGAAATCCACCGTCCACATTACCTGGTCCAATAAACGTGTCCCCTTAGCCTTACAAATGGTGACCATTAATTCCTAAGGAAACAACCTACCTTTGTCCCTTGATATGAGCCCATACGGACCTCTCCTTACAACTTACATGCCAAGCTTATGAGCTGGGATTAGGGTGACCATCTTGAAACTTGAAAATTCCTGATAATTACACTTAAATTATTAATGCGAAAATATGTAAGTTTGTATCCACTTGGTGGTAGACTTCTTTATTAGAAATTCGCCTAGCTCTATGTACCACCGTAATGATAAATAATCTCGTTATTTACACCAATGATTGTATGTTTAACAAAAAACCTTAAATAACTACTGCAATAAAAGGCGGCCTTACCAGATATTCTGCCGCCAAGCTATCTAGCCAACTAGCGTATTTACAGGGCTATTGAAACTTATTCTCAAGTATCGCAGCGATGCTCTGGACTTTGTTTTGTAACTCAGTTCTGGATACTGCTGTAATGATCATGGCCATGCGTTATCTCTTACTCTAACTATCAGAAGAGCGTCCCGTTCGTCTCATCACCTTTTTTTCCATTTTTAGCTTATCTTTTTCTAATGTTTTCATTTCTTCTCCCTTTCCATTGTCTCTATTATCATTTACCGCACTCGGTCCCCAAGACACAATTCTCGTGCTTAGTTTGGAGTCCAACAATTAACAGTGTTTACTTTGAACTGCAAAGTCAACTGTTCTTTAAAAAATCTGCCGCCAAGCACCTATCGGTGTATTCCGGCAGCTTCACTTGAGAGCATGTTGCATTCCTTGAGTTTCATTCTAGGCTAGGTATGTAGGTGTGCTTTACCATCTTCAACTACACTGTCACTTAACATCAGGTGAGCTGTTGTAAAACGTCTAGCTTGTCAACCATAAAAAAGGTATCTTTCCACTTGCTTCTTTCATCTTGACACAAATCTTTAGCCCGGATAAACCACCCAATGTTTGGTAACCCTAAGTAAGATAAGGTTATAATATTAGATGCGAATGAGATGAGAAAGCCTGAAAAGTACGGACCTGTGGCTGATCATGTATTTATGAAGATTATATCGAGGTTGCGAGTTATTTTGCGGATTAAGGTCTGGTAAATAAGACCGCATGTCACTTTGATTAGATTTATGTTTACCAGCACGGCGTTATACGGTTTACTAACATTTTAACAGGTCGTCTAGGTAGGTACCATAGTAGTATCAGATATTCTGCCGCTAAGCAGTAGTGTGTAAACATTACTGTGTTCGGGTTTGAAGAGTTAATACAGGGCTCTTGATACATATTCTTTTAATTTTAGTCTTATCTCGTATGTCTTTCGGAACAAGTTTAAATTAAAAAATGAGAATAAATATCGTTAGACATTTCATCATCATCAGGGCCATCTAGCCCCAAACTAAGCAAAGCTTGTACTATAAACCAGGTAACCGATAGAATACTTATATACTTTTTTTTTAATACTAGTAGTTAGTTTTTTGATAATCTCAAACTAACCTTTTTCTGTTATAAAAAGTATCCTACATGTTAATCCAGGTGATAAAATTAAATCCGTTAAGCTGTTTTTGCGTAATTAAGTAACAAACATCCAAACATACAAACTTTCATATTTATAATATTAGTAGGAAGTAGGATAAACATTTAGACACAGAACACATATGTATTTTGTCTGAACGGGATTGAAACTCATGCCTTACAGCTTAAAAAGCAAAGCTACTACCAAATAAGCTAACGTGGTAGACATATTAGTGTAATTAGGGCGGCAAATAATAGCGTGATAGTACAAGAGCAGAGTCCGATTTGAACTCTCGAAGATATTCTGTACAAACAAATGAATTAGGTAACAAAACTCGATGTTTTTGAAGCCAAATTCCCTAAATATCTGTTTAGTATTCTACGTAAAATCCAAACAAGTTTTATAGAACAATGTAATCATCCCAGAAGTGGCAAGAACAAGAGATTCAATTACTTGCTCATTATTGTATACTGTAGGTTCAGCTAACAGCCTATTTACAAAGATATAGGGCGGAAATTAATCAGAACTTAGCGCAATTTTCCCGTAAATGAACTTTTGCCAAACAAGCGTTTGTTCGCGCGGTTTTGATTACAAAAACTAGGTCACCCATTTGTATTATTCTCTTTATAAAAATAGTGGGATATTTCACAAAGCGCCATCTAGCCCCAAAATAAACAAAGCTTGTAACATGAAATTTTTTTAAATGTAAAAGCAATGACACGAAGGAATCGCTGTCCTAATGGTAAGAGATAACACCTGTCCATGACCATTGCAGCGATACACAGAACTTTGTGTAGCAAAACAAAGTCCAGGACATCGTTGCTTTGGTGCTTACTTTGAGACTTTCGATGGTTATTCTCAACAGTCCTGTAATATCGCTAGCTACCCATCAAACCGAAACACAGTAATGTTTACACACTACTACTTGGTGACAGAATATCTAGTATATACTAAATCTAAATTTTCTGTAATAAATAAAATAAAATAATCAAATAAATATTGTTGGACATTACACAAATAAATGATAGAATACTTATATACTTTTTTGTAAATAATATATTATATTCATACAGAACATCCAGTCTCAGAATACACATTTGCTTACACCACAAAATGTTTGTCCTAGGTAAGAATCGAACCCACGCCTTACAGCTCTTAAAGCAGATATACGCTACCAATGAGCCAACAAGTCCAATAGGTATAAGTTTTTCCAATTTTGCTAGTGGAAAATAGTTTTGAAATCTAATCGAGTTATCGCAAATACTTTTGAGAACTAGTGGTCAATGATCCAATTCCAAAAAGAAACTGCATTGTTACTCACTGATCCGCAAAAATTGATTCGTCTGGTGTTACGGTTCTTCTTGCTCTAGAAAATAAAATATATTTCTAGAAAATCCTCCAATTTCATCTATTCATTATCGTCAGCCTTAGACCTCATAATTATTATCTTTATTTTGTCAGAACATGGTACGTATACAACGTATAAAGTAGCTTACTGGCTGCTAATTATTTAAATATAGTTAAGTACGCATGTCCTTGCACGCTTAACTTTATTTAAATAATCGCTCACGCGTATAAATATTATAATACCTAGTAATTAAACTAATGTCACAGAAATAAATTAAAAAGTTTATCATAATTCATTTATTGCATGTATAGGTACAGGTGAAATATGTTATAGATATTAAAAGAGATTAACACAATATTGCATAATAACAAAGAAAACAATAACAGTATGACATATTAATTTCAAAAATGTCAAAAAAAATATCCAACATATGTCAATATATGTAAAGCAAAAATACAAATGCCAAAATATTATCAAATAAATGTCAACATAGAATATAAATACGAACTGCTAGGTAAATAGGTATGCATCCTTCTTTAATTATAATCCCAGGCGATCAAACACAAATAACAATTAGCAACTTTGTTTACAAAAGCTACTTAATAAAAATTCAATCACAAATATCTTACAATTAAATACTACCTACACTATTTTTCGATTTATAAAAAAAATGTAATCTAGTAGTCCTTCATAGGAGGGAAATGTGGCCGAATGTTGGCAGCATTGCCACGCTGGAGGACAATGCTAAACTTTTGACCAAAAAAGATGCCAGCATTCTGGTCACCTGACGTCAATAATAATAATAATAATACATCTAATAATAATAATTTGAGTTTAAGACAACACTTCGCAAAGGAAACCATTACCAGCGATATAGAATGATAAAGTGGAACGGCCTTATTAATGGTTATCAAAATTAAACCAATTGCATTTGACAGATCCTATCAACTCTACAGAAATTGAAGATTTTGACCACCTTGCCTATTTTGAGAAACTTCGCAAACAGCTGCGTAGATTGTCGTTGACTAAATTGTTTGATCAATTAATAAATGGAGTAAATCGATTTGACAAAATAATAAAAAACCGAGTGACAGATTTGACTCAAAAATAGAATAATTCTATCATTTAATTTCATAATGAGAGAAAGATAATTATAACCATATCTTGTTGTAGTCAAAGTGAAGTTTTTTTTTTTTCTTCTTAAAAACGAAAGTCCTTGTAATTATATACAATGAAATCTGTACAACTGGGATTCCAAGGAACCTACGATTATTATAGAGGCTTTTCATTTACAAGGAGGCAAGTTTGAAATGGTAGTTTTTTATTCATAGAGGGCCCGTAAAGCACGTACAGAAGAAATTATAAATTATCGTCAAATTTTTTCAATCATAAAATTAAAATTACATCTTACGTAGGTACTTTCAATTTCCCATCTAATTTTACAAAACAGATTCCTACAAATACCTATTTATTACTCGCCACCAAATTACTTCTTTGTCAAAGTAAGTGCTTACTAGAAACGGTATGACGGAAGCCAGATAACTTTATAATTCCTTTACGCACACTTCAGTAGTTAATGAAATAAAATTAATTTGGCTACTTTTAATCTTCCGTAATTTAATACCTCAAAGTTGCCAGTTCTCAAGTCGAGACGTGTTATATATTAATTTTGTGTGGATCGAGATTCGAGCCTTCCGCAAGGGATTTACGAACTTTGCGGGTATTTCTAAAATTGTAAGACTTAGGGATTGTTCAGTAAGTGTTTAGGGACGATAACAGGGTCTTAGTTGTCTGAAACATAGAGCATACGGAACATATTTAAACTATATAAAAATACATACATTATGTAGATAGTAAATGCATAATTTGGTAGTAGATTTCCTTGACAAGAGGTTGTCTAGGTAAGTTTCACTGCAGTACCAGATATTCAGTGACAGCCTTGTTGGCTCATTGGTAATATGTCTGCTTCAAGAGCTGTAGGCCGTGGGTTGGATTCCCACCCAGGACAAACATTTTGTGGTATAAACAAATGTTTGTTCTATGTCTGGGTGTTCTGTATACCACTAATATTATAAATGTGAAACTTTGGATGGATGGATGTTTGTTACTAAATCACGCCAGAACGGCTGAACGGATCTGGATGAAATTTTGCATGTAGATACTATAGGCCCTAGAATAAAAAATAGGATACTTTTCATCATCATCATCATCCATACCACGAGGGTAAAACCGCGTGGCGGAGCTAGTTTATTATAAGTATGTATTTACTAAAAAAAGTGTTAAGGTATTCATCAGTTATCTGACTTCCATAGCTTTGCTTAGTTTGGGGTCACATGGCGCTGATGTCCTACGATATTTAATATTATTTATTCTGCCGCGAAGCAGTAGTGTGTAAATATTAATGAGTTGCGGTTTGAAGGGTACTGCAGCTAGTGTAAATTAGAATAATTTTTTTTTGTACACCAACATATTATAACAAAGAAAACACCTAACCAATTATTCGTAAAATTGAATAGATTGATGACATAGCAATAAGTAAAAACTTTTATCGATCAAAACGGAAGAATAAAAGACAAAATTCAAAAAGAAAGAAAAAATAACATAACACTATCCCCTTCTTTCATAAGGTTACATTACATAAAAAAATATTAAAATAGTAAAAAATCAAGGTATCAATCTGAACAATGGGTTCTATTCATTTCAGAAGATAAAACAGCTAATATAAATAAAATATAAACTAGATTAATAACCTAAAGTTTTGGACCAATCAAAGGTTTCCAATAACAATAATTGTTTCAAAAATCTTTCACGCGTATCGATATATGTACGTAAGCCTTACCCTAATCCACAACCGCTTAAATTTAATAAAGTTTGCACAGTACCACAAAAAATGGATACTTCACAAACTTATTTACAAGTGCTTAAAATAAATCGTTTTTGCTAAAGAAAACTTGTGCCAAATGTTCACGAACGATAAAAAAAGTTTACCAGCTTTGCCTTCGAGTTGTAAATTATTCCCAACAAAATAAATATGAAATACGAAGGTTGTTAACTTTTCAATTCGTTTTAAGTGCTTTAACACTGAACGAGTTCTACTTTACAACCGTTTCGGAATAGGCTGGTAAAATTTTAAAATCAAATTCGAATTTAAGTCGCCCATCGTGATCTATCAGTGGATGAATTGTTACAGTAAATAACAAATTTGCGTTTGCCTAGGGTGGAACAAGCTTCCCCCCCGTGGGTTCCCGCCTTGTCTTGGCGGGGGGCTGAGTAACCGTGCCTGGTCACCACGGTGAAACCAAGCTGAACCCGAGATGGGGCTGCTTCTCCGGGCTTACCCCCGGGCCTGGCTGAAGCGGCCAATGTAGGTTGCGGTACTGTATGGGCGGTACCGCAACTGAGGCGGGCTGCGGTGTCTTATGGGAGGTACCGCAGCTGAGGGCTGGAGGCCGCGGCGGGAGAGGACTGTCGGTGTATCGTTGCCGCTTTCCCTACCTTCCGCGGCCTTGACGGGGCCGCCACCGTTTGATGGCGGACGCGGTGAGGCTGCAGGGGAAGAGGAGTGTCGGTATTGCGTTGTGCCGCTCTCCCTGTCCTCTGCAGCCGTGGTGGTAGGCGGCGGGGCCACTTACCTGACCCGTCGCTTGGGGACCGCTGGCGTCAGACATGGGGTTGTCTGACGCTAGTTGCTTTCTGGTCCCCGAGGTGGGTCGTGACACGTCATGTATGATGTGTCACGACGTGAGGGCTCTCCACGTGTCCCTCAGAGGAGCTGAGGGCACAGTGGAGGAGCCGAGTGGGAGGGGGCCGCGGGTTGGGAGGAGTGCCGGTCCTGCGATCCCCATCCCAGCGGCCAAAGTGGCAGGCGACGGGGCCACTAATCTGACCCGTCGCACGGAGACCACGGGCTTCTGGACGTGGGGCCGTCCGACGCCCATTTGCTGGTTAGGTCTCCGAGGTGGATCACGATGTGTCCGGTGTTCTGACACATCGTCATCGTGGCGGGGTGAGCTTGGGCTCCCCGAGGCGCGTCCGCGAGGACAAGCGCTGTCGAGGCCGCGGATGAGTGCGTAAGCGTGCCCGTAGCCTCGACACAAGCGCCGAGGTGGAACACTCCAGGGTTTTTAGTGGGTAGGCCGTCATTAGGACGGAGAGTCCCACATAACCACTGTGCCCGCCCCAGGGCCGGTGGTATAAATTAAGTATTTTCCCTGGACAAAAAAAAAAAAGGTGGAACAAGCTTGTGGCGCGAAGGGAGCCCATAACTATATGCCACCATTGTGGGTCCTTAGAGGATGCGGCACAACACACACTTGCCGAATGCCCAGCATGGTCGATACCGCGAGGCGAACTTGCCACGGTTGCCGGCCGTGATTTCTCGCTGCCGACTGTCGTTGCTTTGATGGTCGACAGCGGGCAATCATGGGACGCAGTGCTCTCTTTCGCAGAGTGTGTCATGGCACAGAAAGAGGAAACGGAACGGGTGAGAGAGAACAGCATTGGTAGCTATTCGCAGGAAGAGACCCGGGCGCAGACGGCTGGCACATGACCGCCGAATGCCGCCATAATGGAGAACTCGGGAGATTGGGGTCGAGGGAACCCGGTTTCCCAGTTAGAGTTCCCCGAGGTTGAACGATGCGTGACGTGTTCCCACATATCGTTAAAATGACTGGCAGAGCACAAGCTCACCGAGATGGTGTCTGATAAAGACAAGCGCTATTGGGGCAGCGGACGAGTGCGCAAGCGTTCCCGCGGCCCTAAATTGCAAGCGCGGAGAAGGAACACCCCAGGGTTTTTAGTGGGTAGGCCGCCATTTTGGCGGAGATTCCCACATAACCACTAAGCTCCCCCCGGGGCTGGTGGTATCCATTAAGGATTTTCCCTGGGTAAAAAAGGGTGGAACAAGCTTGTCTAAAAATAAATTAAAAGTAAAAAAATATTTTTTTAAAACAAGCTTTTATCGGGGACAATGAACTAAAAATTTTAAAATAAATTCTAGTAAGTATTTGGCGTGTAGGTACTACCTATATTCTTAAAAGCTTGAGGCACAGGAATATAAGTACCTACCTAAACTATTATTTTTAACTTTTTAGTTAATAAGTATTTTACAGATTGCTCCTCAATTCGAATCAATCGAGCCCAACCTCGGTGAGGTTATGTTGTTTTATCACAGAGATACCGTGGCCACCTCCTAGCTTCATCATCAGACCCTGGATATCGTCTAGGCATAAAGTGCTCCTCAAGACGAATCAATCGAGCCCAAATTCGAGTTCCTATGGCCATCTTCCGTCTCCATCATCAGACCAGCTCCATGACACAATATGATTGTATTGTCACCGAAGATACATAAGTACACCTTTGAGTCCAATGGGACATCGGGAAGTGGGTCAAATTTAACTTCCAAGATTCCACCCGAACAAACATAGTTACATACATAGCAAGTTTAATAAAAGCTTGTAAAAAGCAATTTTTTTTTTTGGTGTATATTAAAAGTAAGTGATTTTTTAAAATATTTTGACAGGCTCGGTGTTTGAACACAGCTCACCTGATGTTAAGTGCGGTATCGTCAAAGATAGTAAACACCTAGCCTGGGATGGAACTGGCGCTCAAGCGAGGCTGCCGGAACACACCGTTTTAACCGTCAGATTTTTAATTTGAGGGTGGTAATTAGCCAGCCGAGTACTGGAAAGAACTCTACCACCACACTATGGTATCCTCACGATGTTTTCCTTCACAGGCAGCTCAAGTTCATTGTTGGAGTTTGAACCCACGCCCGACCGCAGTAACCATTGAGCTGTCATCGCTACAAATTATATAGAGAGTTTAATTTTTTAACTGAATATATGACATTATAATATTTGTTTTTTGTTTTACTTATGCAAAATTACTCACGAATTATTTTTTTTTAATGTAAAAGCAATGAGACTCTCTTCTGATGGTAAAAGATAACACGTGCCCAAAACCATTGCAGTGATACGCAGAACTTTAAGTGACATAACAAAGTCTATGGAACCGCTGCTTTGGCGCTAATTAATTTGAGACTTTAGAATTTAGATGGTTAGTCTCAACAGCCCTGTAATTTCACTAGCAGCAGTACCCTTCAATTCGGAACACAGTAATGTTTACAATTACTCATATGAATAATTTGCGAAATATCACACCGCAATTCACCTTTTTCATAAACAAAGTTTAGCACTTAAAACAAACAACAAAATTACGAATTTACTTTCAACTGTCAAACAAACTCTCAAGGACAAGACGTAAATCAACCACGAGTGATTGTAAATGCTGTCACAATACTATAACTTTTTTGCCAACTGTCCTGGGACGGTGAAAGAAAGCGATAATTTGCAATGCCATGCTATAGCAGACAATATTGCAATGTTATTGTTATTTTTATCCAAGAAAGTGACGGTTTTGTCATTTGTTTTATAACGTCGCGTCTTAACTAACAATGATATATTATATATTATATATATTAAATGATATATTATATATACGAGCGGTGATTTTAGTAAAAGCTTCGATTAAGTTTTGGAAGCAACAACAGAAAGTTATGTTTCACCACATTATATCTCTTTCCTATACTCGCGTACGTAATTCGGGATTTTATGAATAAAACATCACTATTTTTATACAAAAACAATCGATAAGAACACATAAGATTTAATCGATAAGTTTTGGATAATAATTATGAATGTAAGATTATAATAATTAATTAATAAGAAATTTTGTAGCGATGATAGCTCAGTGATTAGCGCGGTCGGTTCACACTCCGAAGGGTGTGGTTTCAAACCCCAACAATGAGCTTGAGCTGCTGGTAAAGGAAAACATCGTAAGGAGAGCATAGCGTGGTGGTAGGGTACTTTCTAGTACCCGGCTGGGTAGCTACCACCATCAAGTTGAAAATCTGTCGCCAAGTATCCAACAGTGTATTCCGACAGCCTCACTTGAGAGCCAGTTCCATTCCAGGCTAAGTAAGTTTACAATCTTCGGTCACACCGACACTTAACATCAGTTAAATTGTTGTCAAACAGCTAGCTTATCAACCATAAGGTATATTTCAGATATATATTAAAAAAATGTCGTCAAGTTAGATAAATATTTAAATTAAATTAAATCCTCTACAAGTCTACACTGTTGTAAGTAAAATGACTTTTGAGCTTAAATACATTAAAATTTATATCTCTCAGTACTTTATCGTTCACACAAATCTGGACTATTGGTAATCGTTGCTTAGCTGGAACTATATATACTATGTGCATCACATTCACGTAGGACAACATATTACTTCGCTAGCAAACTATTTATTAGTAATAATTAACGACCACGATAAATTAAGTATGATGGATGGAGTAGTCACAAAAACAAAAGACGTAAGACCATCAACATTCGCTGAATAACCACGGCGGAGGTCGGAGTCGGGAACTTTTTCATAGTCATTATCAGCCTATTTCCAATAAGTAGGTATACACATTGCTGTATATAGGCTGCCATGCCACTGAGCCCGTTCTTCAGCTTTTCTGGTCTTACGTACATAGTCATTATTTCGACTCTGAGGGTTAGTTTAAACCGATTATACCCAAAGTGGTCTATATCGACCCTAGGGGTCGACGATGAACAACACGGGATCCATAGAGAAATAAAAATTGGTGGTCCGTAAGATGCAAACGGGGGTCTACGGTAGTGGATCTTATGTAAGCAGATTGTGACTTTCATTTTGACTTTCCATTGATGAAACTACCCATGCACACAGATGCAAATACAAATACATATTTCATTGATAACACCAATGTAACTTATATTATAGTACGGCTACTTCTGTTTAACATCTTACCACATACCTTCATCATCCCCGTCTTTTACAAATCTGGATATTAAACACTGCACGATTCTACCGCTGATTCCTCTTGTAAGATCTTATATCCGCCTACAGAAGGTCTTTTCTCAAAGTTGTAGCGATGATCTTTGGTTAGCGCGGTCGGATGATACGCCGAAGAGCGTGGGTTCAAACCCTAACAATGAGCTTAAGCTGCCGAGATAGGAAAACATCGTGGGGAAACCATAGGTTGTAAAGTGTTTTCTACTACTCGGCTGGATAGCTATCGTTTCAAGTTAAAAGTCTGGCTTGGGAGTTTGTTCCATTCCAGGTTAGGTTATTCGACCACACCGTCACTTAACATTAGGTGATGTGGTCAAAAACTTAAAACTTGTTAATAAGATTATCTGTACTATTTTCATATTATGTCCAAGTTGACAATGCGCCGACAACACATCTAATGTGGTAAGTAGGTGGCATCTCGCCTACCATCTGGCAGATCGTCTGTTTGGCATACTTTCTTAACATACTTTAAAAATGAGAAATGTTTCAATCGGATCTGTATTTTCATACATTTATATATAATTAAATAAAAAGACGAAAAAGGAAGACATTTCACACAGCGCCATCTAGACCCAAACTAAGCAAAGCTTGTAATATGGGAACCGGACAGCTGACAGACTAAAACACTTTTTTTGTAAATATATACTGAACACTTAGGCATAGAACAAACATCTATGTTAATCACACAAATGTTAGTCCTGAGTGGGAATCGAACCCACGCCCTTCAGCTCTCGAAACATAACTTTACCAAATGAGCTAACAGGGACTCAAAACAATGTATGTAATTTCCTTATTATCATTTAAATTCTACAACCATAAGACCTAATAACAAATTCGGCGTACTTCGTGACAATATTGCTGATTTCCCTTCCAGCTGGTACAATAGTGGTACTTTCAACTTTCTCCTTGAAGATAGGCATAGGACAAGATTAATAGGACGAACTTTCAACATTGGCAGATTTACTGCCCTGAACAACGTGCGAGTACCTCGCAACTTGGCGCAGTGTTAATAAGGCACGGGAAAGTTTAGATTGCTTGCTATATTCGTGACTGTACTCTCTTAATTACTTATTTTGACTTTATTTTATGGATAGAGTTGGCTAGCCACCAACCGCTGGGGTAGGTAAGTTCCAGGTTAGTAAGTTCTAGACCACGAAGTAACGCGTTGCTAACGTTTAAACCAGAGGTCCCCAAGGTTAGTAAGTTCCAGACCTAGAAGTAACGCGTTGCTAACGTTTAAGCCAGAGGTCCCCAAACTTTTTTGTTTCGTCTGTAGACCACTTACCACGTTTTTTGGTTTCGGGTAGCTAATAGAATATTACATATGTACATTATAATATAAAAAACTTAAAAAAGAGATAAAGAAATAAGATAATAACAAAGCAACATCGACTAATATGTTGTTGTACAACGGCAGCCTTATCGCCTAGAGCGATTTTATCCATACAAGCCACACTTAAAAAGTTGAAAGTAGTTTAAGTTAATTTCAGAAAATGTTACGTTTATTTCACGTTGACGTGAAAGGTCACGTGTCAAAACGAGACACCACTTTAAAGGTAGATTAACCAACTTTTATAAAATGAAGCCATTGTACAAATCAAAGATCTGTTGCCTCGAAAGAATGTCGCATGTATGTTATGTTTTGAACCTACTTTCACATTTCAGCACCCAAAACAAGAATTGAGGACATGAGCTGGACTTGTCAACAACCGATAAATTATTACATTCAAATATGAACAAAAGTTATGTATGAGTCTTGTGACAAGACAATGCAGATGTACATAGAAATGTATTTAGATGTACTTACATTCGATACCATCATAGTGAAGCTACCACATGAAGTAAATCGATCTTAATAGGACGAAATTATCGTATATGCAAGGTACTTGAGCGCGGCCCCGAGTAAGTAGCGATTGTAGCGATGATAGTTCAGTGGTTAGCGCGGTCGGTTCGCAAACCGAAGGGCGTGGGTTCAAACCCCAACAATGAGCTTGAGCTGCCGGTGAAGGAAAACATCGTGAGGAAACCATAGCGTGGTGGTAGGGTTCTAGTACTCGGCTGGCTAGCTACCACCCTCAAGTTGAAAATCTGCCGCCAAGCATCTAACGGTGTGTTCCGGCAGCCTCACTTGAGAGCCAGTTCCATTCCAGGCTCGGTGTGCTTTACCATCTTCGACCACAACGTTACTTAACATCAGGTGAGTTGTGGTCAAACACCAAGCCTGTCACCATATTAAAAAAAAAAGTAGAACATTTTCCCATTTTGAATGTAATTTAAAAACTACTAGCGTTGATTCCCGCAGGTTTAGCGCGAGTCGCGTGTAGGGATGTCAACATCGCATCTACGAACAAATATTGGATCGATTTTTTTTGTTCGTAACTTCGCTAACATCAAATCTATGACACACGTCAACTTCTCTAATCTTTTAATACCTTTTTATTAAAGTCACAGATCGCAGGCAAGCGTCCTCTGCCCCCGCCGCACCGCTTCTTCCCACTTGTGTCGCCTATTTATCGCGAAGATGTTCTTATAGATATTTTACTTACCTTAGTATCGGCGTGCTATGTTGTTCTTGGCAGGCCAAGGACAATTAATAGCATGTACAAAGATGACAGTAGTTTGGTAGTTGAGTAATATTTTTTTTTATTGAAGAACATTTCACACAGCGCCTCAAACTTAGCAAAGCTTGTGCTATAGGAACCAGACAGCTGATAGTCGTATGTACTTTTTTTGGAAATATACTTATACATAATACATACACCGCAAACACAACAAATATCTTTGTTCGTCACACAAACCACACCGGGTTCGAATGTTTCCTTCAGCTCTCGAAGCAGACCTACTACCAATTTTTTTATGTAAAAGTAATGACACGTGACGTAAGTTTATACTTCAACTTTCATTGGAGCAGAGTTCGGAAGTTTTCATAGTAAAACATCTTCGGAACTCAATTCCTATGACAGTTCGATTTGAGTCAGATCCGCACTTTGCTTATTTTTTTATTATTTACCTGGTAATCTGCAATAACGCAAATTCTCTGAAAACTTTGTAGCGATAAAAGCTCAGTGGTTAACGCGGTCGGTTACTCGTCAGAGAGCGTGGGTTAAAATTTTCAATTCCCAACAATAATCTTATTTGAGTTACATTCTAGGCTTAATGTTACCAGCTTCGACCATAGCGTCACTTAACATCAAATGAGCTAAGGTCAAACACCAAGCTTGTCTACCATAAAAAAGTGTCTGGATCGGATGCGACGACAATCGACTGACGAGAAATAAGGAACACAAAATACCTATAGTCCTATATGTTATAAAATGTAAACGCCTATCAATCTCGTTGGTAACCAGACGAGCAAATAGCTCGCCTGATAGGATGTGAAGATTGATATACACCTTAATTATAAGACACAATGAATACTGTAAAATCTCTAAGGTCCACTATTTCACTCGTGTTTCAGATCCATTTCACGCGAAATTGTTTAATTTGGAGCTATATTCGGGAGGTCTCTTGGGGTTACGGTTACCAACAGCCCAGATTTGTCCGTATTTATGTATTTTGTCCGGACTTTTTTTTTGGCGGATTCCGACATTGTCCCTCTTTGTAATGGTATGAGAATTTTTACCTAAGAAGAAAAACCGGTCAAGTGCGAGTCGAACTCGTGCCCCGAGGGTTCCGTACCTACCCATTATGACACCGTAATAAAATTGGTATCATTTTTATTGGTGGCTAAGTTTTAAGTGTTGTGTGCGCGCTGGAATGGTTGAAATTGAGATTTTCGCGAAAACTTGTAAGTAGGTACCAAAATTTACCATAATTTTCAACTTTTTTTTATTTATCGGAATTTTCCCTTTATTTGTGTCGTAATACCTTGCTTTTTGCCAAATTTCGTGATTCTAGGCCAACAGGAACTACCATAATTATAGGTTTTCGACCCAAAAACTATAGGGTACTTCCGGCTGACCTAGAATTGTCAATTTTGTTTAAAAGCAAGGTCTTACAGCACAAGTACCTAAAAGGAAAATTCCGAAAAATAAACAAAGTTGAAAATTAAGGTAAATTTTGGTACTTACAAGTTTCGCGAAAATCTAAATTTGCATATATCTTTTTATCGTGTTGACTCAGGACCTTGATTTTTATACAATAATAGGGACTATAGACCTCAGTATCTGGTATAAATTTCAACATGCTAGGTTCACCCGTTTCTGAAAAAATCGGTGGTGACACACGGACAGATAGTTAGGAAAGACGGACAAGAGAGTGATCTTATAAGGGTTCCTTTTTTACCTTTTGAAGTACGGAACCCTAAAAATGCACGAAGATTATGTAAAACAACAAATAATATTATGTATTGCAGACAATAAAATGAATCGGGAGTTTTGGCGGGAACGCGGAAAGAGTCGTGTCGCCCCATTGTATATTTTTCCAAAACTAGTGTTTTTTCGAGAGTTTATGTATAAAAATAGTGATGTTTTATTCATAAAGTGCTGAATTACAAGCGCGAGTGTGAGAAAGTGATATAATGCGGTGAAACATGACGTTTCGTGTTGCTTCCAAAACTCCATCGAAGATTATAGTAAAGTCGCCACTACTTTACTAAAGCATGACTAGATTTGACTGGTGCGGACTGGACTTGACCAAGACTGGACTTTTACTATAAAGAAGCTGAAAACTAAAGACTGCACACAAAATACAGAAACATTGAAACTGGCAGAATACACAGAGTGCGATGCCAAGAAGAAAGAGAAAAAATAAAGAATCGGACGCCGACTAGCTCGCTCAACGATATCAGACCGAATCACGATTGGAGGAGGATCAGGATAAGTGACATAATGAGTGTTTCCTTACGATGTTTTCCTTCACCGACAGCTCAAGCTCATTGTTGATTGATAAATAGGTAATTAATTCTTTATTTTACACACAAAAAATAAAGTTATACAATACAGAAGAAATAAACTTAATTAACACGTGTAACAGGCGATCGCTAAAAGCAATCTCTTCCAGGCAACCTTAAGATGGAAAGGATCAGAGGAAGAAAAAGACGGGGTGTGCCAATAACAAGGATATGCATATAAAAATATGACATAAATATATACACATTCTAATAATAATATATCCTAATAGATTAACTAGAATAACTAAAAATACACTAATATATATAAAATGAATATTATTGTTGGGGTTTGAACCCACGCACTTCAGCGTGTGAACCGACCACGCTAACCACTGGGCTTTCATCGCTACAGAATGTATTTGTGTGTTATTTTTATGACTTTTCAAACTGCGAGATGGTTACCCTAGCCGGGGGTGGACAAATTCACAGTCAGTGTCGTTCGACGGTCTAATTTGCTACAATACCTACAATGTACATGTATGCTATTTATTTATAGAGACCAAACCTTGATAAGGTAAGGTTTTCGGTAACTGTCACATTTTTATTGTAAACTGCAGCTATTGAAGGTCAGCAACAAATCATTTTAAATGTCAGTCACAAATATAAAGAACTAGTATTTATTGATTTCCGAACTCTTTATTGACCACACTAAAGAATACAAAACAGGATACAAATAAACATAAGTAATAAATGTAACAATTGGCGACATCATAGCTTATAAGCAATCTTAGGACGAAAAGGATTCAAGGAAGAAAAAGTCGAAGTGTGTTAATAACGGATTGGGGGGTGGCCTATGTCCCACGGCTGAGATGATAACGATGTGTCAATAACGAAGATATATAGGAAAATTATTATGATAAAAATCTGTTTTTTTTAAATAAATGTAATTGTAACGAGACGCTCTCCTGATGGTAAGAGATAACGCCTGTCCATGACAATTGAAGCGATACACAGAACTTTGAGTAACAAAACACAAAGTCCAGAGACTGCTTTGGCGGTCATTACTTTTGATGGTTAGTCTCAACATCCCTGTAAGTTCATTAGCTGCGGTACCTTTAAAACCGAAACATAGTAATGTTCACACACTACTGCTTGGCGGCAGAATATATATCGGAATCAGAATGCTTAAAGGCAGATTAATTTATTGTAAACATATAAAACACTGTGCCGGCGTAAGAATAGTACCCTCTCTACCCGTGGTGCGTAAGAGTCGGCTATGGGATGTAATCCGGAAGATGGGCAGCAGCGTCTTCCTTGAACAATCACACCTAACTGCGCTCGCCAACCCGCCTGCCAAGCGTGGCGAGTATTGGCAAAACCCCCCCAGGAGGAGGCCTATGTCCAGCAGTGGACGACCTATGGCTGATGATGTGATGATGTGATAAAAAACACTAGCGACCCGCCCCGGCTTCGTATGAGTGCAATAAAATAATAAATAGGTAAATAACAATAAAGGCTAGATTGTTATTTATTTATTTATTTTATATAGCCAATGTTACTCAGTGATAATGTAGCATTCTATTAGTGAAGAATTTTTTAAATCAGTCCTGTAGTTTTGAGTTTATTCATACAAAAATACAAATCTTTTCTCTTTATAATATTAGTATAGATATAGATATAAATTAGCCCTTTGTATTCAATGGAAACGCTCTAGAAAACCGGTCCGTTACAAAATTGATGTCACAGCAACTAGTTAGCAGAACCTTTCTAAGCCAATCAAACCACAATCTAATCGGAACTCCGAACCAAAGCAAGCTCGCTTAACTTTTAGAAACACGTACAGTACTACCAACTTACAAAAAAAAGTACGGCCATTGATATAAGTAATATAATTTAATGGGTACTTATTGACAGATTTGAGCAGATTTTGCGATGGTGACTCCCTCGTTCGAGTGTACATGTGATTTGGTTGGTCAGAACAGACGTAACACTAATTAAATCAGTGTAGTTTGCATAACTGGCGGTGTAGGAATATATTAGATATGCGACATCCGTCCTGTTGCCGTTGGATTCCAAGGACCGTAGAATCTATAGTGTAATCAACGAGAAATATGAGTTGAGGTCAGTATCAGACGGACAATATGCAAATTTCCTGAGAAAATAAATTAATAGCATAGTCAAAGGGTCTAAAAATGTTCTCAAAATCGACAGCACTAATGCTGAGAACTATTTTTTTTTCCGTCTTACAAGCTTAATGTTTTACCACAGCTCATCGAGTGTTAAGTGGCGGTATGGTTGAAGATGGTAAAGCATATCTAGGCTGAAGTAGAACTCACAGTTCGTGAGGAAACCATAGCGTGGTGGTAGAGTACTTTCTAGTACTCGGCTGGCTAACTACCACCCTCAAGTTGAAAATCTGCCGCCAAGCATCTAACGGTGTGTTCCGGCAGCCTCACTTGAGAGCCAGTTCCATTCCAGGCTAGGTGTGCTTTACCATCTTCGACCACACCGTCACTTAACATCAGGTGAGTTTGTGGTCAAACACCAAGCCTGTCAGTTTATAAAAAAAAAAAAATTTGCTAAACAGGGAACAAGTTTGATTGATGAGGGACGAGCCTTGCAGAGACAATATCGAAGAAGCTTCATGGAGACGAAGCCATGCTATTAAATTTCAAAAACAATTAAACTCAGTTTTCACGTGCACTTGTGTGCTATTGAAGTGGCTTTAGTGCAGCTAAAACTTTGACCTGGTTAAGCGGCAAACAGTGGCAAAGTTTTGCTGGAGTTAGAAACTGGAGCTTGTAGTTAAATGGTTTCAATTCGTTGTTAAGTAAAAGGGTGTAATGCTACTGTAAAATGATTACATTTATTAACGTTTGATCGTGTATTCTACTTGATCTACACCAGTCATGTCAAACGTACGGCCCGCGGCCGAATGCGGCCCAAGAAACGATAAAGATGCGGGCCGCATGCGGCTCAAGAAACCATAAAGTTGCGGGCCGCATGCGGCTCAAGAAACCATAAAGATGCGGGTCGCATGCAGCTCAAGAAACCATAAAGATGCGGGCCGCATGCGGCTCAACAAACCATAAATAAGTGGCCCGTGACCGAAAGATCTTAAGATTTTTACAAAAAAACGATGCCACTTACTACACGTTTTTAAAATTGCGCGTGCTCGATTTATTATGAACAAGAGAAGTCTCTATATCCTCGAGAAGACAATTTATTTAATGAGACGAACGAGACGCTCTCCTGATGGTGAGATAACGTGTCCATGACTATTGCCGTTAACCGGTAGGAGCCTAATTCGTTGCCCACCCTTCTTTTGGGTTATCCGAGAAGTAGTTTACCATCCTCTGGAAACCAGTGTTTTGGCATTTCTATGAAACATAAGAGATCAATATTTTGGGTCAACGATTCTCAGACATGATTGGTACTATTTTACAAATTTCATAAAGATCTAGGCATGTTTTTTGCCAAAAGACGATATAAAAGGTGGATCTTTCATAGTAATCATTCTTTCATTTGTCTGAATGTTTATTAGTCTACCTTGATTGCGTTATTTTATTAACTACGTAGTTTGTGATGTATTGTAGTATATAATTTGATTCACGACTACAATATTAAGGTAATTTTTTTCTCCACTGCGTGAATGTTGTTGGTGATATAATACCATAACGAAATTACAAAGGAAAAAGACTGACACAATTTAGGACCGTCCTTCCTTTCTCACGCGATATTACATCAAACATGATCTTCAAAAAATATTGCTATTTTCATAGCAATATAAAATATACGAGGATGCTATTAAATTTAGTCGAACTGTGATCCGGCAGCTTCTTTGGTAGCCAGGTCCACTCCAGACTATTTTATATATTCAATCATACCGTTCCTTAACATTATGTGAGCTTTGGTCAAACACAAAGCCTATCAACCATAAATAGGATAACCTATCCATTACCAAGAATCTGTTTTTTTTATGTTTGACAGGTTAGGTGTTTGTCCACAGCCTGATGTTAAGTGACCGTGTGGTCGAAGATGGTAAAGCACACCTAGCCTGGAATGGTACTGGCTCTCAAGTGAGGCTTCCGAAACACACCGATAGATGCTTAGCGGCAGATTTTCAACTTGAGGGTGGTAGCTAGCCAGCCGAGTACTAGAAAATACCCTACCACCATGAAGTAATAGATAAATAGAAGTGTTATATAAATAGTAGGTAATAGATAAAATGCCTAGTATAATAAATATTGTTGGACTGCGACAGAAAATAGCAAACTGAAGTGCTATGGAAATGAACAAAGCCAAATTCATGGACAAATCGTGTCATAAACGCGACTCGAAAAAGTAAAATTGAGGAGCCGATTGATAAATAAAAAAAAAATATCGTAGGACATTTCACAAAGCGCCATCTAGCCCCAAACTAAGCAAAGCCTGTACTATAGGAACCAGATAACTGATAGAATATTTATATACTTTTTTGTAAATACATACAAAACACACAGAATCATTAAGACATTATCCTAGACAAGAATTCAGGTGGGAATCGAACCGACGCCCTACAGCTCTTGAAGGAGATATTCTACCAAATGACAACTAAGGTAACAAGGCCAGACGCAGACGCAATTGATCAATGTATCGCAAAAGAGAAATTGTAGAAACTTCCTTTTTGTTGGCCACTATGGACCATATTCCAAAGCCACAGAAAGTATTCGAGTAAGGTCGCGACTGCTCAAGAATACTTTAAACCAAGCTTGCAATACCACACCATCTGACGAAATAGGAATGGAACCAGCCAGCGACCTACGACTGTGCTCCGTCACTTCAAGAAGTTCGATTGGTTTGGATAGGCTGGTAGTGAAAAAAGCACAAAACATCCCAACCGGGACGTCAATACACGCCTTATCACCCCTACTTTGAATTAAACCCATTTTTGCGAATAAAATCATAAAGTAATATAATGTACCTAATTACAAAAGGTTACCTACGATTATTGCCTTTCGAGCCCTGTGGGCAGAAATTTAAATGAAAGGGGTTTCCTAACAGGTCCAATGCCCGCATTACGGTTATTGGCAAATTGATAAAGGTAATTTTGTCATCGAAATCCAGAATTAATTGCGTAATCATCATAAAAAATATTTTATCATAATTACGGAATATAATGTGCATTCATTCATTCATCTCTACATAATATAAAACACTAGAAAAAACACTTGTTATCGAAAAAATATGGGGCGACACGACTCTTCCCGCGTTCCCGCCAAATCTCAAATTTATGCGCTTACCAACGAACATCATTTGATTTTTACTTTTTATAGATTTGAAATTTTATACGCACGCAACGCAGTCTATCGTGAACAAAATATGTCATCTGCATTGGTGGAGAGAAATGTCGCAACCTTTGTTCCGTAGATTAAATGAAGTACGATATCATTAAAATTGCTATCTGTCCAGGCGTGAAATTATCTTAAAGATGATTGCTATTACTCCTTCTCGGACCTCAAGGTTAATTCTCCAATGAAGCCCATAGTAATGGCGTATAAACGATTATAAATTAGGTAATAAACCCGCTCGGCAGCCGCCATTTTTCTGCGTTTGACAGACTTTTGTACAGACTGAAGCAAGTGGTTTCCATTAGCGGGAAATTGTATTTTTTTAATGGTTTTGTATTGTTAGATATTTGCTGTGATTAAGAATATTGATAAAATTTATGTTGTACTTGCGCCGGAATAAGCAAATAAACATCGTGCAGAAATCATAGCATGATGGTATAATGTACTTTTTAGTACTCGACTGGCTAGCTACCATCTGTACCACATGTTGAAAGTCCACCAAGTACCTAATTGTGTGTTATAGCAGCGTCTCTTGAAATACAGTTGCCAATCCAGGCTAAACGAGTATCATCTTTGTATTATGTAATATCATCAGATGAGCTCTGGTCAAACTGGTCAAACTGTTTTCCGATTTGAAGCTAGCGAAATTACAGGGCTGTTGAGACTAACCATCAAATGTCTCAAAGTAATAAGCGCAAAAGCAGCGATGCCCCAGACTTTGTTTTGTTACTCAAATTTCTGGGTATCGCTGCAATTGTCATAGACAAGCGTTATCTTTTACCATCAGAGCATATTTTACATTAAAAAAACCTAACCTGTCACCCATAGAAACGTTCATTCCAAGCTATTCATTTTCTGTTTTGGTGTGTGCGCCTAAGTTTGATAAAACCGTATTTAAACAAAACGTAATGTTTGTTAAACACATCTGAGCTCCACCAGCTCCTTAACAAAAGGTTCATCAACGGCGACCATAAATCGACTTTAATGACAGAATTATTGTACTCTATCTTGGATACCATGTAGAAACTTGAATTTAAACGCTACGCTCTGTTCATGGGCTTTATGTACTTCTAGCCTTTGTACACAAGATTTATTAAGCTCTACTGTACCGCTACGTCGTCACGCTGGACAACGACCCCGCTGTAAAGGTGACAATTATAACCACCTCTTGAACAATGACATAACCCGTATTAGGACTTCGATAATGTCTGACAATTCAATGTCGTAAGTACCTTAGTCACTAATGGCCTCTGATAAGATTCGAATAGATTTAATTTGAGCAATTTTTAACCTTTGCGGGATATGACAACGAAGATCTCTTTATTTTTCATGGTAACGATTGACATTTTTATTATTTTTGTTTGACATCGGTATTTTATTTCATTTTTACTTTAATTTTCACATTTTATTTTAATTTTGACATTTGTTTTTAATTTTGACA
Source organism: Biston stratarius (assembly GCA_950106695.1). Classification (NCBI taxonomy): domain Eukaryota; kingdom Metazoa; phylum Arthropoda; class Insecta; order Lepidoptera; family Geometridae; genus Biston; species Biston stratarius. The sequence goes on from OX467109.1 coordinate 30,965,948, forward strand.
TGTAATTTAATTTTGACATAATTATGATTTAATTTTGACATTTATTTTTCTTATATTTATCTTTAACGAGTTTAGTAATGATCGAAAAAGCAACGATGCATGGACTGTTTTGTTACTCAAAGTTTTGTGTAACGCTGCACATGCAGGACTGTGTTATCTCTTACCATCTGGAGTGCGTCTCGTTCGTCTCATTACTTTTACATTTAAAAAGTGTGACAAACAGTTTCAAAAAATAGAAAATTCGTGTGATGGTTGGGATTATGGAAAGAATAGATATTTTGCCGTGGTGGTGCCGGCGTAAGAATAGTACCCCACCCTCTCTACCCGTGGTTGCCGTAAGAGTCGGCTAAGGGATGTACCTAATCCGGAAGATGGGCAGCAGCGTCTTCCTTGAACAATCACACCTAACTGCGCTCGCCAACCCGCCTGCCAAGCGTGGCGAGTATTGGCAAAACCCCCCCCCCCAGGAGGAGGCTTATGTCCAGCAGTGGTCGTCTATGGCTGATGATGTGAGATATTTTGCGCATTGGTGTAGTGTGAAGTCATTTATGTTTTAAGTATATATTCACACATACACATTCGTTATTTTGACATTACAAACAGCAACTTCAGATCGGTGATGTATTATTTGTTTTAAGTACCTAAGTACGTATAATAGGTATTTGTCTACCACCTAACATACAATTTCGTGTCCTTGCGAAGCAGTTTCTATGTAAACATTACCAGTAACAGGTAGACTGAGAAAAGCAAATTAAGTTTAGTCTCAAGCATGACTCGACGGGACGGCGCCGCGGGAAGAGCAATTCGATTAGCCAGGAATGCCAGGATATACTCGTAGGCATTGTGAAATAATATTGTGAGGGTAAACTCGTTGTAGAGGTTTTTCTTTATGGCTGACAGGCTAGGTGTTTGACCACAACTTACCTGGTGTTAAGTGACTGTGTGGTCGAAGATGGTAAAGCACACCTAGCCTGGAATAGAACTGGCTCTCAAGTGAGGCTGCCGGAACTCACCGTTAGATGCTTGGCGGCAGATTTTCAACTTGAGGGTGGTAGCTAGCCTGCCGAGTACTAGAAAGTACCCTACCACCACGCTATGGTTTCCTTCACTGGCAGCTCAAGCTCATTGTTAGGGTTTGAACCCACGGCCTTCGGCATGCGAACCGACCGCGCTAACCACTGAGCTATCATCGCTAAAAAATATATAGGATATTTTTTTTCTTCCGCCATGGCACGTTCGTGCATTGTGCCAATTCTTATATTTTCTTTATACCTTTAAAACGGGAAACTCAATATAAACCCCAAACGAAAACGATATTAAGGCCTAAAAGTTACATAAGGAAGAACTACGTTGTTTTTTTTTCTTTTTGACTACTGCCCTATTTTGGATAGGAGCAATTTTGCCATTTTGCCAGGAAGATAATTAGAAAATTTAGAAATAATCATTGAGAATATCAAATTAAATAATGCTAGTTAATGAAGACTAGTAAAGCCGTATACCTATAATATGTTTTTTTTTTTCAATATGAATGTAATAATTATGACGAATGATACGGTCTCCTGATGGTAATAACACATGTCCATGATCATTGCAGCGATACACAGAACTTTGATTAATAAAACCAAAGTCAAGGGTATCGCTGCTTTGGCGTCAAGACTTTCGATGGTCTCAAAAGCCCTGTAATTTTGCTCAAGCTAATGTAAAAATGTTTTTTTACGGATAAAATACCTACTATGAAAGCGAAACATTACAGCTTATGATGGATGCATAAAGAGATCATCTGCAATGGAGGACACCAAAAATATATAAAAAGTAGAACAAAAAACTTTAATTTAAATAATTGTTTAGGATTACAGACATTAATTAATCTCAAATGAATTAACACTGAAGTAACAGACTTAGAAAAAGAACCACGAGTTATGTAGGTACATAGGATTGAATTATTTTGTAGCGATGATAGCGCGTTCGTTTCACACGCCGAAGGGCGTGGGTTCAAACCCCAACAATGAGCTTGAGCTACTGGTGAAAGAAAACATCGTAAAGAAACCATATCATGGTGGTAGTGTATTTTCTAGTACTCGGCTGGCTAGCTACCACTCTCAAATTGAAAATCTGTCGCCAAGTACCTCACTTGAGAGCCAGTTAAATTCGAGGCTAGGTGTGTTTACCATATTGACCGCACTGTTGGCTCATTGGTAGTATCTGCTTCAAGAGCCGTAGGGCGTGGGTTCGATTCCCACTCAGGATAAGCATTTTGTGGTAAAATCAAAGATGTTCCTTAGCTGGGTGTTCTGTAATAAGTATGTATTTACAACAACAAAAAAGTATTTAAGTATTCTGTCAGCTATCTGACCTCCATAGTACAAGCTTTGCTTAGTTTGGGGTCGGATGGCGCTGTGTGTAATGACGATCCTACGATATTTATTTATCTTCAACCACAACGTCACTTCACATCAGGTGAGCTGTGGTCAAACACGTAGCTTGTCAACCGTAATTTTTATAGTTGACAGGCTAGGTATTTGATCACAGTTCACCTGATGTTAAGTGACGGTGTGGTCGAAGATGGTTAACCACGTCTAGCCTGGAATGGCTCGCAAGTGAGGCTGCTGGAACATACCGTTAGATGCTTGGCGGCAGATTTTTAACTTGAGGGTGGTAGCTAGCCTGCCGAGTACTAGTAAGTACCCTACCACCATGCTATGATTTCCTCACGATGTTTTCCTTCACCGGCATTAAAATATATAAATTGACCATGTAACCATGTACATACCTATGTTTAACTCATTTGCAACGTCATATTATATTTTTAGGTTCACCTGTGATCTTTACGGATATTTATTTCCCATGGTTAGGTAACTACAGTTAGTTTTACGACTCATTAAGTATGCTTCTTTTTTAGGATGCACTTAGGACAGTCGAAGGTTAGAAAAAATTACTGACGACCTTTACTACCTATTTTGTCATCTAATTAATGTAGGCCTACGTCATTGTTTTTTAAAAGGGAGGTACTTTTTAAAAACTATGGGTAAAATGGAATGTGACAATCATTTGATTAATTTATTGATTACTTGCACCTATTTTATTTTGAAAATGCTAACAATTAGGATTGAATCTTGGAGATGAGAAAAAACACTGATAGTAGTGACATTAGGTATAACGTTACTAATTGGAAAGGTAGAACTATTAATATTTATTACGTGAGTTATTATCTATTATGCGTCCTTATGGCTAAATGAAAACTTTGGCAGCCAAACTTAAAGCATAGCGGAAAATATCTTTGTTAGGAAATAAACTCGGTCATATTTAGGTACATTGTCTCTGTTAACATTTCAACCTCTTACTTATTAATTAAATACGGTACAAAAGATACAAACAGATAGACAGACAAACACACGGAAAGCATAACGTAAGTAGGTTATAATTGAACAAAGCTGTTTTTAAAAAAAAATTGCAAAAACAAAAAAAAATACGTTAAGATTTTCAAATATGGAACATTAAAAAAACAAACCTGTTTTAATAAGGTTTCCGCCAACACTCCAAATCTTCGGAAATAGTTCAAATGCACATCCAATACTAAGCAACAAAAAACACAAAAATAAATATAAACCCACACTGCTTTTACGTTAACCTGTTCAAATCTTTGTTACGAACAAACTTTACGCGAAAACACAGAACTCAGAAAATAATGAAATCGAACACCCGAAGATACGGCACAACTAATATGCGTGCAATTAAACGTGAGAATTATCGAAAATGAGCACTTTTAACGGAATCATGTTTAAGTCACGATCGTTTTACCGGTAAAAGTACGCGACACGACGTACAACTCGCGTCGCGTTCTAACTGGACTGGCTGAACAGAGACTGGCTGACGGAGGCCCGCACAGCGCGACGGCGGCGGACCAATCAGTGCTGCTAGCTCAACTACTTACAAAATACACTAAATTGATATTCAAAATGCGCCAACTTCATATACAAGCATTTGGGCTAGAGACAAAACCTTAGCAAATCAATAAAACATAACCACACGACGGCATAATCAATGTTGAACTTATAGCTGCTTAAGTTTTATAAGAATTTAGTAAAAGGAAATCTACATTTTCTACAAAATAATACATTTTTCTTCGTTGTGGTATTGCAACGTCGGTCTCTCTAAAAGAATGATAGCCAAATTTATATAGCCTCGGATCTGCCTTGCAAGGTTAATTTTTATTGACTCTTTAAAAATATGGTCGACGCCCAAAACTTGACACGGAACGGAAAAGGGTTAGGTACATTCAAAAATATGTAGTACTATTTCACCAGAGTATAACTGTACTCGACTTTGACTCTGCGTCAAACTTATTTCAATTGAATTATAATGAAATGGTTGAAAATTTCGATATCGAGATACTTAAGATTAACAAATACACAAAGTGTGGTTAAAAGCTAGGCTAATGAGAAATAATAACAAGAAAATATTTTTAAGTGTTAAACATAATTTTTTAAGCTTTAAAAATATTTTCTTTTGTTATATTTATTTCTTTTGTAATAACGTATGACCTAAAAAAGAAAATTTTTCGCGTAGACATTATTTTTATACAAACTCGATATGTTTTAGTGAAAACTATTATTTGATTTTAATCCATCACACTTTTCATTATGATAATCAATCAATATGCTAAGCAGCTAGCTGGTAAATGCCAATTGGAGGTGAAATTTCTAAAATTAGCACAGAAAATGCTAAAATGGCAACACAGCGGTAAATTGCGCTAGTGGCACACACAACACGGCGGTCTGTCGGCGAGCGAAAAATGAAAATGGCGGTTGCCTCGTCGTACTGCCGGCTCTTTTGTCTAGTAGTTGATACTGGTGACTGCGAAGGGAGCTTTGATTTGCTGGTGCACTGACATTAAATGTTCACAAAAAAATTGAGAAATTTCGCCAAGATTAGTGCTATTAAGAATATTTGTAAAGATATGTAATTTTATTGGAACAGCTCAGAAGTCAGAGACTGGGAGCTATCGGAGACTTTTTATGCATCAATCAAATTATAATATACAGGGTTACAAGTTTGAAAGATAAAAAGGCATCATTGTACTCACGATTACGAACACCTTAACTGGCACAATTCTGAGGAAAATCGGGGAGGAAAAATAAGCTAGCAGCAGTGTAACAACGGATTTTCTTCACGATTTCTGAGTTTTCCCCATGTGAAATATTCGTAATGATACAATGACCACCATTTTTTGCTTAACGCCTCAAGCATTGAACCCTGTATAGCAAATGCCTCACTTTTTCGAGATAGACAAACATTGTGAAAGCTTACTATTTATATCGATATTTTAGTGTTTGTTTATAAATTGACTTTGTTACGAACTTTTACTGCTAATTTACTCATTTATCCTAATGCTGAATTGAAAATTTAAATAGGTATGTAGACGCTAGTCATATGTATAAAAAACTATGGTAACTAACCTAGTTCTTTCATGTTTTTAATATTGGTAGATCTACGTTTGGCTACCAACTCGCCTAACCTCACCAACTTATGCGGGATTACTCACGTTTGATCACATATTAGGTATATTACCAGGGGCGTAGCTACCGCCGTATCAACGATACGGCGCAACGATAGGGGGCCCCCTGCCTACAAGGGCCCCAAAATGTGTAAGCAAAAATTCGTAAGCCTCTTAGACCACGGCAACTATGATTATGGACGTCCAGGGTTAGACTTTGTACGTTTCATTAATAAGTTTGTGAAAGAATAATAGACAGGACCCTCGGGGAGCTATGAAAGGAAAGTCGGGTAAAAGGGCCTCCGACAAATTTTGATACAGGGCCCAGATCTAGGGCAAGCTATTTCACTGTATATTACTATAGTTCGGCCATATCCGGTGCCCTTCTTCATGGAGACAAAGCTCAGTACAACGCGCGCGCGGCTTCGTCTTGCTTCGCACTGCGGGCCGCTGCGCGCCTCGTACGTAAAGGCAGTGGTCGGTGTTCGAGCACGGGTAATGTGGTGTGCCAAGAGGCGTTGCGTCGGTGCGGTCTGGAGTCCTCCTCTACGGCATCAGGAAACAGTTTCCATTTACTCCCACCAGGGGTGCTATCCTACTTTCCATACATATAATGCGTAAATATTGCAAATTGATTTTCTTGGGGTTAGTATGTTTCATATCACCTAAGCCGTTAAAATGTCACTGAAAGAAAGATATTCCTTTTTTAACCGACTTTAAAAAAGGAGGAGGTTCTATGTTCGACTGTGTTTACTTGTCAGTTTGAAACAACATTCTGTCTTTACATATTGGGTATCGTAGTTGCTGGTTGTTATTAGCCAGTGGAATCCCACCGCTGGGCAAAAGCATCTGTGATATTTTCAGTTTTGACAGAGCTTCATTGGTTTTAGTGGTCCTGTGCCAACACTAACCAAGTTGTAGATTTCCTTTGTAAAAATTACTGGGAACAAACCGAAAGTTTGAATACATCTATTAAAACTTCCGGTTTGAAGGGTACTGCAGTTAGTAATTACAAGGTTATTGAGACTAATCATCGATTGTCTCAAAGTAATAAGCGCCAAAGCAATAATGCCCTAGAAAATAGAATATACATGCAAGTACTTTTCTTTTGTAAATACATGCTGAACACAACAAATATTTATGATAGTCACACAAATGTTAGTCCCGAGTGATAATTTAACACACAGCCTTCAGCTCTCAGAAGCAGAAAGTTCTGAATGAGTTAACGGGGCAGTCAAAGTCATGCATTATATTTATTTTAGTTCACACCTTATTGCCTGCTTGCCACGAGGCTGCACTGAGTTGGGACTCCATCAGTTTGTGTTGTTAACTAGCGGACTTAATAATTAGAAAATAAAGGCAAAGCAGTTCAGAAATAAAATGTATTACTCATCAAACATTAATAATCCTTCAATAGTGCTAGAACTAAACATACTGATATGATTACCATACCTAGAATCACTTAGGTACTTAAATGACATATTATTATAGACATTTCTACCCTAATATTATTATAGATAATTTTCCATATTGAAATGAGAAAGTAAAATATTCTATCCTTTTCTTTCTTTATGAGTAAGCTAGCACTGTGATGTGCATAATTATTTATTATAGACAATAAAATGCTTTTTCTCTCAGAAAAGTGAGGGAAAATTTATAAACCACCTGCTTATGGAGCAGCTAGTTTTAATTCAATTAAAAATTAACTAGCATTAATCAATGCAACACAAAACTGATACAATTTATGAGTTTTATGTCAAACATATTCATAATGAAATTTTGATAAAATTTAGTAACAAACAAAACTAAAAATTTTGAGACACCAAAAATATTACAAAAATGGGCCAATAATATTATGTAACATGTTTTGTTGAGCCTATGCATAACTTTTATTAGATATCAGTTTTTACTTCTGTTTTAACAGAATTCCTGTCAGCGATCACTCCAACTGCATACAAATTATGGGCTCTTCTATTATGTGCTTGAAGATTTTTCCTTGAATAGAATGCTTTATTGCAAACTGTGCATTTGAAGTTCTTCTCGAAGTGCCTTTTCTTGTGCAACAAGAGTTGCTGTTGATTCTCTACGAATGTACCGCAAACATCACAGGCAACATTGTTTCCCGTATGTCGTTTTCGATGTCTTGACATGCTGCCAAAGTTGGTAGTTCTATAAGCACACTCTTCACAGTTGTAAAATTTATTCTTAAAGTGAGTTTTGACTAGATGATTACGGAGATCACTAGAAATGTAGAAAGTTTTAGCACACAGCTCACAGGTAAATGATTTCACACCACTGTGTCTTTTCATGTGCAATCCCAAACCATACCGTGAGGAGTAGACTTTTTTGCACACACTGCACGGAAACTGGTTATCTGAATGACGTTTCATATGTCTGTACCACCTGTCGCGGCCAATGATATGTTTCCCACATTGGTCACAGGTTCCTTCCTTCACATTTTCATTATGCGCTGCTGCTTTATGACTTATTAAGGAACTAAGCTGCGTGAATGTCCTATCGCATTTATTACAGACATGCGGGCGTTCACCGGTGTGGATGACTAAATGTGTCATTATAGTATGAATTCTACTTGATTTAACATCACAATCTTTGCAGTGAAATATTCTAGATTTACCTTCTCCCTCTACCCAAACTTTGTCCGCATTTATACAACCTTTTGTCTTCCTCTTTAAGTGATTATGATAGGACTTGTATGTCTTATGAGTTTTCTTGCAGAAAGGGCATATCAGTTGTTCTGGCATGTGCACTTTTTTCCAATGAACCCGAAGTTTGCATTTACTTTTGAAACTGCCGCCGCAGTCGTGACATTGCAGTTTCAAATCTATAGCTTTGCTTTTGAAAGGGACCTCTCTTGGTTTATCTTCTTTGGGATCGTCACTATCTAGTTTTGTGTCGGGAATTGGAGAACTTTCTTCCAAGTAACTATATTCAAACTCATCTAAATGTTCCTCTTCTTTAACGTTAATTCCTACAAATTGTTCATGCAGAGTTTCGCCTAGTGGCATTGATGAATGCAGAATAGCATCAGAATTTTCACACTGTTGTTTGAAATTACAAGCGCTTTCGAGGGCAAGCAAACAAGCTGAGCATATTTTATCTGGCAATTTATCATCCTTCTCGATTTCTATGCTTACTATGTAATTAATTTTCTCGTAAACGTAAATACCATTGTATTTCTCGAACAGGGATAGTCCGTCGCCAAACTTATCACAGTCGAAACTCAAACAGACACGACAAATGGCTTTCTTTTCGTCCTTTTCTTTTGATTCTTCACATGGTTCCATTATTGTCGGATAGAAAATATGTAATGATATGATTGGAAATATATACCTTTGAAGTCTTTGAACTATGGAGAAAATATTGGAAGATTTATCAAGACCCCCATTACATTTCTATCAAAATAAATAAATGCAAGACTAATTTAGTCTCAGAGGAATAACAAAATTTAGTTAAACGTCTATTCGAATTTTTTTTAGCAATTTTTTTTTATTAATCGGCAATAAAGGAATGTGGATCGTAATCAGTGCTGCCAACTATATTCGAAGCGAAATGCGTTTGGGGTCTTGATAAATCCGTATACCTAACATCCGTATGTCTAATTTGGCAGAAAATCCGTATACATACTAACCGTTATGAAGCTGAAGAGTGACTTGAGCTACTTTTTATCTCGCTATTTTAGCAGGGAAGGGGTAGGTATAAATGCGGCGGGATTCAGAGATTGAGTGATACAAAATTCGGTATGTAAAGTTTTTTTTTGGTATTTATTTTATATTTTTTTCTGATAGTAAACTTTATTTCATGAAACTAATTTGAATATTTTAGCTTTTTATGCGGTAGTTGATTTTTAATACGTTTTCAAACTTTCGATAGCGATGACGTCATAAGGTTGACTGAATATCCCTAGTAGGCCTTTGCCATGTAAAACAAAAAATAATATTTTGACACATTTGATTGACTTTGACAACTGACATGAAGTAAAGAATTTTGTTTATCAAAGCTTCTTAATGTTGCTAATCTATTACTTTTTTGTATGGATTATTACGCTATTACGCAGCTGGCAAATCTATTAAGATTTAAAAAAATATATGGATCTATTACAGCTGTTTTACAGAAACATTAGAACTGACAGAATGCACAGAGTATGATGCCAAAAAGAAAAAGGACAAACCCAATGAACTTTTTTTTTACGTGATTTGGCAATGCACGGGTGTTATATTTACCTATTTTGGTATTTTATAAATGAAGTAACGAAATTATAGTATTTTTCCGTACTATCCTTAGATATGGATAGTATCTAGTACGGAGCATGAAATAGTTGTACAAATACTGTAATTATAGTACAAAATCCAACGCTGCGTTGACTTGACATTGACAGTTTTTGTTTAGGTTCGCCATTGCTTTTGCACAGCGAACTACATGACGTCATTATGGGACTCATTGAAAGTCAAGTTTATCTTGTGTATTTTATTGAAATATACCCCATCTCATAGTTTAGAGAGTTTTAAACGTCAAAATAATGTACAGGAATGTAATATTTCGAAATGGTTTTGGAATCAGCAAAGTATTTTTTTTCTTTACATACCGAATTGTTTGTATGAGCGCGGTTATCTTACGCCTCTTACCTTACTAAAAACAATATCGCACTCATACGTATCTCATCACGTATATCTAGGGAAAATATATATGATATATTATTATGTTGGCAAAATTGATTATCATGGATTATGCACTCGCTCCCGTAGCTAGCTAGATAAAGACTAAGATAGACTTCTAAGTAAGAAAGAGATCGCTTATAAGAAATCGGAAAGATCGTAGATCAATGAACGAAAATTATTTTTACTTGTTATTTCGCAGATATTTTTATATTATGAAAATATGTCCAAACCACAGTACACTCAAAAGATTCGGAAATCGTCGCTTCAGGATGCTGTTCTCAAAAGCTGGCTTCAAGTAGTTGAGAGTACGGCTGGTCCCATAGCCAAGTGTAAATTTCGTGGAATAATCTTGAGGAATCTTTACGGAGATTTAAAAAATCAAAGATTTTGGTACGAAGCGAAAACCTTCAAAGATTTTCTGGGCTATACTCGGTTTTAAGAAGTCGCAAATTTTGCAATTTCTTTGTTCCTCGTTCTAACGCGGATATATAACGAGTTCTCAGTTCTATAAAGCTAGTAAAATCTAAATTTAGAAATCGTATGAAATTGCCGCTGTCATCAATTTTAAGTACCTATTCGCGCAGGAAAAGTTAACAATTACTTAACTCTTCCTGAATCAGTGTATAAAAAAAAATTATACCAATGAAACTTATGTGTCTCCGACTGAAAACGATAGCGACGTCATCGTCTGAAGAATACATCTCTGCTGCACGAGACGTATTATTCATTAGATGACTCTTTAAGTTATACATAATTTTATACTAAATTTTAATACCAAAATAATTATTTTTTCATAATTTTTTGTTTTACAATTTACTATTATTGATTATTGACTCAATTCTCCTTTACTTTTGCATTAAAACTTGATTTTTCATACAAATTCATAATTTTGTGGTTTTTCTAGTGGTTTCATTTTTATTTCATTTATACGTTAAAAATTCTGGCGGTTTTTTGGTGTTTTTAGGACCTCCATCTAGTGATCTTACAAAAAGTTCGCTGGCAATACTGTGCACTGTGCAGTGCTTTTGTTTTGAATTAGTGAAAAACGTATTTTAACCTCAGAGGAATAACAAGCATAACAATATTTTAACATTTTTGTCAAACTACAATTCGGTATGTAAAGAAAAAAAATACTTTGCTGATTCCAAAACCATTTCGAAATATTACATTCCTGTACATTATAATGACGTTTAAAACTCTCTAAACTATGAGATGGGGTATATTTCAATAAAATACACAACATAAACTTGACTTTCAATGAGTCCCATAATGACGTCATGTAGTTCGCTGTGCAAAAGCAATGGCGAACCTAAACAAAAACTGTCAATGTCAAGTCAACGCTGCGTTGGATTTCGTACTGTAATTACAGTATTTGAACAACTATTTCATGCTCCGTACTAGATACTATCCATATCTAAGGATAGTACGGAAAAATACTATAATTTCGTTGCTTCACTTATAAAATACCAAAATAGGTAAATATAACAACCGTTCATTGCCAAATCACGTAAAAAAAAAGTTCATTGGGTTTGTCCTTTTTCTTTTTGGCATCATACTCTGTGCATTCTGTCAGTTCTAATGTTTCTGTAAAACAGCTGTATAATCCATCCAATAGATCCATCTATTTTTTTAAATCTTAATAGATTTGCCAGCGGCGTAATAGCGTAATAATCCATACAAAAAAGTAATAGATTAGCAACATTAAAAAGCTTTGATAAACAAAATTCTTTACTTCATGTCAGTTGTCAAAGTCAATCAAATGTGTCAAAATATTATTTTTTGTTTTATATGGCTAAGGCCTACTATGGATATTCAGCCAATCTCATGACGTCATCGCTATCAAAAGTTTGAAAACGTATTAAAAATCAACTACCGCATAAAAAGCCAAAATATTCAAATTAGTTTCATGAAATAAAGTTTACTATCAGAAAAAAATATAAAATAAATACCAAAAAAAAACTTTACATACCGAATTGTGTTAGTCTAATATTTTCCAAAAATCTGCCAAAGCGAGAACATATTATTCGGTTTCAGTATCGTTATATTTCGTGCAATGACAATAGACGGTCAGAAACGAATGATCTGCCGAGTTTGCGCCACCGAAGTCTACTCTCGCCTCAAATGCTACAACATTTTTGATAAATATGAAAATATATCGACTCCATGTTCTCCGATAAGTGATACTTTGATTGCTGATAAAATAATAGCTTGTGCTGACGTAACCATTAAAAGAGATGACGGTATGCCCAACAGAATCTGTTTAAGCTGTTTGCTAGATCTCGAAGACGCTTACAGCTTTAGAAGTAAATGCAAAAAATCTGATGATATTTTGAGAAACGCCCTAAATGATATAGTAGACACGAAATGCCTAAATGTTTATGTGAAAGAAGAGAATGAGAGTGACAGTGAAAATAATATTTCTTATGATGATGCAACATACTTGCAAGGTGCTGATATCAAACCAAAGTGTGAGATGTCACCATCTGATATAGTCATCGGTCCTGACAGTAGAAATGAGCAGCAGATTGATGAAGTTATAGCTACATTTGGTGTACAGGCAGCTAACAACAAGGACATAAATATAAAAAGTGATCATATTGCTCTAGAATGTGATGACTGCGGTTTGATATTTAAAAGCAAATGTAAACTAAGGGTCCACCTGAAGAGAGAACATTCTAAACTGCCAGTTACATGTACCTTTTGTAAACTACAAATCAAATCTTTCAAAGCATTTCATAAACATCAGAGAAATAGACCTGTTTCTTGTATCTGTCTGTCTAGTTTTAGAATTGAAGGTGTAGGTATTTCGCGACATTTTTACTGCAATGAATGTCAATACAGTACAAAAAATGCGAGAAATGCTATAAACCATTTATTGGTACATAGTAAAAATTGTCAGTATAAATGTGATCAATGTGATAGGTCTTTTCTAAGAATAGTTACACTAAGAAGTCATAAAGAACGTGCACATAAACAATTCTATGGGCAGAAGACATGCCACATCTGTGGAAAGTTCTTCCAGGGTTTTACATATTTCGACTCGCATATGAGGTCACACAGAAAAAATAAAGCTCACTGTGTCATATGTAACAAATATTTTTCCTCAAGTTCATCTTTATACACTCATAAAAAAACACACAGTGATTTAAAAGCTTACAAGTGTGAGAAATGTTCTGCAAAATTCCGTACTTCTGCTGGTTTAAATTGTCATAAAAATGTACATATAGAAAAAAAACCAACCTGCAATATATGTGGCTACACTATTAAGAATATATACACAATGAGGAAACATAAAAAAGAACATACACCTGTGAATGTAGCATGTGGGATTTGTGGCAAGTTTTTTGAATGTGACACCCAACTGGGATCGCATATGAAGTGTCATGAGAAACCTCACCCTTGTGATCATTGTAATAAGGCTTACCATTCTAGGAAGAATCTTACAGAGCATCTGAGAAAAGTGCATCAAATTTATGTATCTTGTGGTGACTCGAAAGGTAATGTTATGAAAATAAAAAGAAAATCGAAACTGAGTCGAACTACTATGTCTAAATAATTGTAGCAAATGAATGTAAAATGAACTGATAAACAATTGAAATTGTGATTTTTGTATAATCATTTGCTTTGAATTGAGGAAGTGTGTCTAAGTCGAGTTAAGTTCTTAAAACTATTATAATTTTGACTTGTGTTTTTATTGCTCTGTGTATGGACTGAAGTTTTTAAAAATTCAGATTGTAATTAATCTGTGCACAAAGCGACAAATAAAAACGATTTTGCACCATCATCCTGCCCTGTTAACTTATTTGATAGCAGCTCTGCTTTCTGAGTTTTGCTATGGTTCGATTCCCACCTAAGACAAACTTTTGTGAGGCAAACATGAATGTTTTTGTTTGGGTATCCGATGGTCCATATGTATTTTCAAAAGTATACAGGCATTCATTATCTGGAATCCATAATACAGGCTTTGCTTAGTTAGGGCTAGATGGCGCTGTATAAAATGTACTCCAATATACACAACAAATCCAATCTCCAATCAACAAAGAGACAATCTAAGATAAATATATCTTAGATTGTCTGTTTGTTGATTTTTTTCCATAGTTGATAAACATAATTTTTTGTATTGTATGTAGGTACGCCGCTTGGTTTCCTTCAAAAAGACAAGTTGGGACAAGAAAAATAAAACCTAAATAAAAATAAATATAGTTTTTTTATTTCATTCTCTTTACAATACATATATTACTTTCATTCTCGTACATTTTTTCATGGATTTCTACATAAAATTACAAGTATTAATTTGAATACGTCTATCAAGACCAACATTTCTATGAGATATTTTTCAGATAAACTGTAGATTTTATAATCATCGAGTGATTTTTCTCTCACGAGTGGTCTCTCACCCTAACTATATTTATTATAATATATGCAATAATAGCGACTTTTATGATAGAATTAACAACGCCTACTAGCGTCAAAAGATGGTGCTGCTCTTATTACATGTATTATTATAGACGTTAAGTTTAGGTAAACCGGAATCGGAGTCAGTTGGTCACATGATTGTTTGAGACTTATTTAATACATAGGTATTTGGTCCCGAAAATTCTTATAAATATACCTACAGGGCAACATCAATGATTATAACTGTGGAAGAAGGTACTGACCTATGACCTCACTGGTCTATAGTGTAATTATCTATGGTACTGGCTGAGGGCTGAGGCTCGGGAAGTGTTTCATTCTCAAATGAAAGACTACGTTTCATCTGAGGATGAAACACACTTTGAGGGGTAAGATGACAGTTTTCGATACTAAAAAGCATGACACATGACACATCATGTAATTTACGTCAGTTTTAGATGCAGTTTATGCCCGCCAGGGGCGCTAATCAATTTTTCACACACTAAGTTGGTATCGAAAGCTTGAAGAGTTTTTCAAGTGATGTCCTTCCAGAAAAACTATCAACGACTAAAAGAATTTTTGGATTGTACGAAAGAATACTTAATTGCCCTCTTCTTTATTATTAAAGTATCAAAGCATAGACAGACACGGACATTAAAAATAAAATACATGACAACTGTATTAATTCTACTTTTGACCACATTCATTATGATTGGTGTCGCTCTATATTTATACTGGTAGAATAGTAGTCATTTATTTTAAAATTATATACTTACCTACCTAACGTATCTATATCTCTATGTTCTGTATTAATTTCGTATACATGTAAAAAGTATGGAAAAGCGGAGAAATGACTAAGATATGCTGTTTCCATACATTTTGACATACCTATTCAAATATTTAAAAAGTCAATAATACAAAACGTTTTTTTTTTAATTCTAAAAATACATTAAACAAAGTAAAAGGATTAGTAGGTAAGTATCACAGATTTAAAATAGTAAAGATAGAAGGAAGTTACAGCTTAGGCACTAAAATTTTTCCTTTTTTTACGCAAAATATACGCAATCAATATACTTTTGATGCATTAGTGTGACGTAAGGTCTTGGACGTATTCGTGTAAGATAAGCAAAAATTGTAGTGCAATGAGCATTCCCTTACTTTCTTAACTATTTTCTATCTATACTTATTTCTAATCTATGATAAGTATCTATTTACAAAGCTCAAGACACCTACCATTTTCAATTAACTTTACTAGTCAATAGATGGTCACTATTACCATTCTCGAGTCAATTTAGATGAAAAGTCAGATTTAAAATAGTTTGTTTCGAATTTTAGCTTGATATTTCGAAATTGTGCTACAACATTTTTGTAATTATATTTCAGAATATACATGATAGAAGTGTATATTTTTAAAAAAAGTTGTTTTTTTTAAAGATAAATGTTAGTTTAAACGGTTGAGTTAAAAGATCACATTTCTACTTATCTACTTCCGTGAATCAATATTGCAAACTCAAAGATATATTTTTTATTAACACTGTGTTTTAACATTAGTGAAAACATTACTTGGCACCTAATTTTTAGCTTACACACAAACAAATTGTAGTGTTTTTCTTAAATATAAATAAAACATGTGGCGCCATCTGTCTTCAATACAAGTACTGTGGCACTTTATTGAGGTGGTAATATAGGGATGAACTGCGCTTACTTACAGTTTATAAAATATGAAGATCTGTGCTTTCAGTCTATGAAAAAGAAAATGCTTCGAACATCCAAAATCGCGCTGTGTCGACTACTTACCCTAGTACTTTGAGATTCTTGCAATTCCCGTTAGGTGCTCACGGGAACGCTACGCGACTGCGAACCTTACTGCGTGGGTATACGTTATACAGTCGCGTAGCTTTTTTGTGAGCGCTCAATAAGACGCTCAGAGTAATACTAATCACCAGCGATATAAGCGATAGATTACGGGATGCCGAAGCAGATTCATCTTTATTCACATAACGTTAAGATTCCAATTTAAACTTTAAACACTGAATGTAGATTTGGCAGCTGGCACTAACTTACAACTAAATTGGAAAATACTATCTACGAGCTATGTTTACAAAACGCTTCTCAATCTGGAGGTTCCTGACGAGAGCAATGTGGGACAGGAGTGGGGGATGATTTAAACGCCCTAGGGAAGAGGGAGGAGTAGGATGGAGGCGGCTCGTATTCGGGAGGTGAGGGAAGGGGTTGCGTGAAGAGTTGCTGCGAGGCTGCCGTGACGGATACAGTTGGAGATAGATCTATACACGATGGGGGGATGTTGATCGGTGTGTCGGATGGCTTGGAACGCTTGCAGCAGCATTCTGGAACAAAAAAAAAACGTTATGCAAAAGGATGAATAGGCGATGAACAGTGCCGGATTAACCACGAAGCAAGAGTAGCAATTGCTACGGGCCCCGTTCAAAAAGGGCCCCGCGTATCCAAATCTTCCAACCCTCCGCCTGAGCGTAATTTTTTAGTGCACACGTGGTATATTGAATTTAATTGATGTCACAAAAACGTGAAATGTAACCCCTTTCAGATTAAGACAATTGGTAACTAATTATTTTGTTCGACAAACACACGGAATTTTATACAGCAAATGCACAAGTTTAACAAAAAGCCATTCAAAATGTAAAGAATTTAAATCGGATCTACAAAAAGTGTGCGAGCATCCTTACTCTACGCTTAGCGTTATTCATTTTGCTACGCATCTATTGAAATAGTTTGATTTAAAATGGTATTTTTATAAACTATTGTTTTTGTTTCATTTTTATCCTTTTTTAAACTTTCAAATGCCTGAACAGATTTGAATGTATGGGGTATCGTTAAAATCCTTATATCATCCCGAGCGACTCAAACTAGAATTTATTTGTAAAAAAATCAATATGGCGACTTAATGTTAAACGTATAATAATATTCAAATGTAAATGAAAAAACATATGTTTGTGTGTTGTTCGTTTTTTGACATGGCAGAAGTATTTATTAATTTTTATTATTATTTAAAGTCTGAAAACCTTATTTTTTTGCCACTTATACTTAAAAACCCCTAGCAGATCCCTATGTTCCCTCGATAAAATTTGCTACGGGCCCGCGTTTGCTTCATCCGGCACTGGCGATGAACATATAGAACAGTAGGAGTTTAAAGAGCCTCCTAATAAGGCTTAAAGAGCCCAGAGAGGATGACAATGTTGGGCGGCTCACGTCGTCTTAGGCTAATGTTGGCACCCCATGCCGCTGTCCCGGGAGGAGCGGAAACGCAGTGCTCAGGCCACCGGTGCCGGTGGTGGAACTTAAGTTTTAGAGATTAAGGAATATTTCGGATAAATATTTTAAATTGTCTTCAGGTCATCAATTTTTAAGCAGAAATACACTAAAAATATAACATTTGAATGTTTTATTTTATATTTGATTTGTTTCCAATAAAAATCGGTAAACTCACCCCAAGCTAGGCAGAACATAAGGATGGTGGCGCAGACTAGCATCCCCACGACAAGGTAGCTCCACGGCCCGTAAGGCTTTAGAGCCGCTGCGAATTCCATGAATGCATTCGAAGACTTCTCTCCTTCGCTAATTTTCACTGGAAATAACATTTTGATAGTTAAGTACGGCCTTAATTTGGGTTAAAACTGAAAATGCTGTAGCTTCATCTCGCCATATGGAAAGCATAGCCACAGCCAGCATAAGCGATCATTAGCTCTGTCCACAGTTGAACAGCCAGCTCGTGCCAAAACGAGCAATGCAACCTGATCTTTGACTTAACTTCCAATCATGGCCCATTACTACATCATACATCAGTCCTCCGATCAGTTCTGTATTCAAACACCGTCTCATTGCAGGATGCGTGTCTTTTCTCACTGTGAAAATGGTAAGACCAAGGCATACCACGCTGATTAAGTGGAGGTTGGCAGGTTGTTTTCGAAGATATCTTCGATAACACTTAAGACATACTTTCTCTCGATGTTTTCAATTTTCATATTGTCAATCAGGCGGTTTCCTAATTAGGTTGCCTTACTTGTTGATACTTTTATCTAAATAGGCTTGCATTTGATTGCCAACTTACATAATGTTAAGTGAAGATGACGTCAACGATGGAACTTACCTAAAAGCCATCGTTTCACTTGCGGTCGAAGACAATTATATTGTATCTATCTGTCAGGGAATATTTACTCGGGCAGCAAATTTCACACGTCTATCTGAGATAGGTTTTATGGTTTACCATGATACTCACTTATCACAGAAGGCTTGGTCATGCCATCAGGCTGGTCCAATCCTAGTAGCTCCTGGTTCCTCGCGGCGAATCTCCGCAACAGCTCCAACAAAGGCGGGTCCCGCCTGTGGGAGCAGGCGTTGGTGTCCTCATCCTCGCCACCGGGGCAGTGTCGGACGCCGTCGCAGACCAGGTAGGAAGCGATGCAAAGGCTCGTCACTCCGCATGTGAACTGAGTATCATCATTGCAGATGTCGCCTGAAAGATAAAAAAAATGTCAATGCGGAAAGATATAATAAATACTCGCTTTCGTGTCTTATGTGTCGTTAGTTTCGCTTTCATAAACGTCAGGCATTTCCAAACTGAGTTGCATCTTGAGTTTATTCATATTTATGCATTGCTAGCTGCACACGCTGTTTTTTCAGGATAAAAAAGTGATGTCTATTATCGAATTTATATGATCTGAATGGCAATCCAGATCAGTTCCACGGCCTTCAGACGTTGCAGTTGGATCCGTGCTTTACGTATATCGTCACTCCGCTGAATCTCAGTGCCTCCTACGCAACATCTTCGTGGTAGGAACAGAACTTACCGCTATTCAGAGCCGTCACAACAAGTCTCAGCTTGTCTGTCTGCTGGTAAGGCGACGTGGGCGGATTCCATACGATCCTGATTTTGGGCGGCAGTAGGCGCGTCCCTGCCCGCGCAGCCACGGAAGCCGCGTTCCCACCGCAAAGCGACAGCCGCCATGACGGTTTCTTCTCTTCTCCAGCGAACTGGAACGGAGGGGAATATCGTAATTAAAAAATATCTTTATTGTAAACAAAGATACCGTGTGCCGTGGTGGTGCCGGCGTAAGAATAGTACAATTTCAACAGTTACTTGAAAAAATAGCTGTTCTATACATTTTCGTCAAGGTGAATGATTCTATGAAAATTTATTTTTTGACATTTTTAATTTTTATTATTTTTTGTAAATGTATAATTGTGAATTTGGATTGTATTAATGAGTCTTTAGTTACTTGTAAAATAAAAAAAAGCTTTTTTCACGATTTCAAGGTTAGCTTAAAGTAAAAAAAAAACAGATTCAGATAGTATTTTATTATGTAGTACCTGGTTGACCGAGCATTGCTCAGCTGAAAACATGGATAAAACGACGTTTTCTGAAAATGAAACCTAGCTAGATCGATTTTTCGCCCCCGAAACTCCCTGGATACAAAATTTCATGAAAATCGTTGGAGCCGTTTCCGAGATTCAGAATATATATATATATATATATATATACAAGAATTGCTCGTTTAAAGATATAGTACCTGGTTGACCGAGCATTGCTCGGCTGAAAACATGGATAAAACGACGTTTTTTGAAAATGAAACCTAGCTAGATCCATTTTTCGCCCCCGAAACCCCCTGGATACAAAATTTCATGAAAATCGTTGGAGCCGTTTCCGAGATTCAGAATATATATATATATATATATATATACAAGAATTGCTCGTTTAAAGATATAGATAGATGTTCAAATTGATGGCCACCTTTCAGCGTTATTAGACTTCTCCACAACACCCTGTTTGTATGTAAGTAATCAAACAAGTTATGTTAGTCAGGAGCTAAAGTCGCGTCGCTATGAATTCCCAATTAGCTCGGGCACTTAGCCAGGCATTGTTTTTATTCTTCATTCCAATATTTCGCACCACCCCGCACGTTGTGCTGCATACTGAATAGTAGGTACCCCTAGCATATAACTGATAAAAATACACAATACTTAAAGTCCAGTGACGCAGAAGAGGCCAGCAAATATACCTACAATAATAAAAAAACGTACTTTCAATTTTTTTAATTATTTTGGCATTGCACTTGGTGCATTTGACCAGTGTTAAGGTTTTCGATCTTTTCAATATTTGATGAACTATCAAGTAAAATAAGTTACAACTAAAGTCACATTATGTCAATTTCAAGAACGATTATGCCTCATTTTTGGGAGTAAATAAAAATTTATATACATATTTTATTTTTCTACACTTGTACTCGTTATCAAGTACTTCGTGAATAAGCACCACTATTTTGACCCGACTATGGCAAACCCAAAAGGAAGGATTATGTATTTAGCAGTCTATTTATGCTCGTATGTGTGTTCTACCTTAGCGCCGAAACTAATCATCCGAATTTGATTTGAATGTGTTTATCAGATTTTTAAAAACTTTTTGGCTAAGCAAGCTTTTTTTTATAACCAATAGGCTTCCGTTTGTTAGCCATATCGCTTGATGTTACGCGAAGATGCGGTCTACGATGCAGCAAGCTTGTCTAGAAACCGATTCACTCCCGATTTGAAGGTATCCAGACTGTATAGTTATCAGGGAACACCTACTCGGGCAACAAATTCTAAGTGTCTAGCGGTTCGTAGGTACGAAGAAGGTGGATCTTTTTGGAATATGAATTAGATGAAGCGATGTCAGGCTTTATGATTAAAGAAGTTGAACTTCTTACGAAAAATATACAACTTAAAAAAAAATATGCGTAATCTCAAAACTCTGAGCTTCTATTTATGTCCGAGGGGCGCTGTTCCAGTTATCGTACATTTTACTATCGTTTACATTAAGATAATTTGCTAGGGGTTCGGTAGGGTATTAGTGTCGGTATACGTGGGCAGGCGTGGTTAGGCATAGAGCCAAATATCCATTCAGACAAAACATGAATTCAAAATACCTGGGCATGCTTTTTTTACATTGTTTGTCTGCTCTACCTAGATTGAATCTGTTTATAATACTTTCGTATCAGGAAGAATGATTAAATAGCTCTTGTGATAAGGTACCTATTTTATCTAGGTTTTTATGTAAAAGTAATTGGACGAAACACTCTTTTGATGGCTTGATTAAAAAAACAATATTCGAGACATCGCCGTTTTGGTGCTCATTACTCTGAGACATTAGATGTTAGTCTCATCAACCCTGTAATGTCGCTGCAGTACCCTTAAAACTGTAACACAATAATGTTCACTACTGATTATTAGCAGAATATCTGATACTGCGGTTGTACCTACACAATATCCTGCTAAGGAGATCTACAACCTAGTCAAAAATACTTTCGTATCAGGTAGATTGTTTAGTATCTTTACTTTAGTCTCTAATCTCTATATAATATAAAACAAAACTAATTAGGCCAAATAAAAAAATATGTGTATCACTGATCTCCCATTGATAAGCATAAATTATAAATTGCCGTGGTGGTGCCGGCGTAAGAATAGTACCCCACCCTCTCTACCCGTGGTTGCCGTAAAAGTCGGCTAAGGGATGTAATCCGGAAGATGGGCAGCAGCGTCTTCCTTGAACAATTACACCTAACTGCGCTCGCCAAACCCGCCTGCCAAGCGTGGCGAGTATTGGCAAAACCCCCTCAGGAGGAGGCCTATATCCAGCAGTGGACGTCTTAAATGATGCTGATGATGATGAAGCATAATTTTATAGTTTTATTGTGTATTCATTATGCTTGGATATCATTACCCACGCGTCCAGAATGTTTGTTTTAATTAACAAGATAAGAAAACTTGCACCGACGTCCCACTTGGGATATTTTGTGCATTTCCCCGTGCTAGCAACCCGAGCCAACCCAGCTCCTAAAAGTATCAGAGCGAGCGAGGCTTTGAGCTGCTAGCATAGTAAATCCAGTACGTTGGGTGGAATGACGAGAAGCATGATAGCGAAGCAGCTTCATGCAGTCTAGTAACTTCTGTGGCTAAAATTATCAGCTGTACTATAAAAAAACATGTTGACCCTTGACTAACTATTTGGAATAACATTTTTTTTCATGTTTTCAGAGTTATTCCCATAGTAAAAGTTGTACATAATGATGAGCTAAACGACCCCATATCGCCTTAGCATAAGCTTATAACCCTGTTAATAGTTTATTGTTATAGTATGTAAATCAATGTCATTGTCTGACTTGACGGAAGACAAGGCGGAGCACAATCTCAGCTTACATCCTTGAAAAACTAAATAAATTTAAAAATAACAAACTACAAAATACACGAGTGAATCCTTCATAGCTTCAGCTCCATAGGTAGAATAGCCTTGTGAGTAATGTAATTCCGCATGTAGCAGATGCGTTATTTCCATATCAATGAGGTCCAATGTCTTGAGGAACGTCTCATTCAGCCGCTTGACACCAATTAGCCTTTAGGTTTTCGAGTAACTCAATATGCGTAGTTACTGTTAACTATCTTCACTTGACGTTTTATGGACTTTGGCTTAATTGTAAGACGACCTAACTCAGACATCGCAGAAAGTTATCAGTTGTCTAATAGATATAATCTTAGTACCTTCAAGTTGCGAATGAATCGGTTTCTTCTAGGCGAGCGTGTTCCACCGCATCTTCGCTCAGCATCAGGTGAGTTGGCGGTAAAACGACTATTTGTAATATAAAAAAAACACAAACCAAACTTTGTCTGGGATTCGTGTGGATATCTAAAGTACCTATTTAGTTGAGAAAACCTTATCTTTTAACTCATTGAAATAATATTACCATATCTGTGAGACGAATGGATATAATGGATATAATCTGGGTGTCTTCAAGTCGAGAGTGAATCGGTATCTTCTAGGCAAGCGTGCTCCATCTTAGACCGCATCATCACTTAACATCAGGTGAGATGGCGGTCAAACGTAAGCCTATCTATAATAAAAAAAAAAAAAAAAACGTACATTTTGGTGAACGAATCTTTGGGTTCTGGGCGTTTTAAAACTCTAGACATTGCAGAGGACACTGGATTATTTAGAACTTCTAGCATGTTGCTGGAAGTCCAGCTGGGACAGTGGACTCATTAACATGGTGTCATATTGAGTCCAGTTTTAAAATATTTGACAAGCAATTCGACATTTGAACTTTAAACCCTACAACTATAAACACCACCAAGTGGAGTTTATTAGTTTCAATAAAACGGACAAAACAAAACACACCGCAATATCAGATACCTATTCTGCCGCCGAACAGTAGTGTGTAACACTGTTTTCCGGTTTGAAGGGTACTGTAGCTAGCAAAATTACAGGGCTGTAGAGACTAACCATCAAAAGTAATGAGCGCCAAACAGCGATGCCCTGGTGATGCTACTCAAACTTCATTTGTCTCATCGCTGCAATGGACATGCGTTGTCTCTTACCATCAGGACAGCGTCTCGTACGTCTTTTTACTTTTACATAAAAATACAATAAGCATTAGATAAATCATTCTTATTATTGGAAAACTATAATTTGTAATATAAATATTTAAATGCATTGTGTATGTTTACAGAAGCCCGAGATGGCTTTACTGCCATAATACGTACACGAACAGCTTCAACGTTCAGCCGTGTTCGAGTTAGCGCCAACGGCATTCTAAGTACTGTGTCAGATCGGTTCGACTGTACTGTTGTTTGCCATACAGTCACGTCTTGTTATGACCGGCGAACAAGTAAAATTAATACTAATACCTACTATTTACAAATTTATAAAAACAAAACCTAATTTAATTTTTATTAATTATATGAAGATCAGAGTAAAAGTTCTAAAGAGAGTCCTAGAGAGAGTTCTAGTGAGTTCTAAGTCTTTAGAAAAGTTGTAAGCCAGTTATGATTGTCACCAGTAGTCACTCTATTGGGGCCACATTACGCCACGTGCTAGTTTTTTTGGAGGGTAGTTTGGATTTTGGAGAAATAGATAACAAACGTAATTTTTTTATGATTGACAAGGTTGGTGTTTGTCTACAGCTCACCTAATGTATGTTCGATAGAAGAATGGGTTGGGTGGAATTAGGTCATGTAGATCTGAAGCGCATTCACCAAAGTGTAGAAAACCGACAGACAAACCACTTTTAGACGAGGTTCAAGGCTTTGGAGCCTTTTCCGAACGAGCGATACGTTGCTAATGAGTTTCTTAGCACGTTTCTCGATGGACTCCAAAGCCTCAAGCTGGTAAACGCGGCCCAATTAAGGCGGTATTTGTCTGACTTTTAGTAATTTTAATTATTTACTAAAATATAATTTTAAAACAAGTCATGATGTTGGGTTACACAGTACTTACAATTATTAGTTTGCAAGCGTCGGTGTTGTTATGTGTTGTAGGGGCAGCCTGGCCGGAGTCCGTGTCCTGGGCCTGGTTGGCGCTCCGGGCGCTCCATTTCCGGCCCGGGGAGCCCGCTGTCAGCTCACTGAATCCGCGCTCCCAGTCAGATAGAGACTCCTGGAAAACAAGACAACGTTTTGTAAAGAACATAAGAAAATAATAAGCAAGGACATTGTATTGACTGTTTTATCGCTCAATCGTTAGTGGGACCACTGATTTCTGAGTCATGAGTTCAATTTCTACCAAAGACAAACTTTTATGCAACGAAGATAACGGTTTGTTCTTAGTCTTTTTTTATGTCAAAGTAATGAGATTCGTCTCATCGCTCTACTGATGATAAGATATAGGTATCGCCTAAGTAAATGATTTGGGTGTTTTGAATGCCTGTATTAAGTATAATTATTTATATAAAAAAATATATAAATAGGAATATTCTTATCTCCCATTCTTATAGTTTTAGAAATGAACGCGTAACTTCTACTGGTTGCCGCCAACTAACAACAAACACTTGTCGCCAGTTAATATGTTAGCATATTAACTGGCAATTACGCAATTCGTACGAGATAGTCGTTTGAAAAAAGCATTATCCATTTACTGTCGCCATGGGCGCCGTTCCACTATCCATTCATATTTAGATCATTTTAAAAATCTCGTTTCGGAACCAAAATTTCATCAAACCTTATGGCCATTATTTTACAAAGTCATGACTGGACGCGACTACGAATTACTTTGTGTGACTTTGACTGTGATTTAGATTTTTTAAACTTAGTTTTGCATGACATCCGTTAAAATATCTAAGTATATTGATACTGACACATGCACAAACTGCGATGCCAAAAACGTAGAGAAAAAAACAACAAACCACCGCATTATTCAGTCTATTATACCTAGTCTAATGTGAATCTATTCGTAATATAACTACGGTGCATAATGAAAAGCCCTAGTTTGCCCTTGGCCTAGATCACTCCGCGCTCGTGTGAAGGTTTCAATTCACAAAGACGATCGATTGGCATAGAATATGAAAAAGACCCTAATTCATGAAAGTTATGAAAATAAGAACAAAAGATTTTCGTTTTACTTAGGTACACGGGATTACTCAAATTTGATTAGGTCGGGTACTCCGACTATAATTTCAATCACATTCAGATCACTGATTGTGACTGGTCACCTTTTCAAGGAGTCAAAGCAGAGTACGGCCCGCATGCGGTTTTTTTATTCTATGTAGTTCATAAACGAGACAAACATGTTTTATATCTTGTCTAATATTTGGCACTGAACGTTTTTCATTTAATATTTAGTCATTTCTTAGGATTTTATTTTAATAATTTGATTGATTTCGTGTTTTATTATTAATACTCGGTGATTCACCTAGCAACGGTGTGATTTATAGAGATATAGTTACCCCATATACCACATATTATACAAAATTACCGTAACATTGTTAGGTACTTATTTTGTAATACTAAAAACAGCTTGTGTTTGCTTGTTCATAGATAAATGATTAAATAGCTTCCTAATAGATAGGTATATAAACGCATTTGATGCTAATACAATTATTATTTTAAAATTCTAAAAGATTCAGACCGAGCTGTTGGAAGCTAAGAAATGATCACTTTTATTTTTAGACCAGGTAAACTTTAAGATGTGATTTTTTTCCAAAACTAGTGGAAGCCAGACGGATTTGATGGCCTATAAAACGGCCCACGTCATCTTCCAATGGACAAAACATAGCAAAATGATTCAAACGGTACTATATCAATGCATTGATTCATTGTCAATTCAATGCTTGTTCTTGTCTATGGTAAAATAATCTTTATTGTAAAGTGATAAAGGTGGTGTTCCATCAGAATGGCTCGTTGGTTGTCAATTTTGCAACAATGAACGCAATCAAGGCATAAGTGTATGAATTGGCAGCGGACGAGTGTGTTCCGTCGAGTAATGGCTGGTGGTGCAAGTTTTGAAGAGGATAATGATTCTATTTGTACTATGTTGGAAAACATAGCATGTGTACTTTCGGCAGGTATTTGGAGCAGTTAAAACACAGGGACTCCAAGTCTGATGAACAGAGCTTCCACCCAGTTTATACATTTGTTAACATTTAAATATTTCTTATTTTGTATGGTTGACAGGCTAAGTGTTAGACCACAGCTCACCTAATGTTAAGTGACGGTGCGATCGAAGATGGTAGGCACACTTAGCCTAGAATGGAACTGGCTCTCAAGTGAGGCTGCGGGAACACAACAGTTTTCGACTTGATGTGCCGAATACCAAAAGTGTTCGGCACATCACCTGTTTAGTGGTCTAAAGTAGGATTAATTACGTTCCGCGTTACCCAATAGAAGTATACTCAGCTATTCACACGCTTTTAATGAGAACTAACTGTAGTCAGGGTGATAGAATACATCGTACCAGGCAGAGCCATGAGGCTTTGTGAAGCTAATGTGATGCTTTGTCCAAGTAATGAATGGTGTAGCTGTCTAATGTTCGCGCGTGTGCGTCCGAGAGATGACTACGACTAGATAATGACGAGTGTAGACAAAGCTTATGTACAGCGAAGTCACATTAGGGTCTAGCGACAATTTGCGCATATATAATTGACTGCCCTGTTAGCTCAACTATTTTTTTTAAACACGTACCTCGGAATCTTTGTATCTATACCTATAGTATCGTAGATTAGAAAAAGTTTATAGTATGATTTATTTTTGATAAATCACCGGATTAGGCAAGTAACAGACTGTGCGATGCCAAAAAAGAAGACTAGAGAAAAATGTTAGCTCAACAATCTTTTTTAAATACGTACCTCGGAATCTTTGTATTTATACCTATAGTATCGTAGATTAGAAAAAGTTTATAGTATGATTTATTTTTGATAAATCACCGGATTAGGCAAGTAACAGACTGTGCGATGCCAAAAAAAAAGATTACAGAAAAAAAAAACG
The DNA here is from genome assembly GCA_950106695.1 of Biston stratarius. Taxonomy (NCBI): domain Eukaryota; kingdom Metazoa; phylum Arthropoda; class Insecta; order Lepidoptera; family Geometridae; genus Biston; species Biston stratarius. Next base: position 30,993,770 of record OX467109.1, read on the forward strand.
CAAACGAAAAATGTTACGCAAGGCGCTGATGCTGTCAAGTATCAGCGCGGTAGACTGTAAACAAAATTGCGTCTTAACCTGTATTCTCAGTTAGTTTAACAATCCACAACGCCATAACACAAACTTATAGATTTCAGTTTAGTATTCAACGCGTGTTATGAGTAACAATGCAATAATTTGTGATTCTAATCATTTTTTACGAATCGCGAACAAAAGCTTTTGTTAGTGACAAATATTTTGCTTCTTTTGTTCTATTTCGGTTTAGTTTTTAAACTAAACCGAAATTTTCTTGATTGACTGACTTGATTTGACTGGTACCGACTGGACTTGATCAAGTTTGACTGTAACTATTGATGTAAGCGAAAAATTGGAAAAACGGAAGACAAGTGAAGTGCTGTAAGTCCAAATAAAAACATGGTTCAAAGGCCTCAGTAGCCAGACCATAAACATTAAAAAAAAACTTATTTTTTATTTTTTATTCGCATTTGACCATTTTAATATATAGTTCCATTGTAGTTTTTGATCTGAGATTTTAATATACAACAATAAAGAGATTTTTTCCACAAAGTATGTAAGTCGAAGAATTACCTCTAAGGTGCTGCATACCGCGTGGTAGGCGCCGCGAATGGTGTTAAGTACCACATAAGACCATTTTAGCACAATTTTAGTTAGTTGAATCAGTAATTAGAGTGCAACGATAAACGGTTGAATATTAAAACAATGGTGGTAATGAGCGCAACAATGATACGTTACCTAATTGCAAAACTAACAAAGAATCTATAACAGATGCGTAAGTATTGTTATATATACTAACATACCTCTTGTAACTGTACTACAGTTCTAATTGACAGCCCTGTTAGCTCATTGGGAGTATGTCTGCCTGAGCTGTAGGGCGTGGGTTCGATTCCCGCCAAGGACAAATGTTTGTTTGGTATAAACAAATGTTTGTTCTGTGTCTGGGTGTTCTGTATGTATTATAAGTATGTATTTACAAAAAAAAAAGTATTTATTTATCCTATCAGTTATCTGACTACCATCACACAAGCTCTGCTTAGTTTGGGGTTAGATGGCGCTGTGTGTAATGTGTCCTACAATATATATACATATATATATATTTAATTAACCGCCAAACCGTTGAAATTGTTAATTTCATTTGGACAGATTAAAAAACTCTCTGATTCTCATTTAGGTTTTTTTTTTATGGCTGACAGGCTAGGTGTTTGACCACATCTCACGATTAAATGACGGTGTGGTCGAAAATGGTAAAGCACACCAAGCCTGGAATGGAGCTGGCTCTCAAGTGAGGCTGCCGGAACACACCGTTAGATGCTTGGCGGCAGATTTTCAACTTGTGGTAGCTAACAAGCCGAGTACTAGAACGTTTAAATAAACCGCGCTACCCACTGAGCTATTATCGCTAGTAGGAAAGTGAAAGAACAGTTCGTTGCTCCATGTAATTAGTATTATATATTATAATATTTATTAATCGGAACAATCATAGGTCAAATATCAGAGTTACCACATACACGAAAAAAAATACACTGAATTTAAATAGGGCACATGAGACATTCTATATAATAAACAAATTTCTCTATGTATTGTAATGAATGGAAAAATGACCTGTAACTTTGTTATTATCAATGAAAATGAAAAAAATGAAAATGAAAATTTATTTGGCAATTACAAACGTCGCTTAACAAAATAATTTTTACATAAATATTGTTCAGAAGTATAATTCATAGAGAAACATTGTTACCCATGCTAGGAATTAACCTGTGTTATGGCATAACAATACCCTCCGCCGGACAAGAAAAATCACTACATGCACGTCATAAACATTACATGTATTAAACTAGAAGAAAAGAAAAGGGATATTTGGGGATATAATGAATGAATGAATGTGTTGGTGTGTGTGTGAGTGTGAGTGTGTGGTTTGTGTATGATTAGGTGTGTGTGTGGGTGAGCGGGTGTGTGTGCATATATGTGCGTGACTAGGTGGGTGTGTGTACGGGTGTTTGAGTGTGTGTGCGCGCGCGCGCGCGTGTGTATTTAATGTAAAAATGTGTAAGTATTTGAAACTCTTGTAGTCTAAGACGGATCAACTAGAATGTCTTCGGTGAAATCATAATTTTGTTGAAGAAGCCAATTTTTTGTGATGGCTTTACAATCAAATATTTGTATTTGTAACTTCTGTACTATGTACTTGTATTTTATGTACTATGTTATCTATTCCATGTTCTTACATAGTAGTACGGAAGGCATGACAATGCAACCACTAACGACCGATAATATCATAGAATACTATCTCACATACGAACACGCCAACATGCTGATTAAATGATACCGGCCTAGGAAGTAGGTGTAGGAAATAACTTCTCGTCATGTGACTAATAAAATCGTTGGCCATAAAAATTAGAATTGCACCTGGAAATAAATTAATAATTGTTTACTTAATAATTCATCTTATGAATTGTCGTACAGTTCCTAAGCTTTGTACTAAGATTTAAAATTGAACTTGAAGTGTGTTGAGTGTCGTTTCTCCCATATGATTTCTCTGCTTAGAGACCATCCACAAACTTCATGATTTTTTTACCCCTCTCGGCCTTGTCACTGCTGGTCACATTTGTGAGACTTCCCGCTCCTTGTGTGACATATTTTGCAATTTTACATCAGGAAATTATTAAATTAAAACAGCAGTTCCGAAATTAGTTCTATTTAAATATATTCAACTAATAAATCAACTAACTAAAAATTATGTTTTTATAAATCAAATAAACTAGCTAACAAAACAATTTAAACAGTATGATCTTGTAGATAGAGTTAAAAAAATATTTTGAATCTTTTCGTTAATAGTTCAAATTTCGTTTTTTAATGAGTAAATAAATTCGTTTTTAAAATGTGACGTCATGAAATTCAGGTCCTGTCCCACCCCTTGTCACAGAATGTCACATTTCGTCGACTCTTTCCCCTCTAATTTATGGATGGCCCATTACTTCTAAACCATGCAACAGATTTTGATAGGATTTTCATTGTTGGTTAAATTTTTTAAGGAAGGTTCAATAAGGGTTACAAGTTAGGGAGATTTTCAGCCGAAAAAGGGTTTTTGTACTCATAGTTCAGAACAACTTTTACTATGGAACCAACTTTGTAATCGTGAAAAAGGTGATCTATAAATTTGGTCAAGGGTTAATAAGCTTATTAAGGAATTGGATTTTGCATTATTTGTAAAGTCACCACTTCTTTACTAGAGCATGACTGGACTCGACCTTGATTTACTTTGTGTGACTTTGACTGTGAATTGGACTTTTTTTCTCATCAAAATATTAGAAATTTGAAAAACGTTGTATAATACAATTTATTCATAATAACGAATACAATGACCCTTTTTCAGCATAGATACAAATCGACCCTTTACAAACCTTACTTAAAAATATCTAACTTATAGTGAAAATCGTCTTAAAAACAAACAGAAGAGAACAGCGACTTTGTTGTATATTATTTAGTGAAACAGATTTATCACCTGCATAGTGCATAGGTTTCTTACAATGCCCTAGTACCCACCTACTCATTGCCTAGGTCCAAGGCAAGCGCAAGGTTCGACATAATCTGTTAGTACCTACGTTCCTGTGTTGGTCAACCTTGGTTTACAGTCTTTATACCAATTACCGCTGTACAGCCATATTTTTACATTGTAAACAGTAAATGTCATGTGACACTTAGTTACTTAGTTTTTGGCATTGTACTTAAGTATGCGTTCGTCAGTGTCTAAAATTTCGATATTTGCAATATTTTTAAGACAAAAATAAGTGCAAATCGCAGTCAAAGTCACAAAAAGTAATTTAAGGTAGAGTCCGGTCATGCCCTAGTAAAGAAGTGGTGACTTTACGAAAACACTCTGCTGAGTTTTGGAAGCAACAGGAAAAAGCACAAGTTTTGGAGAATAATAATTATTATGTATAATATTATAATAATTAATTAATAAGAAATTTTGTAGCGATGACAGCTCAGTGGTTAGCGCAGTCGGTGCAAACGCCGAAAGGCGTGAGTTCAAACCCCGACAATGAGCGTGTGCTGCCGGTGAAGGAGGACATCGTGAGAAAACCATAGCATGGTGGTCTAGTACTCGACTGGCTAGCTACCACCCTCGAGAAGAAAATCTGCCGCCAAGCACCTAACGGTGTGTTCCGGAAACCTCACTTGAGAGCCAGTTCCATTCCAGGGTAGCTGTGTTTTACCATATTCGACCACACTGTCAATTAACATCTGGTGAGCTGTGGTCAAACACCTAGCTTGTCAACCAAAAACAAAAAAAAATAAACCAACTGCAGAGACAAATCTTGGGCGCGTCCGCCACCTCATTCGTAACTCCTCCTTACATTTCAATACGTGGGACAATAAAATAGGTGGGAAAACTTTTCTAAAGTGTCAAAAGTTTAGTGCAGTCAAGAGAGACTTGACGTTATTTAGTGTTCTTGTGCCACTTACTTGAATGGCCCACCAACTGGAAATAGGCATTCGTGACTGGACGCACGCTGCACGCTTATTGACATTGAACAGTTATTGATCTTGTCTCGATGAAACCCTGTTCAATTAGCTCAGTTCAACACTGGTACCTAAACAATCTATTTTTTTATATTATTGACACGTGCAAAGTTTGTATTTTTGGATGTTTGTTACTCAATCACGCAAAGTCAGCTGAACTGATTTGGATGACATTTGGCACACATATAGCTTATGACCTGCATTAACATGTAATCTAATACCTTTAAACGAGCAATTCTTGTATGTATATAAATATATATTACCTGAATCTCGGAAACGGCTTCAATGATTTTCATGAAATTTAGTATGCAGGGGGTTTCGAGGGCGATAAATCGATCTAGCTAGGTTTCATTTTAAGAAAACGTTTTTTTATTCGTTTTTTCATCCGTCATCCAGGTACTAATCTAATACCTTTGAACAAGCAATTCTTGTATATATTCTTGTTTAATGATGGTGTGGTCGAGGATAGTAAACACACCTAACCTGGAATGGAACTAGCTCTCAAGCGCGGCTGCCGGAACACACCGTCAGATGCTTGGCGACAGATTTTCAACTTGAGGGTGGTAACTAACCAGCCGAGTACAAGAAAATACCCTACCACCACGCTATGATTTCCTCACGACATTATTTTGATCTATCTCGCAATATAAGGTTTAGCCAGCGTGTGCAATGCAAGCGCACAAAAACATGTTTTTACGACATCACATTCACAAATCTTTTAAATTCTCAAATTTCTCCTCTATTATAAAAATATGCATGTATTATACATATAAACCTTCCTCTTGAATCACTCAGTCTATTGATGAAATGCGCATTTAATTTATAGGAAGGTAAAGTGATTCAGATTAAATAAAGAATGAAATGCATGCAAATAATAATGCTACTACGTTAATACACAAATTTCTCAATAAATACGTGACTGGCGCAAGTTATAACTTGAAGTTATCAGAAAAACTAATAAGTTAGTCATGATTTTACATGGATTCTTATGAATTGATGTCATGTCGCTTTTAGGTCCTAAGAAATAATGAAATTAAAATTATAAATGCTCCTATATGGACTCGTCAAAACGTTTGCACAATTATTATTAAGAGTCAGATATATAGGGGCTTCGTCTAAAAACTAAAAATAATAATAAATGTAGCATAAAAAATTAAAAAGATATAAAGAATTGTATAAAATGAATTCATGATGTCAGAAGGAATTGATAATAATATTTGTAAAATAAATTGTAACAAATCATGAAACTAACCAATTATATTCATTGTTTAAACTCAATTTGTAATCTCTATAGTCATTATTTAAAAATTCAGTTATTTTATAAATTTATTTCGACAGCAGCAAATTTTTGTCATTCGCTCGGAATTTTCCTTAAGGAAAATTTTAATCTGCAATTTGTCACATTGTCATTTTCTTGGCATCCTTTTATATCAATAAATAATCTTCGAGAAGTCAACCATAGTATGTTAACAACGTTAATCAACCTCATCATCATCACCATCAGGCGTATAACGTCCACTGCTGGACATAGGCCTCCCCCATTGATTTTCATAAAGACCGGTTGGAAGCGACTCGCATCCAGCGCGTTCCTGCTGCCTTTATTAGGTCGTCTGTCCATCTTGTGGGTGGACGTCCTACACTGCGCTTGCCGGTCCGTGGTCTACGTTTCAGAACTTTGCAGCCCCATCGGCCATTAGTTCTACGTGCTATGTGCCCGTTAAAGAGTTAGAGTATCTTAAATGTTTATAACTTTAACACTTGGTATAAGTAGGTACCTTGGTGATTAATTAAGTGAAGTTATGTTAAGTACCTGGATGACCGAGCTTCGCTCGACTGAACACACGAATAAGAAAAACGTTTTCTTAAAATTAAACCTAGCTAGATCGATTTATCGTCCTCGAAACCCTCTGCATACTAAATTTCATGAAAATCATTGGAGCCGTTTCCAAGAGTCAGATTATAAATATATATATATACTATATACATATATACAAGAATTGCTTGTTTAAAGGTATTAGATTAGATAGATATAATCGAACGATACGCTCTCTTCATGGTTCTTCGTGACACAGCTTAATTATGTCAACCGAACTTTGTCTAGGCCGTCATTAAGTTTTGGTGGGAATGCGGAAAGAGTTCTGTCGCCTCATTGTGTTACTTTCCAAAACTAATGTTTTTTCGAGTGTTGTACTAAAATAGCGGTGTTTTATTATTCATAAAGCGCCAAATTACAAACGCGAGTGTGGGAAAGTGATATACAGCGGTGAAACATGACTTTTCGTGTTGCTTCTAAAACTCCATCGAAGCTTATAGTAAAGTCGTCATTACCTTACTAAAGAATGACTAGAGTTGACTGGCACAAATTGGACTTGACCAAGACTGGACATTAATTGTTAGGATAAGAAGCTGAAAACTAAAGACTGCATACAACATACAGAAACATTGAAACTGGCAGAATACACACAGTGCGATGCCAAGAAGAAAAATAAACTCATCGATTGATTAATTAACTCATTTCAAAGAAATAACTGTAAATGCGTCACATAACCGCATATAAACAGCTTCAATACCCATCTAATGTCCAATCTATGACTTCGAGGTAATGTTACGACTATAAAAGCGATACGGCAGCAATAACAACAGAACCGGTGTTGCAGTTTTCTCTACGTATACCAAACTGGGTATCGCCATTTATGCATGCCTCCAGGTTGCCAGGCTAAAAATAACTGCCGCGCTTGGCATGTCGCATAGCAGGCTGCAGGGCCCACATAGCGGCCGTCTGGGTCATTCTCAACATTGCGTGCTGTGATAAATTTAACTTGCGTAACACCCAAAGGCTGATGTTAGTTGGGGAAATAGGATAAATGTATATGTATATTTGATGCTATAATAGCCCAGTCGTTAGCACGGTGGAAGGGTACTTTCTAGTATTTGACTGGCTAGAGTGGCTAGTTACCGCCGTCAAGTTGAAAATCTGTCGCTAAGTATTAACGGTGTGTTCCGGCAGCCTCACTTGAGTCAGCTCCATTCCAGACTAGGCGTGATTACCATCTTCGAGCCACCGTCGCTTTACACCAGGTGAGCTGTGGTCAAACACTTAGCCACTTAGCAAAGTTCTTAGAAAAGACAGATTTGCAACCCCCGGTTTCAAAACCAGGCCTTCCAGATTGGAAGCTAGACAGATCTTTTCTAAATTATGTGAGTATTGCTCCTGACTTCAAACAGTAAAGGAAAACATCGTGAGGAACCGATAATGTCCGAGTGTTCTTAATAAAAAAAGTTGTCGTAGATGTATGAAGTCTGTGAACTCGTACTAGGCTAGCCTATAAAAACAGACCTGATTCGAAACCCAAGCCCTCAAAACTGACTGATTTGCGAGAATTACGTAAATGATAGTCAAATGTCAGAGAAAAAAATAGTCATTTAGTCCCGCTAGGGGCGCTGTTTCATATACGTATATTTTTCTATTTTTTATATTATATATTGTCCCCTCAGTTCAGGACTTGGATTCGAATCTAATAATGGTCCTGAGCAATCGGCTTTGGAAAATGTACTGAAGAAACTAAGCGGTATGGTAATTCTATTCTCAAGTGAAAAATCTAATATTAAATTCTTTAGGTAGGAACGTAATAGAAACATTCTGAATCAAAAGCAGGGATTAGAATCCTAATGAGCAGAAGGGAAGGCAGCCTTAAAAAGCTGGTCATTGTTGGCAATACCAAAGGCAAGAACACGAGGTCGGTCGCCAATATGATGGTGTGACAAAGTAAAAGAAGCCACCTTTTCTTTTAAATTCTACCAAGTGGTGAAGGTTACTTTGGACCGGAGTCCGATGACAGATATCCGTTTAGGAGGTTCACAATCCTCAGAAATGAGAGACCGATGGGAGATGAAGTTATAGATGACATACATTAAAAGTCTCAACTATAGTTGACCTGGTGAGCCTGACAGATTGTTGTTTATCACATTTTTTGTACTTACGACAAAAATGTACTCTTGACATAAGGTCTTTTGAATCAGAATGACCCCTGTTCGTTTAGAATTACTTACAAGATTGAGCTTAAGAGTTAATTAGACGAGGCCTTATAAGGAGCATGAGTCATGGCTTTTAAAATAAATTAGCGTTTAATTAAAATTGAAAAACAAACCTTGTTCGTATATGTGTTATTTTGCTTTCCGTTTCGACGGAGATTGAGGTCACATGTTTATTTAAGATAATCTAAAACTCGCAGGACCTTACTTGCGCGCGGTAATTAAAATAAAAAAGTCATTAAACTTCTGTGCAACAGAAAAACGAAATGCACAGTAGGTACTAACGTTGCTTAACTTTAAGCGGTGTTATTAAGTAAGGCCCGTATAATACTGCTGGAAGAATAGTAAGCTTAAAAGCAGAATTTGCACTTTACAAAGTCTCTCAAAGTCAAAGTCAAATTCTAAGAAAGTCATAATAGAAAGTGCGTTAGTTAATTTCTATAAGTTGAGGGGCTATAGGCCAAGTTGCCAGTCCTATACAATAAGCAATAGTTTGTCGTACACCAATATACAAAATGTTTATAAGTTATTATACGATATACATATGTATATACAAAGCCTTGAGGGTCGTAAGGTCTCCTGTCTATCGGCTTTCTACCGGATACATTCTGGGGATCGCGCCTTGGAGTTGCACGACTTGGTTCCCCCGCCCGTTTTTACTACCGAATAGCTAAAACAAACGCGACCAAGGCATCACCAGTACATGGTGCACGTTCCCCAAGTGCGCACTAAGCACTTCGAATCCACATTCTTTATTCACACAGCGAGGATGTGGAACTCTTTGCCGGAGTTTGTATTTCCCGAAAAATACAATATGTCTTCAAATAAAGAGTAAACAAGTTCCTTCTAGGTAAGCGTGTTCCATCCTAGACCACATCGTTACATCAGGCAGAATGTTATCAAACGCGAACCTGTAAGGTATAAAAAAACTAGTAAAAAGATTAACATCAAACTAACTTCCCTCTTCTTGTATAGCGTTTAGCTTAAGTTATATTCTAAGTATAATTATTATTTTAAATTGAACATTGCCACGGACCTCGGAGTCTGTGGAGTGCCAATTTAAAAAAAAAGTTACCTATTATTTAAAAAAAACAAGCTTTTATATGTGCTGCCAGGCAATGATGCATTTTAAAATGTACTCGTACAATCAAAAGGGATGTAAAGATTTTTTTTGTATTTATTTTATATTTTTTACTGATAGTAAACTTTATTTAATAAAACTACTACTTAATTTGAATACTTTGGCTTTCTATGCTGTAGTTGATTTTTAATACGTTTTCAAACTTTTTATAGCGATAACGTCATAAAGTAGGATGAATATGTATGCCTTTGGCAAGTAAAAAAAAAGTAGTAGTACAACCTAATATGTGACGTCATTAGAGGTCAATTGAAAGTCAAGCTTAATTTATTAAAATAAATCCCATCTCATAGTTAAAATGAGAGGCTTATTAAAATAATTTGCAGGAATTGCTACCTAGACAACCTTCTATTTGTCGATGACGACTTTTTATAATAGCTTGTTTATTGACTAGTGGAATCTTTGATCAAGCCTGATTGGATAGTGTCGTTCCCGTTGACTTAAAGTCCACTACAATTCCCCCGACTGGCTTTGATGCTTGATAAACGGCAAGGAGAATGCAGATTTATAATGAAATTCAGCGGATAAAGAGAATAGAATACAGACTTACTCGTTTAGCTCCATGACTAACATTATGTACCTACTCTTGAAAAATGTAAACCGCGACAGCGATAACTGGTGACGTTTAAAAAACGTATGACGAAAACTGAAAATAGCAACATGAGAAACCGTTACATTTATTTTGGAACTAATTTGGCGCTTTAAATTCTAGTCTTGAGCATAATGCAACCATGATAGATGAAAAAAGGAGGACAAATACAATTCAGGCTTTCGCACTGAGGTATTCTTTATGAGGTATTATGAGGCTTCTGGTACAGCCTTTAATTAAAGGATCTATATCCTTTACAGTTGTCAGTCATATCTGTTTACAGACGTAAACAGATATGACTAGAAAATACCCTGGCTATGGTTTCCTTGCGATGTTTTCCGTCAGAAGCAGCTCAAGCTCATTGTTGGAGTTTGAACCCACACCGTCCGGCGTGTGGACCGACCGCGGCGACCATTGAGCTATCATTGCTACAAAATTACATTATTGCATTGGGAAGCACCTGTAATAATAGTTGTAAATTCAATTGTATGTATGCATGATAATGGGACATCTTCAGTTGATTTTAAATCACGAGATATCAGGAAGTCCCGATTTAGGCAACCACCTACACATACACTGGCATAACCATAATACCAACATGCAAATTGAGAGCTCCATAAACCAGCAGTTATGTCATAAATTGACAGACTGACGGTATTTATATTCAAGTGTTGTTCCACATGACATAACCAGATGGATGTGCTAGGAAAAGATGATCAACCTGTAAAATTTATGGCAGTGCCAAATTTTTAAGCGTTATTATCGATACTTTGGCAGCAAAGATGAGAAAAGACTCGTTTCAATCATCTCGATACCGACTTGGGTGATTCGGAATGTCCCTATGAACATAGCCATAAGTTTAGGCTGAAAAGAGTACTAGAGAGTGAGAGATTTACTTGGTGGTAGATCTCCTTAACAGGAGGTCATCTAGGTAGGTACCACCGCAGTACCTGCAGAAACAGGGCTGTTAAGACCATCTAAGAGCTGTTGAGACTTACCATCTAGTCTCACAAGTAATGAGCGCCAAAGCAGCGATGCCCTGGACTTTGTTACTCAAAATTCTGTATATCGTTGAGATGGTTATGGACATGCGTTTTATTTTACCATCAGATGAGCGTCTTGTTCGTCTCATTACATAAAAATAAAGTACTTAAAGCAGGATATCAGATTTGGGTAGGCAGGGATAGCAGATAGGCAGCATGAGTAGTGACGGTGAGCGTCGATGCGTATCTATATCGGGCGCCTTAAGCCTTCACCTGTGTCCCCAGATCTAGGCATTGTACGGGTTTCCATCTCCACAACGTGATGTACCCGCATCAGGATACCATTGAGTCCTAAGTTTTGTTTCACTGGCTTTTCAGCGAAAGAAAGCTTCATATGGAAGCTTGTGTACGTGCGATTCTATTTAGTTGTCGTCTAAATTGATGTCAATTAGGTGCCAACTCAATTTGCACCGGCCCAGGTTAACGGAATATGGCCCAAAAGGATACATTTCAAAGAAAGTCAGGACAGTATAGCAGTATAAGATACTGGCAACGTTTTGTACTATATTTTTAAACTAAATAATTATTTTTTCTAAGTCAGTCGATCCTTGATCATTGATTACGAAAATATTACTTCATTGCATTACTATTTTTTATAAAAGCGCTAATTTGCTGTTTTTACTATCAGGCGCTCCACCTTATGTGAAGCATACCGATGCCAGTGGACATTTGTACATATTAATGGTTTTGTCGAAATATTGTCACTGCCAACCCAGAGCAATCGTTTATAAAGTCCACTTTTTAAAACGCTCTAAATGTATCTTAGCACTCTGTCTCTAATCTAGTTACCAGTTAGAAACAGACAAACAATCCTCAGTGCCAATAAAAGTGGGAAAAACCTATCGATATAATCACAAATCTTCGAAATTGGCAGCATAAATTGAACATTAGGAAATGACTGACTCCACTAGTGACCGTTTGAACACTTTGAAACCTCTCTACAACCCGTCCGACCGGTTCTAAACAGAGGCATGGCTATGTGTGGAAAGACGTGGTTATGTAAATAGATAAGAATTAAAAACAAGTTGTTAGTCACTATGGCGGTAGAAACTACATGATAGTCTGCGTTTTCGTTGGCAAATTTTAATGTTAGTGCGACAAACCAGTATGTCGAGGTGACCACATGAATATTTTTAACCGATTTTTAACGAATTTGGGGAAGACAACGACGCAGTGTGGCCCACATCGACGTTGGAGAGGAATATAGAGGAAATGTTTCGAGCATTACATGCAATTTTTTTGACGAAGTAGACTTGCATTTGCAACTCATCTCGCCTCGTGTTAAGTGAAGATGCGGACTACGATGGAGCACGTTTGCTTAGATGAAACCTAAAAGAAAACACTTAGATTGTATCTATCGGGAAATTCATTCGCATTTCACTGTTTGTCGGTTCGCAGGTAAATCAATCAAATAAATGAGAATCAAACCCTTTCGTAAGAGATTTGTTCGCTTGTCGTTTTTTCAAGCTTTTCGCCGTCAGAAAGGGAAAATAGATCCGGTATAAAGGGTACCCAATGAAATTACAGGGCTGTTGAGACCAATCAGCGAAAGTCTCAAAGTACCTAATGAGCGCCGGAGCAGTGATGCCCTCGACTTTGTTTTACTACTCCGAGTTCTCTGCATGGCTTCAATGGTCATTAGCATGCGTTATCTCTTACCATCAGGAGATTGTCGTTTATTTTGCTACTTTTGCATAAAAAAATAGAATAAGTAAATATGAAACACATTTTCTGAAACGAATTCGATAAAAATCCGGTCAGCTATCAACATAATGAATGTTCTCTTTCTCTCAAACAACGTGCTAGGGGTGTGTTCCTATGGAGAATTTGGTATCTCCAGACAAAGGGGCGCAAACCACTGAAAGGGATTCAGTAGGTGCAATCACATACAACATACTCTAGAACACGTCTACCCCAGCGGTCAATTATGTCCAGCCCATTGCCACTCCAGCTTGCTAATACGCTGAGCTATGTCTGTGACTTTAGTTCTCTGGCGAATTACTTAGTTCCGAATACGATCCCTCAGAGAAATGCCAAGCATAACTCTTTCCAACGTCTCAATTAGTTGAAAGCATTAAGTAGTTTGTATAATGCTTAAGTGCTGTACAATAAACGATGTATAATCTATACTTAAAGACCTAACCTGTCTGATTTCCAAGCGTGACCGTTTCACGTCGGTTCTGACAGAGCATTGACTTCAAGCAACGTTTATATGTAAGGCCCTATATGTATCTTGCGACGGAAAATACCTACAGCTCTATAGACTCGTGAGTTTAATTTGCTGTGGATAGGAAACCCTAAAAGACAACCGCAAAACGTAATTAGGCTTAGGCCTACCAATACGAATTTGCTTTTCTGATAGTCATGGTCACTCCACGTGATATACATATGTATACTAAGTAACAAGAAAGATCATTCAGTGGTCATCATCATCATCATCATTCATTCATCATCATCCGTGAGGGTGTCGGGTCCATATTTCATGGACGAGAACCCGTATAGTGCCTACGAACTCAGAAACCTAATTCACTCTAACTCTCGTGAGACTACGTTTTGTAGCGATGATAGCTCAGTGGTTAGCGCGGTCGTTTCGCACGCCGAATGGCGTGGGTTCGAACCCCAAAAATGAGCTTGAGCTGCCGTCGCAGGAAAAGATCGTAACGGCACCATAGCATTGTGGGAGGGTACTTTCATGTACTCGGCTGTCTAGCTACCACCTTCAAGTTGAACATCTGCCGCCAAGCATCTAACGGTGTCCGACAGCCTCACTTAAGAGCCAGCTCCAATCGAGTGTATTTACCATCTTCGACCACACCGACACTCAACATCAGGTGAACTGTGGGCGCTATGGTTTTTTACGATGTTTTTCTCCATCGGTAGCTTAAGCTCATTGTTAGGGCTTGAACCCACGCCCTTAGGCGAAACGACCGCGCTAACTACTGAATTATCATCTCTATTCGCTTGTTTTATTATTTTTTCGTTGTACAATAAACATTCTATTCAATATAAGATATGCACAATTTGTTATTGATACTGTAATTTTGGCCTAGATTGTCAATAGACAACCGCATTATTTTTTGGATGTGCGCTATAATTACTCCATTTTAATTTTAATTTTTTTAAATTTATTTATTCCTTTCCAAGTAACTTTAGACTCAATTAATACACTTATAAAAATTCAAAAATTATACATTTACAAAAATAAATAATAATAATCATGAATGTAATGTAATGTTATGAATTAAAGTATTATAGTTGGTAGCCAGATTTTTATATTAGATGCCTAACACGAAACACAAAGGTTCTTCATTCATCATCTTTGCTCTTTTTTACTCCTTTGCTTCTAGATAATTTGCCAACGTTCAATCACTTCCGAGTATTCAATGAGGAAAATCATCAAAAATATTAAAAGTCATTGCAGAATTGACATGTACCTAATTCCTTGTTTTCTCACCTACGCTGATTGCATATTTACTTAATACAGAAATAAATGGACTCATTTCAAAATATGATTTAATTTAAGACAGACTGTAGTCATTTTTAAAATAACTTATGTTGCTAAGCTATTGATAGTGGAAAATCTATCGATTATTCTATCGTGAATTCCTTCCATTAGGGATTAAATATGTATTGTGACCAAGGAACTAGCATAGTAATAGAACTGCCCTTTCCCAAATACCTTCTCTTGTTTATGTATAGTTAACATATTATGTAAATGTATATATATGTATAGGATTCTATGTATGTCTATAACTATATAAATTCTATAGGTATGTATGATTTATGATTAAAATGTTGTTTTTTTTAGCAGTCCATAACTTACTTGAGTCCTTTCCATTCTGAGGTTGCTTAAAAGAGACCGCTCTTAGTTATAAAGCCGCCAATTGTTCCACTGATTAAATTTGACATTTGTTACGGAAGACCTTTAAAAACAACTATAATAAAAAAAAAAGTTTTTTTTTTTTAATTTTCATCTAAAAGTACCCACTTTTCCTGATGATATATTTCACAGAATTTTAACATGCCTCAGTTAATCTATTTCTATTACGTCAATGAAGTATAACAGTGACAGCATCAATGACAACTGTCAATGACCTGATGACAAATACGTTTATTTAATTCAGTTTAATTCTCTGCATTTGTTCTATCTTTCTACGTGACAGTGACGGAGTTGTGTAACGTTTTCACAAAAGCCATAAACTATAAATTGAATGCTCGCTCTTCATATACATACTCTTTGATTGTGACATGGCACGCCAATGTTCTGCTAGACTTTAAAGGATTTTTAATGTATAAATTATTATCAAGTATGTACACTGTACATGTTTTCTTGGACTCTAGACGAGTAGCTCAGTGACGGTTTGCCACGCCTACATTTATTCAAGGTAAACGTGTGACATAATACTGTACGAGTTTGCAAGTGTTTTTATAAAAATGTCTGTACTCGTAACTTCGTGTCTTGGCAGTATTTCGTAGCGATGATAGCTCAGTGGTTGATGGTCATTTCTCATGCCGAAGAGCATGGGTTCAAACCCCAACAGGAAAACATCGTGAGGAAACCATACAGAAAGCGTCTCGTTCGTATCTCATTACATTTATTTAAAAAAAACCTATGTCATGAATTTCAAAAACAATCAATTCTCTCAATATTGGCGCCAGCAATGTATCTACTACTGAATGGAAGAAGTTTCGGCAGCCTAGTTGGAAGACCATCAGGAATCCAATCTGAAGGTCCTGGGTTCGAATATCACGGCACGAGACAGAGATGTCTTTAGCTGTTGACTACAAAAGGCGAAAGAAAACACCTTGAGGAAACCAACATATCTGAGAGTTCATGAAAAAAAAGTCGTAAAAGATGTAAAGTCTGCCAACCTGCACTTGGCCAGCGTGGACGAAGCCCGCGCCCAGCTGTGGGACAGTTTAATGTACTACTTGTCTTGTTATAATATTACACTGAAAAACATATTGTTTAATGTCTACGTCACGGGGGAAAAATATTTTTGAAATAGTAGATAATACACGATTTGCTATAATTGGCAACACGGGTAGATAGTCAGCTATACATATATATAACAATAGAATGGATAATGTGTAATGTATGTTAACATGTATCTATGTAGGTATATTTTATAATAAAACTGCCTTGGCATGCGTAGCAACGTAACACGTGTGTTTACATCCAGCTTGAGCTATAAATTGGTAAATATTTTGGTATCTTCTTAAGTCGGCTAGATTGGAATACAAAATGATTATATATGTATGTATGTCTATAAGTTTATATTCTATAAAGTATATTTAAGTTTGATATTTTATAATATACATAGATAGGTATATATTTTCAATTATGATTATAATGTTTTGCATAATTTCTAAGATGTTCTCGAAACATAGACTAATCAATTTCATTATGACAAACTACTTTATACGAATTATGAAGTACCCTTGAAAATGAAATGACAGTGATTGATACATCCAGTCATCAGATTGAAATTCAAACGACTCATTGTTGTTTTTTTTAACCACATGGCAAATAACATTTAATAACAATGGCAGTGAAAGTAAAAGTAGAAAAACCGAAGTTTCACAAGACACCTTATACATAAATAAATAATACATTATAAATATTCAATTTAAAAATAGATTCTATGCCCCCTAACTCGACACGACTAATCATTAAAAGGTCAATATTTAAAAAGAGTTTTTTTTAAAATGTTTATGATCTGGTTACAGAGGCCTTTGAACCATGTCTATATTTGAAATACAGCACTTCACTTGTCTTCCGTTTTTGCAATATTTGTCCAGTGTTGGTCAAGTCCAGTTCGTGTCAGTCAAATCAAGTCATGCCTCAGTAAAGTAGTGGCGACTTTACTATTAGCTTCGATGGAGTTTTGGAAGCAACACAAAAAGTCATGTTTCACCGCATTATATCACTCCCACACTCTTGCTTGCAATTCGGAACTTTATGAATGAAAACACTTCTATTTTTATACATAAACACTCGAAAAAATACTAGTTTTGGATAAAAATACAAAGGGGCGACACGACGCTTACCGCGTTCCGGCCAAAACTCTTAAAAAGAGAACATATGAAAATACTACAGATTATAAATTTAAAACCAGAGTTACCTACGCCAAAGGCAAATCTCTACAGTTGCCGTCACTTGCCGGAGGAAATTGGGAACTTTATTCGGTTGGCTAGCTACTTTCCTCAAGTATAAAATCTGCCGCCAAGTACCTAACAGTGCATTCCAGGCTCAGTCTGCTTATCATCTTCGACCACACCGTCATTTAACGTCTAGTGAAGTGTAGTCAAATATCTAGCCTGTCACTAGTAATAAAACATAGGGCCTTTCCATTTGTAGAACAGTGTTGGTGTAAATGTTCATATAAATGTCCAGTTAAATGTTCAATATCAAAGTTCCCGCCCAAAGTTCAAAAGGCACTTTTTTACTTATAACAACTTAACCATATCCGAGATTTAATCTGTTTTCATACGTAACTATTATAGGCGGAAATAATAATGGTCCTGTCACTTACTAACTCTGTTCCGCTCGTGCCAATAGATAGATATGTTAACTTCCGCGGTAACAAGTTACATCTAAGATATTCTAATGTGGATACAGTTGGTAGAAAGTTACACTAGTACCGAGCTCGAGGCGTTTCGGCGGTGAAATCCGTGACGTACGTGGCTATTGGGTCGGTAATAAACAGACCTTGTTTTTTATACCTGAATAATTTGTTGCAATCATTTGATACCCACTTGATTATAATAATATAATGCAACTTTTATTTGGTAAACAGTACAGGTATAAGTAGTGACGGCATTCGCTGTTCATATTCTACTTTTAGACATCACATCACATCATCAGCCATAAGTCGTCCACTGCTGGACATAGGCCTCCTCCTGTAGGGGTTTTGCCAATACTCGCCACGCTTGGCAGGCGGGTTGGCGAGCGCAGTTCGGTGTGATTGTTCAAGGAAGACGCTGCTGCCCATCTTCCGGATTACACCCCTTAGCCGACTCTTACGGCAACCACGGGTAGGGAAGGTGGTCGTCGCAAATATGCTAGTTTATCGGTTTTTCGGACAGTGTTCTTCAGACCTGCAAGCTCTAATTCCCCCATGCCCATTCTATCGGCCAGAAACCCGAAAAAGCGACATCGTTTCATGGATGACGTTCCAAAATCCCGTACGAAACGATTTGATTCCACTTTCATTGTTCGAACGGCTAAGGCATGGAATACGTTACCCGAGTGGGTGTTCCCTTATAAATACAATCGGGGTGTCTTCAAGTCGACAGTGAAGCGGTATCTTCTAGGCAAGCGTGCTCCATCGTAGATCGCATCTTTACTTAACATCAGGTAAGATGGCGATCAAACGCAAGCCTATTCATTATAAAAAAATATATTAAAAAAGGCAGTCACGGGGACTGCCGACAGTAGTAAAAACTTAAAGTACGTCACGATAGCTTATCGGTGACGCGAACCCATAAGTTTAACTCCTACAAAAAATCACTCAAAGCGGCTAAATAAGTTTTAACATACAGAAAAATCCTCGGGCGTAACTAGATAGATAAAAAAAAAAAAACTATATTTAGCCAATACATAAGAACAATACTTTTAAAACGTCTAGTGTAACAATTGGTAGTATTACTAGTTTGTTAATAAAATTAAACATACGTAGCTTTAATTTTAGATGGCGGGAACTCGGAAAAGTCGTGTCGCCGCCATATTATTATCCAATAGTGATGTTTTTTCGAGTATTTATGTATAAAAATAGTGGTGTTTTTGTCATAAAGTGTTGAATTTACTATTGAACTTCCATGAAGTTTTGGAAGCACAGGAAAAGTCTTGTTTCATTACATTATATCACTTTTTCACACTCGCGCTTGTAATTCGGCATTTTATAAATGAATCACCACTATTTTTATACACAAACACACGAAATAACTTTTTGGAAAAAACACAATGGGTTGAAACATCTCTTTCCACATTCCCGCCAAAACTCATATAATATATTTATAATTAGTTTATTCTTTGGATTTGCCAAATCTAACATAATAATAGAAATGACAATCAAATATTTTCAATTGATTACACGTAGCAGAGGCCATATACTCGTACACCTACGCAGTTTGAAAGGATGCTGACAAAATATATTCACGCGTAGAAAAATTTGGAAGGACTAATACGCAAATAAAAAAAATATGTTTTGTTTGTCTGTTTTGGATTGGGTTGCCTGATAACGTTAATCAATTTCGCAAATTTAACTTTGGCAGTGCTTCATAACTAGCTAAGATCATGTCCTGTATCAAGTAGTCACTGAAGAGTTCCACTATCCACTTCTTGGTTCCATTATCAGATCAACTCCAAATAAACCAAACAAAATATACATATAATATAGTATTGTAGGTATTAATAGTATTGTCATCAAAACTCCAGATACAAAGTTTCATTTCGATACGTCATATTTTAAGAGTAGGTTAGAATAATTATAATTATATTTTTTTTTTTAATTCTTTTTCGTAATCATTCATGAATGATTTAGTGTACGTCGTACCACTTTGCTATTTGTTCAGATGTTTTGTTCAACTCCTTTGTATATTTAACGGTACCTACATCGTGATGCTTAAAGTATATTTTGAAATTAATCATTAATTCAATTTTCAGTAGTAAACAATGGTCTGAGCATTGTTTCCTATGACGAAAAATATAAAAGTAGAAATATGACAATTTTTTTTTTTAATTAAAATGTTTGTAGCAAACGATATTAACCATTAAGTAATCAATATACAGGGTTAGAAGCTTGCGGTATACTACGCCGAAAGGGGGTTATTACACTCATTATGATCAACTATTACTATTGATACTACTTTAAAATCATAATCATAATTTTCACTTTTTCAGACATACCCGTAGCAAAAGCTTATAACCGTGCATAACCATTGTAAGATGTGGAAACGCCTACAGTAATTATATAGTGCATAATTTTATCCATATTACGATGTTTGGCAAAATATATGTATTTCTTTTTGTGGTGACAGGCTAGGTTATTGACCACAGCTCACTTTATGTTAAGTGCCAGTGCGGTCCTAGACCTCTTGCAAAGGAGATCCACTATTTGTAAGTTCTTACGTTACCACCTCAGTCCAACGTACCTTTTTACAAAAAGCTTTTATTGCTATCCATAGATGTTATTAGTCTTATATATTTTTAGTATCTATAAAATGCGTGGTTCTTTTGTCGACTTGATTTATCTCCTGACGTCATCACTGGCGCCACATGCAATTATCTACATATTTAACAACAAAATGCTCAGACACACACCTACCTGATACATTAATGAATGTAACATCTACTATTGAATTTGTATTTTTATAACACTGTGTATTTGCGTCCTACTGAGTGTATTTTTTAAGACAAATAGGCTTGCGTTTGACCGCCATGCAATTACGTCTAATGTTTAACGAGAATTTATTAAATTACTATTGGGTAGCGTCCATTAATTACGTGAGCTGTTTTTCTTTCAATTTTGACTTTTTAGTTTTTGGTATCTCAATTTGTGCATTTGCCAGTGTCAAGTATATTAAGATAAATCAAAAGAAATAAGTCTAAATCACAGTCATGTTCGAGTCCGGTCATAACCTAGTATAGAAGTACTGACTTTACTACAAACTTCGACGGAGTTTTGGAAGCAACACTAAATGTCATGTTTCACTAGATTATATCCCTTTCCCACACACTTTATGAATAAAACATCAATATTTTAATACATAAACACTAAAAACACAAGCTTTTGAAAATAATATAACGCTGCTCTGTACGTTCCCGCCTTGAACCTCAACGCTCTAAGAAATTGTTTTGGCACAATGCACGAACGTGCCTTGGCCGAAAAAGAAAGAAAAAAAAGTAATTGTTAAAGGACAATTTTTTTATAAATACCTATGTAATATTTTTCGGTAAATCGGGATACTTCAAAAAATATTTTTTTAATACTTTTTCTGTGCAATAATGTTCATTTTTTAGAAGTTGATTTTTAATATGTAACGAATGTAAGATTTCACAACTCGAAAGAACTTAAGTGCGTTATTAGTTTTTTTTAATTATACATAATATTGATAATTGTTGAGAAGAAAAAAACATCTTTCTCCAGTTTCTTTGTTCTTTTAAAACACGGTTATTTATCTAAACTATGTTAATTGCTTCTATTTTTAAAACTTAATTACAATAGTTACGTAACAATATCATTACCGGGCCGGATGCGGCCCGCGGGCCGGTTGTTGCCCATATATGATCTAAACAGTAGATAAAATAATTGTAGCTGTGATCGTAGCAATGTAACTAAATTTTAATTTTATATGGGATTATTTTTATGCTTGAATTAAAGATAATATTTTTTTTAATCTAGCCATTATTACTAGACTAGGACTAACTTACAAGACCTAGCAATTAGTAACAACTCGCACATAGTGATCCACAGCTCTTAGCTCTAGCACGCTAGTGTTGCGACAACGACCTCCGTACTTCGAGGCAAAAACAAGTCTTGGCATTATGAAGCATGGACTACAGAATACTATGAAAGGGCTTATAAGGAGGCAGAAAAAAAGATATCAGGGCTGCTTGTAAGTAAGTTAATCCAACTAACTGGAGCTACTAGGCCAGTGACCCAGAATACCCAGATAATTAATGGATTTGGGTTGGCTGGGTAGATGCTGGTAGAGAGAAATGCACCAAACACCCCAAGCAGGACGTCCGTGCAGGACTTATCACCCCCACTTTTGAATAAGAACATTTAAACAAATACTTGTGTATAACACGTATAACAAAGTTTCCAACATTATTTATCTCTACCTACTTCATTCTTTAGAGAAAAATAATGTCAAGATCAAATTATCCTTGTCAATAGAACGAATGACATAATGCACTTGATATAGCAAAATAAAATGGTTATAAAATGGACATAATTATGCAATTAAAGGAATAACATTATGGTAAATTACTTGTAATACCAGATAATAACAAGGAATATTGTTCTGTGTGAGTAATATAAGAAAAAAATATGACGAGTTTTATACTTCAATGGTGTCACAAAATGTCACAAGTTTTTGACCAAAGTAAATGTCAGCTTTCTGGTCACCTGATATCTCCACTAAACGTAAGTATTGTAATCATTGTATATAAACAGATATTATGGTAGCTAGCCAGCCGAGTACTAGAAAATACCTTAGCACCGTGCTATGGTTTCCTTCACCGGCAGCTCAAGCTCATTGTTGGGATTTGAACCCTCGCCCTTCGGCGTGTAAACCGACCGGGCTAACCACTCAGCTATCATCGCTACAAAATCGCCAATAAATGAGATCAAAATTAGTAATTATAAAGTTAAAATTGTATAAAAACAAAATAAATTCGAGCGAGTATAACGCAACCCATGAGATGTTCTTATTTTTAATTTTACTATTATGTGATCAAGTTCACCTATGCAGAGGTCAAACGCTGATATGCTGCAGAGAATCCCCGTTATCAGCAGGTTATTACGATGCATTGCCTACCACCGTCAGGGGAATGAACCGAGTTAGATTCCTACCTAGTCTACAAATTAATTAAGACGCTTTTGGGTAATGAAATCGATATCGATATAATTTTGTTTGGCAAAATATCTACAAGCTACATTTAAAGCAGCAGATTTCATTTATTAGTCTACTAGCTGTAACTTATCTAGCAGTCGTACTTACTTCGACGACCTTCTGCTAAGGAAATCTACCACCAAATGACCACCACCAGTTCCATCTACCACCAGGTGACGAAGTTATTTTTTTTAATTTTATTTGTTAATTTTCATTCTATAGCTTGTTTTTATTCTCATCATAAACTGAACGTAATCCTCAAGATGCAATAAAGGCAATGTGTAATGACCTTATTACCTATATGTTCCTTATGTAACAATCACGACAGTCAAGTGGTTGGACGTAACCTGAATATTCAATGCACAAATTGTATTACAAATTGTAGGTATAAAGTATATATCGTATAGGATTGCGAAAAATCTCTGCTCTATATGGTTCACATCACACATTATCAGCCATAGGACGTCCACTGCTGGACATAAGCCTCCTCCTGGGGGGGTTTTGCCAATACTCGCCACGCTTGGCAGGCGGGTTGTCGAGTGCAGTTAGGTGTGATTGTTCAAGGAAGACGCTGCTGCCCATCTTCCGGATTACATCCCTTAGCCGACTCTTACGGCAACCACGGGTAGAGAGGGTGGGGTACTATTCTTACGCCGGCACCACCACGGCAAAAAATTTATGTATTTATGTTTTATTTATACGGGATTATTGACGTTTGATTAGGTCGGATATTCCTACTACATTACAGATTAATTGATTGATTCAGGCGTTGCTTTGCGGAAGTTCATTTTAAGTGTTCAAGGTACATATATTTAGTTTAATTCCGCTTAACAGTCGTTTCTGCAGCACAGTAAAAAATAAATGTGAAAAACTACTAGTGTTCATGGTAGAATTCTTTGTGCCTAGAAGAGAAATTTAAATCAAAGAAGTGAGTGCAAAATGGCCGACATTTCTGCAGGTGATTTTGTAATTCGAGACGATTTTATAATTTAAAAAAAATGTTAAAATGTTGGTTACATCAATTCTGTATTATGCCAAATTAAGAAATTCATAATTTATTCACTAAATAAATTCATACTTTTTGTGGAGCACTGTGAGTCTAACATATTTATTTGCGGAAATTATTGTACCTAGTACGTAAGCAATAGTGTCGATAGTCATATGTATAAAAAAAGTTGTTCCCATTTATAGCCAGGCGCTGTCCCACTTTCCATATATAAATTTCAATCGTAAACTTAATACTTTAATCTCGCAAAATTGATATGCTAGATCCAAACAAGGTGAATACACTGCTCTACAGTTAAGCTGCACGAAATTTAGATACAATCTTCCATCAAGCCGTGATTTCTTCTAGGCACGCGTGATCCATTGTAGACAGCATCTTCGCTCAACATCATGCGAGATGACGATCAATGGCAAGCCTATTTATTGACAAAAAAGGTAACTAAAACACGTCACGCCACTGCTATTATCAGGCCCGGATTTGGAGGTCTGGAGGCCCTGAGGCAACGAAGGAGCGGAGGCCCCTAATTATATTCCGAATATAAATTCAAAATCAAAATCGTTTATTGCGAGTATGGGTTGTATACAGTTTTTATAACAATATTAAACACTTCTATACTCTACCATATGGTATGCAAATTGGTAGTGAAAAATAATAAACTATGTTGGTCCTAATACGTAATTATATTGATATATCTATATATATATTTGTATTTGCTTATTTTCCGTCAAGTCTTTCAAACAATTATTGCAAACAAATAATTTTTTTTTAACAAAGAATGTAGTAATTAGTTACAATTGTGGGGGCCCCTCTCTTATTGAGGCCCCAGCGCAGTAGCCCCTACTGCCCTCGCCCAAATCCGGCCCTGGCCATTATTATCAGTGGTAAGTAATAATTGCTACAATGCTGTCAGAGCTTATGAAGTATTTTATGATGCGTCTGGCAATTGTCAAGTAGTTAAATTACCTCTTGATGCATTATTACGATTTGATACAAAATATAATTTTCTTTGCGTTGTTTTTCGCGCTGGACAGGTAATTCTGTAGAATGGCAAAGTGGTGGAAAGTTTCCACATGGTAATGATAGGATAGGAACGACTCGCTGATAGATCTCTCACCGAAAACGTTCACACAGAACTGTAACAATGAACTTGACCTCCCAAATTTTGTAATAATAACCTTAACAGCAGATAATTACACGCCAAAATTGTTTGCTCCTAATTTCGCCATATAGAGCCTAATAAGCAAAATGAAAACATATCGTGGGAACTATCACATCTGTGATTTTTGCAGATTTTCTCAATTCATTGTTAAATTTTACGACATGTGTGTATAACAAAGATCACAATAGACTTGGTACGCAAGTGTTTGTTGCCATATCTTGGATTATTCTGATAAGCATATTTAGAGAGTCGCTGTTAAGCTGAAACAAAAACTAATTAACGCTACACGCAATAAGGCCGCGGATTGTTGCACTTCATTTGCATGTTATATGTTTATTTCTGTTTACAGTAATCTTGGTGTGAACATTAAAGAGTTACCTATCTAGTAATAATCATTATTTTACTATTAAAACTAACGGAGTGAATAGGTATCTTCTAAGTCTGCGTGCTTTATCTTCAACCACATCATCGCTTACCATCAGGCGAGTTGGTGGTCAAACGCGGAATTATTCGAATTAAAAAAAAAAACATGGGTTTTTCTTTTTATTTAAAAATTATACTCTACAGACACCGGGGTCCGTGACCTTTGTTAACTTGGAATTACAATATTTTTTTACAATTTAGGTAGAAGAAAGTTATTCAAATCATTATATGTAAATAATAATAAGGATTGTGTGTATGCCTCGAGTATTCATGCTCACCATCGAAGGGTCCTTGCGGCGGCGTCGTGTGTAGGGCACTCTTTTCCCTCAGATAAGGTTGAGGAGGGCGATGGCTGACACATGCGTCATACTCGTGATCGGGTGCTGCTTGCGGGTCGCTGGTCTGTTCGTGGTATACACACAAACTAGTATTTCAACCCTAGGTTTAAGACTAACATGGGTTTGATACATTTTTGTTTTACTTACGCGGCTATTGTCGGAGTACCAGATATAATTAAACGTGACTAATCCCGCATAAGTAATCACCATTATGTTATTTAAGTATATTACTCGTTATAATAAGATACAATGCTTATTACATACGCTACACATAACAAGAGCGGAAGGTTAAAAATTATAAATGCACAAAAAGTATAAAAATACATTTTTATTTTATACAAAGAACATTATGTTATGCTATTGCGCATTATTGTAATGCAATTTTCGTAAACATTATTTTTTCCCACAGTTCAAAAGGTAATTCTCAAAACTTATGTGCTCATTGCAAAGTGCAAATTGTTATATTAATTCGCCGAAGTTGCGAAAGCAGCGCGAGTTGTCCTCGTCATTTCTCTTGGAAATATGTTTATTTCATTGAGTAAATGAAGAACTTTGAGTATTTGACCATAACCAAAAAGTTTAAAATCAATTTTCCTGTTTGATTTCGAATTTTCGGTGGCCTTGTGTTCTCGGTCAAGGTCGCTCAAGGACTAGTTATGAAAATGGAGTCCTTGAGAGATTCTGGTACGTGATCGTGCTCACGTCACTGCGTCGTCGGTTTACTTTTTTAGCAGAATCTTTTTAAATACTTAGTAGTTTTTTTTTTCTTTCCATTTTTATCACCGGGTCTCAATCGCGCACACATTATTGTGAAAATAGCTTTGTTTATTTTTCCAATAGCCGTGGTCAACTTGTGAGCAACATGGTCGAAACGTCCAAGTTGACCACGGCTAAGACCTAATGATAAACATAATTATGTGTTCAAATCGCGAAAGTTTAAAAATTGTATTTTTTAAACTTTTAATCTTTATTATTATTCTTGTATCGTAAATCGTGACAAGGGATCTTTGTTGGTTATATTTATTCTAAAAATTACTTAGTAATGAAACAACAATTCTGAAGAGTGAGGTTAGAAATTCAATTTCACAAAAACAAAGTAGCGAAATTTTCAATAAAAGGCAAAGGCATTTTTACTTGGTGGTTGATCTGTTTTGCAGGTATGTACCGCCGCAGTACCAGATAATCTGCGGCCAAGCAGTAGTGTGTAAACATTATTGTGTTCCGGTTTGAAGGTTACTGCAGCTAGCGAAACTACAGGGTATTGACTCATTTATTGAAAGTCTCAACGTAATAAGCGCCAAAGCAGCGATGCCCTGGACTTTGTTTTGTTCCTCACAGATCTGTGTATAGCTGTAAAGGTCATGGACATGCGTTAACTCTTACCATCAGGAGAGCGTCTCGCTCATCCATTACGTTTACATTTAAAAAAAAGATTGCCTTTACGAATAAATACTTTACTAGAATATTCTTCTTTTGGTTTTCATTAAACATCAAGTAGTTTTAAAATAAAGGCAAGATTATTATGTGTCTGCAATTTATTAGTGTCTTGATTTCAACTAAGATGAATGGGGTAGTAAAAAATCGTGATAAATTTTTGTTCCGTCAATCATCGAAACAACCTTTTTCAACTTCAAGCGCATTAAAGTTCACATAGCGTTGTTAGTGAAAGGAGAAATGTAAGTACTGTGTGGTACGGTCACCGTTACTGGTCTACGTGGGGCTATATTTAGATCTAACCAGACTGACAGGTCTGCGCCGGCGCCGGCAAGCCATTTAAGACGTAAATGGATGTTTTCTGCCATGTTCTAAGGTTTGTTTTGGCAAGATTGTATACTTTGAAGGTACTGGACGAACTAAAATTTATATAAAACTAAATGCTAAAAATAATTCAAACGAAAAAACTATATATATATATATTTTTTTTTCTTACTATCGCACAGAATGAATTCATAAACTGTTCAAATTTTGTATCAATCAGTTTTACCCGACTGCCAAGAAAGGGTTATGTTTTTCGCGCGTATCTTGTATGTTTGAATGTAAATTTCTTTATTACCTCGTTACTTCCAAACGGCCAAATGGCTTACGACAATTAAAGTATTGTTAGATTCGTTTCAATAACCCAAGCGTTCTTAGATCAATGTTTGAAAAAAAAATTGGCGGAATCGGATTTTTGGCGCGAAACAGTAATAAGTTAATTTAAAAAAATAACCAAACCTAACAAGTATGGTATCTAAATAAAGGAAATGAAAAGTGGATGACAAAAATATATTAAAGTTATATCTTTAAATTTAATTAGGAATAATAAATTGGTTTAAAAAGTTATTTCCTTTAATTATAGCTATTTTTATTCGCAGTCGGGTTATAGGTTTTTTTAAACTCTTTAGCTTGTTAACATTATTTATTAATCTATACATCTCATACACCCCTCACAACTTCTGCGCCGTGCACTCGACCTCGCAGGCGCCCCCTATCGTGACGCTCTGGTAGTAATTCACAGACTAAGTAAACTATTCCATTTGCCCACGAAATCAAAATATAAAAAGCTATCATAATATTTTATGTATGACGCAGCTGTCAAATGACGTGTCTGCTACGAACGCCATCTGTTGAAAGGTAATCGGAACGCGCGTGATTTTTATAAATTATGAAGATTTTCATGTTGTTTTGAGTAGTTACTTACTCTAAGACTAAGAATTAAGAACTGAAACATAATAAAACATGTTTAATTAAACAATAATTTAATGCATATTCATACAATAAAACATAGAACTTACTGCATCAATTAATATAGGTAGTGATCTGTCATAATACTTTTATTGTAACTGATAAACGGGATGTTCCTTACGTTTAACTACTACCTAATACCTACATACAAGTACTAAATAAAAGACCTACCAAAATATGGTCGTTATTCGAAAGGAGTAAAAAAAAAGATTTTATAGGTACGACATCGTCAGATTACAAATACATATATTGTTTGTAGGTAAGAATTAAAAACACTAAAATATAGGAAGTGTTTCGCATAGGTAATTAGGTTAAGCGTCATTCGAAACATAATAGTATTTAAAACGCTCTTCATTTCTTTACAAATGAACAATCCGTCTTTTATACTGAAAATCTGTCTACGGAATTTTCCATTCCTTTCTAGTCTAGCGTTATCTACAAAAAAATATTAGACGCAATGTGTAATTTCAATTATCTTTTTTTAGTGAATACGGTCGTGTCCTTGTTGTTAAATATGCAAATCTGATCGTTAAAATCTAAGAAATACGGTTGAAAATGTTATTACTAATTTTTGTATATATATATTTTACTGTCATATCATATTTTACTTAATCGTTATAAAAATAAAGTTGAAAATTGTATATTAAAAGTGAAATAAAGGCTTTGTTCGGCTGCGTCGATGGCAACCGCAGTTAAATTGGCCGTAACAATCAGTTTTCCGGAGTACAATGTAGCATGTTGAGTGATATTCGTGACTCCTTTACCTCTATTCGTATTTTGTGGTTGCGTAGCTTGCAGAGGTTCAAGATTCAAGATATTTATTAGTTCCATGCAGTACAAGATGTTGTTATAGTCTATGGTACAGTGTCAAGTATTTTGATATTTTTACGTAAGTATATCATAAAGAATCAAGTTCAATGAGTCTGAGTCACAGTCACATAAAGTACCTAATTAACGGTCGAGTCCAGACATGCCTTAGTAAATTAGTGGTAACTTTACTACAGGTAAGCTTCGATGGAGATTTGGAAGCAACACGAAAAGTCATGTTCATTATATAATTATATTTTACTAATTTTAATTATATAATTTTCCCACACTCGCGCTTGTAATTTGGTACTTCATGAATAAAACACCGCAATTTTTAATTCATATACAAACACACGTTTTGATTTTTTATGCATTCCCGCCAAACCTCTCAAGATCGAAGATTAAGTACACGTCCGGCGGAATGTACAGTTCGATGTCAAAAATTTCATTTTTGACATTGCTTAATTTCGTCTGGTCCTTAAATATTCTTAGCTCCTATTTACTTCACTGCAGTATGCATAATTAAATATATTGTTTTAATTGAATACCAATTTTGATGCATCTTCGTTAATGAATAAAACACAAGCCAAAAAAAACACAAGTTTTAGAATAAAATACAATCTTTTCCTCGTTCCTGTCAAAGCTAGGTATACAGTCCAATATGAACCCTACCGGGTACAGCATAGGGAGGATTGTTTAAAAAAGTCAAAAATAAATGCAATCTATATATTTTTTCATGTTATATTCTTATGTTAAGTATTATTATAATAATGTTAACTGTAAATAGATAATTTTTTTCTCAGAAATTCGTCAATAGAAGATACTGTTTCAATTTTATTGTAGTTTTCAGGTCTTTTAGTTGTGGAAGCAACTTATCGGTCGCATAAAATTTGGAGTCCTATACCTTGTCTTGTTTGTCCTACATATAAAAGTAGTACACATAAGTACAATATGTAAACCCTTTAAGGTTATATAATATATTCGTGGGTACAATAAACATATTAGTGACTACCAGTTACCCAAAGAGTCACCCCACCCCACGTTCATAATTATGGACGAAATAATGTCCTTTCGACTTCCCCATAAACTAGGTAGAACACTTTGTAAGATAAGCCCCAGCCTAAGGTAGCGATGATGGCTCAGTGGTTATCCAGGCCGGTTCGCACGCCGAAGGGTGTAGTTTCAAACCCCAAGAATGAGCTTGAGCTGCCGGTGAAGGAAAACATCGTAAGGAAGCCATTGCGTGGTGGTAGGGTACTTGTTTGTACTCGGCTGGCTAGCACCTAACAATGTGTTCCGGCAGCCTCACTTGAGAGCTAGACCTTCCCAGTCATTTACCATCGACCACACCGTCACTTAAAATCAGGTGAGATTTGGTAATTTTGTAATTTTTTTTTTGTAAAGGTGTATAATGATATGTTATTCTTACATCTGTACTTACCCGCACCGTGTCGGTGCGGGCTTGGGGCACTTAAACTTTATCTAATTAGCACAAGTGAAAACTTTTTTGGCTTTAGTGTTATCACTTACCTCCTATTTATTTTATCGATTATCAGTTATTTGTTTGCCTAGCATATAAACCAAAAATAATCCGTGCGTTCCACAAAATATTGTTTATTTTGGATGGAAATCGAAACAACGTCTCTCAGCTTTTGAAGCACATCTGCTACAAAATGAGCTAACAGAGGTCCAAGTAAAGCAAGTATCTAGATACCGTTGTTTTATTGCTTAGGTCAGCTAGACTGAAGTGGGGAAAGTCGATGAGCTTTAACCCTGAACTTACAGCATCAGATAATTCCAATCAAGATTTTGCTGTTCGTATTCAGCCAGTAATGAAGCGTATACAACAACGACTAAACAGCTCTTATTTCTTCTGCCACAAATACTAAAATCACTTAGCAAAAAACATTCTAATACGTACAGTTTATTCTCTATTAACAATCTTAATGTTTTCTAAATAAGGTTTAAATTATGACGATGAAATTATTATTAGTCGTTGACGGCAACACGCGGTTTTCATATCTCACGTGGAGGAGCATGAGGTAAGGAGGTCACATGCATATACAATAGGTTACTGCTCTATGTTCATAAGAGAAATTCATGATTCATGAATCTTTTCCTTTTAGCCACTCTTTTGACTACCCTGTTGGCTTATTGGTCGATTCTCACCCTTTATGGTATAAATAAATATTTGTTCTGTCTGGGTGTTCTGTATGTATTATACCTAAGTGCGTATTTACTAAAAAGTATTTAAGTATTCAAACAGTTATCTGGCCTCCATAGTACCTACAAGCTTTGTATAGTTTGGGATGACATGGCGCTGAGTGAAAGGTAATTTATCTTACCTTATACCTTTAAACTAGCAATTCTTGTATATACATACATATCTTATATGCATATAAATATAACCTGAATCTCGGAAACGGCTCCATCGATTTTCATGAAATTTAGTATGCAGGGGGTTTTGGGGGCGATAAATCGATCTAGCTAGGTTTCATTAAAAAAAAAAAACGTTTTATCCTTGTTTTCAGCCGAGCATACTCGGTTATCCAGGTACTTTCCTAATATGTGAATCTCACAAATTGAACTTCCGCCCGATGCCGCAGGTTGGATAAATACGGAAGCGCTTTATGTTTCACAATGTGTAAAAATGTACGGGCCCGGGTTACACACTTATTTTAATGTTACTTTGTTTCGCGTTCTGCTTCCTAGGCAGGCAAAAAGACGAGGCGAAGTGTAACTAAGATTAAAATGTGAATGTTTTTGAAATCGTGACGCTTGCGAATGCATGAGTTGTGCTTATAACGGACACTTCGCAAAACGGTTGACGGATTGGTTGCTGCGAACTGGAAACAGAGCTTTGGTCGTCCACCAGCTCGGTAGACGACATAATAAAAATCGCGGGTCAAACCTGGACAAGATTGGCACAAGACCGGGACGAGTGGCGTACAAGAGAAAAATGAATAATTAAAAACATATGTCAATAAATAATTAAAATAACATATCAGTAATGTTACAATAATGTGCAATGGGTGCTTCTCACAATATGCGTTTTTCATAAGGAAACAGTACCTAACTATCTCAAACATTCGAACGAAACTGTTTGATTTTACTTTCATTACACGAACCGCTGAAGACTTGGCTGCCCGAATCGGTGTTCCGCGATAAATACAATTGGGGTGCCTTCAAATCGAAAATGATTCGGTTTCTTCTCGGCAAGCATGTTTCATCGTAGACCACGACTAAACACTACTGACTTAACATTAGACGAGATGACGGGAAAATGCAAACCTATTATATATATACCCTCGCTCCGGCTTCGCATGGGTACAATCTAGATACTAATGTAGTGTCAGTGTGGAGTGATTAATAATCATGTATTCATTAGTACTATTAATCACTATGTAGAGATGCATGCATTAATATGCATGTATTATGTAAATAAATCTAAATATATATAACTCAAAGGTGACTGACTGACTGACTGACTGACTGACTGACTGACTGACTGACATAGTGATCTATCAACGCACAGCCCAAACCACTGGCATGCAGGTAGATGTTATGACGTAGGCATCCGCTAAGAAAGGATTTTGATTAATTCTATATAATATATAATAATTTATCTTTGAACTCAATTCTAAAGTCAGCGCGTACGAAGGCGCGGGCGTAAGCTAGTATATGTATAAAACATAATCGCTTCCCGCCGTCTGTAAGCTTAGATCTTTTAAAAATATGCAACGGAATTTAATTTCAATTTTTGCGTGGTGGTAGTACTCGGCTGGCTAGCTACCACCCTCAAGTTGAAAATCTGCCGCCAAGCATCTAACGGTGTGTTCCGGCAGCCTCACTTGAGAACCAGTTCTATTTCAGGCTAAGGGTGCTTTACCATCTTCGACCACACCGTCACTTAACATCAGGTGAGTTGTGGTCAAACAACTAGCCTGTCAGCGTTAAAAAAAAAGTGGTTTCCATCAATTGACAGAGTGTTTCAAGAGGAACCCGCATTAAAATTCGTTGTGCGTAATTTAATAGATCTAAGCGTACAGACGGCGGGAAGATACTTTGTTTTATACTATGTAGACTTGTAGAGATACATGCATATTATAGTAGTAATAATATTATTAATCACTCCACACTGACACTACATTAGTATCTACATTGCATCCATGCAAAGCCGTGACGGGTCGCTCGTCATTAATAAAAAAGTAACGAGTCATAATGAGCAGCTTTTTAAATGAGTATTTCGCTAAATGTAGGTATGCGATTTATATTTAAACAAAGTAGTTACCTAAGCTGCGTGATTTAAGTAGAGAATAACATAAAAATACCACTGATTCCAACTTAAACAGGTATATTTATGTGCAGGTACCCTGCGGTGAATGTCCTAAGCGACTTCTATTATGTACTTCAAAGGCTTTTGAACCCCGTCTGTAAGAACACTAACTAGATATATCTACCCTTAACTTTATTACACGTAGACGATACACAACCCAAGATACTTTTATTACAGTTTTTATGTGCTAATCTAGTATTTACGGCCGGTCTGACACTAAATGGCAGTATTGCTACTTAAAAAAGTGTTAACAAAGACGTTAATTAAGATATAACACCGTCTAATGAAAATAAATAAATTGAGATTCAAGATGGTGCCAACAAACCGTCACCATTTCGAATCTGGACCAAATTAGCAGAGAAACGATGTAGATGAAAAGAGAAAGAGAGCGTGGTCTATACCAAAACATTTGTATATAAAGAATGAATATATATATTTTGAGTAAAGCTACCTATATACCTATTAATTAGATAAAGAAGGTTACCGCAGAGTAAGGCAATTTTCATAGGAAATAGAAAAATCTTTTTTCATAAAATAAAAATGTTTTTCCGTTATTTTAGTAAAACTCCCTTGAAAATACATACATATAAACATTGTGGATATTAAAATTACTCAATAAAATCGACTTTAATATTACCTTTATTATATAAATGTAAAGTTGCATATATAAAATGAATCATAGGAAACCCCGTCTACATTAAATCAACATAATTAAATAGTTATTAACGACGCTATCTCAAAGAGTCTCGTTTAAAGGTATTAGATAAATCAATAAGATGAATATGTACTTACGAGAACCTTAATCGCACTCTTAAATTTAAGAGTTAATATGCACCTTCAGTCGAATGATGTCTTCACGATCCACCAGATCTTCTTCATCTTATTATTTACTTGGTGGTAGATTTCCTTTACAAACACTCTAAAGAAATGGCCACTAGAAAAAGCATTCTACACTATAAAATAATTTTCTGAATGTACAGATGATTGTATAAAAAAATGTACCTGGAATAATAACTAATCTTAGCTTGTATTACCGTTTACAATTTTATGTTAAATAATCTATTGTTAATTAATTGTTCCTTTTAGTTAGTAAACCTAGTTATAAGAAAATATTGTATGTCCGCTAGTATAAACTGTTGTATAAAAACTTATATATAAGACTAATATGTACACAGTTTTAAGCAATAAAGATTATCTTATCTTATCTCAGCAGGAGGTCGTCTGGGTAGGTGCCACCGCAGCACCAGATATTCAGCCCCTAAGCAGTAGTGTGTAAACATTACTGTGTTCCGGTATGAAGGGTACTGCGGCTTTATTGAGACTAAGCATCTAGTCTCAAAGTAATGAGCGCCAAGGGAGCGATGCCCTGGACTTTTTTTTTTTTTTTTTTTTTTTTTTTTTTTTTTTTTTTTTTTTTTTTTTTTTTTTTTTTTTTGTAGGACACATTACACACAGCGCCATCTGACCCCAAACTAAGCAGAGCTTGTGTGATGGAAGTCAGATAACTGATAGAATACATAAATACTTATTTTTTTTGTAAATACATACTTATAATACATACAGAACACCCAGACACAGAACAAACATTAGTTTATACCAAACAAACATTTGTCCTTGGCGGGAATCGAACCCACACCCTACAGCTCAAGCAGGCATACTCCCAATGAGCCAACAGGGCTGTTTTACTACTCAGTTTTGTGTATCGCTGCAATGGTTATGGACAGGCGTTATCTCTTAACATCAGGAGAGCGTCTCGTTCGTCTCATTACTGTTACATAAAAAAAACTCCTTTGACTTTTTTTCAAATGTATTATCATTAGTTGCTACATGCCCATTTTATATTTGGTGGTGGTGCCGGCGTAAGAATAGTACCCCACCCTCTCTACCCGTGGTTGCCGTAGGAGTCGGTTAAGAGATGTAATCCGGAAGATGGGCAGCAGCGTCTTCCTTGAACAAGCACACCTAACTGCGCTCGCCAACTCACCTGCCAAGCGTGACGAGTATTGGCAAAACCCCCAGGAGGAGGCCTATGTCCAGCAGTGGACAACCTATGGCTGATGATGTGATGATGTGCTACATGCCCTTATACCTATGATTTGAATAGTACTTTCTTGTTTCACAGCATGTTACAACACTGGTTTACTTATGACAACTGCAAAGTCTCAGGAGATTGTATTGCAAGCAAAACAGTACAGTTGAGACATCTTTAAAACACATCGTTACAAATGAATTTGCTCTGCACTGTTGTCATATTCTGCAATCTTTGTATAGCGAATGAATTGATTATGTTTGTATAAAGTCATTGAAAACAATCAAGAAACCAAATTAGCCAATTAGCAATTATTTGCTTTTTTCTACATAGCTTCGTACAATCACGCTCTTTGCCATAGGAGTAAGCAGAAACTGCAACTTTTCCGTTGTGACGGTTTTTTAAAATTTGTTTTCATTTATACATTGAATTTTATAGAATCCTGCCAAACTGCTTAGCAGTTATATAATAATAGGCAGATACCAGCTCTCTCTATTTACATTACCTATTGATATGTACAAGTATGACTTCGGAACAAGCTGGTGCTGCCGCATCTAAAGCCGAGAACCACAAACGGTACAAATATAGTTATTTACATGTTATAAGATATAAGTTCTTGCCGCACAAACTTAAATTACCTACCTAAAATTATTATTTGTTCCACAAGACTGAGATCTTTGTTTATTTGAGACAAAAACATTACAAATGTATTGCTTAAAAACCTTTAGATCTAAAATGACGAAAAAATTCTAAATTTACAAAAGCAAGAAATATATGTAAATTTTTATTGATAATACTATAGTTACATTATTTGTGACAAAGCTGAGTTGATGTTGCTGTTAGACGGATCAGACATGTTTTTGTACCTCGCTGCTGATGTTGGTTTCTATTATATTTTTGTTTATGTTTGTTTATGTATATATGTATATATTATAGCCTATAATAATATGTATGTATAAATATTTCTTTAGTTTTATTTAAATACATAATTATGTATTACATACTTACTATTTCTATTATTTTAATTTTTGTAACTTTAGTGTTACAACATCTGACTGTTTTTTAAGATGTATCGTCTCTTCCCGCTCTTAGCAATAAGGCCGCCACTTGTAACACTAGCTCATTTTTTTTTTGTTTTCTGTAGTTTTTTTTTCTATTTTTGGTGCGCACAATGAAGAGTTATCTCTATCTATCCATCTATATATAGACTTGATTTAGAAACCACACTATGTAATGTAATAATTTGTCGTTAGAAATAGGTTCTTAAATGTAAGAAAAACAACGCAAAAGAAGGTAATATTAACATAAGTGCCAAAAATATCTGCCAAAAACAACAAGCATTCGCTTGCATGCACGTTAGAAAAAAACAACTCAACACATTTCCTTATACGAGTAAAACATAGACACGGTCTTTGTATAATGTCATGCGATTACCAATAAGATCGTATGACGTAAATAACCATGTGACTTCACGCCGTGTTATGTGTAAAAGGTAAAATTTATACGGTCTAGTCATAATGTTATTCAAAACTAAATCAATTGGATGTAGAGCAAAAACCATTAATCAGGGCGAAACAAAGTCACTGAATCGATTTAACGAAATATAATACTATAAAATATTTATACTACATTTATAAGAACCACAGATCTAATTCTTTCTCGACGGTATTATTTTCAGTTGTTTCCATAGTTTTTTTTTTTTACGTGAAATATAAAATACACCTCAATAATATAAAAAAAAAACTTAAAAACTAGGGTTAGGGCTCAAGCTGCCGGTGGTTAGGGCTGCAGAGTGGACCTTCTAACAACACGCGCTGTGTCAAGTATCACTACCTTTTGGATCTGATTTATTATTTTTATCATTATTGGCCCGTAATTGCCCACTGCTGAGCATAACCCTCTCTTCCTTGTACGCCTCTCGTCCCGGTCCTGTGCCAATCTTGTTCAGGTTGGACCCGCGATTTTTATGATGTCGTCTGCCCAACGAGCTGTTCGCGGCCACCAATCCGTCAACGCCTTAGTCCACCTACCATATTCAACCTTCTTGGTGACATTATTTTTGTACTCCAATAAATTTCGTATTGGTTATAATGGATCGAAGCAATAAAGAGTAAACTAAATTTAAAAAAATCTATCTATAATCCTAACTAATATCACAAATTTATTTATGTTTATCATCGAGTATTAATCGCGCACAAAATACTATGAAATAAGTTTTGTTTTTGTTTATTTTCATAGTATTTTGTGCGCGATTAAGAGCCGACAATAAATATTATTATCTGTTAAAGTAGCAAAAGTTTGAAAATTAATATTGTAAAAGCGAATATGAGTTTGTTACGTTTTTACGCTTTAACTACTTAGCCAGTCATTATAAAATTTTGCATAAGCTTTGTCAGGGGCACAGAAAAGAACATAAGGTTTTCATATACATATGTACATATATATGTATAGGATAAAAAAATATCTACATTACCGCGAGAGAAATCGCTGGCAAATGTTAGTCATTGGTAACTATTGCAATCTATAACTATTTACTATTGATTAATTGCTCATCAGTTAGGTATTCGTCATACTCATGGCACATATGTATATTTATGTCAATGCATGAAATTAATGTGATCGTCATGTTTGCAGTCATGATTGAATGAGTTAGGCATGATCTTGAGGTTATCATTCAAGATTCCGTGTTTGCTGAGATAATTTTCGCAATCTTTATGGAAACGCCGATCACTAAAAAATGTGGCAGTGTTTGAAATTATGATGCCATAAGTATTATGATGTATTTTGGTGATCAAAATAAGTTTTGGTTTTGCTGCACCAATAAGCTTAGTTAATGACTTTCTATCACCATTTACCAAAGGCTTTATCTGTCTATACATTTATGTATGATATGAATTATATAGAATTTCCTTACTGTGATTCGTTAAAAGTATGGAACAGACTAACGTCTGTGTCTTTATGCAAATTGGTCGTACTGTAGACTAACTTATTTATGGATCTCTAATACTACTACGCTAACTAACTCTACTAACTTATAATATACCTAAGTTATCATTTATGAAGTCACCTCATAATTTTCACAGCCCGAGAGGGGGCATTGTTCTAAGTAAGAGATAAAACTCGCTGTTGTTCACACCAGAAATAACATACGAAAGGCAAAACAATACTACTAGTCTAGTGTATTCTAATTCCGCATTAGCTACGGAAAACGAATAAATAGGTAAAACAAATCTAAAAGTATCAAGCAACGATGCTAAAGTACTAACTTAACGTTTATTGTCATGCGTATGGCTATTTGAATCGTTTTCCCACGATGATTATCACAAGGAAAACCGCAGTGAAGAAAGAAGGTAATACAAAATGGTGTCTTTTACTACTACACACTATAATACGCTAATACCTATACTAGCAAAACGTTATTTTGTTTTTTTTTTTAAAGTTGAGTTGTTTACTTGTTAGGCAAGGCAGACATTGGTCTTCGGACCGAAGCAGCATAATTATATAGTTATTCCTTACAACTTTAACAGAAGGATTAAACCGAAAACGAGCGCGTGTTGTTTCATTAATCCTCGACCTTGTGCCAGTTCTGGCAAAAACCGCTCAACATAAAACTAATCTAACGATAGTTCTACCATTTTAGCTTTGACTTAACCTAGTGTTATCATTTTGATCACAAATACAAAGAAAATTAAACCAACGATGGTCGAAATCCATTTTTAGGTTTACAAAATGAAAAATGACGATATAACTAGCATGCAGTTACGCTAGCTAGAGAATGATCTTCATGATCAATAAGATTGTAAAGAACGTGTTGCACGAGATAATACGTATTGGCTATTTATAAGAGATTATTAAAGATCTCGATAATCT
Organism: Biston stratarius; assembly: GCA_950106695.1. Taxonomy (NCBI): domain Eukaryota; kingdom Metazoa; phylum Arthropoda; class Insecta; order Lepidoptera; family Geometridae; genus Biston; species Biston stratarius. The sequence continues at coordinate 31,033,428 of OX467109.1, forward strand.
ACTTCTAACGATACGGAAGTGGAATTACGTTATATACAATGGACGAAAACTTTAAAAGAAATCTTAAGAAATAAAGTCAAAGTTGATTGAAGGATAAATACCTTTACGTCAATCAAGCGAACGGCAAATGCAGAGGCGTCAGGTGCCGATAGCTTAAGCTGGCAGGCTCGAGGAGCACCTGCAGGGCGCACTAGCGTCAACGCAAGTGCTGCACCTGCGCCGGTGTTGCTCCCCAACTCTGTTGAATTGGTCCGTCCGCATAGTAGGCTGGAGCAGTGCCCTGGAATAGAATAAATAAAAACATTGAAGTAGACGTTTTTTTTTTATAAACACTGACGTTACAAATCATGGCAATTGAAATTGCCTTGTAATATTCAAATTTTTAAGGAAGTCTCTTTAAATAATAGTGTATTTGGACGAATTCTTTATTTATATTAATACACAGATATACATTCTATTGTGTGCATACCAAAAATAAAAAAAAGTACAGAAATCAAAGATATAACATTACACATTAATGAAGTGTGTGTGTGATGAGTGATTTTATTCATTACATGTATTCTGATAGAACTAGGATTTCTTTGATCTAAGAATTTTCAGCTGTTAGGTACTTGTTTGTCATGAATTGGAAATTGATCCATAATATCAATGGTTAGAAATATATGTACTCGTATAATGCCGTATTCGACGCACACTTTTATAAATTAGTTATATCCCTAGATAATGACTCAAATGTACATAAGTTTAAAAATATTTGGGCCTACATTGTTTGGTTAGATGGCATTTCTTAATAAGTATGTGGCGGTTACTAGTTTAGTTTGATAATAATAAAATGTCGATACTTTATTATCATTTTCCAAAACATCCTTATCCGATTCCAAATAGTCGACTTGGCGTATACACGCGAATTAGTACTGATGATGTCGTGCGTTTCGTCACTTCCAACGTAAATTAGCACCTCACGTATTCTATCTACCTATTACAAGTTTAATAACAAGTTTATCTTTTAAAACAGCAATTACTTATGATACGATATAATTTTTTTTTAATGAAAAGATAGGATTCTACTGTAGGACATTCGCCATATAACTATGCAGAATTCTCATATATGTATATGTAATAGTGTACCTATGATTTTAAGCGCAAATAAAATTAAGATTGATTTGGTAGCTAGTTACATGGCAGCCCAATATACAGGTTTTACCGAATTTGGGGCAGGAACCTCTTTAATGTTAGCTTGTAAAATTATTACTTATTAATTAACTATATAGCTTCATTCATTAAAGTGTAATTGTAAGATATTTTTTGTACATGTGACTTCCCTGTAACATTATTGTTAAAAAAATGATAAAAGATAGTTTTTTTTTCACAAGATAGTTGATTAACAACATAAAATACCACAATTCTTGATTTCGTCATCCTTATTATTAAACTTATTTTTCATCTCGTAGTCAGTAGCGGACTGACATTTTCTCAACTACCTAAATAACTAAATCATTCAAATAAATGAAAACTTATGTAACGGAGACAAGAGTCTTTAATATTTGCTGAACAGATTTGTTAGCACACTACAATACAATAAAAGAAAAACATATAAATAAAAATATAAGTTGTGTTTTTGAATATTATCATATACAGGTCAAAATATTAATTAATTACATATTTTTTTAATTATGTCCATAATAAATACATAATTACTGTCAATTCAATCTTTAAATATCAAAATATAAGTTTGTATTAGCTTAGTTGTCTCTCGTAGTACCAAATGTGTAGCCCACAGGCCACTGACATGATTAAATTGCCGTTTTTGTAGAAAAATACAATCGAAACTGATAATTTTACGTACCATCAAGCTGATTTAAGTACCGCTCGCAGTTACCCAGAGAAAGACTGATCGTATTGTCCGTTGTTTAACTTTGATGATCATTTGGCAACATCTATTCCAGTTTTACAACGTACACTACACGCTATACGTTATCAGAAAAAGGAATTTTTATATTCCTATATGAGCATCTGTTTGATGTCATTTACTGTTACTTAATAATCATTACTTGAACTTTAATGGCTGCGTAGAAATAGTGCCTTATAAATATATAAGTGCTTTGTGTTGACATAGTTTTTACGATAGCAATAGATAATGCGCATAAACAACTGAAAATCGTGACTTATTTATGGTATTCAAGATTTTTGCGTTTTATTTTCATAACCCTAATACGGTATATTTCTTACGATTGTACATTGAAATGCTTTTTAACATATTTTGAACTACGATTATAATAAAAATAATATGATGTCATATATATCATATATCTTAACGATTGTATGTAAGCGGTATACAGCGACATGTTTAGCCAGTTAGCTGGACTTTTTTCTAGAATTCTATTTATAACACCTACATATTTTTACTTGCGCAAGACATCCTAGATACAGAAGCATTGACTGACTGCAAACAAGTCTCAGCGGTGCTGTTTGCATTTAAAATGAACGTTCTATTTAAATCGCCCTTGTTTATTCTATGTGATAAAAGAAATCTCTTTGAAAACATTGCTTCTGGTTTTTAAATTTGTAAATATTTGCAAACTAAAAAACACTTTTATTTATTGACACCTAAATACCTAAAAAAGAAATAATACTTGAGAAGAGAAGCAAAATTTCAAATTTAAATATTAAAATTATTGCGTAAACCGAAAGGGTTTCCAAGATTCCTAAAAGATCTCAAGGTCATCGTTCGGGTCATATAAGTTTAATTGATTTTCATTTGACAACGTTTGCGTTTGAAGATGCTAGTAGAGATGTTGACAACTATTCTCAACGTCCCTTACGTACGTTATAGCTCAATCAGTTTTATAATTTTTAATATCACCTTTTATACCTTGAATTATTAAAAAGTCTTTAATAATTGTCCTAGATAGAAAGAAATGCACGCATGCTACGCATCACTATTACGGTCAATACATCATTATGTCCGCATAAAGCATGCAACAGACTTAATCAACCAATTCCTAATCGATAAGCAGTTTACCTCCTAACGTAACAGCCACATCGTAATTCGTTCTCAGTGAGGCATCCGATTACGTTACAGCAAACCAATTGCTTAATTAACCACCAGTTTCTTGATTTAACATTTTTGTTGTTACGTTAGTTACAACATGGCTTAATTCTAAAGTTCAGTCAACTGTAAATACAACAGTTTGTTATCAGTTAGTATTTGGGTCAGGCAAGGTCAGGTTTTTGGTCCAGTTCTTTATCTGTTCTTTATTGGTGCTACTGTTTTGTGGGTTGTCATAAATCGTCGTGATCTAAAAACTTCTAATCCCAGAGAAAAAATGCCTTGATATTATTTTAGTAAACATTACAAAATAAGTTGAGTATGAAATATGTCATTTTATAAACTACTTATGCATGTAGGTACAAACGTGTATAAATTGTTCAGGATGTAAATGAGATAATTAGATAGAGTATTCAATATGCAGTAGAAGATATGGAATCTGAATAAATGTTTTCATTACTTGGGCGTTTACCTGCATATAAGCGTTTATAGGTAATTAAGAGAATAAAATTGTAGACGTTTATAGCTTCAGAAAGCAAAGTAGTAATATAACCACGCCTGGGCAACACAAAAACAAAATTTTATACACATGTTAAAATTCTACGCAAGGCTTCGACTTTTCTTTCCGTACCTTCTTGAACAACCGCAATAACGTAATTGTAATTCAACCGCAGCTGACGATAACTTTTGTAAAACGGTTAAAAAGTTATAGAACTTTTAGTACAAATTATATTAAATATCTTTTTCATTTTGTATTACAGCGAAATTTTATGAGATAGTGGTGGTTTTGTAGTACTCGGCTGGCTAGCTATCATCCTCAAGTTGAAAATCTACCACCAAGCACCAAAATGGTGTGTTTCGGCAGTCTCACTTAAGAGCCAGTTCCATTACAGGCATAGGTGCTTTACCACCTTCGTCCACACCGTCACTTACCATCAGGTGAACTGTGGTCGATAGCTTATCAACCTTTAAAAAAAATGATTTTTTTTCTTTTTCTTTGTACATTTAAAAACTTTTATAGAAAGCGAACAGTCAGGCATACGCGAAAGACGATTCCATTTTTACAATATTTAGTGATACTATCTCACAATGAGTTCTGTTAAAAGGTTATGTGTGAGTTAGTTGTGTAAATAGCTTCATCATACCTTAGTGAATGAATCATAACAACAAAATATATAGAGGTAATTAGTTCTTCGCAAACACAGATATTTATGCGTGTGTTAATGGCTAATTAAAATGATTACAAGTAATATTCACCTTATACCTATAGGGAATTTCGGTAAACTGTGTCAACGCGGTCGGTTTACTAGTCAAAGGGTGTGGGTTCAAACCCCAATAATAAGCTTGAGCTGCCGCTGATGGAAAAGTCATGAGGAAACCATAGCGGGGTGGTAGGGTACTTTCTAGTACTTAGCTGGCTAGCTACCACTTTCAAGTTGAAAATCTGCCGCCAAGCACCTAACGGCGTGTTCCGGCAACCTCAAATGAGAACTACCCATTCCAGGCTAGGTGTGTTTACCATATTCACCACACCATAATGTAACATTAGCTTGTCAATCAAAAAAATTACGACGTGAATAATGATCGTTATCAAGGAGTACCCCACCATGCTGCCCGTACATATTGCTTCAACGCAAAAACTTATCAGAGGCCTTTGCTGAAATTATGTTTTAGAAAAACTAACGGTTGTCTGAACTATATATCCTGCTAAGTATATAATAATCTATTGCACATTCCTAAGCTAGCTCATTTTTGAGTAACGTCAGCAGCCTCAGTAAACAGCAGTAAACAGTTCATGATTTGAATAATAATGATATTAGTTAAATATAACAAGGTGGTCGGGGGTGTCTTATTAATTTTCAAAACAAAAGGTAGTGTACTTATTAGAGTCATTAGACATCGGTAAAGTTGGTTAATAAGTATCTGTTTATATATAAGTAGAATTCAATTCATAACAATATCTACATATGTGTGTATAGTAAGGGAAAATGGCCAGTGTTGCTGTTTTTTTTCTTTCTTTTTTTTAACTTACTATGTGAAGGTTATACTATGGAAGTCAAATGACTCTTTTGCGGTGTATTAAACAAAGACAGAAACATATTTTTAATAAGTTTAGATTTGTCAAGTGAGCCTACAAAATTATCTCTATATGTATATCTCGATAGAATACTTATATATCCTTTTTTTCTTGTAAATACTATACTTATAATACATACAGAACTACCAGACACAGAACAAACATTTCTCGTCACATGAATGTTCCAACAAGTTAGCTAACAAAGCAGTTTACTTGTTGGTAGATTTCTGTAGGTACCGCCGCAGTAACAGATATTCTGCCCAGAACTTTGTTTTACTACTCAAAACTTGTGTATTGCTGCAATGGTCATGGATACGCGTTATCTCTTAACATCAAGAGAGTGTATCGTTCGTCTCATTGCTATTACATTAAAAAAAAAAAAGTTAAGATGGTAGCGCACACCGAAGCTGGAATGGAACAGGTTCTCTAGTGGGGCTGCCAGAACACATCGTAAGATACTTGGCGGCAGAATTTTAACTTGAGGGTGGTAGCTAGCCAATACCCTACCATATGTATTCATATTTTGACATTATGAATATTTAGAGTAGTCTAAACGCTAAATTAAACTAGTTAGAAAAATAAATACATATCTTGGAGTAGTGGTTACTGGTTATGTCACTGCCGATTTAAAACTTGTTCACAAATTTTAGTTGTTTTTTTAAACTATTTGTGTTAAGTGCATTGCCTATTTAATGGTAATAATAAAGGATAAGAAACATAACAAGTTGTTTATTTATAAACCTGGGCCTTACTGATAAACGTTGTTATGAATAACGTTAACATCATCGTCATCAGCCAACTTTAGTCCACTGTTGGACATAGTCTTCTCCTAATGCACGCCACTTGCCTCTATCTTCCGCTTTTTGCTTTCAGTCACTGCCCACTGTATTACGTATATCGTCACTCCACCGAATCTCAGGGCGTCCTACGCTATGTTCGTCGATACGCGGTCTCCATTCTACAATTCTAGAACACGTCTACCCCAATGAACGGTTAACATGAATTTATTTAATTATTATTTTCAATTTATGGGCTGTATATCATCGCTACATATAAAACAAAGTCGTGAGCCGCGACTGTCAATCTGTCTGTTCGCGATAAACTTAAAAACTACTAAACGGATTATCAAGCGAGTTTCACCAATAGATATAGCGATTCATGAGGAAGGTTTAGGTATATAATTTGTCAAACCAATTTACACAAAAAATTGGTTGAAATATAATGATCATTGTTGGAAGTGTCGGATAAAGTCAAGCCACCTGGGAGCTTTCATCGAAAACGCTGCTTCGAGATATAACAAAACTACAGCATGATGGGATATTCTTCTTTTATAGATCTACAAAAAAGTCCGCGGTGGTATATATCTACCTTTTTAGGTTTACCGTCTGTACGGTTAGATCTTTTACAAAACGGATTTTAATAGGGTTTCCGTCAATAGACAGAGTGATTCAAGAAGAAGGTTTATATGTATAAAACATGCCTACGCACTACATTAGTATCTACATTGCACTGGTGCGAAGCCGGGGCGGGTCGCTAGTGTACATAAAAAATTATATATTTAATTTTCATTTTTTTTCCTTTAATCATCAATCTTTGCTAAAGTAACCTGTCTCATTCCCACGCGTGACATTTTATATCTACAAGAAAGTGACAGATGTTTTAAGATTGGATAAACTTTATGCAACTCGTATAAGTAATGCCTTTAATCCATATTAAGTGATGAAGTATGTGATGAACACTTCGAAATATTCGTTTTTTTTTTTTTAATATTGAAGAAATAATTACGAGGAAAATAAGAAAAACAATCAAATTCGTTTTTTAAATTGCTCTATATATTCATAAACTAAAACAAAAATGGAGGGCAAGATTTTTTTGATTTATTGTATATTGTACCGTTTCCATCTCTCTTGTTTCACTGTCTATTTTTATTTCACAGCCTATTTCTATTTTTGTATATTTTTAAGCTATTTGTTAGTTTTCTTATTGAAATGTCAGTATCTTTGATCATTTCAAATTTATTGCTCCATAGTTAGGCTGCAATCTGCAGATCATTGCATTAGTTACCCTGGGTTTCATTGATTGTGTCTTCTCTCACTTTCACTAAATCTTCTAAGAGCTCAAACAGAAAAGTCCTTGGCATATTACATATAAGTACTAACTTCCATCTGCGGCTTCGTCCGCGTTGACTTTAGAATTGGGTTCAGAGACAAATTAAAAATGTCTAAGTAACAAAATAGCAATAATTTTATCCGTCATGAAACTTCCGCTTTTTAATTACGTAGATTAATTTAAAGTAGGTATATCGTTTATTCCAGAATAATGTTTCATAAGACACGTCTAGTTCGTCTACGGATCTCCTCATTTCTGATTCGATCTCGTAGGGATAGCATAGCCCTCTCCATAGCTCGTTGCAAAGTTCTGTAAAGTCGCTCGTTGTGTAAAGTAGCCGACATAGCCCAGCGGATTAGCAAGTTGAAGTGGCAGTGGGCAGGGCACATAGCACGCAGAACTGATGGCCGATGGGGCTGCAAAGTTCTGGAGTGGAGACCACGGACCGGCAAGCGCAGCGTAGGACGTCCACCCACAAGGTGGACAGACGACCTCATAAAGACCGCAGGAACGCGCTGGATGCGAGCCGCTTCCAACCGGTCTTTATGGAAGTCAATGGGGGAGGCCTATGTCCAGCAGTGGACGTCCTACGGCTGAGATGATGATGATGATGATAGAGACACGTCTATACCAAATTTCAAGTGGATACGTCCTGTAGTTAGTTTTTTAGTAATCCCACACCTATCTATATAAAATTTTCTGGGATAAAAAGTATTATAAGTATATGTTAATCTTAAGGTAATAAACTATATGTGTGCCAAATTTCATCCAAATCCGTTCGGCCGTTTTTGCGTGATTGAGTAAGTGCGATAGATTGACAAATATTCAAACATACAAACTTTCACATGTATAATATTATTAGTTTTTCTGGTTAAAAAAGTATTCGTAATGTTTATCCAGGTAATAAACTATATGTGTGCCCCATTTCATTCAAATTCGTTTTACCATTTTTGCGTGATTGAGTAACAAACATCCAAACTTTTATATTTATAATACTACTTATTTATGTATTTTTATTACGGGGCTGTTGAACCTAATCATCGAAAGTCTCAAAGTAATGATCGCCAAAGCAGCACCCTGCACTTTGTTTTATTACTCAAAATTCTGTGCATCGCTGCTATGGTCATGAACATGTTTTATCTTTTACCATTAGGAGAGCGTATCGTTCGTCTTAATACTTTTACATTAAAAAAAAAAAATATGTATGTTCGCTATTCCTAAAATAGACTAAATGTATGCATGTATGCAAGCTATAAAGAATGTTAGATGATTAAAGATTATGTTCAATAGAAGTAGGTATTTTACCGCAATACTGTCCGTTAGTATGACAGGTAAAGATTAAATTATTTAAATATATACTTATAAATAACTTGTGACTTAATTATTGATTAGTGATTCATAACTTATTGAGCCGAAACGTGGACGCTTACAATTTTTTTTTTTAAATCTCTGATAAACAAGTAAATATGTTGCCGGCTTAAGAATAGTACCCCACCCTCTCTACCCGTGGTTGCCGTAAGAGTAAAGGATGTAATCCGGAAAAAGGGCAGCAGCGTCTTCCTTGAACAATCACACCTAACTGCGCTCGCCAACCCGCCTGCCAAGCGTGGCGAGTATTGGCAAAACCCACGTGTGTGAAGTTAGCATCTCAATAGTCAGCATCTCAAAAAAAAACTTCAGATTCATTGGCATCCAGCATAGTTCTACAGTTCTCGATAAGATTTAACAATAGTTCTATCGATTTTGCTATCAAAACCGGACTTTGAAAAATGAGATGCTAACTTCACATATAAATCATAGCATCTCATCGAAATTCGCGGATTTCACGTTAGTAGAGATGAAATTCACTGAGTTCTACAGTTCTTGATAAGTTTTAACAATAGTTCTATTGATTCTCGATAATTATAAATAATTATAATCATCACAATCACCAAACAGAGGTGAGATGCTGGGGTATAAGTGCGAGTTCTGGGTTCAATATGGCTTTTAAATGATAGCTGCGGGCTCTTTACACGAGTTCCGAAAGAGTTCTACTCTTTCGAACATTCTCAGTAATTATAAATAATTATAATCATGAAAATTTTCGAAAAAAGGTGAGATGCTGGGTTATTATTTTGAGTTCTGGGTTCAATATGGATTTTAAATGATAGCTGGGGACTCCTTACATGAGTTCCGAAAGAGTTCTACTCTTTCGAACATTCTCAGTAATTATAAATAATTATAATCATCAAAATTTTCAAAAAAAGGTGAGATGCTGGTGTTTTATTTTGAGGTCTGGGTTCAATATGAATTTTAAATGATAGCTGGGGACTCCTTACACGAGTTCCGAAAGAGTTCTACTCTTTCGAACATTCTCAGTAATTATAAATAATTATAATCATCAAAATTTTCAAAAAAAGGTGAGATGCTGGGGTATTATTTTGAGTTCTGTGTTCAATATGGATTTGAAATGATAGCTGGGGACTCCTTACATGAGTTCCGAAAGAGTTCTACTCTTTCGAACATTCTCAGTAATTATAAATAATTATAATCATCAAAATTTACGAAAAAAGGTGAGATGCTGGTGTATTATTTTGAGTTCTGGGTTCAATATGGATTTTAAATGATAGCTGTGGACTCTTTACACGAGTTCCGAAAGAGTTCTACTCTTTAGAACACTCTCAGTAATTATAAATAATTATAATCATCAAAATTTTCAAAAAAAGGTGAGATGCTGGTGTTTTATTTTGAGGTCTGGGTTCAATATGAATTTTAAATGATAGCTGGGGACTCTTTGCACAAGTTCCGAAAGAGTTCTACTCTTTAGAATACTCTCAGTAATTATAAATAATTATAATCATCAAAATTTTCAAAAAAAGGTGAGATGCTGGTGTATTACTTTGAGTGCTGGGTTCAATATGGATTTTAAATGATAGCTGTGGACTCTTTACATGAGTTACGAAAGAGTTCTACTCCTTCGAACATTCTCAAAAATTATAAATAATTATAAACCTCAAAATTTTCGAGAAAAGGTGAGATGCTGGGGTATAACTGCTAGTTCTGGGATCAATATTGATTTTAAATGATAGTTGAAGGCTCTTTATACGAGTTCCGAATGAGTTCTACTCTTTCGAACATTCTCAAAAATTATAAATAATTATAATCATCAAAATTTTCGAAAAAAGGTGAGATGCTAGGGTGTTATTTTGAGTTCTGGGTTCAATATTGATTTTAAATGATAGTTGAAGTCTCTTTATACGAGTTCCGAAAGAGTTCTACTCTTTCGAACATTCTCAAAAATTATAAATAATTATAATCATCAAAATTTTCGAAAAAAGGTGAGATGCTAGGGTATTATTTAGAGTTCTGGGTTCAATATGAATTTTAAATGATAGCTGTGGACTCCTTACACGAGTTTCGAAAGAGGTTTACTCTTTAGAACACTCTCAGTAATTATAAATAATTATAATCATCAAAATTTTCGAAAAAAGGTGAGATGCTGGTGTATTATTTTGAGTTCTGGGTTCAATATGGATTTTAAATGATAGCTGTGGACTCTTTACACGAGTTCCGAAAGAGTTCTACTCTTTAGAACACTCTCAGTAATTATAAATAATTATAATCATCAAAATTTTCAAAAAAAGGTGAGATGCTGGTGTTTTATTTTGAGGTCTGGGTTCAATATGAATTTTAAATGATAGCTGGGGACTCTTTACAAGAGTTCCGAAAGAGTTCTACTCTTTGGAACATTCTCAATAATTACAAATAATTATAATCATCAAAATTTTCGAAAAAAGGTGAGATGCTGGTGTTTTATTTTGAGGTCTGGGTTCAATATGAATTTTAAATGATAGCTGGGGACTCCTTACACGAGTTCCGAAAGAGTTCTACTCTTTAGAACACTCTCAATAATTACAAAAAATTATAATCATCAAAATTTTCGAAAAAAGGTGAGATGCTGGTGTTTTATTTTGCGGTCTGGGTTCAATATGAATTTTAAATGATAGCTGGGGACTCTTTACACGAGATCCGAAAGAGTTCTACTCTTTAGAACACTCTCAGTAATTATAAATAATTATAATCATCAAAATTTTCAAAAAAAGGTGAGATGCTAGGGTATTATTTTGAGTTCTGGGTTCAATATTGATTTTAAATGATAGCTTGGGACTCCTTACACGAGTTCCGAAAGAGTTCTACTCTTTCCAACATTCTCAGTAATTACAAGTAATTATAAAGATCAAAATTTTCGAAAAAATGTGAGATGCTGGTGTGATATTTTGAGTTCTGTGTTCAATATGGATTTGAAATGATAGCTGGGGAGTCCATACATGAGTTCCGAAAGAGTTCTACTCTTTCGAACATACTCAGTAATTTAAAAAAAATTATTAACATCAAAATTTTCGATAAAAGGTGAGATGCTGGTGTATAATTTTGAGTTCTAGGTTCTAGGTTCTAGAACTCTTTCGTAACTCGTGTAAGGAGTCCCCAGTTATCATTTAAAAGCCATATCGAACCCAGAACTCGCAGTTATACCCCAGCATCTCACCTTTTTTTGAAAATTTTGAGGTTTTTAATTATTTATAATTACTGAGAATGTTCGAAAAAGTAGAACTCTTTCGGAACTCGTGTATGGAATCCCCAGCTATCATATAAATTCATATTGAACCCAGACCTCAAAATAATACAACAGAATCTCACCTTTTTTCGAAAATTTTGATGATTATAATTATTTATAATTACTGAGAGTGTTCTAAAGAGTAGAACTCTTTCGGAACTCGTGTAAGGAGTCCTCAGCTATCATTTAAAATTCATATTGATCCCAGAACTAGCAGTTATACCCCAGCATCTCACCTTTTCTCGAAAATTTTGAGGTTTATAATTATTTATAATTTTTGAGAATGTTCGAAGCAGTAGAACTCTTTCGTAACTCATGTAAAGAGTCCACAGCTATCATTTAAAATCCATATTGAACCCAGAACTCAAAATAATACACCAGCATCTCACCTTTTTTTGAAAATTTTGATGATTATAATTATTTATAATTACTGAGAGTGTTCTAAAGAGTAGAACTCTTTCGGAACTCGTGTAAGGTGTCCCCAGCTATCATTTAAAATTCATATTGAACCCAGACCTCAAAATAAAACACCAGCATCTCACCTTTTTTTGAAAATTTTGATGATTATAATTATTTATAATTACTGAGAGTGTTCTAAAGAGTAGAACTCTTTCGGAACTCTTGTAAGGAATCCCAAGCTATCATTTAAAATTCATATTGAACCCAGACCTCAAAATAAAACACCAGCATCTCACCTTTTTTCGAAAATTTTGATGATTATAATTTTTTGTAATTACTGAGAGTGTTCTAAAGAGTAGAACTCTTTCGAAACTCGTGTAAGGAGTCCCCAGCTATCATTTAAAATTCATATTGAACCCAGACCTCAAAATAAAACACCAGCATCTCACCTTTTTTTGAAAATTTTGATGATTATAATTATTTATAATTACTGAGAGTGTTCTAAAGAGTAGAACTCTTTCGGAACTCGTGTAAAGAGTCCACAGCTATCATTTAAAATCCATATTGAACCCAGAACTCAAAATAATACACCAGCATCTCACCTTTTTTCGAAATTTTTGATGATTATAATTATTTATAATTACTGAGAGTGTTCTAAAGAGTAGAACTCTTTCGAAACTCGTGTAAGGAGTCCACAGCTATCATTTAAAATCAATATTGAACCCAGAACTCAAAATAACACCCTAGCATCTCACCTTTTTTCGAAAATTTTGATGATTATAATTATTTATAATTTTTGAGAATGTTCGAAAGAGTAGAACTCTTTCGGAACTCGTATAAAGAGCCTTCAACTATCATTTAAAATCAATATTGATCCCAGAACTAGCAGTTATACCCCAGCATCTCACCTTTTCTCGAAAATTTTGAGGTTTATAATTATTTATAATTTTTGAGAATGTTCGAAGAAGTAGAACTCTTTCGGAACTCTTGTAAGGAGTCCCAAGCTATCATTTAAAATCAATATTGAACCCAGAACTCAAAATAACACCCTAGCATCTCACCTTTTTTCGGAAATTTTGATGATTATAATTATTTATAATTTTTGAGAATGTTCGAAAGAGTAGAACTCTTTCGGAACTCGTATAAAGAGCCTTCAACTATCATTTAAAATCAATATTGTTCCCAGAACTAGCAGTTATACCCCAGCATCTCACCTTTTCTCGAAAATTTTGAGGTTTATAATTATTTATAATTTTTGAGAATGTTCGAAGGAGTAGAACTCTTTCGTAACTCATGTAAAGAGTCCACAGCTATCATTTAAAATCCATATTGAACCCAGAACTCAAAGTAATACACCAGCATCTCACCTTTTTTTGAAAATTTTGATGATTATAATTATTTATAATTACTGAGAGTGTTCTAAAGAGTAGAACTCTTTCGGAACTCGTGTAAAGAGTCCACAGCTATCATTTAAAATCCATATTGAACCCAGAACTCAAAATAATACACCAGCATCTCACCTTTTTTCGAAAATTTTGATGATTATAATTATTTATAATTACTGAGAATGTTCGAAAGAGTAGAACTCTTTCGGAACTCATGTAAGGAGTCCCCAGCTATCATTTCAAATCCATATTGAACACAGAACTCAAAATAATACCCCAGCATCTCACCTTTTTTTGAAAATTTTGATGATTATAATTATTTATAATTACTGAGAGTGTTCTAAAGAGTAGAACTCTTTCGGAACTCGTGTAAGGAGTCCGCAGCTATCATTTAAAATTCATATTGAACCCAGACCTCAAAATAAAACACCAGCATCTCACCTTTTTTTGAAAATTTTGATGATTATAATTATTTATAATTACTGAGAGTGTTCTAAAGAGTAGAACTCTTTCGGAACTCGTGTAAAGAGTCCACAGCTATCATTTAAAATCCATATTGAACCCAGAACTCAAAATAATACCCCAGCATCTCACCTTTTATCGAAAATTTTGATGATTATAATTATTTATAATTACTGAGAATGTTCGAAAGTGTAGAACTCTTTCGGAACTCTTGTAAGGAGTCCCAAGCTATCATTTAAAATCCATATTGAACGCAGAACTTAAAATAATACCCCAGCATCTCACCTTTTATCGAAAATTTTGATGATTATAATTATTTATAATTACTGAGAATGTTCGAAAGTGTAGAACTCTTTCGGAACTCTTGTAAGGAGTCCCAAGCTATCATTTAAAATTCATATTGAACCCAGACCTCAAAATAAAACACCAGCATCTCATCTGTTTTCGAAAATTTTGATGATTATAATTATTTATAATTACTGAGAATGTTCGAAAGAGTAGAACTTCTTCGGAACTCGTGTAAGGAGTCCCCAGCTATCATTTAAAATTCATATTGAACCCAGACCTCAAAATAAAACACCAGCATCTCACCTTTTTTTGAAAATTTTGATGATTATAATTATTTATAATTACTGAGAATGTTCGAAAGAGTAGAACTCTTTCGGAACTCATGTAAGGAGTCCCCAGCTATCATTTAAAATCCATATTGAACCCAGAACTCAAAATAATAACCCAGCATCTCACCTTTTTTCGAAAATTTTCATGATCATAATTATTTATAATTACTGAGAATGTTCGAAAGAGTAGAACTCTTTCGGAACTCGTGTAAGGAGTCCCCAGCTATCATTTAAAATTCATATTGAACCCAGACCTCAAAATAAAACACCAGCATCTCATCTGTTTTCGAAAATTTTGATGATTATAATTATTTATAATTACTGAGAATGTTCGAAAGAGTAGAACTCTTTCGGAACTCGTGTAAGGAGTCCCCAGCTATCATTTAAAATTCATATTGAACCCAGACCTCAAAATAAAACACCAGCATCTCACCTTTTTTTGAAAATTTTGATGATTATAATTATTTATAATTACTGAGAATGTTCGAAAGAGTAGAACTCTTTCGGAACTCATGTAAGGAGTCCCCAGCTATCATTTCAAATCCATATTGAACACAGAACTCAAAATAATACCCCAGCATCTCACCTTATTTTGAAAATTTTGATGATTATAATTATTTATAATTACTGAGAGTGTTCTAAAGAGTAGAACTCTTTCGGAACTCGTGTAAGGAGTCCGCAGCTATCATTTAAAATTCATATTGAACCCAGACCTCAAAATAAAACACCAGCATCTCATCTGTTTTCGAAAATTTTGATGATTATAATTATTTATAATTATTGAGAATGTTCGAAAGAGTAGAACTCTTTCGGAACTCGTGTAAGGAGTCCCCAGCTATCATTTAAAATTCATATTGAACCCAGACCTCAAAATAAAACACCAGCATCTCACCTTTTTTTGAAAATTTTGATGATTATAATTATTTATAATTACTGAGAATGTTCGAAAGAGTAGAACTCTTTCGGAACTCATGTAAGGAGTCCCCAGCTATCATTTAAAATCCATATTGAACCCAGAACTCAAAATAATAACCCAGCATCTCACCTTTTTTCGAAAATTTTCATGATTATAATTATTTATAATTACTGAGAATGTTCGAAAGAGTAGAACTCTTTCGGAACTCGTGTAAAGAGCCCGCAGCTATCATTTAAAAGCCATATTGAACCCAGAACTCGCACTTATACCCCAGCATCTCACCTCTGTTTGGTGATTGTGATGATTATAATTATTTATAATTATCGAGAATCAATAGAACTATTGTTAAAACTTATCAAGAACTGTAGAACTCAGTGAATTTCATCTCTACTAACGTGAAATCCGCGAATTTCGATGAGATGCTATGATTTATATGTGAAGTTAGCATCTCATTTTTCAAAGTCCGGTTTTGATAGCAAAATCGATAGAACTATTGTTAAATCTTATCGAGAACTGTAGAACTATGCTGGATGCCAATGAATCTGAAGTTTTTTTTTGAGATGCTGACTATTGAGATGCTAACTTCACACACGTGCAAAACCCCCCAGGAGGAGGCCTATGTCCAGCAGTGGACGACTTATGGCTGATGATGAAACAAGTAAATATAAATGCAAATATATTACTATAGTTATTTTTTTGTCAATTCAATAACAAACATCCTATGATTATAAAGCGATATTTTATATTCACGTAGCTATTTTAAATTTTAATAAAATAGATAGTTCAGAACGACATTGACATTGGCAAAGCGCATGCGACGCTGCCTTTTATGCCACAAGGTCAGAAAACGAGACAAATCAAATTTCAAATAGTTTTTTTTGCCTACTTAGCCTGCTGATCTTGTTGATAATGTTATAGATTTTTGTAATATTCAAATTACATTTGTAAAGTTGTAAAGGCCACAAAACTAGACGTTGCTACCTACATTAGTATACCTGGTAGGTACGCTGTGTGCGGACTTATTGTAATGGTAATACAACACAGTTTCAAAATGACAAAATGTCCTCCGAATATGTTTCTCAATTAGCCACGTTTGTTCAGTTCTTTTTTCTCATATAACTCTGTATAGAACTCTGTGCATACTGCCAGTAACGAGTTAGTTGTATCTAGATAATACGTAAGTCACGGCTAAGTCCAATCTAAAGATAGTAGTGCCTTTATTAGATCATAGTTCGAACGGCTAAAGCGTGGAATACTTTAACCGAGTGGGTGTTCCCTGATAGATACAATCTGGGTGTCAGTCGAGAGTCCCTACCTTCTAGGCAAACATGCTCCATCGTAGATCGCATCTTCACTTAACATCAGGTGAGAAAGCGACCAAACGCAAGCCTTTACATATAAAAAAAAAAGAAAAAAAAAAAGAAGCTTCTAAAGAGATCAAGATAAGGATTTAGGAACCTTTGTGTTTTTTTTATTATGTGGTGTTGGCTATGATCTGGTTCCGGAGTAAACGATTTTTGTTTTATTTATTTTATTGCCTTTAATAGATTTTGGTATAAATATTGTCCAATCTATAACTGGAATTGGGGACAATTTGGCGTTAAGAAGTTTTCCTTCGGATCACCGGGAAGGAGTAACGAAAAATGGGACAGTCTCGTTCAAAACGGGACGTACGGTAACGTTACGAACCATGTAGGTAAATATCAAGTTTCCGCGAGTAGTTAAGCATAGCTAGTATGCCATCGAACGGTCGACCTACAGCCATAGAATAGATAATAGTAAAGTAACAGTAACCATCTCCATGAGAAATGTCTCATGGGAACAAACTCACAAGACATCCTGGTTCCGACATTGCTACGTTTTTGTTTTCGAACAGACGAGTACTTTATCAGTTTACTTGGTTTACAATAATTTGCATACTTCGTAAATGACAGAATATAAATACGTACCGTAGTAGGGGGATACTCCCGTTTACGGTATCAGAAGTGGGACAGCGCCCCTGGCGAGAGTAAGTGGAAACTAATTTTTTTACACACATCATCAGCCATAGGACGTCCACTGCTGGGCCTCCTCCTGGGGGGGTTTTGCCAATACTCGCCACGCTTGGCAGGCGGGTTGGCGAGCGCAGTTAGGTGTGATTGTTCAAGGAAGACGCTGCTGCCCATCTTCCGGATGACATCCCTTAGCCGACTCTTACGGCAACCACGGGTAGAGAGGGTGGGGTACTATTCTTACGCCGGCACTACGTCGGCACAACCACGGCACAATTTTTTTTACACATCACACTAATATTATAAAGGCGAAAGTTTGTGAGTGTGTGTAAAAATGTGTATATATGTTTTCTGCACGCTCAAACGGCTGGCCCAATTTTGATGAAATTTGGTGTGGAGGTAGCTGACACCATGGATTAACACATACTTTTTATCCCGAAAAAATGTAGCGGGTAATACCGCGGGGCGCAGCTAGTTGAGCAATAGTTTATGTATTATTAACTGTTACCTGCAATTTCGTCTGCGTGGAATTTAATAAAAAGTTTGTTTAGTTTGCTGTGTAAAAAGTATATACCTATATGTTATATCCTATATGTTAATCCAGGCCATAAAACATATGTGTGCCATAAAGTTTATGGGCCGCAGCGCCATAATAAAAAAAAAAATACAAAAGGGTACATCTCGAATGGTCTTGAATGCAAAGATCGCATAATTATTGTCATGCTAGTTCGCTATGCAAATCTGTGTTCCCAATTGACCCCAAGCTCTGTGAAGTCAATTGGGCCAAATGGAAAATAATATACCTAGTTGACATTACTGAACAAGGTTAAAACTTTCGAAGCTCTGTTTGTAAACAAGATGATTAAATATTTAGATTACTTTTGCGCTGTCGGTGAAGGAAAACATCGCGAGGAAACCATAGCATGGTGGTAGGGTACTTTCTGGTACTCGGCTGGCTAGCTACCAGCCTCAAGTTGAGAATCTGCCGCCAAGCATATAACAATGCGTTCCGGCAGCCTCACTTGAGAGCCAGCTCCTTTCCAGGCTAGGTATGTTTTACCATCTTCGCCTACACTGTCACTTAACATCAGATGAGTTGTGATCAAACACCTAGCTTGTCACACATTAAAAAAGGCACTTTTATATAAGTTTATTTTTTAATTTCGTATGACACATTTCTTTGAACTCGATTATTAGTTATTGCCCATTCTTTTATCGGACAGCCAGAAGCTTTAAGAAGCGGCACCGCTTCATGGTGGGTATTCCAACAACTCGAACTAAGCGGTTTGGTTCCACCTTCTTCATACGAACCGCTAAACATTGGAATTCGCTGCCCGAGTGGGTGTTCCCCGATAGGTACAATCTGGGTGCCTTCAAGTCGCGAGTAAATCGGTTTCTTCTAGACGAGCGTGCTCCATCGTAGACCGCATCTTCGCTTATCATTAGGTGAGATGGCGGACAAACGCAAGCCTATTCGTTATAAAAAATAAATAATAAAGTATAAATTTTAATGAAAATTTTGTCGATTAACGTTATCGTCAAACGCTTCGATGTTTTTCATAGATTGATTGATTTGAGGATTTGGAACTCGCTGCCGGCGTCTGTGTTTCCCGCGAAATACTAATTGGGGATTTGCAAATCCAGAGTAAACAGGTTTCTTCTAGGTAAGCATGCTCCGTCTTAGAACGCAACTTAGGTACTTAACACCAGGCAGGATGTGGTCAAGAGTAAACTATTTTTTTTTTTAATTACAAAATTTTTAACTTCTTATTCTTATATACCTACTTAAGCCAGTCAGTCATTACTTTAATATAATCGATTTACTTACTACTTATATTTCATACGATATTTATGTTTAAAAAAAACTTCGAGGTTATCCTTTCAAAGATTCCTTTAACTTTGGTTCCGTGGTTTTTAATTGGTCCCAACAAAAATATCCTACTAATATTATAAATTACCGTTAATTAGTTTGCCGTGGTGGTGGCCGGCGTAAGAATTGTACCCCACCCTCTCTACCCGTGGTTGCCGTAAGAGTCGGCTAAGCTAAGGGATGTAATCCGGAAGATGGGCAGCATCGTCTTCCTTTAACAATCACACCTAACTGCGCTCGCCAACCCGCCTGCCAAGCGTGGCGAGTATTGGCAATCCCCCCCAGGAGGAGGCCTATGTCCAGCAGTGGACGTCCTATGGCTGATGATGTGTGATGTGAATATTATAAATGCGAAAGCGTGTTTATTTGGATGTTTAGATGTTTGTATATCGGCGAAACTGCTAGGTTTCTGTGGGATTATCAAAAAACTAACTAGGTACAGGACGTGTCCACTTGAAATTTGGTATAGATATGTAAGGATGAACCCCTGTAAGGATGGTGTAAACTGTTGTAAATAAATAAATAAATAAATAAATAAATTATGGAACATTATTCTGGAATAAACGGTATCCTATATCTTAATCTAGGTAATTGGAGTAGCGCGAGTGGATGAAAACATCGCTCTTTTATTCGTGTTTCATTTCTCTCTGAACCAGCGCGGATGAAGTCACGGGCGCAAGCTAGTATAATAAAAAATAATAATTAATTGTTTATGTATGTATGTTTTTATTTTTATTTCTAATTTTAAGTATATAAACAGATAGTTAATGCCGACACAAAACTAACATCAAAACTTTAAAAAACTTGAAAACTTGACTTTTTTATCAAAACTTGTCATTGCTGGCATAATTACGAATATTATTACCTACTCTTAAATGATTTTCCAATTATATTATTAAAATTAAACAGTAGGTACATGAAATGACAATTGGTATTGACATTGGTATGGACAAAATGCAAATAATAAAAAAATCACTAATCTTAAATGTCAAGGCAAAATTACACGCATGCCTATTGATTTGATTTTATTACCTCACACATTTTGGGCATTAATTACTTTTTTTACCTACCTGTCCGTTTAATACTAAAGGTGTTCGTCTTCACTAAACAGAATATGTAGGTATAATTAGCGACATTTGTAAATTTAGTTTGAAAATTGAATTAAACGTTTAATGTTTGGCAGTGTTGGTTAGACTGTCTGTCTACAACTCGAAATATCTCCCGTGGGATTTTGGCAGTAAACATTCAGTTTACTCATACACGCAGGAATAGATCGGTCGTTTGAGTCAGCTGTAAGTTGTTACTCTGTTGTTGTTTACACGAGAAAGAGTGAGCTTTTTAGAAAATTTTTGTGGCATTGCTTTGTTTAAGGAAGAAAGCTTGATTAAAAATACTATTTTATTACTTTGACGTTTTAGTAAAATAGCGAATGAGAATAGTGTTAAAGAGAAGAGAACACACAGAATTAAAATTTGAATATAGGAGCACTGCACCTGTTATGATTTATATATGGCGCTTACCGTTATACAAACATCCAATCCGTTAGCGAAACTTAATTTTATAGAAATAAATATAATTATGGTGTAGCAAACGAAAAAAACATGCCATAATTATGATTTAAATCAAACTGGATTAGGCAGGCGATAAAAAACAACCTGCAACTTCGTTCGATGACTCTTTATTTTGATAGAAAATTAGGTAGACGGGTAGAAAACTATAACAACTTACCCAATGTGAAAAGATGCAAAACAAGAAGTAAAGGCACAGCAAATCCTCTCAACATTGTTCGAAATTTACGAAAACATACCCACAACACGTGTAAATTAAAATTAAAATCGTTTGCATTGTGTAAATGAATAAAAAAACCTAGCAAAGCCTTACAAAAACACTACACTTTAGTACATACTTTTCACATATTACAAATCACTTTTTAACTGTTATTTTTTTAATTTCACGTAAAATAGAACAGTTGGTAGCACTCGGGAATGTCGGAAGTCTAGTTCGAAGTTTGATTTCGATTTGGAGGGAACATTTTGGCGCGAATTAAACAACGCGACCACACGCCCCACGCTTTGGCGCAGACTTGGCTTGATTTGCGTGCCGCGCGCGCGCGTCAAGTAGCCAGTCGAATCGGCTCGTCACCCGCGCGTCCTCTCACTCAACTGGAATAGCACGTCATAAGTCGCCTCAAATAAATAAAATACTTGCTCGTGTAAGTAATAGGTAAAGAAGAAACTAATTATTATCTGCTTGGTATCTATTCATGTGAGTAGGTACTACATATAAGGAGTTATGGAAAGTCCAAAATTCATTCTTTTTTTTAATGAAAAAGTAATGAGACGAATGAGACCCTCCCCTGACGGTAAGAGATAACACCTGCCCATGACCATTGGGGCGATACACAGAACTTTGAATAGCAAAACAAAGTTCAGGGAATTATCGCTTTGGCGCTCATTACTTTGAGATTTTTGAAGGTTAGTCTCAACAGCCCTGTAATTTCGCTAGACTTACAGAATTTTTGGAACCATTCGAGAATATGTAATAATTTTTTTAGCGGGAACACGGTAATATCGTGTTTTTTTTTCGAGTCTCTATAGATCTAAAAATAGATTTATCCTAATAAAATGTTATTATTCATTTATTAATTGGTTAACTTAAAAACAATTTGTCTGCTGTAAATATTTTGATCGGCTTTACCAGGAACCATACTACTTCTACTTGTTGGTAGTTGGTACCAGCGCAGTACCTACCAGATATTCTGCCGCCATACAATAGTGTGTAAACATTACTGTTTTCCGGTTTGAAGGGTACTGCAGCTAGCGAAATTAGAGGGCTGTTGACTAACCATATCGAAAGTCAGTTATCAGCGCCAAACCAGTGTTGCCCTGGTTATACATAATTAAGTAGCAAAACAAATGTTTTGCAACTTAAAATTATGTATAACGCTCCAATTGGACATGCGTTATCTCTTACTATCAGGAGAGCGACTTGATCGTTACAAAAAATTTACATTAAAAAAATTACACTACCGACATTTTAACCAAAATGGGGGTAAAGAGTCGTGTCACCGCATTGTATTTTTTCTTTAAAACCAGTACTTTTTCGAGTGTAAAAAATAAATATACCTATATAAAAATAGTGGTGTTTTATTCATAAAGTGCTGAATTACAACTGCGAGTGTGGGAAAGTGATATAATGTGGTGAAACATGACTTTTCATGGTGCTTCCAAAACTCCATCGAAGCTTATAGTAAAGTCGCCACTACTTTACTAAGGCATGACTGGATTTGACTGGCACGGACTGGACTTTGACTATAACTATAGATGTTAGACATGAATTGTAAAAGTCGAAGACGAGACAATATGGCTTTACAGCTTTAGCCTGCCCGATGGGACAAATTAAATAAATAAAAAATAACTATAATGGATATAAAGTAATTTGTTTCTCATAGTACCATTTCGAGTAAAAAATGTTAGAAAATAATAGTTTATTTACTTGATAATTTATGTTTTGCTGTGAGCACGTATTATAATATTACCATCGACGACTACAGTCACAAAGCGAGGGACCGCACCGTCAAAATAGTGGCGCTAGGTACTCGCCGCCGCGTCTGTGTATACTTACTCGAGTTCGATGTATGTTAGTATGACTAGATGGAATTTGTCATCTCAAGGCCTTTGATAAATTATGTGACATATAACTCCTCTAAGCTCATGGCAATATCTACGAGTTATTTCTAATCGACCTTCCATGGTCCACCCACCTTAGTACGTAAATAATTGAAAAATGTGTGGAAATTGGGATAGCGACTATCAATAGAAACGCTAACGCTAAATATACAAACAAATAACACGCATTGTAACGTAAGCAAACAAAATACAATGCAATAATTAATAGATAGTATCTACTGTACAAGTGTATACCAATGAAGCTGTACATATACCAATTAAACGGTCAAATGTTTAGATTATATCCAAACATGCGGACTGCTACTTTTGTACTGCGCTTAATAACCTACGAGTATCTCACGTAATCATTAGTAGCTCCGCGAGCAAACTTTGCACGGTGTATGCAAAAAGCTCGGAAAGCTTGAAACTTTTTTTAGACTCAAAATAATTGAGAAGTAGATTTTATTTTTGTTTTTTATTATCAAATGTTTTTTTAATTGCTTTATTTTTAATTTCAGATTTTGATCAACTTTTAATTAGATCATGTACAAAGTGCGATGCCAAACAAAGAAAAAAATAAATGTCACTGTCACAAATGTTACAGCTGTCAAGTCATTGATTTCTAATATTTTGTTTGAACCAGAGGGTTTGAACTTTTGACGGGAACACGAAAAATTATCATAATGTATTTATTTGTTCAAAACTTGTTTTTTAGTGTTTATGTTTATAAAATAGAGGTGTCTTATTCATAAAATGCGTAATTGCAATTAGTACGAGTGTGGAAAAGTGATATACTATAATGAAACATTATTTTTCGTCTTGCTTCCAAAACTCTAACCAAGCTTGCAGTAAAATCACCACTACTTTACGAAGGCATGACTAGACTTGACTTACTCTGTGTAATTAAGACTGATTTAACTTGATCTTTTAAAATATACGTGAAAATATCGAAATACTTGACAATGGCTAATACACAAAGTGCGACGCCAAAAACAAAGAAGAAGAAGAATATTTTGTTTGTCCCAAATTCAGTTTTGTTTGCATACTTTGCCAAAGACATTCACTGAGTACTATTATTTTTTGATCAAGACATCTTAGTGTTGTTTATTGTTTAATAATAATACCTACAGTACCCACGTCATTAATGCTCACAAGTTTTAATCAAGTTTGCATATTAGAATAAAAAAATGCATTCTACCAAGAGTTTAATCAAGGTGTTCTTAGGTTGCTGTTCAAGCGCTTTCCTGATGGAAATTTTAATGACAAGGACTCCTCAATCTGCTAATTTTGTTACTTTCCTTCAGTTCTTTTCCATTTCATTGTATGGTTTGGTAGCAATTTCAAAATTTGGTTCGGTAAGTTATTTTATTTTACTTGTGTGTAACAGAAATTTGAAAGTTAATTTTTAAAACTAATAGTAATAACTATTTGCGTTAATCTATAGGTATACAATTTTGCATTATTTATCATATTTGCATATTAAGTGATATCATGCTCTGTATATCATGATATCACTTAACTATTTGCTTATATTAATCACCTGTTACAAATGCAATGCATGATAATTATATTTGTATTTTAGTTTTGATGTAAAATTTTCAGGTAAGTCCAAAAATACCCATAAAGCAGTATGCAATATTAATTGCTTTGTTTTTTGTTACGAGTGTGGCAAATAACTATGTTTATGCTTTGCATGTGCCATCAACGCTGCATATGATTATACGGTAATTATTTTTGGCAAATCTAACCCATTGAATTTGACAAAGTAGAGTTCCTTAGTTTTTATCTAAGTCAAATATTTGAAATATCCATTGTTGTTTTAGTACTATCACTAGAAAACCAGTTCTCATTCTCATTATTCACTATCTTAAAATAACTGATCACGACTGTCCTGATAAAAACCTAATGAAAATTTTGACAACACTATAGAATCAATTATTGTTGTTCCTAAATTTTTTTTCAGTTCTGCATCATCTCCAGCAAGCATGCTCGTTTATTGCTATGCAAAAAAACAATGGCCCAGAGCTCACAATGCCATTGGCTCTATTCTTATAAGCATAGGGGTGGCTTTAGCAATGTATGGTGGAGCTCCAACTGAAGAGACAAAGGGGAAGTTTCTCTATTGGTGCATTGGAGTTACTATACTAGTCACAACACTCATTACCGGAGCATACACAGGCTTACAGCAAGAAATGCTATATGCAAAATATGGGAAACACCCAAATGAGGTAGGTTGTATGTTTCATTTAATATTAATGATTATAAAATTTGATATCCTCGAGGCACCATAATAACCAAGTTTTACAACCTGTAATGTTCTAAACCTATCCAAAGTTGTATAAATAATTCAAAATTGTGCCATAGAATCAGTTGCCATGCAGAATGTTTAGTTTTTTGTCTAGCTTTTTATGATAAACGATTTTGTTGCTTACAATACACCTTTTACATTATTCATTGTTAGAGTCCTAAAAATAATATCTTAGTTAAAAATATCTTGCTACTTTAAAAGCCATTTTTTTCCAAGGTCGCTTAAAAATTAAACTCTGTTCAATAGTAATGGCATCACATGATTTGACAATTTTTTTGAACAGTTCCTACAAGATTCTTAGAGAAAGAAAAATTGGAAAAAGTTTCTCGTTGAGTTTAAAAATTTGAGGAAAACTAACACTTGATTTTAAATGTTCTATGTGAACACAGAACATTAACAATAAGATATTTTATTTAGACATGACTACATTGGTCAGGCTACTTATTTATTTAAAATAAAAATATGTTTTTAATAGATTTAAATGCCTCCAGATGCTGTTCTACACACATGCACTTCCATTGCCGATGTTCCTTTCAATCTACCCACAACTGCATGAGACTTCTCACCACCTGACTGCAGACATCTGGCTTTTAATTCTTTTAAACATTATATCACAGTTCTACTGCACTCACTCCGTTCACGAATTAGCAACTAAAGAAACATCTGTGACTGTGACATTCATACTTACTTTGAGGAAGTTTGTGTCTCTACTTATATCTTCATTAGTATTTAAGAATAATTTAACCATGTTTCATGTTACTGGAACAGTTTTAGTTGCTGTCGGAACTTGTGTCTATTTTGACTTCTTTAGTCGAAAGAAACAGAGGCCGGTTAGCTTAAAAGATAATTGATTGACTGGTCATCTAGGTCTTCATAAATATTAATAAATAAATAATAATATCTCTAGCAAAGTAGCAAAAAATAAGTATTATCTAAACTTAAAAAATGTATGAAGACTGACACCCTTATTTTCATCTAAAGAACATTGGACACTAAATTTTTACAGCAAATATTAATTTATATTTTTTTAAACAGAAGTATGTTATAATTTCAACATGTGTTTCTGTGTGTCTGTCTGTGGTAAAACGGCTGAAACGATTTTGTTATAAAAGATTTGTTTGAAAAAAATATGTGCAGTTTCAAGATAATCAGCTCTTTTCTAGTTGGTGAATGGATGTGAACATGTGACAGCGATATAGGGCGTAGGATTAGAGACAATGGTGGTGACTCCCACGCTTGCTTGTATCTTGTTCAAAGGTTGTGCATGTAACATGTCAATGCAGCCAGCGTCGTGGGCACCTTTTGGGGCAGTTGGCTAGTTTATTGACTGATCAATATAATTTCTTTTTATAATTTATGAATTTCGAGGTTTCTTATATACATACATGTCTGTATAATTTATTATGTATCTAGGGCAAGCTGTAAATATAAAGTTCCTATCATAAGGCAGTACACACTTGTTAAAATTCGTAACACATCTTAACCAGTAATATATGAGCCTTCGTTATTTAAAGTTAATCAATGTTGTCAAATTTTCGCTCTTGATAATAACACGGGCGAAAAAGACTACTATATACAACTATATATAAGCAATATTTTTATGTAATTTGTTGTATATATTCTTATACAGAAACTTTAGGTTGTATCATAGAATTATCTACACTCTCTATTTACAATGTTATTTAAATTTGTAGTATGTATTAAATGACTAAATTGATTAAATGTTGTTAAATCTAAATAGTATTTTGTACAAAAATAATGTTAAGCTTTAAATATTGGTTGTGGATGTTTTTTTATACTTATCTTTTTTTGTTTTTGTTAATTATTTAGGGGATTAAGAATAAAACAATTTTACATATTTTATTGTGATGAATAAACATTCCATTTTATATACTGTTTTCATTATATTTATTTAGCAAAAAAGTTCTTTCAATTTGATTAAAAAAATTACTATCTTTGTTTTGCGATTGATATAGTTTTTCCACTACATATAGTATATCAAAGATATCCCAGATATCTTTCTTATCTATTGCCGTTTAAATCAAGATTGTATTGGCTTATTAGTCTCATAAGGTAACGCGATAAAGAATAGCTTTCGCGCACATTACAAGTACCGATTTGATGCTATTTAATCGAGTAACTAGGCAACTTAGCTGATAATGACAAATATAATCGGCCGGCGTTTACAGATAAAAAAATATGTAATCTATAAGTATTGTGATGTGTTGGTCGAAGATGTTAAACACATCCTGGAATGAAACTGGCTTACAAGTGAGGCTGCCGGATCACATCGTTAAGTACCTACTTGGCGGCAGATTTTCTACTCTGTGGTAGCTAGACAGCCGATTCCTAGATAGTACGCCTACGCTCTTGGGTACCTATTTTACTTTATGTCCATGGGCTTTCAGATAAATTACTTGTTTCTCTTATATAGTTGTTTAAAATGTGTTTATGTATTTTTAATGAGGATACTGGTAGAAAATGCTTTAGCATTAAATTAAGTCCCTCTGTTGCCTACCAATTTTTTTTTTAGCTCATTGATTCAAGTCTTTATTACAATAAAAACTTTTGTTTTCCTAATCTCCGACGAGTTCTTAAAAAATAAAACTTGTAAATATATTATGAAGTCTACCAACCTACATTTGGTCAACAAGTACATTACCTCATAATGAGAAGGGTCCCAGCAGTGGGACGATTAATGAAAAAAACCGGCAAAGTGCGAGTCGGACGCGCGCACGAAGGGTTCCGTGCCATTATCTATGAAAAAGGGATTTGTTGTATGAGAGCCGCCCTTAAATATTAATTTTGTTTTTAGTAGGTATTTATTGTTATAGCGGCAACAGAAATACATAATTTGTGAAAATTTCAACTGTCTAGCTATCGCGGTTCTTGAGATACAGTGACAGTACACTCAGTACAGTGCCTGGTGACAGACAGACGGACAGACAAACAGCGAAGTCTTTGTAATAGGGTCCCGTTTTTACCCTTTGGGTATGGAACCCTAAAAACGGATGATTCGGAATAAAATGTCAAAAAAATCATAATAAAGAAATTTATCGATGTCAATTTCATGCCAGTGATACATGAAACAACAGATATGTTACCTTACTGTTATCAAAATGAGAAGAGGCTCGCGACCAACAGTGGGCCGGATTATGAAAAAACAGGGCTGATTTGGAATAAAATTTCAATAATTTATAATAAAGAAATTTATTTATGTCAACTTCATGCCAGTGATACATGAAATAACAGGTATGCTATGTGCCTTATTCTGAACATATAACAAAAATCTATACAACACAGTACCTACTCGACAGTGAGTGCCATCAAGGGAAGCTGCAATGAATATAAAATGAAGGATTCATGTAACATACACTATTTCGTAGCCTATTTAAATTACACATACACACAGTCACATACACTTCTTAGCCTTAATTAATTATACTTGTCCCATAGTAAAGTTTGTTCGCCTTTTCAAAAACCGTTGTTTAGTATCTGAAAGTACAAATATGCTCATTAAAACATCACTAATTCTGGCACTCCCAGTGAATTGAAAAGGTCACTTTAAGTGTTTATGTATATCAAGGTAATTTATCAAGATCATGTTTTAATACTTTTAAAAGCATTTTATTTTAATATTTAATGATGGACAAAAAGTAAGTAGTAAGTTTTACTTGGTGGTAAATCTCATTAGCAGGTCGTTTAAGTAGGTACCGCCATAGTACCAGATATTCTGCCGCTAAGCAGTAGTGTGTAAACTATTGTGTTCTGGTTTGAAGAGTAGTGCTGCTAGGGAAATTACAGGTCTTTTAAGACTAACCATTGAAAGCAGCATTGCATTGTGTGTATCCCTACAATGGTCATGGACATGTATTGTGTTATCTCTTACTATCAAAAAAGGGTTGCATTCGTTTTACATTTACAGTTTAAAAAATCCTCAAGAAAAAGGAGTTTATTACTATGCCAGCGGCCCTAGGTCATGCTCTGTTACTTCAAAAAGTTCAGTTGGTTTGCATATAGCACAAAACCCCACAAACTGCACCCGAGTGCAGGCCTCATCGTCCCCTTGTAGAATTAGAACAGGGTGATGGTTTGCATGATGGTAGGGTACTTTCTAGTACTCGGCTGGCTAGCTACCACCCTTAAGTTGAACATCTGCCATCAAGCATCTAACGTTATATTCCGGCAGCCTCACTTGAGAGCCAGTACCATTCCAGGCTAGGTGTGCTTTACCATCTTCGACCACATCGTCACATAACATCAGGTGAGCTGTGGTCAAACAAATAGCCTGTCAACTATAAAAAAAAAATTGACAAGATGTCCCATCATGTATGCCATACAAATTCTACACTTAAACAAATATCAGCCAAGTATAGAACTATGTTAACATTACGATTCACTTACAAAAATACTCATTGCTATTTGAGTATGGATACAATATTTTATTTGTGTAGTCTATTTAGTCTGTATGAAAATATTGTTCAGAGCAAAGCTAGTATAACAATATATTACATCATCCTATACAAAAAATATGGTAATGGCTATTTTGTATTGCCATGCAGAAGTTTAATGGTGCTACTCTCCTTGTGTTTTAGGCTATGTTTTAGCAAACATAGCCTAAAACACAACATTGGCCGCTTTGTAGCAGTGAACCGTCAAATCAATAGATGAAGTTTAGTTTCTTCAGGATGAAAGCTTGTTAGTGTGCAGTTGATAGTTACCTGTTCTTGCTGTCGGAACGCGAACGTCTGTCGCGGGAGCGCGAGCGGCGTACAGATGGCGAGCGCCGGCGCACGGACGGCGAGCGGCGCGGTGACGGCGAGCGGCCGCGGGAGTACGAGCGGCGACGCGGGCTGCGGCTGCGTGATCTACGTCACACAACAATATAGTCAGGGCGGTTAGTATAGAAGGCGACGGTTGGGTTATCTAAAAGTGTAACATGAAAATTAGCGAGAAATTAGCTTCTTCAATACCAAAATGTATAAAATAGGGATGTCTCAAACTGGGTGTAAACTGAAACTAGAGAATGTCATCCATTTTTTATACATTTTGCTATTCAAAATTTGAACTTTTTTCGCAAATTGTCATGCTACACTATTCAGGTAGTCATTTGACAGCTGTTGCATATTGACAGGTACTTTGGTGCAACAGATCAGACTTACAATTTAGTGGTGTTAAACGGGTATTTGAAGATTACTGTAGAAAACATTTCATAACATCAGTTCAGGCCTTATTCGCTAGAAAATTGAGACTCACCATCGAGTCTCAAAATAAAGCTATGCGGTTAATACAACTGCAGTGGTGATCTAAACTTTTGTATGTTATTTATGGTTAACTGCCATGATGGTGGGCGGGCATTGTATTCTACCACCTCAGGTGTTGTTTATCTCTATTGTGATCATATGAAGAAGCAGTTTTTAGTTTTCCACATATGAAATGAATATCTAATTGTTTTGGTCATCATCAGATCAGGTTAAGTCATGTAGATAAGAGGTATTCAATCAGCCCTACACACAGTAGTATCTTAAGACTTTCAAAACCGATGAAGTTTTATTTTGATTCAGTTCAGTTGCAGAAAATGTCAATTTTCTTTTCTCACTTTCAATAATTAGATAAAGCTGTCAATTGACTACCTCAAAAGGGGTGATTAGAACTGAAGAATTTTCTTTCCTGTTATGTGCAACGATACATAATTATGACCGCTGATTAGCTAATTCATTGGATAAGAATTATTATAGGTAGTTTTAGACACTGTCTCATGGTTATAATTGAAATCTGCCAGAGAATATTTGTATTCGAAACATTGTTTTGTCTTTCCCATTAATTCATTAAACAAATTCTATCTTACAGTCTACAATACTAGAGAAATACCTCAACGCCAACACACTAAGCTAAGTACAGGTAAGGTAAGGTTCTAAGATATAGGATTCAAATAGTACCCAGCGATGGTGCCTGCGGAGGTTGCCCGTTGGCTGCTGTGAGGCCGAAGGGAGAATATCGAGGTGATATCTTCAGACGGTGGCGTTAATTGGAAGTTTCTACAGATATTGCAGTTTGGGATGCTGTTGGCCGTTGCTGATGCGTAGAGCGTAGAAGCCTAATCTCTTTACGGACCAGGAGCGTGGTTGGGGTTTAGGTGACCGCCGCTAGGAGTCTAGTTAAGGGGACGCAGTTGAAGACTTTTGATGCGCGTTGTAGTAGTCTGACGATCGGGATGTTGCAGACGTTCGCGGATGTCATATTGGCAAACATGCCGTAGTTGTGGTGAAGAGATGTGGTGAGGTCGTTGGTGTGTTGGTGGTTGGTTGATAAAATGGACCTGCAAACGTTCCAACACCCACCACTTTTAATATCTCCTTTAGGATGTTAGGCAGTACATTCAAGTCAATTTTAAAGGTTATAGATTATGGATGTTCAACTAAAACTGTTGCTCTCCTTATAGTGTGATGAAAAAGGCAGCAATCATTTTAGTTTCTTTCATTGCAACTAAAACCTTCATATCAATATAGTTTTATTTTATAATCGCAATATTATAACAAAATCATATATTACATCAACATCATCAACATAATTCAATTGAATTTATGGTTAAATTTTACATTCCAGTAGTCAGTATTGCTTTCTTATCAACCTCTTATCTTTAAAGGTCATGGAAGCCCAATGATAGTAAGCAAAAAATTTAGGAATGTGTACAGTAAACTGGTACAAATAAAAATAATCAGGAGTATAAATTATACATACCTAGAATATCTGCGGTCTCGCCTTGTGCGACCATTTGACATCTCAACTCTGATGCGTGTGCCACAGCATCGCCTGAAACATAAGTATGTAGTTTAAAGAAATTACAATACCAGTTACACTGTTATATATTATAATTGGTATGGTGTTTATTTGCAATAGATATTCTTATGATTTTTCACATAATCTAATGACACCTAAGCATGTCTGTTAGACAAGATGAAAGATCATTGGGATCAATTCTGATACAAAATTACAGTTTCATATTTTGGAGTGCAAATGACATTTTGAATAGGTATCTGATTTAGGTATATTCACAATTTCAGAATTGGTTCTTCATAATAAAGAGCAGATCGAGCTTCTTATGGCTTCATACTAGTTTGTACTACCATTTTGTCTAACAATGTATTTTCTGAATGAACAAATTTTATAATTAACAGACAGATATTAAATTTTAACACTATGTGATAGAACAATGTCCATGACAGCTGTTGTATTTTCAAAGTTAAACTATGGTGCATGAACTTTAATCCATAGATGTACTTATGAGCGATTTTATTTTTTGTATATGGAGTATGATTAAAAATATGTTCCCCATCCCAAGACAAGTGACATTTAAGAATGGCACATATCAGTCTTAGATTGGAGGTACCATGCTTTTGCACACTTATGACTCAAGCGTTTCACATTAAGAATGAAACGGATCTAAGGAGTGTGCTTAAAATTTATATGCAATACAAAATCTTCAAAGATTATCAAGGTTAGAGACATACGGATTCGAACCTATGTCCTCCTGAACATAACCAGCCTCAAGAGCCCCTACACCAATGGTATTGATATCATGGGAGACGAAAATTTCGACGACCTTAAACGCAAAAAAAAATGACACGGCAGGTAATGTGATTCTACCAAGCTGTAGGTAATCTAGAATACCGATATAACTTGTTTGTATTCCAAAATAGGACAGAGAAATCAAGATGGCGGATCAATAATCGAATAATAAGTATCTAGAGCCAGTTTAAGAGTAATAAGTGAAAATATAGGTACTTACGTCCCATCTAAGCCTCGCACCGAATCTTCAGCGTCTCGTGGGTCTTCATACTCGACAAATGCAAACCCTGGAGGGTTTCGCGCCACCCACACATTTCTAATGTTTCCGTACTTCGAAAACACTTTCTCGATATCATATTTTGATGCATTTGTGCCCAAATTTCCAACGTACACTTTGCAGGAGAGATCCCATTCGCGATAACGAGACATCTAGAAAAAATAAGTGTGGTAATTTTTTTGATTTGACGCAATCAGCGACGCCATTCCTTTAGATAGATTTTCGTGTCACCTAGTTAATTGCTATCACAGATGATTTTAATTCAGGATGTACTTACGATTATTATCAAATAGTACTGGAACTTAAATAAATAAAAGTAATATCGGAATATCTAAAATTGAGAAACACGCAACCACACCAAGTATAATGGAAATTCTAATGAATTATGAATGAACAGATTTACAGATAATATAATAATAATATAATTTTGAATGAACAGGCAACACAGACAAAATATTAACAAGTGTTTGACGCCAATCTTGTTATTCCTCTGAGCGCCAATCTATCATCACGCAGTAGTCTTTCATTGAGATCACGCACTTACTATACCGGAGAATAAACTAACGGTAGATGAAACGTATCTAAGGAGTGTGCTCTATGAGGCGTATACCCTGAAACCCAGAACCCAGCAATAAGCCATATTGTTAAAAAAAAACATTTATTCTTCATTACATTAATATCGCCAATATAATTATGACACCACTTACATATTTGAATAAGTAATTACATTTCTTTTTTATTTAAAACAAATCTCTTTTTAACACCTAAGAGTTTTGGCGAGTACATGGTACAGACATATCAGAGATTTTACAACAAAAATGAAAATGGTATTTTATTCTAAGGCTGAATTTTGCGCACTAGTATGGGAAAGTGATATTATGTAGTAAAACATGTTTTTTCGCGTTCTTTTCAAAACTCCGTCGAAATTTTATCATATTATTAGAGCTGGATGATACTTAATTATAACTTCATGTGACTCACTACATATAATTCATCAATTAATCATCAAATACAATTAAAATACCTGTTTATAAGTATATTGGAAAAATACACAAAGTAATAAGATGTTAAAAACAAAAAGAAAAAAATAATATTCCATATGTTACTGTTAACAAAATTTTGTTATCAATGTCTTGAATGTCAAGCAATATTGTCATTGAGAATGTGATAGAATACAGAATAATACTAATTATTAGAAAAAAATAGTAGGTACTGATCGATTTAGAATTAGAATTAGAATTGTTAAATAAATCCTATAAAATAGTAACAATGGACGTTGTAGGTCTTCTTAGTAATATTAACGACAAGTCGAACATGTTTGCGGTAAAAACGTGGACTGCTGAATGGTCGAATAACTTCCAAGAGAATCAGGTGAATATTTATTGATTTTTTGTTTTGTGCGTGATACCAATATATTCATGAAATAAGTTGTATAAAACTAGCATTTAAATTAAACGGAGTTGTAACGTACTCATAAAATTGACTAATTAAACTGTAAATTGATCAATTACTTCATGTAGTTTTTTGAAAATAGATATCCTTGAAATCAATGATATTTGCCATCACAGTTCGTCTATAAATGGATATTGTTATGCGGAACTTTGTCCATTTTTGCGCCCATTACCTTGGGCTTCATTGTACAATATTTGTTTTGTGATTAATATTGTAATAAGTTTTTTTTTTTCAATATAAAACTAGTAATTAAAGAATTGTAGTGATAATAAATCTGTTGAATATACAAATTTGAATCTCCTTATTCCATATTGCTATTACTTCAATGCCATTGCTACTGTTACTTTGACAAATATCTAAGTTTAATAGCAATTGTACTAAATCAGTTTTTTAAAGAACAATTACAATCATTAAGCAGTCTTAAGTGACCTTTGTTTAATAACTCTAAAAGTCTGTAACCTCAATACATATTAAATGAGTCATAAAATACAAACATGGTGGTTGAAAATCATCAGCATGACTACTGTTTGACTACATAAGAGTCCTGTGCTATATACTCCTAAAGGACACTAACACAAGCCATAGGGTAACCAATGTTTATAAAAATTAAGACTTCTTTTCTTACAACCTTATAGTGTTTTTTTGTATAAAAGTAAGCAGGATGAACAATCTACTCCCCTGATGGTAAAAAGATAAAGCATATCCATTAGAATTGCAGCAATAGACAAAACTTTGAGTACCAAAACAAAGTACAGGGTATCACTGCTTTGGCATTCATTACTTGTGTGTTGTTATAGAAAAGACCAATTCTATTTAATCATATGTTTGGTATCATTTGTTTTATTTACTGATATAAAGAAAAGCAAAATTTTTGTGGGTGTAGATGTTTTTCTTCTTTGACACAGATTAATTATATTTCTTTCTGTGTAGAGAAAATCGGAGTGATAAAGTATTTTTATCTTGTCAAAATGGTTTCAAGGCTGTGCAAATAAAGGCCGCTTAACCTTACAAGGTCCTCCTGCGCATTGTTTAACAGACCTTTGCGTGTTTAGTTTTAATCTTTATTTATCTGATGAAAGGCAAGAGGCCATGCCTAGCTATGCTAACAGGTATTCCCATTGTCGAAATTTAGTATTTATCTCTTAAAATTATCTTGTTCTTTCTTATCCATTTGTTCAGTTTTTTTCTGAACAGATAAATGGGTTTTGATGAGATCATATCCTTAGGTAACCTGTTGTTTAAATGATTCTGGAGCCAAGGATGTGGTGTGTGCTGTGTGCTAGCATAGGTTGCAGCAGTGCATAAAGATCTCTAATTTTCCTTGTGTAATCTTTTGGAGAGTAAATGTTGAGTATCTGGAGGTATGATATATTCTAAGCCTATGTAATATGACATAATATAATCTGACAGTTCTCACATATAACATGCTACTCATCACAGATTATTTCTTCTCCAAATTTTGTATCACTTCACATTAAGTGATTTTTAAGCCTTTCTAACATAGCTAGTAACTAAGAATGTCATTATTGACATGTCAACGAAACAAATAATATTTTAATGTAGGAACAAGGGGTATTTATCACTTCTGTATTGAATAATAATAACTTATCTGAGCTCAGAATTCAGATAAATGATGACACACAATGAGCAAATAAACGTTTCATTATACATTTCTGTTTATCGACTATGTATTATTAATTAGACTTGACTTATTAATAATGTTAATGTTCTTTGGCCCGAACTGTGACATTGTGATACTTCAAATAACTAAATCTACAGAAACAAAAATCAATCACTACTAGAAATTAAATTGTATAAAGTCACACTAAAAGTTGTGTTCGGTCATCATGATTTTATCAAATCATAACTGATAATTAAAATAGTTCAAGATATTGTCATAGGAAAAGTTATCTGTAGATGTTTATCTATGAATAAGCAGGCATGATTTTCGTTGCTAGCATAGATATGTAGTTGCTCTACTATCTAATAAATTATTGTTTTTATTGTATGTCTGGTCGTTGACTTGTAGCAGATTTTAAAAATAATGTTGGAATATAGGGCATGCAATTTTGCATGATTACCATGCAAAAATAGCATGGCATACTGCTGATACATCTGTTTTCATAATCATGTTAATGCCTTTGCTTCAAAATGGTATTAATTATAGGTTTATATATTTGCTTTAGATAACATTTGATCAGCAGTTTGTTGAGGATTAAACCCGCGCTCTTTGTGTGAACTGACCAGACTAAGCTATCATCGCTACAATTTTGCATACTTACGGCTATAATATGTACAATAGGACTTACCTAATACAAACTAATTTTCTAAGTTATCCCCACGGTAAATGAGATAAGGTTGTAAGTGCATCTTCACTAGAAGCTTGACTCGCGCTTGGCCATTTTCAGTGGGGTACTGTGAAATCAAATGAATTTTAGCAGTTACAATCCAGAATAGATTCTGTTAATGTCTTATTTGTCAAAGTAGAATAAATTTTAAAAATTTTAGTGTAAATTGTTACGAAATATCTCTCGCTTTAATTTAAATCCTTGAAACGTACCGTGAAAACGTCGCCTAAATTTCTCGTGCTTTGCGATAGGAAGTTTATTTTTTGCTCAACACTAATGCTAGCAGGTATTGCGCCAGTGTTGGTCGCCTTACCAGTCACGCCACAGTTGAGAAGTGGCAAGTATTCATACTTGAACCGACAGTGTTGTACATTGCTAGATTAAAACACAAAACGAACAAAAGACACCGGACTAATTCATTTTTTATTTTACTAATTGACTTGATTGATTTACACAAAAAAATATCAATAATTATGTCACATTCATCTATTGGGCAGCCAGAAGCTCAAAAAGCGACATCGTTTTATGGTTGATGTTCCAAAACTTTTCACGAAACGATTTGGTTCCACGTTTGATAGTGAAATGCGCTGCTTGAGTGGGTTTTTCTCGATGGATACAATCTGGGTGTCTTCAAGTCGGGAGTGAATCAGTATTTTCAAGGCAAGCCTGCTCCATCTTAGACCGCATCATCACTTAACATCAGGTGTAATGGCGGTCAAACGTAAATAAAGAAACACTAATATTATTAAGGCAAAAGTTTGTATGTATGTTTTACTTCTTCAGACTATAACTGCTGAATAAGTCTTGATGCAATTTGGAATAAAGCTAGCTTATATCATGGTTTAACACAAATACCGTTTATTATCACAGAAAACGCGGGTAAAACTGCAGGCCGTCTTTACCGCTTATAAATGACAAAATATTACCATATTTTGCCACATACCGATTAGTATCCAGACTAATATTATAATATTAGAACGTTTGTAATTATCTTATTCCTTCTGTTTATTACCTTTTCGCGCTTATACAGTTGATCTTGCTATAATTTAACAAGGACATAGGTACTTTATATCAAGACGATTAACATAGATATTTTTTTTTAATTTTATATACATATGTCCACGCGAGCGAAGCTGGTGGAAACAGCTAGTTCTTTTTAAATTTTAGTTGAGATCGTCGCAATTTAGTCTATATCAAAGAAAGCCTGCGTCACGCGTGTTGCGTGGTTGTGAGTGACGCAATAAAAAATTATTTGCTTTAACATGACCTACTGATTATCTCCATACTATAACTCCAAGGACTTGTTTACTAATCGTACTATCATTGGCTCCAGTACTGTTGCGTACGCGACGCGAAACGAACGTGTTTTACTTCGATTTTATTGCTTAGTGACAAAATGTATATCGAAGTTTTTACGATTTTATCTCCACACGCACTAGAGTTTTTAAAAATGAATTATGTTTTGGTAGGTTCGCCGATTATTTATAGTAATATTTGAACATTGTTTTGTTTGTATGTTTATGGAAACAAAGAAGTTCGTTTAGACGCTTATTGTTCCTTGTTGGTTTGCGGTGACATTTTTCTGTGAATAAAGAAAGACAATGCGTTATGCATGTTTTAATGAATTGTATGTATCAGTATGTCTTTAGCTTCATTAGCTGATCAAAGGCCTAAGTGCCTAAAAGCCCATCCATCAAAGCACTTAAGTGTATCTTGATGCAAAGCAAGTATACTGAACCAATGTATGCAAGTATAACAATCGATACATAGTATAGACGTGGAGATAACAATCATTTTTATTAATTTTGTATCATTGATAGATCGATAAAAAATTCTTTATTGTCTGCAAAGGCGTGTTGGCCGTCCCAAGTATAGACGGATGGATAAAGTGGCTAAATATCTTCAAGAGCTGGAAGTCAATACTTGGTGTGAAGTAGTTTAAGATCGAGAAAGATAGTGCTTTTTAGTATCTTTAAATGTGTCTTTTACCAAGACACATTTTGGGTCATTGCACCAGCAAATTTCTACTTGGTGGTAGATCTCCTTAGCGGAGGAGATCGTCTCGGTAGATGAGACGAACAATACGCTCTCCTGATGGTAAGAGATAACGCATGTCCATGACCATTGCGGCAATACTTATAGCTTTGAATAGCAAAACAAACAAAGATATCGCTGCTTTGGAGCCCAAAGACTTCCGATGGTTAGTCTCAACAGCCCTGCAATTTCGCTAGCTGCAGTATCCTTCAAACCGGAACACAGTAATGTTTACAGACAACTGCTTGGCGGCAGAATATCTGGTACTGCGGTGGTAACTACCTAGACGACTTCCAAATCTACTATCAAGTAAATCACCAATAATATTATATGCTCTAAGACCGACTTTTTTTTTCTTAAACCATTAAGTTCAACAAACGCAACCCATGCTTTTATGATATTAATAATTTTTTTATGTATGCAACTAATATAAATTTAAAATTCAGAAACCCTTGGCACCTTAAACAGAATACCAAATTTGGACTCGATCGGATCTGTGAAAGATGACATACATTCATTAAATAGAAAAGAGCGAATTCATCAGTGGTGTAGAAAGGTATCCAAAGGCCCTGGCGCAAGAAAATTAGGGACCTGAGGAATGGTTAGGTTTTAAAAAGTAAAAAAATAATAATAAGTTCCTATATACCATATAAATACATAATATCGCAGTAAAGATAAATAAAGTTTCATGTCACTATTTTTTTGTTCATGCATGTAAAATATTTGAATTCAGAATCTGTTAAAAAATTCAATGCATTAAAAATCTTATATATGCACGTCAGTAAAATAAAAATAGAATAATAAGATTTTTCTGAAACTCGAAGGTTTTTTTTCAAAGTACTTGCGTATGATCTTTTAAGCAAGAAATTTTCACTGAGTATACGAATCAGTTCTCTTGTGATCCATGGATATTTTTCATGGAGTAATAGTTATTTTTATTGCCTATTTATTTTACTACTACGCCCTGAAATGTAATCTCATAATATTAATACTTATTGTAATCCAATCATACATTGTAACTGTACTGTAACCAGTCGATGATATCTCCGAAGAAATCTAGCAGCTGTAGAAAAGCTGAACGAAACGGATCCAAATTAACCCTGTATTTAAACTGTCCCACTGCTGGGCGCGAGCTTCTTCTTATTGTGAAAAAGGTGGGGTCATAGTCCGCCAAGCTAGCCGAATGCGGGTTGAGCTACTTCACACAAAGCCACACATCACACATCATCAGCCATAGGACGTCCACTGCTGGACATAGGCCTCCTCCTGGGAGGGTTTTGCCAATACCCTCGGCAGGCGGGTTGGCGAGAGTAGTTAGGTGTGATTGTTCAAGGAAGACGCTGCTGCCCGTCTTCCGGATTACATCCCTTAGCCGACTCTTACGGCAACTACGGGTAGAGAGGGTGGGGTACTATTCTTACGCCGTCACCACCACGGCACAAAGCCATAACCATGTGTTAATGAATTTGGTGGTAGATCTCCTTAGGAAGGGATCGTCTAGATAGGTACCACCGCAGTACTGGATATTCTACCGCCAAGTAGTAGTGTGGAAGGATTACTGTGTTCCTGTTTGAAGCTAGCGAAATTACAGGGCTATTGAGACTAACTATCAAAAGTGTCAAAGTAATGAGCGGCAAAGCAGCGAAGCCCTGGACTTAGTTTTGTTGCTTAAAGTTCTATGTATCGCTGTAACGGTCATGGATGGTGTCTCTTACCATCAGAAAAGCTTCTCGTTCTTCTCACGACTTTTACTTAGAACTTTTATGCTTGCCGGTTTCTTTATGATGTTTTCCTTCACGTTAGAATTTAGCAGCAATATTTGGAAAAGACAAAAGTGGGATTTGAACCCAGGACCTGTCAGATTGGTCAGACTTTCTTTCGACTATGCGCGTCAGCATGGGGAATAAGCTGCCGTCTTGATTAAAATTTGTTGCTTTCATTTTCATAGTAATCTACTTTTATCAGACTGCCAAAGAAAAAGTGATTTCCAACAAAAGATAATTTTCCCATTTTTTTAATCTATATACCTATATCCAAATGAAGGAGTTCTGAAAACATACAAAGTAGGTAAGTAGGTCTGTAGGTAACAAATATAAAAAAAATACCCAATTGAATTGTGATCCTCCTCCTTTATTGAAGTCGGTTAAAAAAATTCAACAAAAACTTAACATTATTAAGCAGTAAATAAGAAATGTCGAAGTGATATTTCAACATAATATTTAATTTTTATTTAATCTTGATGATATTTCTGAATCCATTGTTCTCGAAACACGAATGCTATTAATTTTCCGATAGAGAAAAAAAAACTTAAAGTAACTTCTAAAATAATTTTTGGAATGTTTTTTGTTTAAATTTAATATCAAGACAAATATTATGCTGGACCGCTGGTACCACTTCGTATGACCAGCATTATGTTGAGGTCAGCCTGCGGTGGTGTCCCTATATAGTAGATGTTCCCCATGTGCGCACTAAGCGCTTCGAATCCACATTCTTTATTCGCGCAGCGACGATGTGAAACTCTTTGCCGGAGTCTGTATTTCCCGAAAAGTACAATATGAGCTTCAAATCAGGAGTAAACAGGTTTCTTCTAGGTAAGCGTGTTCCATCCTAGACCACATCGTTGCTTAACATCATGCAGGATGTGGTCAACGCGAACCTATACTGAATTTAAAAAAAAATGTAACTGTCCTTGATTTGTCTCTGTTTTGTGTATAGAATAAAAAAAGTTTCAAATTATCGTTTGTTTGTTACAGTTGCTGTGGTCCTTCTGCGGATGCCTCCTAGTTTCGTTTCTAGTCGTATTTTTCTATTATTATAGAAGATGGAGGAGCAAAGGTTTGTCTGCATTTTTACAGTATACTGTCGCCCGGAGCTACCGAACTAACTACTAGAAACCGGACTA
This sequence comes from Biston stratarius, assembly GCA_950106695.1. Taxonomy (NCBI): domain Eukaryota; kingdom Metazoa; phylum Arthropoda; class Insecta; order Lepidoptera; family Geometridae; genus Biston; species Biston stratarius. The sequence continues at coordinate 31,075,455 of OX467109.1, forward strand.
GGGAACATACACTCATATATTTTCATACGTCAATGAATAAAAATATGTATAATAAATAAAACATTTCACACAACGTCATCTTGCCCCAAACTAAGCTAAGCTTGTACTATGGAAACCAAATAACTTATAGAATACCATATTTGTTTTATAAATAAATATACATATACTTATAATACAGAACACCCAAACACAGAAACATTTATCGTCACATAAATAATAATTGTTGTGTGTGGTATTCGAACTTACTGCTCCTAAAGTAGAGCCAAAGATTTTAACAAATTACGTTTCGGCCATAATCACGAGCCAATTAAAAGGCATTGAGCTCAATAAAAAACCGTTCAAGTGTGAGTCGGACTCGCGCACCGAGGGTTCCGTACAAACCTGTAGGTATATAAGTAAAAGTTATGGTATTTTTTTAATGGTAATTTATGCTTTTCGCAATTTTTCCTTTATATACTATAAGAACCTTATAGCACTATAAGACGTTGCTTCGTAACAAACACAGCTCCAAGGGACAGTAGACCTGAGTATTTGATATGAATTTAAGCTACCTCCACGAGTTCTTGACAAGGGTCTTGACAGACAGACAGACGGGCAACAAAGTGATCCTATAAGGGTTTTTTCCTTTTGAGGTACAGAACCCTAAAAACAATTCAAAGTATTTTGTGCGTGATTAAGCAAAAATCAAAGTAGGTATGCATGTAATAGATTTATACATCCTCAGAATTACTTGGGACGACGGGCCTTGCCGGCACAACAGGGGAGCCCGCGAAACGTTTCCGCAAGAGAGACAAAATGCTTTTCTACGGCCGCAGGATGCTGAGAAAAGTCAAATCCATTTCAAATTCGGGACAGGGCCGGAAGCGGCGCGCTGTTATGCGATTCGCGAGGAAATTGTTGCAACTGAAGAAGGAGTCCGCCCCTGAACAGTTGAAGGTAAGAAGTGCAATAGAGATAAATATAGCTTATAACTCTGTATTTTATTGCAAAGCAAAATGCATAAATAATTTAAATTTAAATTACAAACAAAATGATTCTAAAACATATTAATCAACGTTCTGCCATCGCCAAGGTTATCTCTAATAGTTGCTAATTAATGTCAAAGAGTATTTTTTTATTATCAAGTGTTAGTCTCGTTTATTGTCGTTTTCTGTCAATTTACATCTTTGTCCTGATATTTATCTTCCAAACATAGATACTCAGATGTTGTGTACCTGAGACGTACTGTGCCCTCTTGTTATCATTCAGGTGAATACAAAAAAAAGGTAGCGACTGCGAACCTTATTGCAGAGACATACGATATGCGTTCTTCTAGTTTTTTCATTAGTACGTAACTAAAATGACAATAAGAGCTGATGGTACAGCCCCTGGGCTGTGTTATGAACAATATTAAATCGTCTGTCAAATCTCTTTTTTAACCGAGTTCAAAAAAGGAGATTATATGTTCGAATATAAGTTTTTTTTTTATGTATGTTCACCGATTTCTTCTTCATTTGTGGACCAATTCTCAATATTATTACATAAATGCTCAAAAACAGAAGTGTATTGTTTTTAAAGTTCATATTATATGGGATTGTATGTGAATTTCTTTATTCCACCATAACTTTTAAATGCTTCAACAGAATTCTATGAAGATGTATCGTTAGAATCCTTGCATCACCCTGAGTGACACAGGCTATATTTTTTTATAAAAAAAAAAACATTAATGATATTATTGTTATTATTAGTGTTTTTTTTAAATACGCTTGTGCGATGGTAATTTATAACTAAAAATTTCTTAATTACTCATGCGTATTTAGGATTAATGCAAATAAGTAGAAGTTGGGTGCCCTAAGAGGTGTCGCTCCACAGGTAAGATCGTTCGCTTTCCTCACCATGAGGCAAATAGTATTAGGTTGCCACTCGCCGCTCGGCTCGCACGCTTGCCGCGTCCCGCGTATTTAAATGTTTCGAGCGGATTTGTTTCATTAAGAAGTAATCACTTAAACGATGTAATCCCTTTATTCGTATTCTTTTATCTTGCGTTAAACAAACGCTATAATTATCCTTTATTATTTTATTTAAATAATATATCGGTGAGTAGCAACCCTGTGTTTTTGCTGCTTAATCAGTTTCAAGTCAGCGGGGTCAACCGAGTACCCGCTACCCGTTAGTCTTAAAAGTAGGCATATTTTATACCTAAACTCGAATATTGTTCTAGAGTCATCTTTCTACTTAGAATAATTGAACTTACTACCTTATTTTTACCTGAATCAACCGAGGCCATAGACATTTTAATGAAACTTGTGATTTCGGCTACATGCAATGATTCACGTAGACAAAGATGCGGCATTGGATGTAGATTTCTCTGGCGATCGATTTCACATGACTTCTCTATAGTACGTCATATCTATGGTTACAAATAACCTTCTGATAATATTACATTACATAGTACATACATTTCGTTTTAATTATTATTAAGTTACTCTTTCTTCGGTTACATCATCATTTGTACCAAATGATTACTGATTAATAGTATGGTAATAATAATAATTATAGTCTTTGACATCGGTAACTTTATAATCAGCTCGCCCGTTGGCATAGGCCTAACCAAGACTTTTCCATAATTTTCTATACGCGACTTTTCTTTGCCATGTTGTTCAGCCATTTTTTTGATATCATCCTGCCATCTTGTTTATCTATGATTACTTATGTATCAGAATCATTTGAGAGATTAGAGATGTTTACAATCACACCGACAAAATTTCAATGTAAACTATCAGTGTAGATTTTATAAAAAAAACCTAATCATTACCTAAATGTAAACAGCTTACGAAATTTAAGATGGTTTTCCATTGTCTTCTATTTTTTTACCTAGAAATAAGTATTAACTATTTTTTACTATTAACGCGTTAAACTGAAAAATCTACATATAATTATATCCTTGTTTTTCATCATTTTTGTCAGTTTTGCCGTTGACTTGAGACCTGTGTCTCGAGTATGTTTAAAAGTTAATTTTATTTCTTGTACTTTATAGAATTTTTTAATATGCCATATGTATATTCACGACGCGTTTCTGTTGACAATGTGTGTACCGTTTCGACGGGTGCCACAGATAAGGTGAGTATTCCTCTAAGCCAGCGGTTCTCAAACTTGTTTGGTGACGGAGCCATTTCTGAAAGCGAAATTTTTAAATAAAACTTTTAAACGCAATATTTGATGTAGCCCTGAAGTAATCAAAAACTGTTTTATATGTATTTTTATTGTCAGTTGGGTCAGTGTTGAACTGTTGACTATGCTCCTGGCTGAAATGTCTCGCTGTCATATTACGCATTCCACCACTACTATTTTAGTAATAATATTATTATAGTAAAAGCATTTTCGCGGAGCCCTCACAGAGGCTTTGCGGACCCCTAGGAGTTCCGCGGAGCACACTTTGAGTATGGCGGCTCTTAACTAATCCTTGTTTAGTAATAAAATAAAATAAATATTTAAATAGCAAATTGTTAGTGTTACGCAACACACATAAATTAGCTTACGTATTTAATTTTTTTATATTGAGAATTTTTTGGATGATTTTGCTAGAAGAAAAAAAATCAAAGATACTAATAGCAAAAGTTTGTACATAATACCACCAGCCCCGAATCAATCACATTTTTCTGTTTTCTGGGCAGAAACTTGATAGAAGCGTCTCCAGTATTTGAAATAAATAGTTTATAAAAACTCACAAATATATGGGTGGCATTTTTGTAACCGGGAGAATAACCCTTTCATAAATTTACACTTCCTTAGCGTCTGGGCGACCTAGTTTTTGCCGGTGTAAATATTTAATGTTTAAAACTTGGTAAAACTTCGATTGGTTTTTCACCCTCAAAAACCCCCATGTTAATCCAGCTCGTTTGTAGAGCCCCTAGTTCTAGTTGCGCCGGTGATTCCCCCGGCAATCAACTTAGAATACTTTCATCATATTGGGTGTGATTCAAAACCAGCTGGTTGTTTTAAAATCCATAGAACAACGTGCGCTGGATGCTAGGTGTTTTGTAAAACAAGCTTTCTTTTTAAGCATATTTCGGAACAGGGCAGGCGCCCCGGTTTGCCGAACCCCGAGCCCCCTTTATCCCCCTTTATCTGGGGCTGAATACCACTTATTGACAAGTAAAATAGAACAAACTGTAACATGCATTAAACATATGAATTAGTATAAAAATCATATGAGATATATGTATATCAGATATTTAGATGCTAACACCGTTTTGACGAGTTGCCCTTCTCAGGTACTGGAGCCTCCAGCAGAGTATCTAGAAGAGGATCTGACGAGTGATGACCGAGTACCCCCGGATGCTCTGTACATGCTACACAGCATCAGAGTGTTTGGTCACTTCGAGAAACCGGTGTTTTTGATGCTATGCAAATATACGGAGATATTGAATCTTCCCGCCGGATCTTTCCTCTTTAAAGTTGGTAAGTATTTATCGATTTTAATAAAAAAAATTGCTACAGATGTCCTAATCTTAACTCTGTAAGTAATGTTACCTTTTCTAGACTGAATGACTGAATTTTAGGTGCTTAACATGAACAATTTTGAACGTCCTGCTCCAAGCTGAATCATTTAATTTTTCTTAAAATGTGTACGATATTTCGAACGATATTCATAGGCTTATTTAGATGAAAGACTGAAGATCGAGCGCTACCCTACCCTTTAAACCGGAACACAGTAATATTTACACACTACTGCTTAAGGACACAATATCTCCTGCTAAGGAGATTTATCGTCAAGCTGAACCAATTTAGTTAATTCTTTTTTAAAACGTGTACGATACTTCGAATGATTTTCATATAATCATGTATATGAAAGGCTGAAGACCGAGCGCTACGAAGTACCGAGCAATCATCGATTTGACAAATGAAGCTTTCAAAATAGGTCTCATTATAATTCTTAATAATTTGAGTCCGCATTTATTGTGTTTTTCAGGTGACACAGACGAGAATGTGTACGTCGTGCAAACCGGGCGTGTGAACGTGTACATAACGAATCAAGATGGCAGCGGTCTGTCGCTGAAAGTGGTCCGAGCGGGCGAGAGTGTGACGTCACTACTCAGCTTTACCGATGTGCTCACGGTAAGTAACTTTTACTTCTTTATTTTTGGCATTGCACTCTACCTATTTGCCAATGTCAAGTATTTTTTCGCCGATTGATGGCCAACTCGCCTGTCATAGCAAGGTGGTAGGGTTGAAAATATGCCACAAAGCACCGTGTGATCCAATCCAGGTTTGGTGTATTTCACATGTTCGACCTCAACGTCACTTAACATCAGATGAGCTGTAGCGTAACAGCTTGTCGCCCATAAAAAGTATGGGAATCTTTACTAAAAGCTTCAAGGGAGTTTTGAAAGCAACACGGAAATACATGTTTCACCATATTGTTTTACTTATTTATGCGTGTAAATCGCGTTTTTAACTGACTTCAAAAAGGAGGAGGTTCTCAACTTGATTGTTTTTTTTTTTGTGTATTTACATCGATTACGCTGAGATTTATAATCCGATTTACGTGATTCTTCTTTAGTTTGATGAGGAATAGTTGCCATTTGGTCCCATAAAAATTTAACATAGGTAGTTTGGACAAGTTGTTTTCATTTTACGAACATTTTTTTATGAAAATTTTTGTTTACGTGGACGATGTAGTTGGACGATGTTTTTGAATCTTAGCGAGTCTAATCAGACTCATACTGTTCAAGTGTTTCTTGGCATGAACATAAATTAACTAAAAATTGATAAATAAACTAACTTTAAAAAAAGTATAACAGACTTCTTAAAAAAAAAACATCAGCACTAAAAAGCGAAAAATAAACTTACTTTACAAAGTATTATTATACCTGCTTGGTACATATTGATCTGTTTGAAGTTTATTTTTCGCTTTTTAGTGCTATTATTTTTCTTGAAGTCGGTTTTACTTTTTTTTTAAAGTTTGTTGATTTTTTATGTTTAAAACTACTATTTTTAATTTTGAAAATAATTTTATGCAATGTTGTCTTTTCCATTTATATTTGCTATCGGGTAAGAATATCTTCATTTTCTTTCCAGGGTCATTCCCAACCATATAAGACAGTGAACGCGAAAGCGTTAGAAGACTCACAAGTGATAAAGCTGCCCATGCGAGCCTTCCAAGAAGTCTTCAAGGAGTACCCGGATATATTCGTCAGGGTTATACAAGTGGGTACATGTGTTTATAATTATATAGTAATAATAAATTTGTCTGTTCACATCCTATCTTACTTCCTAATCTTACTAATATTGTAAATGTGCAAGTTGAGGACCCCAAAACGTACCCCAATAAATGACCTTAGTGGTAGGGTACTTTCTAGTTAAAGTCTGTCGTTAAGCACGTAATAGTGTGTTCTGGCAGCCTCATTTGAGATATATTCCAGGCTAGGTTTGTTTTACCATCTTCGACAGTCACTTAACATGAGGTGAGCTGTGGTGAAACACCTAGCTTGTCAACCATATTTTTTAATGTTATTTCACCATCTCTACCGTAAGACGTCCACTGCTGGACATATGCCTCCCCCAATGATTTCCGTGAAAACCGCTTTGCAGCGGCAAATGGAATTTATTATTACAATGTACATTTTTGTGCACTATTTTGGCGACTTAATACTATCTAAACTTCAAAACGTTCTCCAGGGATTTTCCAAAAAAAAAAACAATAAATGTTTGTATATTTTTGAATGCGCGCCTTCAACCTTATCTTTACTAACATATAAGAAATTTATTCTCAAAATAATTACAAAATTCGCTTATTGGAGCACTTAACTAGAAAATATATATAGACTCATGCTTCAACATTATATTATCGCTATTGTGAGTGAATAAATAAAATTATTTTTATTTTATTTATATATCACTACATAGTATAAAACAAAGTCGCTTTCTCTGTCCTTATATCCCTATCTATACTTAAATCTTTAAAACTACGCAACGGATTTTGATGCGGTTAATAGATAGATTGAAGAGGAAGGTTTATATCTATAATAACATCTATTAAATAGTGGAGAAATACTGGTATTTTTGAGGTTTATACCCGTGCGAAGCCGGAGCGGGCCGCTAGTACATAATATAATACATATACATAATACATACTGGTAGAAAATATTCAACATTAAGTCATGTACATTAGAAGTACTGTACATGTTATATAGTTGTGAATATACATCATCATCATCAGCCGTATGACGTCCACTGCTGGACATAGGCTTCTCCCATTGATTTCCATATAGACCCGTTGGAAGCGGCTCGCATCCAGCGCGTTCCTGCGGTCTTTATTAGGTCGTCTGTTCACCTTGTGGGTGGACGTCCTACGTTGCGCTTGCCGGTCCGTGGCCACTCCAGAACTTTGCAGCCCCATCGGCCATCGGTTCTGCGTGCTATGTGCCCTGCCCACTGTCACTTCAACTTGCTAATCCGCTGGGCAATGTCGGCTACTTTAGTTCGCCTACGGATCTCCTCATTTCTGATTCGATCTCGTAGGGAAACTCCGAGCACAGCCCTCTCCATAGCTCGTTGTGCTACTTTAAGCTTACTAAGAAAGCACATAGTCAGAGACCACGTTTGTGAATATAAACAAACAATTTATTGCAGATTATCATGGTGCGTCTTCAACGCGTCACATTCACAGCATTGCATCAATATTTAGGATTGAGCGCTGAGTTAGTCAATCCAGGGGTAAGTTAACGTAACATTTTTTTTTCTTCTTGGTTTTTGCCATTGCACTTGGTGCATTTTGCCAGTAATCAAATATTTATAAGTATCTGATTATAAACCAAGTGAAACAAGTCTGAGTCACAGTCAAAGTAAGTCATAGCCTAGTCCGGTCATGCCCTTGTAAAGTAATGGTGACAAACAAGTTTGAGTTTTGGAAGTAATACGAAAAGTGTTGTTTTACCACATTATACATTGTACCACATTCACTTGGTGGTAAATCTCCTTAGCAGGATATAGTGTAGGTGAGTGCCTGCGCAGCACCAGATATTCTGCCGCCAAGCAGTAGTGCGTACATTACTGTGTTCTGGTTTGAAGGGTGCTGCAGCTAGCGAAATTACAGGGCTTTTGAGACTTAACGATCGAAAGTCACAAAGTAATGAGCGCCAAAGCAGCGACGCCATAGACTTTGTTTTGCTTCTCCAAGTTCTGTGTATCGCTGCAATGGTCATGGACATGCATTATCTCTTACCATCAGGAAAGCTCGTTCGTCTCATTACTTTTACGTTAAAAAAAGTTTTCCCACACAAATATAATTATTTTTACAATCGATAAGTAATTATTAAAAAAATTAAAAACCCCCGACACAAGATCAAACATAGCTAAGAACACTCCTGACTAATTCAACTTTTAAATAAAAACCACACACTCACACACTCTCTCACTTACACTCACTCACACATATACTCACACACGCACATACACATATACTCACACACGCACATACACTCGCACATACTCACACACTTACATACAAACATACTCACACATTCATACTCTCACACACACACACACAAACACACACAGACACGTCAAACTTATAACACCCCGTCGATTTGCGTCGGGAGTTAAAAATCTTTATCTAATTCTAAAAGTTTTGGAAAATAATACTATGTGATGACATTGTTCTTCTTGCTCCTTTGTTCTGAAGTTCTATGTTCTTATAGGTACATCATTTTAATAGTATGTGTATGGATACAGGGTCGCAACGACCGTCGCCGTCCGACAATAGTGTCAACGTCCCCCGCCAAGAGCGGCAAAACTGCTTTCGTGGATAGCAGCACCGCCACACACTTTCCGCATCACAGTCGGAACGAAGAAAGAACCGGCCCCGAACACGCGGTGAGTACTAAATGACATTAGTTTTTTTTATATAGTTGACGGGTGTAATTGACCGGCAGCTCACCTGATGTCAAGTGTCGATATCATCGAAGATGGTAAACACACCAATCCTAGAATGGAACTGGCTCTCAAGTGAGGCTGCCGAGAGACAGATTTTCAACTTGATGGTAGTAGTTAGCCAGTCGAAATTTAATCTTTGCTTAAATTTGACCCAAGCTTAAAATTCTTTGTTAACTTTTGGCTAGTGGAATTTTACTCAAGCATTGTATACCTTTATGCAAAGTTTTTAAGTAAAGCTTTAAACATTGAGAAATTGATAATATAAACAATTGGGATATACGGGTATATTGGAAAGGGATGGATGGAGCAAGTGCCTTCCTTTTTTTCCGTGCGATTATTTAATTTTTATTGGCATGACACCTTGCGCATTCTGCCAGTGTCAAATCATATCATCCCAATAATGGTATAAACGCAAAACTTTGTCTGTTTGTATGTATGCGTGTTTGCATGTATGTATGTTTGTTACTTCTTCACGCTGTAACGATTTAACCGATTTTGATGTCATTTGATAGCTTATAACCTAGATTAATATATCGGCTTCTCCCGGAAAACGTGGACGCATCAATAGCAGCTAGTATTTCATAAGTTGTAATCACGGTCACGTAAAGTAAGTCACAGTCAAGTCCAGACCATGCATTGGAAAATGCCGTCATTTGACCCCAAACTAAGCAAAGCTTGTGCTATGGAAGTCATAACGGACATAAAACATAAATATATTTTTTTGTAAATATATACTTATAATACATACAGAACAAACATTAATTTATACCACAAAATGTTTGTCCTGAGTGGGAATCGAACCCATGCCCTATGAATCTTACAGCAGATTAGATATTACCAATGAACTAAAAGAGAAAAATTCCAATATATCAGAAAAAGCTTACAACAAAGTCAAATTAAATCATTTAGTTTTTTTTTTTATTAGACTAATTACTAATAATAAAATTAATAATGGGATGGTTCATTCAGGAGTCAACCATAACATTGCATGGTTTTCCACTTCCAATTGTGTACTAATATATTATCTGCCTAATGCATCATTGTGTTGTGTGACCGCGTGTAGGCAGATAAAACGAACCATTCCGTGTCGTCGCCAATCCACATCCAAGGGCGAAGGCCGAGGCCTGACATGGTGCCTGACATAACATCTAACACGCCACAGGTAATAATAACAAATAAACATCATCTCATATTTATCTTACCAATACTGTTGAGAGCATCCATTAATTTTGTTACAACATTGGGTTCAAACGCTTGTTAATAGAATTATAAAAGGTTGGCAACGTATTTGTAACGTGGTGGTGCCGGCGTAAGAATAGTACCCCACCCTCTCTACCCGTGGTTGCCGTAAGAGTCAGCTAATGGATGTAATGCGGAAGATGGGCAGCAGCGTCTTCCTTGAACAATCACACCTAACTGCGCTCGCCAACCCGTCTGCCAAGCGTGGCGAGTATTGGCAAAACCCCCCCAGGAGGAGGCCCAGCACTGGACGTCCTATGGTTGATGATGTGATGTGATGTGTATTTATAATGCCTCTGGTATTGCAGATATCGATAGGCGACGGTAATTGTTTACCATCAGGCAACCCGTTTGATTGCCACCAGTGGCATAAAAAAAGAAATTATGTTTACGGTTTTTCTTTAAATTTGGAAATTGTGAGATTTAGTGATATTTAATCCACCTCAAGTTAAATTTACACTATTTGTAAAGCAAAATTTAACTAGTTTTTAGGGTTCCGTACTTCAAAAGGGGTAAAAAGGAATCTTTATAGGATCACTTCGTCATCCATTTGGCTGTCTGTTTGTTAAGACACTTTTTCTTAGGAATGTGTGGAGATATCAAGTTGAAATTAATATCAAATACACAGATTTTCATTCCCTTGGTGCTGTGAATAAATCAAACTTTTTAGTCTACGCGATTAAATGATACGGCCGTTTATGCCGCATATTTTGACACTCGCAAAGGAATCAAAACTTGTAGGGTACTTCCCGTTGACCTGGAATCATGAAATTTGGCATAAAGCAATGTCTTATAGCATAAGTAAAGGGCAACATTCGAAAACTGTAAATTTGTAGTTGCATCACTTTTTTGTTCGATGATGACATGTATTAACTTATTTGCAGTTGGTAAACTAATCGCTACCAAAATCGATGTATGGGGACAACAGTCATCCAACTGCAAAGTAAAGTTTGTTCTATCAAGTTAATTTTTTCTTTACAACAATGCTCGGTTCCTTTATAATTCCAGTGATAAACGAACTATTTATATATCTACAAGTTTGCTCGGAATCCTCAATGCGCAAGTCTAACTCGTACTTGGTTGTTTTTTGTATTATTCGTATAATAATGTACAATACAAAACCAAATCTACATGTCAAATTTCGTATTACAATTTCAAATACATATATAATTAAATATCAAAACACAGATGTCAAAAATACACATGAAATGGTAATGAAAAATTAAAAAAATATATATAAATATAACGTGAGGAATTAGGCCTCCCTTAGTTTAAATGAGATTTTATTGGGCCTCCCCATTTTGATCTCACACAATTAATGGATGCCCCCTTAAAGTGAAAGGTTGTGTGTTTATACGTATGTTTGTTATTGTTTTTGTATCTTGAATTTGCTCATCAAAGACCAAACCTACAAAGAACTTGAGCTAAAACAAAACCATTGTTTGGTGTCAACGATAATTCGTTTTTAAATTCATACCAAAATAATAACAACGAACAAGAACTAGAATTATATTATATATACGTAGCTTCATGCTTCAGATATAAACAACAGGTAGTACTTTTATCCTACAGGCAACACTGCACGTATTTTAGAGAAAGAGAGAAAAAATGGAGGTAGTCCATAGCCTTCATGGTCGTCCGCACTGTGAGAGCTCCTCATTCTTTTTTCGTGCATGGCAGCGAGCACACGTACTTTCGTCCGCGTTTAAAAAGTGAATTAAATATGGTGAAACGGAGTTTAGAAGAAAAAATTATGCACGACAGTGCAAAAATTAAAAGTTACAGTGCGTAACTGATAGTTCGATAAGTTCGTCGTTATAGAATTGTGTATTCAACTTAATCAAACTCGGAACAATAAAAACGAGAATTGAAACAACTATTTAATTAGATTGTTCAGTATGTTCAGTGCCTTTTTTGGATACATTAAATACGCTTTAAGCTTGCCTGGAAGTTAACCAAGCGTTGACACGATGGCTTAGCATGGCGTTCAATAATTGCTTAAAGCTTGCCTGGATGTTAACCAATGGTTCACACGATGGTTTAGCATGGCATTTAATTATTGCTTAAAGCTTTCCTGGATGTTAACCGAGAGTTAACACGATGGTTTAGCATGGCATGTCATTATTGCTTAAAGCTTGCCTGGAGGTTAACTGAAAGTTAACGCGATGGTTTAGCATGGCATTTCATTATTGCTTAGAGCTTGCCTTGAGGTTAACCGAGAGTTAACACGATGGTTTAGCATGGCATTTCATTATCGCTTAAACCTTACCTGGAGGTTAACCGAGAGTTAACACGATGGTTTAGCATAGCATTTAGTATTCGTATAAAAAAAAAAAAAAAAAAAAAATGCCTGGAGATTAACCGATGGTTGACACAATAGTTTAGCATGGCGTTTAATTTTTGCTTATAGCTTGCCTAGAGGTTAACCGAGAGTTAACACTATGGTTTAGCATGGCATTTAGTAATTGCACAAAACAAAAATTTTGGCTTGAGGTTAACCGAGAGTTAATATGATGGATTAGCCTGGCGTTTAATAAATGCTTAGGGATTGTCCGTGGGTGAACACGAAGGCTTAAAAGCATGGAGATCACTCCGAAACCATAATAGCAATGTCTATAATAGTTTGTGCCCATTTTAATTTTCAAGTACCCAGTTTTTATACTCGTATTTCGTAAAAACAATAACGATGATGTCATCACATACGAATAGTCGAATATAGCACAAATATTTTCGAAAATGAAGAAACTGTAACGGTGGTGTCTTTGTTTACACCGCAACTACTGTCTCCGGTAATGATAACGTCAACTGACTTACCACCACATAAGACCTCTTTCTCTCTCGACAAAGTAACCACCACATCAAGATTTAAATAAAGAACCCATACCATAATTAGTTCCAGAACTACTTGATGCATTAGAAGAAGCCTCCGAAGATAGCCACAATCCAAAAATATACTATAAATTAGCCTAGTACTGGTTACCTATTTGCAAGTTGAGGTTATGGATAAAATTGAAAATTAATATACAATTCCCAAAATTTACAAGCTGCCAAAAGCCCCGATCTTACACCAGGCAATAGCGGCAGCTCTTCCCTACTTTTCGTAAAGTCGTGACAAGAAGCAGACTAAATAGGACCAATTAGGTATATATACTATACATAAAGCAAAGGCATTATTTTTGACAAGCGATAATAATGCGTAACCACTTATGATATCATTTGATAGTTACCGCATATTGATAGACCTTAATCGCGACTTTGTCGCATAATAATAGACTTTTCATTGAACCTAAAATAAGGACAAAGCTGATCACCCTAAGTTTAGATAAATCTATATCAATGGCTTTTCAAGACCATGACAGAGACAAGACTTTTTTTTTGGCAATTACTTGCCGGAAAAAATTACATAATTACGTAACCGTTATCAAACAAACTGGCTGGCTCCTCCTCGTTACATATCTACAATCAGGCAGAGGAGGATGTGCTTTCTGAATCAGAATTCCCTCACCACAGCGCCAGTATCACCGCCACCAAATCACTTACCAACTAAGATTCACAAATTTTAAGATAATATTTCAATGCTATACGGTTTGACTTCTGCACCGCGCACTTTTACAAAAAATATAGTGACTAATCTCAATGCTCAAGGTTTTTGAATCAGTTAAGTAGATATTCTCACGATTAATTATGTTTAGGTGATAGCAGAGACGAATGTCTGAGAAACGTAAATAAGTCCCTCAACTGTGTCAACTATGACAAAAGCGGTATACAACCACAACAGTGGTGCAAGTTTTTAAAATTGATTGATTAATTAACTCTTTACTGTCCACACCAAAAATTATACAATAAAGAAGAACTAGAAAAGTTAAGTTTTATAACTCCGTAGATATGACTATTTCACTCCCATCTGACAAACGTAACAAGATATTACAGTAAGTTCGAACGATTTTCGATCTACCTTCTTGTACAATACGGGATTTTGCACATTTGATAGGTATAAAATAATAAGAATATGGTGCATGGTCAAATATGGACCCTTTCGGGCTCAGCAACGTTAAGAAGAGAAGATTATCATAAAGTTATTATAAAAAACTTGGCAGTAAATTACGACAGATACGATGGAAAATCCATACCTGACATAAATATCTTACCAGACTTGACTCACTGGATAGTTAATATTATTTCAGCCCAAAACTAGTGGCACCAACATTTAGTATAGAAATTTTTAGTGACACATCTCACACAAACTGGGGCGCATATTGCAACAATAAACGCACCGGCAGGGATTGGATTAATAGTAAACTCGAATTTTAAATTACTCAGTTACTTGCTGTTTTCTTAAACTTAAAATGTTTTGCTCGTGATTAACACGATTGTAATATACAGTTTTGAGCTGAAAATTGTTATATCATGTATAGGAAGAAACCGATTTCTTCACCTTCACGGCTTGACTAAAACTATTTGACGATGATGCGAAAAGCGAAATTTCTGGCTATATGCATCATCATCATTCATCATTTACAGCCCGTAATCACCCACTGCTGAGTATAGGCCTCTCTTCTTGTACGCCAGTCATCCCGGTCCTGTGCTAACCTTATCCATAGATACATAATCCGAATCGAAGGAATCCGAAGAGTAAATTGAATGACTGACATAAAATGGCAGCTATCTGATTCTCAATTCTCAATAAGAAAGTTATTACAACTTTTGGAGAACCCGTAATTGATCTTTGCTCTTCTCACACTAATACAAAATGTAAAAATAACATCTCCTGGAGACCAAATACAGACGCTATGATTGTAAATCCATTTACTTTAAACTGGAAATCGATACTTTTCTAAGCGTACTTCTCCCATTTACAATGATTTTGAATCGTTTACAAAAAATCATCGATGACGAAGCCAAAAGAATTTTTATTTTCCCAAAAATGGCCTTCCATTTATCATTTCCTCTTTTGATAGCGCAAGATCACAAGTTATATATATTACTCCTGACTCGATAGTTTAATCCATTTTCAGAACAGAAATACGTACGAAATTTGCCTTGAGTAAATTGCAGCGCTACTCTTAGGATGGCGTTCGTTGGAAGATGCACCCCACATCAAGCCTAAGACTTGACAATGGCATCACTTTCTCAAAATACCTTAGCTCAGTACAATGGGACCTATGAATTATGGTGGCAGTTCTGTCTCGGTAATAGTATAAATTCGTATAAAAATATACTTTCACATAATGTTTTTGAATAAACATTTTAAGAAAGGTGCCGCTTTCGGCTTTCCTTAGCCACCGTTCCGTTTTATGGTTATTGGTAGATATCGCTATCTAAATAACTTTAATGATCAAATAAAAATCTAAATGATCTACTACTTGAGATCCACAAGTAGTATTGAATTACATTGCAAAATGAGATCACAATAGACATATCTCATTAAGAAGAAACTAACGATGTTACTGGTGTTATACAAAGCCCATCAAGTTCAAAACCATCTCCTTGATACACAGAAAGTATAAAAATAGGATCTTCCGTTAGAATATATAATATAATAATATAATATAATATAGCCTTTTAATCAGATCTCTTAACTAATTACATTAGATTTAGTTTTATAATATTAAAAAAAAAAAAAAAAAATTATAATTAGAATTTAGGAAGCAATAAAAACTTTAGCCGGTGAATTAAGAAGGTGCCGAGTGCTAGTGGTGTTGATAAGTCAACATTCACTGGGCACAGCACACGACATGCCACAACATCCGTGGCATATGCATCGGCCTATCTATAGATATTATTTAAAAATTGCCAGGCTAGATCAATATAGATCACAAATATTTGCCAAACTTTATAATCGAACATATGTAGCTTTGCTAGATCAATTGTACAACTCAAAGCAAATAGGATTATATGTTAAAGAAATGCAAGAAACAGTTTTTATTTAATTTTTTTCTATAACTGACTCAAAATTGATTAATTTTGATATTGTTAAAACTTATATTGCGATCGAATAATACATAATAGATATCGTAGAAAATTTCTCATGGCGCCATCTGGTCCCAGATAAGGCAGGGCTTGTGCTATAAAAACCAGATAATGGCTTATATACTTTTTTGTTGGAATTACATACTTATAACACATCTAGAATATTTAGACAGAATAAACATAATAGTTTATCCTGGTGGGAATCGAACCCACGCCCCACAGCTCTTAAAGCAGATATTCTTCTAAATGAGCTAACAGGGCAGTCAAATAGTCTTAATATTCTTTAAGATTTTGGATGTACATAATTATAATATTGAATGTGAAGTTAAAAAATGTGATTGTATTTTATAGTAGGATATAAATACAAAAAATATTCATTTTGTAAACAAAATATGTAATACTTTAACAAAATTTTGGCTCTAAACATCTACCTGTTGTTTATATCTGAAGCATGAAGCTACGTATATATAATATATGATTAAACGAACTTGCAAAGTGAAGTTCTATCAATATTATATGAGTAAGCTTCATGCGAAGATATATACTCCCACCCTCCCAATAACCCAAATAAGAAAATTTTGTTTAATGCTTTCTCTGAAGAATGAGGAGCTCTCACAGTGCGGACGACCATGAAGGCTATGGACTACCTCCATTTTTTCTCTCTTTCTCTAAAATACGTGCAGTGTTGCCTGTAGGATAAAAGTACTACCTGTTGTTTATATCTTCGCATGAAGCTTACTCATATAATATTGATAGAACTTCACTTTGCAAGTTCGTTTAATCATATATTATAGCATGTTCATTAATCAAGTGGTAAGACGCCAGAAGCGAGTCCATCTTTTTTGACTTCCCCAGCACTACATTCTGGTAAGTTTGCTATTTCTTGCCAAGGATCTTGTTTCTTATAATTTTATAATTTTCAATATCGGATTCCACAAACACAGGATATATAGACCAGTAGATATTTTTCTTGAGACATCCGTAATGATGACGGTATTTATTCGGTGAAGTCACTAGAACAAATGATCATTCTAGATCACTCGTCTAGTCTAAACCCACGTTAACAATGTTTCAAATTAACGAAATAATTCTCACCCACATATTGTTTGTCACATAAATGAATCGGAGCGCCATCTTGTATCAAACTAAGCAGGCTCATACTAAAGCTGATAGAATACTTGTATTTTTATTCTGTAAATGGTATATCAATCAAATAAATAAACATGATTAACCTACATAATTATGACTCATGATTAAATGTGGAGCAGTTGATTTTATAGTTGTGCTTATAGTAAAAAATAGTTTTCATGATCCCCTTTCAGCATGGCGTACCCCAAGCTTATAATCCATTTAAAATTTTAGCAGCAGCCGGATGTTCAGCCGACTTCTTCCTTCCAGAGAAGTAAAGAGGGATCGTCCTTTAAGAAGCACAACACGGACAATATGGACGAAGAGGTATGTTCTGACACAACGACATGAATTTAAAAAAAAATGTAAAAGTAGGTAATGTGACGAACGAGACCTTTGACTAATAAAACGAAGTCCAGGTCATCGCTGCTTTGGCGCTAATTGTTCTGAGAATTTGATGGTTAGTCTTAACAGCCCTGTAATTTGGCTAGCTGCATTGAAAATCGTTGGAATTCTTGTATATATATATATATATATATATAATCTGAATCTCGGAAACGGCTCCAACGACTTTCATCAAATTTAGTATGCAGGGGGTTTCGGGGGCTATAAATCGATCTAGCTAGGTTTCATTTTTAGAAAACGTTTTTTTATCCGTGTTTTCCGGCAATGAAAAACTGCTACAATATCATTAGAATACGAAGGTAAATTTCACCACCATCTACAAGGTTATAATAGCTCAGGTGGGAAATCGGCCGATCCCGAAGCCAGAAGACCCCCGGTTCAAATCCAGATGATTACGATTTCCCCTTTTTTTTCGAGTTCTTTAAAAAATCCGAGCAAAGCTCGGTTATCCACGTAATTGTAATCTCAACCAATGTCCCTTGTAAGAGAGAAGCATACTCTTTAACGGGAATTAATTTGGTTTATTTGTTCAGGCTCTAGTACAAATAGCGACTGAAGCGTTCGTGAAAGAGCTTGGCTTGGAAAGCGATCACGTGCTCCGTGGCAACGTTCAAGTGAGGGATCTACCCGCTGGCACCTACATCATGAAGGAAGAGAGTCATAAGGTGAGATATTGTACTACTGTAAATATAATGAAGGAGTTTGTAGCATTCTACTGACTGCGTATTACATAACTCCGCCAAAATGCTTTCAGTTCGCTTCTTCAACGGTCATAAGAGCGACTTACTATACATAGATATAAACTATTGATTGTGAACACCAGAACTCTTAAAATCAGAAAATATAATGTATAAATTACAAATAAGAAACTTAAGAGCTAGTGCCACAGATGGCGGCCTTGTCGATCCCTTCCAGCCATCTAAGAACGGATTGAAAAACAATTTAAGTCATTACTTTACTAAGTCACGACTGGACTCGACGTTGACTTGCTTTTTGAAGATCAATACTTTACTAAGTCATGACCGGACTTGACTCTGACTTTGTGTGACTATCTATGATTCTTAACCAAGAAATAAATGATTGATTAATAACTCTTTATTATACACACAAAAAAATAATTACTCCGCCATAATGTTAACATAAATAAACTTAGTGAACTGGTGTAACAACTGGCGACCTTATCGCTAAAAGCGATCTCTACCAGGCAACCTTACAAGACTAATGTGTAGTTGTATAATGATTATCCCACTAATGTTTGTAATATTTTTTCCCTAAGCTCTTTTATAATGTCCCCGGTGAGCCGGAAATAAGACAGGTACAGAAACGTGTGTATGTGTGAGTGTGCGTGTACATAGCGTGCATGTGTGCTCTAAGAACAATCATTGTTTTTATTGTAACTAAAATATCGTCACCATTGTTAGAATTTATTTATCAAAAGTATTTTTTTTTAAATCAATAGACATACATATTTTTATTTTGGGACAATGGATTTTTGCGATATGTTTGCTGAAGTCTAGTTTTTATTTCAGTAAAAGCATTTTACAGGTATAGATTTAAAATTTACTAAGAGGCAAGAAAGAAGTTGCTTTAAAAAAAAATAGATCTCGTGTCGAGTTTTTTCTATCAAAGTAATGAGACGAACGAGGCGTTCTGCTGATGGTAAGTAATTTGAGTAACAAAACAAAGTCTAAGGCGTCGTTGCATTGGCGCTCATTCCTTTGCGACATTCGATGGTTAGTCTAATGCTACCCTTTAAACTGGACTGTTAACACACTACTGCTTGGCGGCAGAATATCTGATAATGCGTTGGTACCTAACTAGACAAGCTTCTGCATATGAGATCTACCATCAAGAAAACATTTGCCTGAAATGTACTTGGAGTATTCATAGGAATTCAAATATAGGATTACGCGTTACAGTAATATTAAGCCGAAAGGAGTACATTGTATTATCATCGTTGTAATTTTCTTATACTTTTTTTTTTTAACGCTAACACTCTAGGTGTTTGACCACAACTCACCTGATGTTAAGTGACGGTGTGGTCGAAGATGGCAAAGCACACCTAGCCTGGAATAGAACTGGCTCTCAAGTGCGGCTGCCGGAACACACCGTTAGATGCTTGGTGGCAGATTTTCAACTTGAGAGTGGTAGCTAGCCAGCGGAGTACTAGAAAGTACCCTACCACCACGCTATGGTTTCCTCACGATGTGTTCCTTCACCGGCAGCTAAAGCTCATTGTTGCGGCTTGAACCCACGCCCTTCGGCATTCGAACCGACCGCGCTAACCAGTGAGCTATCATCGCTACAAAATACTATTGGAAATCCAGAATCAGTTATTCGAAATGTTTCCTAGAGTGAATAATTTTTCACGATTCTGATCTTGGTTCCATAGTAGAAGTTGCTTATAGTTAGGAATACATTGACCTACTTGCTGTTTGAAACTGTCGTAGCGACAGTAAGAAAGCATAACCATCAATCTGTCCAAGAATGAAATCCTCTGTTTTTGCGAACTGCAATCAAGGCATTTTGTTTAGATCAGTCTTTCTCAAAGTTGGTGATAACGTTGTGGGCGCTGGAGGCCCAGAGGGCCTCGGTAAGAGGCCCAGAAAAAAGTGTTGAGAGGATGTTGAAGTGGTTTAGGGCGATGGCTGAATTGTAATTTTTTTAAATTCATTAATATTAAAAGTATTTTTTTCGTTTTATTATTAAGGTGCGTTTTAATTGCTATGACTGGTAAAAATGTCTTGTTTGGAATGGAAGTATAAACTCCAGACCAGACTAATATATCACACTACAATTAAATTAACTAAAATAATGAAAGTCATTGTGGTTTTAAGATGTGGTAAAGTAAAAAATAATAATTGGGGTCCGCTGGAAAATAATTGATTTTTAAAAGTGGGCGACAGATGAAATAAGTTTGAGAACTTCTGGTCTAGATCGATGTGCTACATTCTCGCCCATAGCTTTCGATCAGGCGTATTGGTGGCTAAATGTAGAACAATTTCCAAAAATAAATACGTATGTAGGGTTCTAATCTTGTACTCTTCATTATGAATAACGTTTTAAATGAGCACAACGCTGAACTCGTGAAAAAAATTTCGTCTGTTCTACAGGAAAAGTATGTTCACCATTGACCAAATGTATTATAGCAGCTTAATTTTTTCGCGATTGTGTACAATGACTCCCTTTCACTTTTATAACCTAAGCTCATAACCCTGTATTTTTAATTATCTTCAATGTGGTTTAGTAAAAAAACTTTTTTTTACTATAGTTTAATGGAACCGTACAAGATTCTATTGTTTTGGTAACAGGACGTGGCGCTAGTTTACCTCCTTTCTGGAGCCCTTTTGGTGTCGCAAAAAGTGGCTGAAGGGGAGGGGGAGGTTCACATGTTCACTGCTTATCCAGGTAATATACTGTTACATTTTTATTTTTTTAAAAGGCTGATAACATCTCCACTGATGTCCATTATTGTCCACATCTCATATCATGATTCTGTAGAACTCGTTGAATATATTTGAGAAACTGGTTTGCTATCTGGCTTACCTTAGTAAAGTGTTCTTTTTAAAAATTCGAAAATTTACTTTAGTTATTTTGCGATTTCAAGAACCATTTAAAATTTACCGCGACAACAGTCTCAACAGTCATGGCGTCATAATGACGTCAGAACGTGTGAAACATTCATATCTGTGTGACAGTTGCTCTACGAAAATGTCAACAACGGTTACGTGACCAAATGTCTGATTATTATTAAATGTTTAATTATTTTCTCCAGGTGAAGTGGAAGGTGGTTTAGCGGTTTTAACTGGGGAGCCCTCGTTCTTCTCGATTCGTGCCAAGCATTTCTCCCGTATTGGCCTACTGTCCAAAAGCACTGTGTACAGTATAATGCGAGAACGGCCATCGGTCGTTCTGCATATTGCCAACACTGTGGTGAGGAGGTTGTCGCCGTTTGTGCGACAGGTGGACTTTGCGCTTGATTGGGTAAGTGTACTGCTCTACCGGACCACGCATAAAACAGATTTTAGCAGTTTATCTATATTTCATTTGTCCTGACGAACATAGTTGTTTGTTCTATCTTGTTCCTTATGTATTTACAAAAAATAAGTACATGACATCTATCAGTTATCTGGTTCCAATAGTACAAACTTTCCTTAGTTTGGGATTACATGGCGTTGTGCGAAATGCTCCCTTATATTTAATTATTTATTTTGTATAAATAATAAGTTGAAATAGTAGTTGAGAAGTCTGACATCATGAATCGTATGATATCCCAATCTTTGTCACTCAAGGTCACAATTTGTCGACTCTCCCCTTAATAGATGACCTTTGTTCGTTAAGAACAAATGAATATACTGTTTTAATTTATTAACTGTTTATTTGTGCTTTTGCATTAATTTTACATGATATGGTTATTGAAGAATTTTGAAGAGTGAGTTTATATAAAGAATGATTGAAATGAACGAATGAAATGAACGAATGATAATTGCGCTGAAGGCGCGAAATTCAAAAAGGCAGTTCGCGAAGACGGCGCGAACATCCTCCCGGACGTTGAAAGGCTAGTGGCCTTTCAAGGCTGGTTTTCTGCTCTCGGAAGTAGACACAGGCGGCTTAGTGCTCTACGCATTGTAGTCCCCTGTGCGGTAAGTATATCGGCAACGCGCGGTAAGCCATCAGGACCGTAAAACAGCTTGGATACTCTTCCTAAGCGCCAGAAGAGTGGAGGTGTGTCTTCCTTTATAAGGACCAAGTCATTTAGCTGCAATTCTTCCATTTTGGTACGCCATTTGGTTCGTACTTGTAGTTCGGCTATGTACTCATGTGACCATCGTTTCCAAAAGTGTTGTCTGGCCTGTTCTAGTCTTTTATAGCGATCAAGGCGGTTGGTGTTGGCATCTAGAAGACACGGTGACGGAAGTGAAGTAAGTGGTCTACCGATCAGAAAGTGTCCGGGGGTAAGGGGAGTGAAATCGTTGGGTGAAGGACTGAGAGGGCATAGAGGGCGGCTGTTTAGGATTGCTTCTATTTGGGCAAATAAAGAAGCTAGTTCCTCATACGTCAAATGAGTATTTTTAAGAATTCTATGGATATGCCTTTTGGCTGCTCCTACCCCGCTTTCCGCTAGTCCAGAAAAGTGAGGACTGTATGCTGGTGCAAACCGAAATTCAATGCCCTGATCAGCTGCAAAATCAATTAAAGAGTCTTTGTGTGTTTTAAATAGATTTTTTATATCTTTTGCTGCCGAAACATAGTTTCTGCCATTGTCACAAAAAATTAAATTAGGAATACCTCTGCGTGCTATGAACCTCTTAAAAGTTAGTAGAAAGGCTTCTTTTGTAAGGGCGCTCACCGCTTGTAAATCAATGCATTTATAACGGGAGCAAATAAAAATACATAAGTAACATTTCGTTATTTTACATCCACGTCCCTTGCGATCCGCAATATAAAACGGTCCACAAAAGTCTGTGGAAACCGAACGGAACGGGAAGTCTGGCTCTACACGTTCAGAAGGTAAATTACCCATGATTTGGGTCATTGTTTTCGCCCTAAAGCGACGACAAATAAAACATTCGCGATATACACGTCTAGCTAAGTTACGACCACCTATAGGCCAGTAGCGCTCTCTCATAGAAGCAAGGACCTGTTGTGGACCGGCGTGAAAGAGTCTTTTGTGTTCATGCTGAAAGATTAGCTTGGTTAGACGATTATCAGCTTTTAAAACGATAGGATGTCTTTTGTCGTAGGAATAAAAGGACGTGTCGATTCGACCTCCGACTCTAAGAATCCCGGTAGAGTCTAGAAATGGGTTAAGAGAAATTAGAGCAACTTGAGATTTTAAGGGCTTGTTAATAGACAAAAGCTCTATTTCCTTACTGAAAGACTCTCGTTGTGAGATCTTAATTAAGTGAGTCAATCCATTCTGTCTTTCAGAAGTCGATAAAGGACCTGTAAGTTTGTTTGTAGGGTTTCTCAAATTATGAATAAAACGTAGTACTCTCGCTAAAACATTTTGGATGAGAGGTAGACTAGAGTAGTCGTCTAGGTTAATTAGTTTACTATCGCATGTCAGTGCAGTCTCCCCGACGAAAGCGGGCTGAGCTTTCATTTCAGGTAAGTCGACCGCGCACGATTGTTCTACAGGCCACGATTCTTCAGGCTGCCCAAGGAAAGTAGGTCCGTGCCACCACAGAGTAGAATGTACCCGATCGGGATCTACACCACGGCTAACTAGATCAGCTGGATTGGAAGCGGTTCCAATTTTTCTCCAGGCCGAAGGGTCAGTGAGATCGTTTATAGCGGCTATTCTATTGGCGACAAACGTTTTCGCTTTATTAGGGGACCTAATCCACCCTAGAACGACATTAGAATCTGTCCAGTAGATTTGACAGGAGATGGGATGTCTCAACGCTTGCATAACGGTATTGGCAAGTTGTGCTCCTAGTAGAGCAGCACAAAGTTCTAAGCGCGGAATGGTAATGGCCTTAATGGGTGCCACTCGTGATTTGGCGCACACTAAGGAGACGTTAATATTACCGTCAGCATCGAGAGACCTTAGGTAGATTGTAGAGCCATAAGCTCTTTGAGAAGCGTCATTAAAACAATGTAGCTCTATGGTAGAGAAATTGTTTATTACGATACATCTGGGAATTTTGAGGGTAGAGAGCATTGGAAGTTGCTCTACAAATTTGAGCCAAGATTTGCGCACTTCATTTTTAACAGGTGTATCCCATTCTAGTTTTAACTCCCAAAGCTGTTGAACCAGTATTTTGAGTTTTACAGTGCACAAAGTCAAAATTCCGAGTGGATCGTAAATTTTGAAAGTCGATGATAGTATCGAACGTTTAGTTAAGACCTCTGGTGGCGTATATTGAATGTTGAAATTTAATTCATCAGAGATTGGGTTCCAGCCTACACCCAGGGTGCTAGTAGCATTGCTGATCATGAGATCACGATCCTCATGACCAATGGAATCCGATGAGAGAAGATTAGGTAAGTTCGAGCGGTACTTACGGAGATGAAAACCATGATCGGCTAACTCGGTAGAGACTGACTGCTGAATATAGAGCAAATCAGCTTCTGTTTCGGCGCCTGTAAGTAGGTCATCACACAAAAAGTCCCTTTGGATTATCTCTTTAATGGCAGAGTCGCTACATTCTTCACCGACTTGAAAAATGCAACGTGTAGCAAGAAAGCTAGCACTAGCGAAACCGTAAGTGACTGTATTTAGCTGCAAGACTTGTATAGGATCAGTTTCGTGCTCTCGCCACAATACTTGCTGAAGATGTCGGTCTGATTCTCTTAGAAAGATCGCTCGAAACATCTTTTCTATATCTGCACAGAATACGTATTTATGTTGTCGAAAGCGTACTAAGATATTAAAGAGTGGATCCTGAGTAGTGGGTCCAACCATTTGGATGTCATTGACCGCCACGCCAGAAGTTGACTTAGAGTTAGCTTCAAAAACAACTCGTGTTTTTGTAGATTCGCTAGTTTCCTTTATTACAGGATGGTGCGGTAGGTAATATGCATTTCTAGTTTTATTTAGGTTTTCAGGATGTTTAGTTAGGTGTCCGAGAGCCTCATACTCACGCATGAAGTCGGTATATGCTCGTTTTGTTTCAGGTTGTTTGCGAAAGCGAGCTTCTAAGCCCAAGAGACGTTTCTTAGCTAAGCTGTAAGTATCTCCTAATAGACTGGGGTCCTCGCGAAGAGGTAAGGCCACACAGAAATGACCATCGGGAGTACGAGTAGTGTTAGCTAGGAAATGTTGTTCACATAGGTTTTCTTCTTTAGTGAGAATTTTAGATTGCGGGAAATTTTCTAGTTCCCAAAATTTGGTTAGATCATTATGTAAGCTAGATTCATCGTTAAGTGTGAAATTACACATGACCTTATTTGACTCGCTGTTAAGTTTAAAGATGTGTCCGGCGATAAGCCAGCCAAGTTTGGAGCTGCGGATAGTAGGGTTGCCAGGCCCCAGAGAATGTTGTTCGGAGCCTATGATGTCCCAGAAAAGGTCAGCACCAATAAGCATGTCGATCGGACCCGCCCGGTTGAAATCCGGGTCAGCGAGCTCGTATTTGGTGAGTAGTTGTAGGTGACTTACGTCGAAGGTAGTTTTAGGCATCTCACCCGAAATATGTGGCAAGACAAGGCATGACACTGCGACGCTGAACCCGTTGTCGCCGGATTGCAGCTTGATAGCACAGCGTTTGGTAGGTATTTTAAGTGGCGTGTTGCCGATACCGATTACTTCGGTATTAGACGACTGGGGAGAAAGGTTTAACTTCAGCGCTACAGCTTCCGTTATGAAACTAGATTGGCTCCCGCAGTCAAGAAGAGCGCGTACTACGCAAGTCTCTTTGGAAGTTGGATTAGTTACCTGAACTTTGGCGGTACATAACAGCACCTCAGGTAAAGATTGAACAGTCAAGGAAAATGACTCACCATTCGTTGGTAGATTTTGGATTTCCTTGGTGGATTCGTGAAGCATGGAGTTGTGTCTTAATTTGCATACGCGACAACTTCCTGGCAGCTTGCATTCTTGAGCTTTATGACCATCTTTAAGGCAGTTTAGACATAATTTGTGGGAGCTTACTAACTGACGCCTTTCGTCCACAGGTTTGTCTTTGAATACGGTGCATCGGAAAACATGATGGTCTCCCTGGCATGCTGCACAGTGAAGCTTGGTGCTGGAATGAGGGAAGTTACTGCCCTTAGACGAAGTAGTAACTAATGCTTTAGTTTGATGACCCTTTGGATTAAAAGTAGGATTATAGTTTTGTTTTTCAGATTTATCCTGCCTGGATCGCTGGAATGCAGTTTCAAGAACGTCGGCACGGTTCTTCAGGAAAGAGAAGAATTGCTCTAAGGTAGGTATCTCAGGTAAGTCGTTTCTATGTTCTTCCCACTTAACGTAGGTAGTGTTATCTAGTTTGTTTGAAATCTGATGAATTATAAGCACATCCCACTTATCAGTAGGTAACCCTAAGCTATTTAACGCTCTAAGGTTCTTAGTGATGTGATCAATGACAAATCGGAGTGACTTATCAGTTTCACGGAACGACTCAATACTAAACAACGACTTTAGGTGGTTTGCAATAAGTTGACGTTTGTTATCGTATCGCGAACACAGAAGTTTCCAGGCTTCATTATAATTTTTGTCAGTAATTTCAAGGTTAGAAATGACTCGACTTGCTTCGCCTTGCAAATAACTACTCAAATAGATAAACTTATGAATATTTTTAATTCTCTCATTCTGATGTACTAAGGATGTAAATATCTCCTTAAACTCCAGCCACTTATAGTATGTACCTTCGAAAGGATGTATTTTGATTTCTGGCAAGCGAAATCCTAGAGGATTAATGTTATCATGGCTATGATTGTGACAACACGTATGATGTGAAGAAGAATCATGCTGGATAGGTATAGGAGTAGAATTCTTTTCCATTAAAGATTTAGCGAACGCAATACAATGGTAGAAATCTTGTTCGATTATTTCTCTAATAGACAACTCGGCTTCTTGTTTATCAATGTTTATAATTTCTATTTGATTTTGCAGCTCATCAAATTCAATGAATAGTGCTTCGAACCTCGACAATTTCATCGCAAGCTTACTTAGTTCCATAGGCGAAATATTCTCTAATGTATCTAGAATATCTAGATTATTTTTAAACTTAGTAACGCGTCCTTTAATAGAACTACGTTTCGCAACTAGATCTCGAAAGTTATCTTCACTCGCCATGATGAAGTTTGCGATAAAATGCAATCGAAGTATAAACTTTACTGATTAGAATGTAAATAAACAAGTTAGCATACGGTACGTCCCTCACTTCACTGTCCCAGCTGATGCGGTAGGTAAGCCAACGCTCCGCAGGCACCTGAGCGCAGTCGCCGAAGCGCACTCACACAGGCAGCAGGCGTAGAATGCAAGATGCAACAGCCGATAGTGATAAGGATGATAAGCGAGGATGTATGTGCACGAGCCACTGGAATAGATTGGTGCGACAAGCTTAGATCACAGCATAGGCGAATAGTATAATTTTTGAAGACAAAGTGATATTTTAGTGCGAAAGGTTGTGAAGTTATTTATAGAAATCAATTGAATTAGATATGCATAACATACACTTCGAACGGAGTGAAATGTTTATGTTAGCTGAATAGGTACATTGTTAGAAATAACGTTATTATGATCATATTTACAAGTATACATTCACTATGTAGAAGTATAATACTTTAGCTACAACTTAATAATTAGATAATTAGGTAACTTTTATTTTTAGGGACTGCAATAACGTGCATTGAGAATAGAAATAGGTAAATTATGGTAGATCGTTACCAACAGCTGTTGGTGATAAGATAGATAGGTGAATGACGTGCTATGAAATGAATAGACAGTTAGATAGTGAAATATAAGCACGGCACGGCTAATAGGTAGGCAACAGCTTGTCAAAACACATGAGGAACTTGACTTCCCTAGATTCCTAAATAGAAGTGAAAGTAGGCTAGGAAGTATGAAAAGGAACGAGCTCACAGTTAGATCGGTAGATAGCGGCACTACTTGGTGTTGAATCACGGCGTAATCCACAGCATCAGTGCATGTGAAGCAAACATCGGCCACGTAGTGTTAAGACAGTAGTAGGCGTCCTCTTCACAAGACAAGCATCCGTAATATCTTGACTCGTTTCATTTGATAGGTAGGCGTCTGGAGTAAGGCATCGAGTGGTAGCCTCGACAAAACACGAAGAAGACGTCTAAATGAGGATGTTGAGTAAAAGTCTCGGCGAACACGTCGTCATTTTTAGGTTAGGTATGTCTGGAACATTATCGGCTTCTATTCTTCTGTGCAGTCCTGTCACGGTCGCCACTTTTTGTTCGTTAAGAACAAATGAATATACTGTTTTAATTTATTAACTGTTTATTTGTGCTTTTGCATTAATTTTACATGATATGGTTATTGAAGAATTTTGAAGAGTGAGTTTATATAAAGAATGATTGAAATGAACGAATGAAATGAACGAATGATAATTGCGCTGAAGGCGCGAAATTCAAAAAGGCAGTTCGCGAAGACGGCGCGAACACCTTAATTAATTACTATTATCTTGTTTGTGTTGAGGGTAGGTCTGAGCTTGTGCGTGGTGGATGGATCAAAGACGGATAAATAGTTAGAAACTGTTAATCAAAGTTAAAAAGTAGTACTTTAAGAGCTAGTGCTATAAATAGCGCTCTTATGGCTTAAAACATCTCTTTCAGGCACCATAAGATACGACAAACAAAACGACGGGTGATGACACAAATACTTTTTATAATATCAGGAAATATAGAATTATTTAATTAAAAGAAAGGCTTTGCTTAAGGGGCGGGTTAAAATGACTAAAAATGATTTTTTTTCTCTTCTTGGCATCGCAATCTGTCGATTCTGCCAGTTTCAATGTTTCTGTATTTTGTGTGCAGTCTTCAGTTTTTAGCCTCTTTATAGTCAAAGTCCAGTCTTGGTCAAGTCCAGTCCGTGCCAGTCAAAGCTAGTCATGCTTTAGCAAAGTAGTGGCGACTTTACTATAAGTTTCGATGGAGTTTTGGAAGCAACACGAAAAGTTATGTTTCATCGCATTATATCACTTTTCTACTTAGCGCTTGTAATTCGGCACTTTATGAATAAAACACCACTATTTTTTACATAAATACTTGAAAAAATACTAGTATTGGTTAGTTTTACCCAAAAAAAATAATTGTGTAACGGTTATAAGCTTTCACTTATCACGTCCTCAGGTGTTCTTGGAATCAGGTCGAGCGGTGTACCGACAGGACGAGGAATCAGGGTCGACTTTCATCGTGCTGAGTGGACGGCTTCGCTCCGTCATCACACACCCCAACGGGAAGAAAGAGCTGGTCGGGGAGTACGGCAAGGGGGATTTGGTCGGCATAGTAAGTATACAAATGGTGACGTTTTTAACCCCCTACGCAAACAAAACAAAAAGATATGACTTTTTTGACGCTAAGGGGCCGTTCAAGTATTACGTAAGCACCAAAGGGGGGGGTGGGGGAGCCTTTACTTTGCTTATTTCTGATGACATTGGGGATGAGGCGATTTGAATGGTGATAATATCAGCAAAGTTATATAAATTATGCTGATTATTTGGTTTCCTTGTTATCGGCACACCTCGTTTTAGCGAAATGGCTGCTAATTAAACCAATATTTACTTAAGCATAGGAAAGGGAAGTAAGAGCTTTGCTTACTTTTGCTGACAAAGAGGAAGGAGGGGTTATTAATTACTAAAATTCTGCTTACGTAATACTTGAATGGTCCATAAAAATATATACCTTGAACACTCAAAATGAACTTCCGCAATGTAACCTGAATTAGACAACTATATCACATATTAATAAAAAAAAAACAAGAAAACCTGTTCAGCTATATGAGTTTTATGTCCTCTTTTCTAACTGAATGGATTTGAGGTTCATCCATAGGTATGATCAAGTCAAAATTTAATTTCAATATTTTTTTTATGGTTGAAAGGCTAACTGTTTGGCCACAGCCCACCTGCTGTGGGACCACGCTGTGGTCGAAGATGGTAAATACTACCCTGGAATGGAACTGGCTCTCAAGTGTCGGAACACAACTTGAGGGTGGTAGCTAGCCAGCCGAGTACTAGAAAGTACCCTACCACCACGCTGTGGTTTCCTCACGATGTATTCCTTCACCGGCAGCTCAAGCTCGTTGGGGTTTGAACCAATCCTTCGGTGTGTGAACTGGCCGCGCTAACCTTTGAGCTCTCTACAAAATCTTCTTATCATCGCTTCTTATGTTTAATTTATACTTGTTCAGGTAGAGATGGTGACCCAAACGCGTCGAAGTACCACAGTGATGGCAGTGCGAGACTCGGAGCTGGCCAAACTGCCCGAGGGACTGTTCAACGCGATCAAACTGCGCTTCCCAGTCGTCGTGACTCGCCTTATCAACCTCCTGGGGCACAGGATATTAGGTATTGTTTATTTTATCTCATTCAAATTCAAATTTTTCAAATCCAAAAATTATTTTATTTGTCATAAACGATACAATACAGCAACAACAACAAACACTATATATGTATAATATTATATCGATATGTCCTGGGTCCCACACTAGGGTGACCTGTGTCGTGGGCTCCAGGCTCTTCCTTATAACAAATATTTACTACACAATTACATACACATATATTATTTATATATTGCGAAACAAAGACAAGAAAACGGATCTATTGCACCGCGCAATAGATTTCGAAGAATGCGTTTATGCATACATGAATGAGCATAGTAATTAGAAGGATTTTATATGGTTGGACTGAGTATACATTATGTGTGAAGAGAGCGTGTGATATTGTTTGTGTGTGTGTGTGTGAGTGCGTGTGTGTTTTTGCGTGAGCGTGTGTGTGTGTGTGTAGTATGATCTAATCTGGAGGATTTGAGGTCTTTATTTAATTTTGTTTTATATGGAAAACAAACAGCTACTTAATAATGAAATGTGTACAATACTGCTTATCATCAACAGTTCTTTGCTGTCCACTACTGAATGTAGGCCTCTTCTAATGCGGACTTCAGCTTACCAATTGTAGCGATAATAGCTCAGTGGTTAGCGCGGTCAGTTTACACACCGAATGGCGTGGGTTCAAACCCCACAATGTGCTTGAGCTTCCGGTGAAGAGAATCATCGTGAGGAAACAATAGCCTGGTGGTAGGGTATTTTCTAGTACTCAGCTGGCTTGCTACCACCTTCAAGTTGAAAATCTGCCGCCAAGCATCTAACGGTGTGTTCCGACTCTTGAGAGCCAGTTCTATTTCAGGGTAGTATTTACCATCTTCGATCACAGCGTCACTTAAAATCAGGTGAGCTGTGGTCAAACAAATAAAGAGTAAACATGTTTTTTTTTTTTTAAATGACAAATAGACTAGTTGTTGACCGCCATCTCGCCTGATGTTAAGCGAAGATGCGGTCTAAAGTGGAGCACGCTCGCCTAGAAGAAACTGATTCACTCGCGACTTGAAGGCACCCAGATAGTGTCCATTAGCGAACACCCACTCGGGTAGCAAATTCCATTGTTTAGCGATTCGTACAATGAAGGTAGATTCGAACCGTTTAGACTGCAACAATTTTATGTGATACGTTGTACAGGTTCCTGGCAAAAACCAACTGCCGGTCTTGGCGCAGCGCCTCTGGAGTCTCGTCCCTCTCAACACAACTTCTCCACCGTGGCGGTCGTTCCCGTCAGCGACGACGTGCCACTCACCGCGTTCACTTACGAGCTTTACCACTCTCTGGGGGCCATTGGTAAGTTGAAGGACACATTGTTTGCCTTACACAATACTCCACTTACGCTGTATTTATCTTGTTGTATTTAACTTCCAGTACATTCTGCTAATGGTAATATTCTACGTACAATGTATTCAACTTGCGCTAGG
Organism: Biston stratarius; assembly: GCA_950106695.1. Lineage (NCBI taxonomy): Eukaryota > Metazoa > Arthropoda > Insecta > Lepidoptera > Geometridae > Biston > Biston stratarius. The sequence continues at coordinate 31,107,549 of OX467109.1, forward strand.
GTCTGCGTACGCTGTATTGTACTTACGCTATATTCTGCGTACGCTATATTCTACTTACGCTAAATTTTTCATAGGCTGTATTCTACTTACTTTGTATCCAACTTACGCTAGGATCTAAGTAACCTGTATTTTACGCTATATTCTATGTACGACGTATTCAACTTACGCTAGGGTCTGCGTACGCTGTATTGTACTTACGCTATATTCTGCGTACGCTATATTCTACTTACGCTAAATTTTACATAGGCTGTATTCTACTTACTTTGTATCCAACTTACGCTAGGATCTAAGTAACCTGTATTTTACGCTATATTCTATGTACGACGTATTCAACTTGCGCTAGGGTCTGCGTACGCTGTATTGTACTTACGCTATATTCTGCGTATGCTATATTCTACTTACGCTAAATTTTACATAGGCTGTATTCTACTTACTTTGTATCCAACTTACGCTAGGATCTAAGTAACCTGTATTTTACGCTATATTCTATGTACGACGTATTCAACTTACGCTAGGGTCTGCGTACGCTGTATTGTACTTACGCTATATTCTGCGTACGCTATATTCTACTTACGCTAAATTTTACATAGGCTGTATTCTACTTACTTTGTATCCAACTTACGCTAGGATCTAAGTAACCTGTATTTTACGCTATATTCTACGTATGTTGTATTCAAGTTACGCTACATTTATATATGCTGTATTTTACTTACAGCTGCTAATCGACTCGTTGCCGATACGGCTAATTGGCTAACACTAGTATGTTACTATTTTTTTTGTGTGGGCATGGAGTAGTATTGAGTTCGATATTGGACGATTTTCAATAAAATACACTCTTAAAATAATTTGTAAAGTTTATTTCCAAAAATCTGATTTTATTTGAAATTGTGATGGTCAGTCTACGAGAATTTTGAGCGTCATTTGCTTTTTTGATCCCACGTTTCTAGCGTCGGTTCATTTAACATTTTATTGGCTTAAAGCTATTAATTTAATTGTTGATAATATTCGTACCTACATGCAACATACTAACTTATTATTACAATCATGTATTTCAATCAAATTAGTGTGTTTTGGTGTTATTCGGTTGGTTCGCCAACGCTTCATTACGCAGAAAAATGGGAAGGCGTAGTTCAGAGTCGGTGATATCATCATCTTTAATGAGGGTATCGATGTCAACGAGCTCTTCAACAAGCGCGGGTCGAAGCGCGCACCACTTAGAGTTTAGCCAACGTGCGAGAGTTGCGGCGTCGGGGCGGTCTTCGGGGCGGCGGCGCCAGCAGGCGTACGTTAGCGCTCGCGTGTCCAGACTGGCGTCCCACGGCAGCGGCGGGCGTGCACCCTCTATCACGCGCTGCACCACGAGCGGCGGCGCGCGCGTGCCGTACGGCCGCCGGCCCAGAGTGACCAACTCGAACACCAGCACGCCCAGCGACCACACATCGGACGCGGCAGAGCACACGCCCGTCGCTAGGCTCTCCGGCGACATCCACAGCACGGGCAACACGCCGCGCCGCATCATTTGGTACTCACCGTCCGTGGTGCCGGTTGCACGCGCCAGCCCGAAGTCGGCCAGCTTCAGCCGCCGCCGATCGTCCACGAGGCAGTTGGACGCGCGCACGTCCCGATGCACGATCCCGCGGTCGCTGAGGTACGCGAGCGCTGTCGCGGCTTGTTGCGCGAGCTGCGTCAGAGCTTTAGCTGAAACGTGCGCCTTTTCATCGGCCCCGAACCAGGTAGGGTTCGCGTCTGCGTTCGATCCTCCGACGAGGTGTCGTCGCGCCTTTAGGTACTGCAGCAAGTCGCCGAAGAACGCGTGATCCATCAGAAGCAATGGCGGCCCGTCGATCACGCAGACACCCACGAAACCAATAATGTTCTCATGGTCGAGCGTCGCTAACGTGCTCGCTTCTTTTAAAAATTCGCTCTCTTCGGCGCCTGACGCCTCTTCTCGTAATGTCTTCGCGGCGACAACGAGTTGTCGACTCGGTTCGCGCAGTAAGCCTTGATTGACACGTCCGAAGCGCCCCGTCCCCAGCTCATGGAGCAGCTCCAGCGCCGATCGGTCCACGAGGTGGTCGGCGAGCGCCGCAAACACGCGTTCTTTCCGTGCAAGCATGCGTTTTGCGAACTGGGTTTCGACTCGATGATCACGGATCGATAAGGTCAAACGCGTCCATCGTATCGCTGCAACGATAAGGCTTGTTCCAAAGATGGTAGACACGATGGCGGAGAAGATCCATATCATGTCACGACAAGTTGGCTGAAAGGCATCTCCGTAAGGAGTAAGGCAGACAGTAGAGCCGTCTGGTGGTGGATTAGCGGTAGGGCATGCCTCGTCAGGCTGACGCCACTCGCTGCTGCGCCAGGTTGCTAGCAGACGCGGCTGTGGCTCGGAGCCCCACTGCTGCACATATACAAGGGGCGCAGCCACACCTATTTCATCGATCGTGATATTTTGCTTAATGCCCTGTATATGTTCTCTTTGTATATCGCTCCATAAACTCTGATTTCTGCAATTGAAAAATCTAGATTTACTATTTAAATATTTTTAGTACTGTAATCAAGCAATGATTTACTCTGAATAGATGATCTATCGACGTTTTTTGACCTTTGTGGGGACTGGTGTAACAAATTCCGTTATTAACTAAATAAATAAAAACGTAGGACATTTCACACAGCGCCATCTAGCCCCGAACTAAGCAAAGCTTGTACTAACTGATAGTTGATAGTTGTTGTAGTATTTGTTGTTGTAAATATATATACTTATTTATATTTTATTTATACAGAACACCCTGACGCAGAACAAACATTGACTAAGGCATGCATGTATTATGTATTTATTCATTAATTATCGACGTCATTTACAGGATCTAGAGGCGACTCCATAACAAGTTCTGATTTAATTTAGGTTATTGGTGATCGATATGAAAGCATAAAAAGCAACTCATTTGTTAATTATCTACCCCCAAAACAATCAGACAAACCAAGGTTTTTTTTAACTGTAACTTTAAAAATACTAAAATAGAAACAACTTTACGTACCCATTTGAGTTATATTGTCGCCTAATCCGTTCTAAAATTATAAGCAGGTTGTCCAATATCGGAGTAGCATGTGGTGGCCAAGCACGTTCGCGCCACTTATTTTCGAGTGTCATGAGCATTGCTATTTCATCCGTCATGCTCATCTCAGTACTGTTGCCATCGTTAACCACTGCGTTTGCCTTTTCACTTTCTCCGCGCCACGAAAATGAAACAGAGTAGGGCATCGTTACCGAAGTGGCGTCATCACCCTCATCGTATTCCCGTACTATCCACACGAATCCTTTGTCCCGAGTCATATGAAGCTGTTGTGCAACTCTGAGCATTCTGGCAGCTGTTTTCGCTCCTGCGTTGATTAGAATGACACGTGCTTTGGTGCTGAGTAATTTTTGGAGGATGCCTGGAAAGCTAGATGCTGACTGTACCATAACCTCTCGTACAGTCAGCTTTGTTGTCGAAGCACGTATTGCAGCTGACAGTGCTTCAGCTAGTCGCGTTGGTTCTGATATGATGGCCAGACGCTGCCATCTGCAGTTAAATAGCATCCGCCGCAGAGCAAATTCGAGATGCTTTACGCTGCCACCAATTGCATACGCCTTGGATGTCCCAATGTTTATGTCATAGGTAAATAGCCCAAGCCCGAATTTTTCTGCCCATGGTACTGCTTTAGTTGCGATATCATCGGTCGAAACCAAACCTAGTACGTTATTTATTATACCATTTTTAGCCCAATTAAAAAGAGTACTGAACATCGGATTGGTTTCAGAGCAGTTGACGGAAAATACTTGAATTAGCGTTCTATTTCTATAAAACAAGGTGGACACTGAGCTATTCTTGTAATCTAACAGCATGTTCATAATATTTAAATACTGTTTAAAGTCACGCGCTTCTTTACATATAGCTACGACCACTCTTTTTTGATCTGATTTTACTACTACTGTGTTTCGCCAGTCCTCGAATTGCTGATTTCCTTGCATTGCCCAACTGCAAGCAGCAGTATAAAACTCCATATAACTAATTTTCTTTTGTATCTCAATTATGCTCTTTGAGTCATTTAAGGTTGGTGAAAATTTTATGGAAGTCACTTGTCGCAGGTCACCAGCATACTTTAACACTACAGGTTTTACAAGAGTTGCATCACAGTTTGTGTCATTCTGGCTCATTGAATGCAGTTCCGTTTTTGCGTCTGCTGAATTGCTTAAGTTATGAGCATCGAAGTAATAGAATGAGATGTTGGAATTGTGGATAAGGTCCAGGAGTTCGGAGCGTTCCAAGTAGGTAAATTTATATTTTAAGTATCTTGTGACTGCGAGGATGTCTCTAATAAAGTGATCACTGCACGTTTGTTTCAACTCATTTGTCATGTAGACGTTTACGAAACTACCCAAACTGTAAATAGATTAAACAATTTTAGTTGTAATGGTGGTAGCTCATGCGTACATTACGCGTGTTATATTTGACAGATTGTTTTAGATCTCGGCTCCGTACTAATGGGCGCTTTTGTAATTAAAAGTAAGTTATCTCGTATAGGCTGAATGACCGTCCCTAGAGTCAAGAGTTAATTTGGTGCCTTAATCCTTGTTCGGAATAAGCTAGTAATTTAGTTAATATTAATGTGACAATCCAATGTCATTGGATTTTTTCACTGTTTTCTTTTCATGAAAAGTCAATGGTATAATCTTTAAAATTCCGTACGGTAGCGATTCAGCGGTCAGTAGCGATTGTGGCATAGCTTGTCAATGTGTTTTATCTGTGTTCGACATATGTTTGTCCTGGTAGGGATTCGCACACACGTCCTACAGCTTATGAAGCATAACTACTACCAACTAAACTAACAGAGCAGTAATTTTTTTTGTAGCGATAATAGCTCAGTTTTTAGCGCGGTCGGTTCACACGCCGATAGGCGTGGGTTTAAACCCCAACAATGAGCTTGAGCTGCCGGTGAGGGAAAACATCTTGGAGAAACCATAGCATGGTGGTCGGGCACTTTCTAGTACGCGGCTGGATAGCTGCCACTGTCAAGATGAAAAATTGTCGCCAAACACCTTACAGTGTGTTTTGACAGCGTCACTTGAGGGCCAGTTCCGTTCCAGGCTAGATGTGTTTACCACCTTCGGCCACACCGTCACTTAACATCAGGTGAGCTGTGTTCAAACACCTCGCCTGTCAACTATAAAATAATAAATGTAAACAAACAACAATTGTACTCACTCGGACATCATAAAGCCGCATTCAGGACTTGTCTCTAGATATAAGCCCTTACAGTGAAGGTGTTGAGCGGCGCGTGGGGTCAATCGCATCTGAAGGTGTAAGCCTGGCGTCTCCACTTTTCTGCTCGATGAATACAACTTAATTACTTTCACGCTTATTCTCATTATATTTACTTAACTATGTTGTACTATGGAAACTTGATTTTGACATATTTTTGTATTACTTATGGCGGTTTCTCCTCCTATAGTCGTATTCCTCATGTCTGAGGGTCGTGACCTCCACCTCCCAGGAGCCGTTCATGTACGATGTTACGCCATCTTCCTCTGTCACCGGCGACATGCAGCGCGTCATATACCGATGTGTCGAGTGCGGTGCGAATCTGGTCGGACCAACGCATAGGACTGCGGCCTCGTGTTCTCTTACCATCGACTTTCCCCGTAACCATCAATTTTTCGAGGTTGTCGCCAGCCTTCCTGGCTATGTGGCCAAAATAATTAAATACTTATGGCGGTTACTCACGTTTAATCTTATCAGAAACTTCGACTATAGTCTCGGCCACATCCGGTAGCTTTCACCGGAGAGAGAGAGAATAGAATTGGAGGATGGCTTCCGATTTGCTCGCGAGGCCAATCCGGATTCATTTTAAAATAAAATAAATAGTTATAAAAATCAAAAACCCGACCGCAAAAAAGACAATTTAAAAATAATGCACTGAAAAGACCGAAATAAGATTGACAAAACAAAGTAAACTCTACTTCGGTTTAGCAAACTATATCTAAGTGAAATACCCGCATTAAGTCCGCATTATTCTTCACGTTCGAACTAAACGCTTCGATTCCACATTCTTAAGGCGTCTGTTTTTCCCGCAAAGTACAACTTAGGTGTCTTCAAATCCAGAGTGAACAGCTTCATCTTAGATTACATCCTGCTCAACATCAGGCAGGGCGTGATCAAACGCAAACATATATAGTATAATAAAAAAAAGTTTTCCTCCGACTAATAGTATCTCATAGTAATCGGTTATCTTTTTTTATTACAAATATACCACATTTCACCTGATTTTAAGTGACGGTGACCACTTAACATCAGATGAAATGTGGTCAAACGCCTAGACAGTCAACCATAAAAAAAAAAAGATTGTTTACATACATCGCGCGGCTGTCGAATTTGTCATGATTCTCGTAGAACTGATAGTGATAGACTTCAATAAATTTTCTATTGTACCCTGCGGCCAACAGCGTTGCTTTAAGCAGCGACGCCGCCACCATTTGCAAATGATCTTCAAATAGTAAAGTCACGGCGACGTTTTGCTCTTCGTAAGGATCGCTCAACGATGTGTTCCGTATCAAATCTACTGGAAAACACAAGAAATATTTGATAACAGTTTTCAGATAATTTATTGATTCAGGCGTTACTTTGCGGAAGTTCATTTTGAGTGTTCAAAGTTATATATTTAGCTTATTTCCTCTTAATTGTCGTTTAAGTTAAATTCAAATTTAAATTCTCGTCACTGTTGTAATATATGAATACTTTATTCATATAGGTTTTAACCAAAACCTATAGGGTACTTCCGGTTGACCCACAATTGTTAATTTTGGTTTAAAGCAAGGTCTTACAGCAAAAGTAAAGGGAAAATTCCGAAAAAAAGTTAAAAATTAACTGAAATTTTGGTACTTATAAGTTTTCGCGAAAATCTAAATTTGCCCATATTTTTTATTGTGTTGATTTTTATACACTTAATAGGGAATGTAGATCTCAGTATCTGGTATAAATTTCAACTTGCTATGTCCACCCGTTCCTGAGAAAATCGGTGGTGACACGGAAACACGGACAGGCAGACGAACAAGAGAGTGATCTTATAAGGGTTCCTTTTTTACCTTTTGAGGTACGGAACCCTAATGGAGTCTTTATGCAAGGAATAAGAACAAGAATTTATCATACCTACTAGTTTGTACGGAACCCTCGGTGGGCGAGTCTGACTCGCACTTATCCGTTTTTTAAAGCAATACCAACGCGTGACAATTGTTTTTTATAAATATAGATTTTGATCGCGAGACGAAATTTATTTAAATACTAGCTGTGCCCCGAGGTTTAACTCGCGCTAGATGCCTACGTCATAGTAGCTTTATGCATGCAAAGTCTCAGCCCGATCGGTTTAAAATTGACAAAGTTTCATACAAACTTTCATCCCCTATTTTATCCCCTTGGGGGTAGAATTAATCAAAATCCTTTCTTAGCGGATGCCTACGTCATAACATCTACCTGCATGCCAAATTTCAGCCCGATCCGTCCAGTGGTTTGGGCTGTGCGTTGATAGATAACTATGTCAGTCAGTCAGTCAGTCAGTCACCTTTGAGTTATATATATTTAGATTTTTTATTTTATAATAGGTATTCATAAACCTTTAATTAAAAAAAAAATATTATTTAAATAGTGGTACCTCTTTTAAAAAAAATATACTATGTAAATAGTGGTACCTCTTCGAAGAATCTGGCAATATTCTGGCCCTTTATAAGTAGATCTCGACCTAGAACATACATTTTAATCATTTACACTGGCTGTTTATAAATGCAAGGTATCGGTAGTTAAAAAAGTCTTCTACTTTAGTGGAATACAAAGCCCCATTAATTTGTCATACTTAAATTATTAAATATCGTCGAACATTAATTACACACAGCGTCATCTGACCCACAAACTACGTAAAGCTTGTACTATGGAAGTCAGATAGCTGGAAGAATATTTCAATACTTTTGTAAATACTTATATTATATACAGTATACCCAGACATAGAACAGACATTTATGATTATACCAGAAAATGCTTGTCCTGAGTGGGAATCGAACCCACACCCTACGGCTCTTGGAGCAGACATATTACCAATGAGCCAACAGGGCAGTCGATTTAAATTACATTAATGAGTGAGATTTCTTTAATGGGGGAGGCCTATGTCCAGCAGTGGATGTCCTACGGCTGATGATGATGATGAATGAGTGTAAGTGTGAAGTTGAATCTGGAGGTCTTGGTTTCGAATCCCACGCGCCACATAGTATTTTTAGCCGATTCTCTCATATACTATGAGGCAACCTCAAATTGATAAAATAAATAATAATAAATAAATTCTAGGCTAGATGTAGAACTTTACATCAGGTGAGTTGTGGTCAAACACCAAGCCTGTCACTCTTAAACATTTAGTAGATATTACTGATGGATTTTTTTTGTGGTTGACAAGCTAGTTGTTTGACTACAGCTTACCTGATGTTAAGTGACGGTGTGGTCGAAGATAGTAAAAGAAACATACACTGAAAGATCTACTCTCAAGTGAGACTGTCGAAACACACCGTTTGGTGCTTGGCAGCAGTTTGTCAACTTGAGGGTGGTAGCTAGCCAGCCGAGTACTAGAAAGTACCCTACCACTATGCTATGGTTTCCTCACGAAGCTTTCCTTCACCGGCAGCTTAAACTCATTCTTGGGGTCTGAACCAACGCCTTTTGGCGTGTGAACCTACCGCGCTAACCACTAAGCTATGATCGCTACTAATCATAATCATTTAATTGTAAGGTGCGTTTATAACGTAATATCTACATATGAGCGCATAGGAGTTGCATAATGCAAATTGTAAAGTAAAACAAGAGATAAAAACTATTAGTAGATTAAGAAGCTTTTTAGTAAAGATTCCGAGCTGATTATATCTCGTGTCATCGACAATGTTGGAAAAGTATAAGTAACGGGCGAGCGTAGTTGTACCGTATTTGTAAAGTTGTAAGGTTGAAATTGCGTTGAAACACTGCCGCAGTTTTATTTAATAGTCTTTAGGTGGTATATTAAATTCAACTCACCACCAGGAGCCAAGCGTTTCCCGAAGCGCAAGTAGAAATATCAGTATTTCCCATCGCATACTGTGGTTTGATTTTATCTATAATTGTTTTTTTAATCAATAAAAAACTTTGATTTGAACGCTGTTGGTTGGCTCTAAATGACACTTCACTCATTCTACTTGAACGCTGGTATTGCTATGACTGATTCTAAAATAGTGTAATGTCAAAGATCTTCCAAGTAAGGATATGGTTTGCTTACACGGTTACTCGCTTTTTAATTAGATCGGAAACACAGACGGAGTACAAGAAAAACAAAAAAGATCCCCTGAAAAAATATGTATGTGTGTGTGGATGCGTATGCGCGTGTGCATGTTTATGTTGATCGGTTTACTCAAAGCGGCATATTTAAATATTGTGTTTGTGGCCAATTGCTGTTCAATTAATCATGGAAATAGATATTGCATGATTAATTAAACGAGATATCATTCGCTTTGGTACTAATCTACACAGACATTTTGGTGTCTGTAATTTGTTAATACAACCTATTTATTGACGTGAATTTAAAAAAAACAAATCCACGACGAGTAATTGAATTGTGTTTGGCGACAAAACGCAAAACAAATTGAATCTCACGTCCTGACCGAGGCGATTCGCATAAAACACAACTATTGCAAAAATGTATTGCTGTACACCAGTTGTGGTCAAAGTGGGGGACATGGGGAATAAACGGCGAGCTCCGCTACGAAATCGACCACGGCGGTTCACACTAAAAATGAGAATAATAGGTTTTTTAAGTTTTGGGGTTGCAATACCGCAACATCTGGCGAAAATAATAGAACAATTATGTCATCGGGCCAAAGCTGCTACTTCGAGGAGCTCGGTTAGTTTGGGTGGGCTGGTAGGGGAGAATGCACAAAACACTCTAAGTGGGATATCAGTGCATCATCATGTAGAATTAGAATTAAATAAGTTTGTGTTTCAAAGTTTCGGCGGAGCGAGGAGACCGTCTGGCTTCCAATCAAGAGGTCATGGCTTCGAATCCCACGACACGCACTTGTCTTTTCTAAGATATGTGCGTATTGCCGCTGACTTCAAACGGTGAAGGAAAACATCGTGAGGCAACTTGCATGTCCGAGAGTTAATAAAAACAAAAGTTCTCGAAGATGTGTGAAGTTTGCCAATCCGCACTTGGCTATTGTGGTGGACTATAGCCTTACTCTTCTTACAATGAGAAGAAGCCCGCGCCCAGCAGTGGGACAGTTAATAAAAGCAGGGCCGGATTCGGAAGCTTGTGCTTAGCTAAAAGCCATTGTCCTTATCAGTATAAACAACGTTTACTATGAAGCCATAGATGTGCTCGTAGTAAAACTTGTTCAAAATGCTGAGTGCAATGACTCATTCGACTTTGTACACCCCAAGCTTATAACCCCATATTTGACTCACCATTGAGTCGTTACCATTTGCCCTATCCTTAAGCGAAGTAATTAATATGTCAATGTACATGTTATCCACGAAGTTTGGTTTAACTTGTAAGCAATGCTTAATGCGTTTGCGTCATATTTAGGCTCGCAAGCTGACCAGTATCTATTGGTTAGCGCATGTACGTTCGTATAGGAGGAAATGCATTATTTGTTTTATTCTAGACACATTAGTTGTTTATTTCCAATTTATTGACCTGTGACACTCATGTAATTTCATTGCCTACATTACTCTTTAAACCGAAACGTAGTAATGTTTATACAGTACTGTTTGGCGGTAGAATATCTGGTACTGCGGTGGTACCTAACTAGACGACCACCTGCTAAGGAAATCTACCACCAAGTAAACTAAACCAAGCTTGTACTATGGGAACTAGATGACTGACATAAAGCATAGTAAAAGCCAGTATATTACTTTACTAGGATAAGTACTAAAATGAAAATAAATTGTATTCTACGTGTAATTATCCTGTTGTAACGAACAACTTGTTTTTGATGATCGAAGTCAACTAAATATGAGGAAAACTTGTGTATTTGTACGATTTTGTCGTTAATTATAATTTTTTTTTTGAAAACTTGCTCATTATTATAATATTATGCCGTGGTGGTGCCGGTGTAAGAATTGTACCCCACCATCTCTACCCGTGGTTGCCGTAAGAGTTGGCTAAGGGACGTAATCTGGAAGATAGGCGTCTTCTTGAATAACCACACCTAACTGCGCTCGCCAACCCGCCTGCCAAGCGTGGCGAGTATTGGAAAGCCCCCTCAATGTGGGAGGCTTATGTCCAGCAGTGGACGTCACACGGCTGATGATGATGATGATTATAATATTATCTTTTGGAGGACATTTCATACAGCGCCATCTAGCCCCAAACTAAGAAAACCTTTTACTATAGGAACCAGATCGCTGCTTTATAGAATACTTATATACTTTTTTCGTAAACACATACTTATAAGAACACCCGTGTCTACAGAACAAACATTTATGTTTGTCACCAAAATTTATATCTGAGTGGGAATCGAACCCACGCACATCAGCTCCAGAAACAGAAATTAATAAAAAATACTAGAAAAAAACTACAGAAACAACAATAAATAAGAATAATAAACATAAGCTTTGAAGGGAAGATAATGAAATTACAGGGCTGTTTAGATTAATTAACCATCGAAAGTCTCAAAGTAATAAGCGCCAAAACAGCGATGCCCTGGACTTTGTTTGCTATTCTTAGTTATGTGTATCGCTGCAATGGTCATGGACATGCGTTACCTTTTACCATCAGGAGAGTGTCTCGTTCGTCTCATTACTTTTACTTAAAAAGCAACTCAAATTACAGGGCTAATGAGACTCATTTTCAAATGTCTCGAGATAATACAGCGACGCCTTGGACTTTGTTAGTTAAAGGGTACCGCTAAAATAGTTATGGTTGGGTATTATCCATTACAATATTAGGAGGGCATTTGGTTTATTTCCTTACATTTTAACAAAAAAATATGTTTGTTTTAGGTCCTACGGTGAGGCTGACTTCGGATGTCATCAGGAAACTTCTGGGGCTGACCATCATGGATCCTAATAACGAATACAGGCTCAGCTCTTGGCTAGCCCAGCAGGAAGATAAGCATAAAGTAAGTATTTAATATATATGTATATATGTATTTCAAGGTATATATTTAGTTTAACAGTCGTTTCAGTTACAACAGTGACGAGAAATTCAATTTAACTTTTTTTTTTATTGCTGACGGGCTAGGTTTTTGACCACAGCTCACCTGATGTTAAGTGACGGTGTGGACGAAGATGGTAAAGCACACCTGGCCTGGAATGGAACTGGTTCTCAAGTGAGGCTGCCGGAACACACCGTGAGATGCTTCGCGGCAGATTTTCAACTTGAGGGTGGTAGCTAGCCAGCCGAGTACTAGAAAGTATCCTACCACCACGCTATGGTTTCCTCACGATGTTTTCCTTCACCGGCAGCTCGAGCTCATTGTTGTTTGAACCCACGCCCTTCGGCATGCGAACCGACCGCGCTAACCACTGAGCTATCATCGCTACGAAATTAACGAACTTTTTTTCAACTTATCCGAAGCTTTACTTAATATCTAAAACTAAAATTTGACATAAACTTAAAAGCTACAACAAATTAAACAAATAACTAATTAGAATAACCACAAGTCTTTATATCCTCTTCTCGCTGCAGTAACTGCTTGCCTAGTTGCAAGTGGCAAGTGGTAATTACAGCGAACATGACTGTCAAGCGGAAATAAACTAAATATATCCTTTGAACACTCAAAATGAAATCCGCAAAGTACGCCTGAATCAATCAATTATATATATATGTGTATGCATAGCCATTGGGCGAAATATTTTAATTTAGTCTTAGTCACAGTGAAAACCACGGCCAAGTCCAGTCCACGTCTTAGTAAAACAGTTATGACTTTACTAAGAGCTAGAAAATAAAAGTTTTAGTAAAGTCACCACAATATTAGTTTTGGAAATGCCACGAAAATACATGTTTCACTACAGCTTACGGTTGTTGAGGTTTGTACCCACGCTCTTCGACGTGAGATTCGACCGCGCTAACCATTGTGCTGTCATCGCTACATCGGAGTATTGTGTATTTTCAGGTGGCGTTATACCAGTGTGACCCGAGCCTTACCCAGTGGACGCAACGTTGCATTCGACAAGCTGACTGCATCCTTATCGTTGCGCTCGGCGATAAGCAGCCCAGCATCGGCAAGGTCGGATAGAAAGAGAACATTGATAACGATACCACTAATTTTGGGTTGGACAGGGTGTTTATGTGGGAGTCTCCTTCTTTATGACGGCCTTCTTATTCCGTCTTTCTGGGCTTTACTTCTGTACTTTGTTTTGTGGCTGCAAATACTTTTCGTACTTTTCCGTGACCTGATCTGGCCTCTACAGCATGTTACTTTTGGCCAGTATATCTACACTAAATTCAATGGCGTAAATCAACAGGTGGTGAAATATTTAAAACTCTATACTATAGTTTGGCACGAGTCGTAGCCGTTATTTTCACGTAAAATATTATATGAATACGTCTTTAAGTTTGCTTCTGTAGTGGGAGGCAATTCAAAAAATTGATGATAACAAAATAGGGGGATACAGGTTGGTATTGCAGCTATATATCTATCTACATCCAAAATTTAATAACACCACTCGATTGCTAAAGAGTCTGAGAATTCGTTACGCTGGGGACTTGAAACATGGAAGTTCGGAAGACCTCTCGAACTTCTTGGACAGCGTCCATGACACATCCTCATCCGATTGTTATGCCAAGATTTTTGTGTTTAATTCCTGCAGCATCAAAAATACTCTAATCGCATAAAAATCCCAATATGATTTTTATTATAGATCGAGAAAGAAATCGAGCGTCTCGCAATCCGTACTCAGAAGGAGCTTGTGTTACTGCACCGAGAAGGCGGCGCTAATCCTTCAGGGACAGTACATTGGCTCAATATGCGGACATGGGTCAGCCAGCACCATCACGTGCGCTGCCCGCACCGCATGTTCACTCGCAAGAGCCAATACCGCATCGTGAGTGAACCCTTTCATTCAAACTTAACCAGAAGCAGGGACCCGAAATATCTTGCTTAACAAATATAAAACGGCGCCATCTTTTTCTCTAAACAGTTGATAATAGGCTTGTGTCCACTTGTAATAAACTGGATGAATTTGCGTTTCTAATCATTAATCATAATATGTAAATAACAAAAAATAAAATAATTTATTATGAATAAATAACGAATAATTTCGGCAAAATTTAGTATTCAGTCACGTGACCCTGAACACCAAGCAGGGGGACGTCACACCATGCTGTTGTTGACATTTTCATAGAACAACCGTCATACATATATATTGCTTTCACACGGCGTGACGTCATTCTAATGCCATGACAGTCCAGGCCGTAATTGGGACCAATTCTAATTGATTTTGGAAATTGGAAAATCCATAATGTAAAGTAGCAAAATTTAAAAAAAAAAGAGCATTTTGAGATATAACTACATTATCGATTAATTAATACATTTTTTTAATTTAGTTATCTAGCCTGTTTGCCTCACATATATGGAAGATTTCATGCCAAGTATTTACTTGAAGTGTGTAGAGAGTGGAGTTTCAATACGCTTTACTTTATATTGCAGAGCGAGCTCTACAGCAAGGTGCTGATGTCGGAGGCGTCAGTGCACTCTGACTTCTCCCGGCTGGCGCGCTGGCTGACCGGCACCTCGGTGGGACTGGTGCTGGGAGGCGGGGGCGCGCGCGGCGCCGCCCACGTGGGCATGATCCGCGCTATACAGGTATAATAACTCCTAACCGTTAAAGAGCTGTACCTTCCTTCATCAGCTCAGCGTCATGAGATGATGATGACCATACGCAAATCAATAGCTTTAGAAAATATATAAAAAACATTGTTAATACCTATAACATTTAAGGGTTGCCCTCGATTTCCCTAGGATTTCATCATCAGATCCTGACTTTGTGCCAATGGGACCACCTCCGAAGTATACAAAACATAATATACTATACAAACAAAAAAAGAATTTTGAGAATCGGTCCACAAATGAGGGGAGAAATCGAAGAACATACATTAAAAAAAATACATACAGCCGAACATATAACCTCCTCCTTTTTTGAAGTCGGTTAAAAAGGGGCACAGGGGCATATAAACACGTAAACCCTGAAAAAGATACACTTCTTTTTTTTGGGCAGGCGTGTAATTAAAAATAATACACAGTTATTAAGGTATACTAAGTCGAATGGGAGTCATTGTTCTTATCATCGAAAAATGACTATGAGTACGGAGGATTTAACGCAACCGGTCACGGAGACAAGCTATAAGACGGAAAGACCTGCTAAACGGAAGAACAGGAGCCCAGAAAATACCTGGAATACCGTGAAACGTAAGTCAAAGAAAGTAGGTCGCAATAACTCGATGAATGCAACTGAAGATAAGATTGAAGTAAGCGTTACATGTGTAGAAAAGCTGCCCAAACAATTTGGTCTCGCAAAAATGTTAAAAGCAGAAAATATTCGAAATGTGATAAATGTCAAGTACATAAATGCCTATAAAGTGTTAATTCAGTTCGATAATGACGAGAGTGTAAATTTATTAATACAATCAAAGGCGTTTAACGAAAATGGGTACAAAAGCCAAAAAACGATGGAGTTAAGTAACTCATATGGTGTTATTAAAAATATTGATTTGGAGCTAAGAGAAGAAGAAATATTGGAGGGGCTATCTAGTGAAACCCCAATAATATCTGTTAAAAGATTAAAACGTAGAAATACAGTCGATGGGCACTGGGAACCTGGAGAATCTGTAAGGATTTGTTTTACTGGCTCATCTCTGCCCTTATATGTAAATATCTATGACACTAGAGTGATAGTTAACAGTTATACCTACCCTGTCACACAATGCAGTCAGTGCTGGCGATTTGGACATATGACTAAAATGTGTCCATCACTTAAAATAATCTGTCCTAAATGCTCGAAAAATCATCCTAATTGTGAAACGACACACTTCCATTGTAATAACTGTACTGGAAGACACATGGCTATGGCTAAAATCTGCCCAGTATACATTAAAGAGAGGAAGATAAGAGAATTAATGACGGAATATAATTGCTCATACAAAAGAGCCCTTTGTTTATTTGTTCCTCCATCACCTAAGCCTTTGGATATCTCGCAGGACCCATTTTTGCCAACCACACGATCAATACCACCGGTACCGACTTTACGTGCAAATGTAAATGATAGTACCTTTGAAAAGACTATACATCAAGCTGGTAGCAGCCGTACTTATGCTAACGTTGTTAGAAAATCGCAGGCCATGCCTAGGAAAACGGATAAAACCAAGATTAAGGAAGGTAATACAAAAGAAAGAGAAAACGATATATTCGACTGGATGGCGGAGTGTAGCGAGACTGACAGCAAAATCGAAGACCAACCTAAACAAAAAAAGAGTTCGAGGTTTGGTGAACAAATTTCTTGGAAGATACTATTGAACAAGTTAAAA
Organism: Biston stratarius; assembly: GCA_950106695.1. Lineage (NCBI taxonomy): Eukaryota > Metazoa > Arthropoda > Insecta > Lepidoptera > Geometridae > Biston > Biston stratarius. The sequence continues at coordinate 31,124,121 of OX467109.1, forward strand.
GAAGAGATATTTAATTCAGGAAGTTTGTCGTGGGAAGATAGAATTAAGAGTTGCGTGGGTATAATATTTGAAGCGTTATTATCTTTTATATGGCAATTTATAGCAGATAAGCCTGGTTGTAGTTTTATCAAAAAATTATGGATTACAACAACTCAAGCATAGGTATAAATGTACTACAATGGAATGCACAAAGCATTCAACCCAAGAGAACAGAGTTCGAAGCTCTCCTTAACCAAGAAAAAGTTCATATCGCCATAATCAGTGAGACCTGGCTTAATAATGGGACTAATTTTCGAATAAGGGAATATAACATTTTTAGGGCTGATCGCGCTGACGGGTACGCAGGGGTAGCTATTTTCACTCATAAATCTGTAAAAGCTCAACAATGTAACTTCCAAATTTCAAACTTTGATATCAATGTATTACATATAAAATTACTCAACTGTGACCATTTAGAAAATATAGTCGCAATTTATTGTCCACAATGGGTTAGAACTACGTCTAGTGACTGGGATCAAATATTAAGTGTAAGTAATCGGAAAACACTAATAGCAGGGGATTTTAATGGACATCACGCGAACTGGTCAACTAAAACGGATACTAGAGGTCGTCAGATATTTGATTCAATGCTTGGAAATAACTATATTTCTTTAAATGATGGTACACATACAAGAGTAAAGTTAGTAAATAGTAGGGTACAAAATACTTCACCGGACATATCTATAGCTAGTACTGATATTGCATTAAAATTTGAATGGATAGTCTTAAATGAAAATTTGGGTAGCGACCACTTAATTATTAAGATTAAAACTAACATTAATAGATGTAATATAACAAAAAAGAAACGTAATTTTAAAAAAGCCGATTGGGAAAAATACAGAGTTTTTTTGGAAAACAACTTTAAAGAAATTACCTTACCCGGAAACAATCAAGCGGCATATGATTTATTTATCAATATGTTAAATAAGGCAGCAGATATATCTATCCCCATCATTAAAATTTGTGAAAACCCCCGTAATCAACAAAAATTTACACCAAAGCCATTTTGGAATCAAAATTTGTCAAAAGCTGTAGCTGAAAGGCGTAGAGCACTTGCCAATTTTAGAAGAAATTCAACGCCTGATAATTTGGAAGTCCTACAAGATAAAATCAAAATTGCTCGAAAACTTATAAGAAATAGTAGTACTGCGGCATGGAAAAAATTATGTGATAGCATTGATAGTGTAACGTCGTCTAAAGAAATGTGGGCTAAAATGAAATGGCTCAAGGGCTATAAATCTCCTAACAGTAATGTTATGCGAGAGAAGGCTGAAGAGCTACTTTGTAATTTAGCACCCGACTATGTTGCTCCGGCGGCTCCTGAGTTTGTTAGCGTAAATAGTCAACTATGTTCTCCAATTTCAGTTCAGGAACTATTGAATTCTATTAAACAGTCTGATACATCCCCGGGCGTAGATAACATATCATATTCCATGATAAAGAATCTTCCAGATAGGGCTAGAGAGTTATTCGTACTGCTACTTAATAAATTTTTATCGTCGAGCTTTGTCCCGTGGCAATGGAAAGAGATCAAAGTGGTTCCTATACCGAAACCTGGTATTAATAATAATGAATCTGTTTCCAGTTCTAGACCAATATCGTTACTATCTTGTCCGTGCAAGATTCTACATACTATTATCACTCGTAGATTAGAATGGTACTTGGAAAAAAACATGTATTTTTCGGAGGAAACGGTAGGATTCAGAAGGTCTCGCTCTTGCTTAGATAATCTAACTAGAATGGTCACAAGAATACAGATGGGTTTTGCAAGAGGGCATCCTACGGTAGCTTGTTTTGTAGACATAGACAGTGCATACAACAATGTAAATGTTAAAATATTACTCAAGTCGCTTGACTCTCTCGGAGTAGGGGCTGTTATGTGCAAATATTTGTGGGAATTTTTACACGAGCGCAGACTATTTATTGAATTAGATAATAATGAAATTCTGGTTCGTACTTCAGGTACAGGTATAGCGCAGGGAGATCCGACATCCCCACTCTTATTTAACGCTGCAACTATTCAAATTTGTAAAAATATCCCACAAGTATTTGTATCTCAATATGCAGATGACTTTGTTCTCTATACTTGTTCAAAAAATGTCTCTGACGTAGTGCCTATTATTCAAAGTGCTTTGAATGTATTAAATGGAATGGTAGAAAATATCGGCTTAAATGTATCTCATAGGAAAACCCAAGTATGTGTATTCACAAAAGGCCAACCTAGACTTCTAAGCAGATATAAGGTGACATTAACAATAAACAACCATAGGATACCACAAGTTAATCATGTTAAATATTTAGGAATCTGGTTCGATAATAATTTAAGATGGGGGAGACATATTAATGAAACACGGGATAAAACTTTAAAATTTTTAAATGTATTTAAAATTCTAGCAGGCAGTAAGTGGGGTATTCATCCTAAACATCTTAGACGCCTTTACATTGCTATAATTAGAAGCAGATTGGACTATGGTAGTTTTTTATACGACAATAGTGCACAATGTCATCTAGGGAAACTGGACAAAGTCCAAAACCAGGCCATGAGAGTGATTGGAGGTTTTATTAAAACAACTTCCGTACATAATATGGAAAGTGAATTGTGCCTTCAACCTCTGTTTATTCGCAGAAAATATCTAGCAGCGAAGTTTTGGCTCAGATCTAGATCTATCAAAAATAACATAACGATCCAGGTATTGGAAAACCTAAATATCTTGTGTGAATACGCATATTGGAGAAGAAAAAAACTTCCGGTACTTATTGAGACTCATAGGAGGTTGTGTAATATTCGTATGCATTCTGAAGCCAAATTCCCGATCTTCTCACTTAGTACCTGGATTAGTAGTTATGACATGTCTAAGACTGTGATAGTTAATGTAGATGGTGTGGAGACTGCTAAAAGATATTTTAATACAGCTGATTTGCGCAATACTTGTTCGGAGTATATAGTCAATAAATATGATTCATTCTACAAGCTTTATACAGATGGGTCGAAGGATGACTTTGGATGTGGTTCAGCCTTATATGACCCCCAAGTGGATGTTAGCTTAAAATTTAACGTTCAGTGCGCTGACATATCTATAATGCACTGTGAATTGATCGCGATATCGGAAGCCTTATCGTACATAGAATCACTGGATTACAACAAATTCGTTATATTGTCAGACTCAAAAAGTGCCCTTTATCATTTGGCTCGGTTACCCTCGACTTTTCGAGGACACCCGGTAGCTTATAATATCCTGGAATCCATCTGTAGGCTTGGCAGATCCAGCAAAGAGGTGGTAATTCAATGGATTCCCTCGCACGTGGGCATCTTAGGTAACGAGGAGGCCGACACGGCAGCTAGAGAAGCTGTAACAAACGGCATTGCATATATTTGTTTACCACTAACTAGTGAGTGGTTAAGTAAGGTAAAGATAAGTTGTAGGCATATGTGGAACGAATATTTTGATAAACGTTCACTTACAAAAGGAATTTGGTATAGAACAATCCAAAGTCAGCCTCCTCGCTATCCATGGTTTAACGATGTAAGTATGAACAGAAAAGATATTGTATTGATGATGAGACTTCGGTCTGGACACATTCTATCAAACAAGTTTAGATACCTGATGGGAGTGACCGACTCGCCGAACTGTACTGAATGTGAGATCGTGGAAGACGCGTATCATGTGCTGATGGAATGTGTCCGAAACGAAGCGCAAAGGCGAGACTTGTTTAGTTTTTGTTATAATATAGTAAATTATGATGTAGGATTGTGTAACAGCATTTTGGCTTCACCAGTCTCGGAGGAGGCCAAAATGCTATTAAAAATATATAAAAGTAGTATAAATATGTGAATATGTAAAATTGTTATAGTTTAGTATGTTACGGGGGTGGCATAGTCACTGTGTGACAAAACCCCTTTGAATAAAATAAAGATTAAAAAAAAAAAAAAAAACCCTGTATATATGTCCATATATATATCCATTCCAGGCTAGGTGTGCTTTACCATCTTCGACCACACCGTCACTTAACATCAGGTGAGTTGTGGCCAAACAACAAGCCTGTAAAAGCTATAAATATATATATATATATATATATATATATGTATACTTGGGGTGACAGGCTAGGAGTTTGACCGCAGCTCACCTGATGTTAAGTGACGGTGTGATCGAAGACGCTAACCTAGCCTGGTAAGGAACTGGAACTCAGAATCTGCCGCTAGGTGTGAATTTTCATCTTGAGCCAGTCGAGTTAGTAGAAAGTTTGTATATATAAATATATATATATACAAAGCAATATATTAATTACTAGTCATTCATAATAACCAGAAACGTTTGCAATTCCAGGAGGCGGGGATTCCGATCGACATGGTTGGCGGAGTCAGTATTGGCGCATTTATGGGAGCTCTCTGGTGCATGGAGCGGAATATCACGACAGTCACACAGAAGGCGAGGGAGTGGTCACAGGTTTGTGTTTCTTCCGATTTGAAAGATGATTATTTATTTTGTAGCGATGACAGCTCAGTGGTCAACGCGGCCAGTTCACACGCCGAAGAACGTGGGTTCAACCTTGTTGAGCTTGCGCTGCCGGTGAAGAAAAATATCGTGAGGAAACCATAGCGTGGTGGTAGGGTACTTTCTAGTACTCGGCTGGCTAGCTACCAACCTCAAGTTGAAAATCTGGTGTTTTAGTAATAGGGTCCCGTTTTACCCTTTGGGTTAAAGATCCAACTCATACTAAAAAACTGGAACTGTTTATGTATTTTTTTTACGATGAATATGGCTTGCGTTTGACCGCCATCTCACCTGATGTTAAGTGAAGATGCGATCTAGATGGAGCACGCTCGCCTAGAAGATACCGATTCACGTTCGACTTGAAGACACCCATTAGTATCCATCAGGTAACACCCACTCGGGTAACGCATTCCACGCTTTAGCCGTTCGAACAAAGAAATTAGATTCAAATCGTTTCGTACGGTTTCTTGGAATGTCAACCATAAAACGATGCCGCTTTTTCGAGCTTCTGGCCGTCCGATTTAGTGTAGGTTTACGTGTCATTATACGTCATACCAACTCCTATTAAAAAGTTGGAATTGATTATGTATTTGGTGTACGATGTGTCATTAGAATATTTTATATAATAAAACTCCCAACAACTCACTGTCCATTCCAGAAAATGACTCAATGGGGCAAGCAGCTCTTGGATCTGACTTACCCCGCCACTTCAATGTTCTCCGGTCGTCAGTTTAATACTACCATTCGTACGACCTTCGGAGAGGTCCACATTGAAGACCTCTGGCTTCCGTATTTCACTGTTACCACAGATATCAGCTCTAGTTGCATGAGGGTGCATCGACATGGTGAGTTTTCATCTTGAATTTGAAAGGGTAATTGATTGATACTTTGCTGAAGTTCATTTTGAGTGTTCAAGAGATATATTTTTAATGTATTTCGGTTTAAAAATCGTTTTGGTTTCAACGGTGACGAGAATTTGAATAAATTATTATTTATTTATTTTTATTTATTTATTTAATAATATTTTACAATTTTTCGTATTAAAACATACACCATTAAACCTCGCCGAGGTTTGTCTCGGTGTCGGGTCCTCTTCAATAATAGTGGTAGAAGCGAGCGAGCGGCGAGCGCCCGCAAGCGGCCCGACTACCCACATCTGTAACCTGAGGCTATAGGTAGGTAGGCACCGAACAAAGCATGCCGGGCGCTCGGCCGGTCGCTCAGTTCTTGACAACATTATAAAGGCTGCTCCATATTATTGATGTAGTATTTTTGTAAACTACTTTTCAGATTGTTTGGTCTGATTTTATCGCGGATGTCGCACGGCAAGTTATTAATCAAATAAGGGATTAAATATTGTGAAGTACGTTTACCATAGTAGTTTTGAAATTTAGGTATAATTATTTTTTTATTCTTCATACTTTTGGTAAAAACTTGATGTTTTATTTCATGTTGTATTTCCGATCTAAAGTATTGTTCATTAAGTAAGCAAGAATTAGTTTAAAAAAAATAAAAAAAGATGGGGCTAGATGGCGCATTGTGAAATATTATAAAAATAATATTTCACAAAGCGCCATCTAGCCCCGAGCTAAGCAAAGCTTTTACTATGGGAACCAGTTTATTGATACATACTTTTTTTTTTGTAAATTCATATGTACTTATAATGAATATAAAAAATACTACAGAACCACCCAGATACAACAAATATTTATCGTCACATAAATGTTTGTTCAGGTGGGAATCGAACCCACGCCTTACAGCTTTTCTTTTACTTGACAACTTATATCCTACATAAATTAAAATAACCACAAGTTTTTATATTCTCATCTCGCTGCTGTAACCAGTAGTAACTATATCTCTTGAATACTGTTTTAAAGGGGATAAATCTTACTGGATACATACGTCTACAGAAATCGTGCGACGTCGCCCGACTTTGTATTTTAGCCTTATAATTAATTACTATTTATGAGTGCTGTGTATCGCTGCAATGGTCATGGACATGCGTTATCTCTTACCATCAAGAGAAAGTCTCGTTTCTCTACTTTTACAGAAAAAAAATACATTGGGATAAATAAAATCGCGAGACAAAATGTCGGGCGACATCGCGTGACTTCGCGCGATGTTTCTGGAGACTCGTGTGGCGGGATGTTTGGTTTTCTAATAAACAAAAGGTTTTATACAGTGTCACCAACTTCAAATTGTAATGCTCTATCACCATATAAACTTGGTTGAAAAATAATCTTTAATTTAATCAAATTTTACGAGATTTTTTGCTAATTCTCTGATGCCATAAATAAAGAAGAAATTAGGAAAGAATGAGCAGACACGTAAGATGCCGTTTGTAAAAAGCGGAATCATACAAATTGCCTGCGACATAATTATTTCTTTGACAATTGGTAAAAGGTGATTGTTTGTGTGTTGTTGGGTATTCAATCTGAGACGGTGACACTGTAACCTATAATGACATTTTCATCAGGTATCAGGTTTTGATGCGGTGAAATGACTGGAACACAAAAAATGTGTGTTATTTTTTTAACTTTACATTATAACACAACACGTTCATGGACAGGAAAAATGTTTTAAAGTTTTTAATATGCATATCATTTATATTATGGTGTATAAGGCATCATTGGCACTTTACTAACCTATAGCTTTTTACGCTCGACACCGATACTCAATAAATAAAAAACCGTAAACTATAATAATATAATTAATTCAGTATATAGCGCAATAGATATATACTTCAAGTAGTATGTATTTGAAAGATTTCTAGAAAATTTGCTCAGGTTGACCTAAATTCCGTTTCTACAGAATTAAATAATCTCGTCTTGAGTATATGTTAAGTATAGTCTGCAACTTTGGAAAACTTAGAATTGAACAGAAAAAGTTAAAATTCTTTTTCTTTTTTGTTAAAAATTAATTTTATTAAAATGTTTTTAAACTTTTATTTGACACCTACATTCTCAATCTATATTCTGTCTTGTTATTCTATCCATCTTCGAAGTAAGGATTTTATTGAGTCCCGAGATTAAAGGTTTTTACACGACTGCTAAAAGGAGTGTAATGTTTTCAGGGTTCATGTATGTATGTGAGTTTCTTTATTCCACCATAACTTTAGAATGTCTGAACAGATTTGGATGTATGGGATATCGTTAGAATCCTTACAATATTTAAAAAAATAGCGGCGGTATAGTTATATTTTTTTAACGCAGTTTTTTTTTAATTCAGTAAATTATTTTATTTTCTTTATTGTAACTGCAATCTTTATTTAATCTTAGTCGAAGATTGTTTATTGGTGTCGAACGTAAAGGTGCTTGTAATCAATAAGAGTGATTTTGGTGTTTGTCAAGGTTTAAACAAAAAAAATATTTATTTGTTATCTAAGATGGGACGCTGAAAATATTTATGTGTAGTCAGTACAATGATTGGCATTACGTTGGGCGCTGTTTCGGCTAGGACATTTTGTGACATTGAAATTTGAGCTCTATATCATGAAAAGTATAAGAGAAAATCCAATGAAATACGTTTAGGTGAAGCAAAGTACAAATGTTATTTGCTTTCAATGTTGGTCATTGGAATGTCTACCATACACGACCTGATATAAGATTCTAACTTCAATGCCAACGTTTCTCCGAGTCTCGACGGGTACCGTTGTAATGCAAATTAAGTTTCAATGTTGCAATGAATAATATTATGCATGCCACGAGAAAGTTGCAAGTAAATGTTTTTTTTTTTAATATTTATTTATAGTAGTTCAGTACATCAATCTGCTGACCAGATTTATACGTACTTAAATGTATTTGCTCAATGTTAACCAGTTGTAGGTACATATTAGTATTGATTTTGTTTTTACCACTGTCTATGCTAATCTTTGACATCTCAAAAGTTTTGGCCGTCCTTTTCTCACATATTGATATGAAAAGAGATGTAAACTATTTATGAGCTGTTGAAGATTAGCTTAGGAAACGGTGTAAATGAATACATCCTAATGTCACACCATTGCGGATTTCGTCTTGCCATCTTACGATTTCATATCTTTGGTGGTTTGGCTTTACTACTATTTATGCTACACACACGAACCATTTGAGAGCCAAGTGCACTGTCGATCCTGTGAAGAAACAAGTGTAATTCTGTGAAGCAAATCTCAACTGTTGATCAAGTTCTTGACATGAATTTTTGAAATTACTTCGAATCAGTCCTGTTTAATTAACTGTTGGGCGCGAGCCGCTTCTCATTGTGAGAAGGGTAGGGTGTCCATAGTCCACACTGGCCAAGTGCAGGTTGGCAAACTTTATACATCTTCGAGAACTTTTTTATTATCAATTCTCTGACATGTTTTCACGATGTTTTCCTCCCGTGTTCGAAGTCAGTGGCAATAGGCATATAACTTAGAAAAAATAGAGGGGTGTGTCATGGGATTCTAGGACCTCCAAATTGGGAGCCAGATGTTCTCCCAAAACTTCAAATTGTTCGTTGTGACAAAAATACTTATATCTTTACATATATCTATTTTTGACAACTTGCATTAGAATCTTGCCAGATTTAATCAGGATCGTTCGTCTAAAACTATCATTGTAAACTATAATTATGATGACGATTTATTCTGTTATATTTTTTTAAATGTCTCTGTTAGTTGTGCAACGAAGCACATCTTGTTGGTTTATCAATAAATTAAAATAAGAAACAGTAAGAAAAATAGTAACTTATTTCTCTATGGATCGATTTGTAAGTAGCGTCCGCAACAAACGTTTTTTTTTTGTTTTGTCTTTTTTAACCAACCACACTCACTTGCATTTATATGTGTTTTTCGTGTAAAACAAATATGTCACCTATGTATTGTCCCATTTGATGTTGTATTTCTAAATGTAAACCCTGAAGATTTTAACGTTGACAATCCCTTACCTTACGCTTTTTGGGCTGCCATTACTTACCGTTATTTAAAAAAAAAAAAGAAGGGAAACTGCGCTTGTGATTGGTTTATCAAATAATGCTTATGAAGGGAGTTCTTTTTAATTCAGTAAATAATTGTTAAGTGTTGTCGAGTTGGATAACGGATATGAATATTATCACGTGTTGTATTTTATTGCATCGTTCGTACATTTCATTTAGCACCCTATTTCCATAGCCATTGTACACATTTTGCATGAGTGTGGTTATTATTTAGTCTATTGGTTACTTTTGTAGTATCTTGATCCATTATCATTGTAAAAGGACTCGTAGTCTATTTATTTAAATTGCTTTTAAATAACCAAACAAAAGTACTAGGAACAATTAAAGACGGCGTCGTCGTGCAATGTGATTTGCATTCGGTTTCGTGAATATTGCGTAAGACGATAACGACTGTTCAATATGCATGCTAAGTTTGTGCAATGTACGTGCAATGTACGTGCAACGTTAATGCAATGTTCGTACATTCCTACAACGTTTATTCGATATTAGTACATTATGTTTACCAATTTGCGTATGTCATCCAATGATCCTGAATTGCTCTTACAATGTTCGTGTAATGTGCGTTCAACGTTTGTATATTGTGATTGCCAATATATTGCTTTTAATTATAGTGCAATACGCTTACAACGTTCGTTCAATGTAAGGCTTGAAACGTTTTACAATATTCCAATGTGTGTAATAGTCCCATCTGTAGCATGTTATGCATGTTTAAATATTAAAAAACAAAACATTAATATTCATTTTAATGAAAATAAGAATATGTTTAACACATTATAATGATAGTATGAAATATATTTCATCAAAATATTAACCATTTGGGTTGGTGAACTAATAGCAGAGTGTGTGTTTTCAGAAAGTTAAATTGATTTCCTACTTTCGATGGCTTTTTCACATAATCATTTCTTTCCTTTCCATGGATAGTGGTGTTAAGTTCATTACACACTACGAATTATTACATACATACGTACTAGATATATTTGTGATCTGTTTATTTATTAATTTTAGGGTAATTGTTAAAATAAAACACAAAATATGAATAACTCGAAAGAATCTTATTTCCAAACGATTTTTCTTGCGCTAATATTCATTACTGTTGTTATGTATTCGCTTAGTTCGAATTACCATTGTTTAGACAAAAAAAAACTTTATATCATTCTACTTTTTTCAACTCAACCTGATCAAAATTTTACAAATTTTTATAGAATCGTTTAATAGGCCGTATTTTATATGGTCTCGTATATGTACGTGATAATTTTGGTCCACGAAAAGTTTCTTAAAACATTTTGCATTTTGAGGCGAACTGCGCTGCGTTCCGATATCTAAAGGAATTTTCCAGAACATACATTTTATTCATTATTCGACTTCACACTCCTATATGCAACCATTACTGCGTTATTGCGTGAAATATACTTAGTAGAGAAGGAGAAACTTGAAAAGGGTAGGGTGATTGTTTTCTAAGAATAATGTAGTTTGTAAAAAAATATCATATTGGTTCCGCTCGATTTAAGCGTTCTGCTAAATTTTGATAGGTTTTATAAGTGAGAGCGTGTTGTATGTAATATGTCATTAGATGTCGCCTCTGATACACTTTGGCGCGCAGGTTCCCTCTGGCGATACATTCGCGCCTCGATGTCGCTCAGCGGTTACATGCCCCCGCTCTGTGACCCGGTAGACGGCCACCTCCTATTGGACGGCGGTTACGTCAACAACCTGCCAGGTAAACCAATCACAGAGCGCTGTTTCTTGCGTAGGTGACGTGCGTAGAAAACGCGCGTGTGCGTTTTGTAGGCTGAGTGGAAATATTAATTGTAAGCTGATTATTTTTTTTTACAAATTTTGTATTTATCGACGCGTATTGTAGGTACAAATCCGATTTTATCCTCTGCAGCTAAAACAAGAAAAAATTCTCAAAACAGAAATTAAATTAAAGATAAATTAGATTTGAACACATAATTATGTTTATCAACGGGTCTTAATCGAGCACAAATACTATTAAATTATTATTTTTTATTTACTTCGACGTTTCGGCCATTTTGCAATAGCCGTGGTCACGAGTTGACTGGAGAGTGCAGGTCGTCTCGATATAAAAATGAAGATGTTGCGATATCCTACCCTCATTTTGGTCTTATAAAAGCGTAAGGTTGTCACCACGGTACATTACACTAACTGTATCAGCAGACCGTTCTGAAACTACACCTCTTTACGAGTACTTGCGTATGACCAGGTCAATCTTTCCGTTTGAAATTGCGATGTTTATTGATTTCAACCGCTTCTCGGACCGTTCGTGAATAATAAAATGAATAAAAAACTTAAAATGTGTCTAATATTTCATAGTATTTTGTGCGCGATTATGACCCGGTGATATACATAATTATTCATTGAGTAGTTAGACAAAATCAGTATTTATCAACATATGAATAACATCTATATTCGTGTAGCACAAACTAACCATTTCTTTCAGTACATATTTAGTTCCTTTCTTTCGTATTAGCTTGGGGACTTATTATGTACGTACACATTTAAATAAAATATTATAAAATGGACTTTAGCTGGAGGTTTATTTTTATATATATGTATTTAGAAACAAAAATCATATCAAACTGCATCTATACAAGTATTACGCATTCATAAAAAAAAATCCCTGAAAAATATTTACACTCAGCCCAGTCCAAGGTAAGTGATGGCATCCCACAAAGTCAAAGTCAAGTCTAGAGCCCAGCGCTAGTATGACCGGACTAGTTTTGCACACTGGTATGACTTGCTGGCGGATTATCATTAACGTAAAATTTTAATACTTATGAGATCGTTAGAAAATCAGGTCACTCGAAGATCTACATTATTTTCATAAAGATAAGATTGACATCCGTGTTGGAAAGTTTGTAATACTTTGAAGTAATCGGTTACTAGGCAAGTGTTAAGCATATGCTAAATGGTAAAGTTTATTAAAATGTCTCAAGTAACTTCTTGCTGTAGATTCTGGTAAAGTTAGTAAACATTTTTGTACTTCAGCTCTGTCGACATATTAAAAAAATAACGTTGGAAAGATGTACTGCATAGCAGTCGTTTTAAGCAGTGCTGTATCCAGTCTAGTCTTATTTTGCGTTGGGCTGACTATGACTGACCTAGTGATGGTTCGACTAGTATTGGCCTTTGCTGGTCTAACTAGTCCTGACCTGATGATGACCAGGTACGCTTTGGCGGTATTGCCGCGCTTCAATGAGCATCGCCGGTATCTTCCCGCCGATCTGTGATCCGATGGACGGACATCTGCTAGTGGACGGGTGCTACACGAATAATGTGCCAGGTATGTATGATCTCCCTGTTGTCAAAATGGGAGAAGACACTTCGCAATCGTCAGGTCGCGGTTTCGATTCCGGGTCCATACTAATAAATATCGTCATTTTAAAACCGATAAATTATTATTTGTCGATTTTTAAACTCGTGCTTTGTACTGTTGATAATATAAGATCAGGTGTTTGACCACAGCTCACCTGATATTAAGTGTCGGTGTAGTCGATGGTAAAGCACACTCAGCCTGAAATCAAACTGGCTTTGAAATGAGGATCCTGGAATACGCCGCTAGGTGCTTGGCGGCAGATTTTCAACTTAAGGATGGTAACTAGCCAGCTGAGTATTAGGAAGTACCCTACCACCATGCCATGGTTTCCTCTCGATGTTTTCGTTCACCGGCAGCTCAAGCTCATTGTTGGGATTTGAACCACGCCGTGTAAAACGATGGCTCTAACCACAGAAATCACTACGCTGGTTTTTCACGATTTCATATTTGTTTTGAAAAAGTAGTTTATAATGACCCTTTTTGGCTTTGTATACCCAACGCTTATAGCTCTGTATACATAACGAAAGAACAGATCTAATTTAGGTCTGAGAATCTCATGTTATTTTTTAATTTAACATTGCACTGCAATCTTTCAGCCGATGTGATGCGTTCTTTCGGCGCAAAGCATATCTTGGCGATTGACGTGGGTTCCCAGGACGACACTGATCTTACTAATTACGGAGATGATTTATCCGGCTGGTGGCTACTCTGGAAGAGGTATGTAAAACGAAGGTATTTATTGCTGTTCAATTTTCATTGCCTATCAACTGTTAATAAATAACTAGCCAAAAGCTGAGCTTTGTGAGGGCTCGAGTAATTTTTCTAATGGGTAATAATTTACAAGACAGTTTTTTTTTTAAATTGAGTTTAGTTCTGTTGCAGCGATTTTAACTCTTTTGGTTTCTAACAGATGGCGTTAGTAGTACATTCTATCCAATGAATACAAAATAGTTAATGTTCATTTTTTTATGATTATAAAATTATGATTTTTTTGACAGATAACACATCTAGATATTAAGATAAATTACTATGTTAAAGCACAAATCAAAAGGCGTGATAGTTTTTCAGTAAAGTGTACCACAAAAATGCTCAGGTTGTGGAATAGTGATAGGGCTCGTTTCGCTCGCCCTGATAAATATTCGAGGACATTTCACATAGTGCCACCCGGCTAGGTGGCTAAACTAAGCAAAGCTTGTAAGGAAACCAGACAACTGATAAAATATTTAAATACTTTTTTTTAAAATAAATACTTATTACAGAACACCCAGACACAGAACAAACAATTATGTTAGTCACACAAATGTTAGTCCTGAGTGGGAATCGAACCCACGCCCTTCAAAGTTTACCAAAAGAGCTTACAGGATAGTCAACCTTATTATATATCAGGGTAGTATATCTGTGACCTTATAACTCTATAAATAAATATCGTGGGACATTGTACAGAGTAACATCTAATCTCAAATTAAACAAAGCTATGAGTCCCAGAGGGCCTGGATAAAGTAACTTTATAACATAAATATATATAAAATATCATAATAATAACATATACAAAATAACACTACTTTATTAGGGCATGACCGGACTCGACCATGACTTGCGTTTTGTACTTTAACTGTGACTTAGATTCATTTAAAATACTGACTAAACACTGGCAAATACATATTGTGCGACGCCGAAAACAGAAAAAAAAACTTATAATTAAACTTATATTTTCCAGATGGAATCCTTTCACAACACCGGTTAAAGTGCCCAACTTGCCAGACATACAGAGCAGACTTGCTTACGTCTCATGCAACAGACAACTCGAGGTAAACCTTAATACTATGTCTAAATCTATTGCAGTTAATAATTACTTTTTTACCCTTTTTTACAACTTTTTTTCTTGTAACCTTGGGCATCGTTTATAAGTAAGCATTTGCGCTTTCCGGTATATAAAGTAAGCTTGTGTGTTTATCCCGAGTAAACTATATACATTCCACAATTCATGCAAAGTTACAGCGTAGAGATGTAGCAAACACACAAACTTTCTCATTTATAATATATGTGTGATTTGTTTTCACAAACAATTGAAAAAATACTTAAATCTATGGGGTTATTCAAGTATTACGTAAGCAGAATTTAAGTAATTATTAACGCCTCCCTCCCCCTTGTTAGCAAAAGTAAGCAAAGCTATTCTCCTAAGCTTACGTATACATTGGTTCAACTAGCGGCCTTATCGCTAAAAGCGATCTCTTCTAGATAACGTAAGCATAGAGATGAACAGCAGAAGTTGTCAATAACAAGAAAAATTCTCCTGTCTTATTAAAGTTACTGTATTCGATACTATATGAAAGAAATAAATATCTTGAAAATTAACCATAAACAGAACATTTAACGTAAATTAACAATTATATGTATGATATATATATATATGACTTTGCTGACGTTATCACCATTTAGATCTCCCCATATCGAAAATAAGCAAAGCAAAGACATGCTTACGTAATACTTGAACGTATTCCTATACGGTAATGAATGTTAAGGAGGTGAAGAAGTCCGATTACTGCGAGTACATCCGCCCTCCAATCGACGCGTACAAGACGCTGCAGTTCGGCTCGTTCGACGAGATCCGCGAGGTGGGGTACCGGCACGGCGCCGCGTACTTCGAGGGGCAGCGCCGCGGCGGTGGCGGCGGCGTCAGCGGCGCCGCCGAGGGGCGCCGCCCCGACGTGCAGCCGTCGCTTACCGAGTGAGACAAACTTTACTTAAATGCTGTTGTCTGATGTGTTATTCTGTCTGTGTAAACAAGTGAAATTTAAACAAAAAAAAAAGCTTTTTTTGTCCTCCTTGGCATCGCAGTCTGCGCATTCTGCCAGTTTCAATGTTTCTGAATTTTGTGTGCAGACTTCAGTTTTCAGCTTCTTTATCTTTATAGTCAAAGTCCAGTCTTGGTCAAGTCCAGTTCGTGCCATTCAAATCTAGTCATGCTTTAGTAAAGTAGTGGCGACTTTACTATAAGCTTTGATGAAGTTTTGGAAGCAACACGAAAAGTCATGTTTCATTATATCACTTTTCCATACTCGCGATTGTAACTCGGCACTTTATGAATAAAACACCACTATTTTAACAAACACTTGAAAAAACACTAGTTTTGAAAAAAATACAAGGGGGCTACACGACTCTTTCCGCGTTCCCGCCAAAACTCACTTGTATAGGTTTATAAGCTTGGGATGTACCCAAGCTGAAAAGGGGTTATCATGGTCCCCAATTTGCTCTACTCACAATATGCACTATTTTGTCTCGATAGCTACACATTCACCGACCTGGCCCAAATGGTGTGTTCAGTTCGCACCGCGCCTGAAGTTGAGAACGAATCTTCATCTTCAGACGAGGACTATGAGGACCAGCGTCACTTCGAAGGGTACGCCTCGGAGCCCAGCGCTGGGATACTCGAGGTAACTACACTAGATATTAACGAATAAATTGCCCTGTTACCCCATTCCATAGTGGGTCTGCTCGGTTCGATTCTCACCCAACAGATTAACAGATATGTAATAGAGAGTTTAAAAATTCAATAGCCCGACTGCGAATAAAATAGCTTTAACTAAAGGAAAAAAACTTTTTAAACCAATTTATTATTCCTAATTAAATTTAAACATATAACTTATGTATATTTTTGTAATCCCCCTTTTAATTTCTTTTGATACCCTACTTGATAGGTTTGGTTAATTTTTTTAGGGTTCCGTACCTCAAAAGGAAAAGAAGGAACCCTTATGGGATCACTTTGTTGTCCGTCTGCCTGTCTGTCAAGACCCCTTTATCTCAGGAACGCGTGGAGGTATCAAGCTGAAATTCATATCAGATACCCAGGTTTACTGTCCCTTAGAGCTGACAAAAAATCAAACTTCTAAGCCAACGCAATCAAAAGATACAGCCGTTTATGCTGCAAATTTTCGACACTCGCAAGGGTATCAAAACCTATAAGTTACTTCCCGTGAACTCAGAATCTTGAAATTTGGTACAAAGCAATGTGTTATAGCACAAATAAAGGAACAATTTATTGCGAAAAGCATAAATTACCATTTTAAAAAAGCCATAACTTTTACTTATAATTAAATTTGTACGGAACCCTCGGTGCGCGAGTCCAACTCGTACTTGGCCGGTTTTTTTATTAACGTATTACTATTTCGCGCCAAATATACACCATCTTGTTTTTTTTTAACTTTCTAAGGACACTTGGGTTATTGAGACGAATAACATAACCATTCCTTGGCAGTCGGGAAAATAGATTTTTTTAATTATAAAAGTAATAAAACGAACGAGATGCCCTCCTTGTGGTAAGAGAGACTGCATGTCCATGACCATGGCAGTGATACATAGAACTTTAGGTACAGAACAAAGTCCAGAGCATCGCTGCTTTGGCGCTCATTACTTTGAGACTTTCGATGGTGAGTCTTAATAGCTTTGTAATTTCGCAAGCTGCAGTACCCTTCAAACCGGAACACAGTAATGTTTACACACTACTGCTTGGCGGCAGGCCCAACTAAGCAAAGCTTCGGGAACCAGATAACTGATATAATACTTCATGCTTTATTTTGTAAATACACACAGAACAAATATCTATGTTCGCGATATACATTTTTGGCTTGGATGAGAACCGAACCCACGTCTTACAGCTCAAGGAGCAGACTATCAAATGAGCTAACAGGGCTGTTATAGTAGGTAGTATCCTTAAATTAGTGATCAAAATTTTACGGAGAAGAAAATGCATGTACATTTTTTTTTGTGGAAATTTAAGAAAAATACCTCAAAATACTTCATTAACTACAAAGCAATTTTTGCTATAAACTTGAATTATTAAAAAAAAAACAAGAATTCAAATTGTCTATGAATTACAATTGGTGACAAAAAATGGGTGTCGCCAAAAGCACTAGATTCTTTAGTTTTATCGTATCGGGTAGTTTGACCTTTCCTTTCTTGTGTGTGCCTTTTAGATGTCTTCAAGTGTAGAGGAAGGCGCGGCGTGGATTAGCGACACGGAACTGGTGGGCACATATGGAACTTATTGAAGCACCAGTACACTTAATTTTGGCACTGAGGGTTTATTTTTTTAATCTATTTATTTTTGTTGCGTGCACTGTACGCGGGTGCGGTTTTGGGGCTTTATTGTCGGTGTCTTTTTATTATTATTATTTTTTGCATTTTTAAATTAAACTCTCGACGTTCCCATTGACTTCCATATTGTTGGGGACGTTGGGAATTAATTTTGTCAACGTTCTCCTTGATATTGAACATTAATATCGGCTTCAACGTCACGCATAGAATTTAGTGGGAACGTCTGTTTGATTAATGTTTTATGCTTGGCATAACTTTTTCTATAAACTGTATTAATCAATATTTCTTTACTAATTGGTAAAGGGCGAATGTAAAATGATAAGCGACTAAAGGTTGTCCCAGACAGAATTGACATGCGGTTGCAGTTAAATTCTCGACCACTACTATGGCTGTTACTGCTGGCCGCGTCAGTCCGGGGCTGCCATTGCTTACGTGGCATTGCCTCTGAAAGTAATCACGCGTTTGTCAACTCCGGATTCTGTTTTTGTAATGTTACCAACTATGGTATATTCCCATTTGCCCCATGTCTCAAAAGTTGTCAAATACCGAAAGGCTGTTGACATGAGATTCGATAAACCAGTTTCACGTAGCATCATATGTAGCGTATAAAGGGTATTTTATTTACAAGCCGTAACAAGCTTGTGAAAAAATAAAACTATTTCAATAATTTTTCTCAACGTATAAATATTTCAAATCATCATCATCAGCCATAGGACGTCCACTGCTGGACATAGACCTCCTCCTGGGGGTTTTTGCCAATACTCGCCACGCTTGGCAGGCGGGTTGGCGAGCGCAGTTAAGTGTGATTGTTCAAGGAAGACGCTGCTGCCCATCTTCCGGATTACATCCCTTAGCCGACTCTGGCAACCACGGGTAGACAGGGTGGAGTACAATTCTTACGCCGGCACCAAAATATTCCAAATAATAATAATTAAATAATATAGTATAGAATAATTCAAGCTTTTTATGAAGTTCATTGAATTTTAACACAAGTCTTAAACTTTTTAATGTCTTACCACGCTTTTACTATCTTTATGATTTTGCTCATAATAATAGTCTAAATAGAATCAAATTATTTATTCGCCATAGCACAGCCAAAACGTCTCTTAAACATTTCTTTCGTTTCTATAGTATTTAGTTTGGTTTAACATATTACTGTTTCAACAATTTGTAACTGACGTTTTTGTTGGGTTACTTTTCACGTGCCATCTCTCACACTCAGTGTGATATCTCTTGCTTTTGCACGTAGGCAATAAACTGAATGTATCAAATTCAACATTTTTGTGCTATTTCGTAAATCTAGCAACCTCACACCGTACGGTGTTGACAATCATTCCTTTTATGGAAAGTTATTTAAAAAAAAAAAAAAAATTTTAAAAAGACACTTGATTCTATTACGAATAAAACTACAAACAACACACATAATTAAGTAAAAATATTTTAACTACATTTACAGAAAACAAATTTTAAATAGTTACAAGACGATTATCGCTGCAGCGTCTAGTCAATAAAAAAAAGGCCAGTGCTCAGCAATTGTTCTGGGGACTTCCCCGCTTTTTATTCTTACAAAGGAGTTTATCATAGAGCGTTTTATTTAAATCTGTCCGGGCTGTCGACGCATCAGGTTGCGGTTTGCTTCCAAGCAGGCAATTTTTTTGCCTCTATTATGTAACAAAAAAAAACTATTAAAAGTCATGATACAAACATGTTATTGACAGGAGGGACTACGCACACGTCGCGTCGGCGGCTCTCTGTCTCTATCCGAGGACGAGATCGACTCTGAAGCGGAGGTGTATGACCCGCTGAACAAGCGTGGCGGGGGCAGATGAGACGCGACCCTCCACGACCTGTGCAAGGCGCTCTACGAGTACGTGCAGGCCAGGGATACTTGCGAACAGTGAGCCTACAAGAAGCTTAACATAAGTTAATGAGAAATGAGCTTTGTTAAATGCAGTGTAGATTTACGAAAAATGTGGGTAGTACAACAAATTGTCGATTTTTTTATTTGAAATTGGAATAAGCTGTTGGCTGAGAGTGAGTTTTTGGCAGTTTTTATGTAAATAGCTGTAAATAGAGGGTAGCTGTAAATAGGAAAGGTTTTGCCTTGAAATGTTTTAGGTACTTACCTACTAAAAACGGAAGATATTGCACTAAATAAGATTGCACTAAATTCTGGCTAGGCTAGCTAATTTTTAATTATGTTTTCTATCTTATTTCCATGCAGTGAAGAGAGAAAGCGAACTTTATCGGCACGCTTGATGGTAAGCGTCACTGTTATTGAGAACAGAGCCGCTTTTTGAAATTAAAACAGTTCGAAACGCATTACGCTCGTTCTCCACATTAATAAGATATTCAATCTCTCTCATGATTATTAATTATAATTGTTATTTTCCTGTTGTAAGTTTGCAACCAGTGAATTTATTCTACGGCAATGGTTTTCTGTTGTTGAAGTTCTTGTTATAATTTATACATATCTATAATATTTTTAATCCTGTTGCAGATTTAGAAGCGAAATAACATTTAACTCATTAGCTGTGAGTTACTTATAGATATTGAATCTTTCAATTAACTGGCAGTGAATTGAGTGTTTGACGTATATATTTAATTTATTTCCGCTTAACATGCATTTCAGTTACAACAGTGATAACAATTAAAAAAAAACACTTATCCGAAACTTTACGCGACTGTTAAGCGGAATCAACTAAATATATACCTTGATTCTCAAAATAAACTTCTGCAAAGTAACGCCCGAATTAATCAATTAACAGTAAATTCTCTCCAACAGAGAATTTTCTGGTAGCTCAATTATTTGACTAAGATATCCAATTTTTGAGAAATAATAGTTTTAGAATACCTGCAGTTTGTATAAAGTCAACATTTTATAATATTTTTGTCGTTAAACGATTGGTTGGTTATTTTCTGTATTCGTGCTGAGCTATTTTGGAATACTAGAGTGTCTAAGGAAAAATGTTATCGATTTTAACTTTATTTTGTTGTGTTTCGACTTGCGTGTTGCTAATAATTGTTAATAGCGGTGATTGAATTCGGCCGAGGGACTTAAACCATTATAAATGATTACGATTATAAATAATTATGATTGCGAATGATTAATTATGAATAATGAATGAACAACCGAGGTTTTGTCGTTCTCGACAATCCGATGTTGATGAAGCGTGAGAAAATAAACGGTATTTCCACATATTTTTTTTTTTTACAACGGTCTAGCCATGCGTTTGGCCACGATCTCACCTGATGGAAAGTGATGATGTGGCCGAAGATGGAGCACGCTTGCCTAGGAAATACCTATTCACATATTTCTTGAACAATTTGTTATGACAATTGATAAGCTGGGTGCTCATTAGCGTAATGTAACCGTAACCGTTACTCCTAAAGTAGTAACGGCCACCGAACTGGCACGCTGCCCACCGGTAGGGCATCTAATACTTCCCTATGATCAAGACCAACAGCTTGTTTTTGTTTATTTGTTGTATAAAATATAGCGATCAAGCTTAATTAAGAAAATTAAAAAAAACTTTAATGGCTAATTTTCGAATTTTATAGTTAGTTTGTCTTGGGATGATGTAAGGATTCTAACGATACCCCATGCATCCAAATCTGTTTAGATATTTAAAAATTGTGATTCTCACTAATTAAGTTTGTCTTGAATAAAAGGCCTTTCGTTCCTGTGGACGTCACGTGACCGTCCCCGTTACATGTAACAGTATCTCTGGTAACGGTTACGGCTTGCTTATGAGTACCTGGCTTTATTGATAAAAAATATTCTGTATTCCAAAATTGAACTGTGATTGAATATTTGACCGATGCGACAGTTAAGATTGTTTTTTTTTTGCTACTTACTATTTTATTGGAATTGAATTTTGCCAAACTAATTCTTAATATTTATTTTGTACATAAATTAAACCTCAACAATTAAACTTTAACAAGTTTAAATGGTCGTCAAAGGCCACTATAACTTGTAAATATACCTGAGCTTATTTTAAATGATTATATGGTTATGTATTTTCAACTGCTCTGTTTTAATTACAGCAAAGAAATGATTGGATAATTCTTAATCAATTTAGCTTTGAAATAATTTTTCTTGTGTCGTATAAAAAGGTTTATATAAATAATTTAATATAGATATGTATTCGTGCACAATCACTGTGTCGAAATTGTCTTAAATACTTATAAAACATAAGATTTAACTTTTAGTTCGTTCTATATTTCAATTACAAAAAAAAAAAAGTATTCTATCAGGTATCTGGTTATTTGCTTGGATTGGGACTAGATGACGCTGTATATGAAGTAATTTTTATTTATTTTATTATCTACAAAATCATACTATTACAATGGAATAATAACAAAAACGGTTATTGCTTGATAATTATTATTTCCTTTAGGACTTCCTAGTACGATGACGATTAAAATTGTCTTGATCGTTATAATAGAATGTTTGTTTATAATTGCGCTCCCAATTATGTTTATATTTTTATATGTATTTGTGTGTACACAATGTACACAATTTACACAAAAAATGCATGCGTGAAGATATGCGTTTGCGCAACAATATGTATGTGAATAAGTATTCTTAGCTCCAATATTCGTGTTATATTTTAGTTTTGTGATATTATGTGTCAATTATGTTATACCACTTTCTAAACATAGATTTGACATTTCTAAAATGTTTTCCTTCCTTTTCGCACCGTATTATAATGAAAAGGGATGCGTATAATTGTTTGATTGTCTCATATTAGTTTGTTTAGAAGTTGATACAATAGAATTGACAGTTACTTGTAGTAATATAATGTATATAGGTAGTTATAGTACCTAGTTGTTGATATAATGTATTTTAATTTATATTGTAAAAGACAAATTCCAATGTTAAATTAGACGAAATTTTACCAAAAGCGCTTATTATGGTTTATAATTTTGATGCACTTAGCTTTTAAGGTAATGAGCAATTTTAACTCTTGCAGCTATTTTTATAGCAACAAATTAGATTTCGACAATTTTATCCTGGTCGTGGTGTTTTTTGGAACTAATCTTTAAAATTGTATAGGTTACGTGAGAGTGGCGCCACTGCGGTCAAGTATACTTGTCGCGTAGTCTTATTGTGACTGATATTTAGCTTTAAGTTTGCCAAACGGCACAAACTTTATCGTATTAAATGAAACCAAAACGTGTTAGCTCAAATAATTGTAAAATTTTAATTCAATAAATGCTTGAAACGATTTCGGTTTTTATTGTAATATCTTTACTTGTGACAATTGTTACGAATATATGTCGATTTTGATAATTTGAGACTTAGTTGATCAACTGTACAACTTCTATATATAGGTATATGTATAAAGTAAGAAACTGACTGGCCGACAGATTAATCGATCTACGCGCAGCTGAAACCGCTGGGTCTGCATGAAATTTTGCACAAACGTTCTTTAAATGACGTAAGTGTGCACTGAAGGGATCTTTGGAAATTCATCCCCTAAGGGGTTAAAGTGAGGTTTGAAAATTTGTATGAAACTCATTTTAAAGTCTTTTTTTTTTTATGCAGTACTCTTTTATTTCTAACCATTCATGAGTTTACCAATTTTTACAGTTCTTACTTCAAGAGGGAAGAAGTTTCATAAAAACTTTAACCTCTATTTTACCCCCACTTATTGCAATAAGTATTTTATATTGCTAAACATTTTTGTAAGGTCTCATTAACTGGTACAGCAACATTCATTATTCTATTATAAGATGTAAAATTTACATTATAGTAAACTTTGTTTTTATACATAGCTAACCTCAGATGTTTTCAAATTATTTGCATATAACCATATCTCTGTAAGGCTTGAAATCAATCGCCTTAATTAGCCTTGCCTTGGTATCTCGCACCCGCTTCAAATAACTATGCACGTTTAAAACTTCTGCATTATCTCCGTAATCATTCTTTATGGTCTCCACCCCTTCTATGCACATCGTTCTGTAATTGTGTCCAGTTTCCAATCCATAGCTTGTAGTTTCAGTTGTCCCATCCCACTGTTCGTGAGTGCGGATTTTTATATTCCAAACTTGCTTCTCCAAATGTTCCTTCACAAAGTATCTTATATCTGGACAGTCGCATAGATTAATAAGCACTTGCATGCAGCGTTTTTGTAACAGTGGTTTCGTATGGTTGTGACATAAGGTCACTAATCGCTTGGTTAAGTCTTGGCAGCATTCTTTGGCGCGCCATTTCGATCGCGTCGTAATTGTGGTGTACATCATAAAACCGACAGCGCTGATGATCACGTCCGCGTGTCGGTTAAGTAAATATGACCGTAGAATGAAAGTCAAATCATTGTTATCAGCTAATCTCATGCCGACGTCGTGCTTACAGAGTTGGGTTAAGACGTTCATAGCTCCAGAAACAATCCGTTTGTCTCTAAACTCGGTAAACAAACACAACATGATCTGAAAACCATTTGCTCTGAGCCCCCGTTCGGGATCCCATTCCAAAAGATTCTCTAAAGTCTTCAAATGGAGTATTATAATGCCGATATGTTCATCCTTGACCATTTTTAGCAAATCCTCTATAATGGTTTCGTTTTCTATAATCTTTTCACACGAGCAGCGGTCGCGAGCTAGAGTTCTCAAAGTGTAGGCGGCAGCGTATCTTATTTCTTTTCTATCTCTCATTATGAGCCACATGAGGTTTTCGATGATGATTGGACGGGTCATGATGCGCTTCCTTCCCTGGTGGTAGCCGGCGAGGTGGGTCAGGGTCAGGCAAACCTTCTCCCTGATGATAGGGTCGCGGTTCTTCATGAGGTCTATGAGGCGGTAGACAACGTTCAATTTGATGAGGAACATTGCGTGTTCCGTTATTTGCACCTGAAGCATAAATATAAAGAAACAATTATTTTCTTTTCTATGCCAGTTCCCAAAAGCCTTTAGGTCGCAAAATAGAGGAAAACTTATTCATATTCTAGCTTTATCACGTTTCCGAAGCCGTTAGCGAAATTATAGAACCAAGAAGTTTTTATCAATTTTCTACCCAATATTACATCTGTACCTACTCTAATCAAAAACTCTGTTTATTAAAAAAAAATACCTGATCCATAAGGGTGTGCAGTGCTTGTAGCTGCACTAATAAATCTGGTGAGTGCAGTTCCCTATTGAGCACTCTAAGGCCGACGCGCTCAAAGCCTAGGTTAGCACGCGTGATGTCCACCTTTGGGCAGTACAGGGACGGCTGCATCGAATCCAACCTCTTAGCTGGCGGTAGTTCTGGGAAACGTGTCAAAATTTATTTACCAGGCGTGTTTGAGTACACAGCGAAAAGGTTCTTACATCACGAAAACAAACATCCACTCTGCCTAGCGATATTGGACTATAAGAAGGCTTTAAACACGGTCGAAACTTGGTATGCTCTAGATTCTTTACAGCGATGCCAGGTTGATTAACTATATATATTAAGGCATTGAATGTCTGTATAACCCTACAGCGATGGCCGTTCAAGTAAGGACAATGAGACTAAACGTATATACTTTCAGCAAGGGGTTAGACAAGGGATACTATCTGCCCACAATTGTTCGTGAACGCATTGAAGGATGTGTTTAACACTACTGGACGGGACGAGGTATCAACATCAATAGCGAGTATTTTAAACTAGTGACGGTCTGCTTGCTATGATAAGGGACCACCTAAGTACTTGACAATAATAAATTAAATAATTATGATCTATCTCTTCAGGGGAAAAAATAACTATACGCTTTTCAGGATAAGGTAAAGTAGCAACATGCTAGCGTTGTCTCTAGTAATCTCTAGTATCACCATTCTTATTTTCCCTTCCTAATTAAGGGTGCCATCTCCAATTACTGTGTATGTGGGTGTAGTGTATAAATAGGATTTTAGTACATAGGTACCTGTGTGTGGATCTATTCGTATTCGCTGCATTGCCCTATCTACTGCTTTGTTGATAACCCTCGGATTCATAGCGCATACCAGCTGGAGATAGGAATTTTTATGCGGACAAAACATGATTATTTTAGTATAATTTAACCAAATAAACCAAACATGAAGATATAATCAAATAAGATTCAAATACTTTAAGATCGAAAATATTTGTATAATTTCGAAAAGTTTGACGTTTTTGTCGTTTAGAGGTATTTGAAGTATTGTACGATCTTGACAGGTTAGCGTCTGAAATGGGAAAATGTCGTTTTCGGAAGATATTAAAACTTTTTATAGACAAACAGGAAAGTTTTGCAAGGTTTAAATACTTAAATACTTACTAGATGATAATTATGTAGATATCATTACAAATCCTACTGAGAATATAACATGGATAGGCCCAGATTGTGGCTAAAATATGCTAAAATTCTTTTATAAGCAATTCACATATTCAAGTGACTACATATTGTTTTTTTTTATTTTTATACAGAATAGGTTCGCGTTTGACCACATCCTGCCTGATGTTAAGCAACGATGTGGCCTAGGATGGAACACGCTTACCTAGAAGGAACCTATTTACTCTTGATTTGTAGACACTCATATTGTACTTTGTAATATATACGAGGTAAATTATATCTTTCAATTTATATAAACTAGCGACCCGCCCTGGCTTCGCACGGGTACAATCTAAATACTACACAAAACATTGACACATTATTATATACCTAAACCTTCCTCAAGAATCACTCCATCTATTGGTGAAACTCGCATGATAATCCGTTTAGTAGTTTTTAAGTTTATCGCGAACAGACATGGCGGACGGCTTTGTTTAATAATATGTCGTGATAAGTACTTACTTAGGTGCATGCTTTTCTAATTGGTGACAAGCTAGGTGTGTGACCATAGCTTACCTGATAAGTAATGATGTGGTCAAAGATGGTAAACGCATCTAGCCTAGAATAATAACCAAATCTCTAGTGAGGCATGGAACATATCGTTAAATGCTTGGCGGCTGTTTTTTACCTTGAGGATGGTAGCTAGGCAGCCGAATAGTAAAAAGAACCTTACTACCTTGCTATGGTTTCCTCAGAAAGTATTCCTTCGTTGTTGTAATATGAAGCCACACTTTAACAAAACTGAGCTATCGTCACTACCATACCCGCTGGGAAATAATAGCAAATGAAACTTACTAGATAACTTGTTTTATTATTTAATACTTTATAAAAAATTATCTTAATCTAAATCGTAATGCGTTGGCTCATTGGTACCGTAGTATATCTGCTTTAAGAGCTGTAGGGCGTGCGTTCGATTCCCATTCGGAATTAACATTTGTGTGACGAGCATAAATGTTTGTTCTGTGTAACAAACATCTGAACATACAAACTTTCACATTTGTAATATTAGTAGGATAGGATATGTAATAAGAAAATGTATATTTCACGTGATTACTTTTCCTGATTTTAGATTTGACCCATAGTGAAAATTGTATATAATGATATTACCTACAATAATATCTTATAATATGTATGTCGTTTTACTGAATATTTGTGGGCAAGTTACAAGGTTTTTTGGTTATAGACCTTATCCCTTAGAAAGCAGTTCATCTTCGAGGGTACGGAGTACGGAAGCCCTTCCTCCTGCACTTGGTATCGACGATCAACTGCGCCTGTCGCTTCAGGTAGCACCGGGAAGGTATGTCTTCTTCCTCATCAGAAGCTGTGAATTTAATCATTCGAATCATTATTATGTAGTTCCCATAGTACAGCTTTGCTGATAAAAGAATGACTAGATGACACCAATATATATTATTTTATTCTGTGGCGGTACCTAGGATTATTTACAACAAAACAAAGTCTAGGGCTTGGTAATGACAGCACAGAAAAGCAGCGTCGGGATTAAGGCAATTATAGTCTAAGCTGTTTCGCCTTAATATCGGGGCAATAGAATACGGAATTGGCATTCCTTGCCTGCAGAAGCTAGGTAATGGGGCCTTCCGTTAGGCATCAAGGAAGGCCACCCGGGGGGTTTTAGTGGACCTATTCTCACTTCCATATTTCGACTGCACAAAGCAGTTAAAGTATCTATTAAATAATATTTGCCTCTCGTCAACAAGCAAATATTTTAAACAAATGTTTTATACAAGCTTTTATCTGGGACCATGAACAAAAAATTTAGAAATAAATTCTGGTAAGTATTTGGCATGTAGAGACTTACCTATATTCATAAAAGATTGAAGCACAGAAGTATAGTAAGTATCTAAATTGTAACCTGTAATGGGTAGTAAGTACCTCAAGCTTTGGATATAGGTAAGTACCTACACGCCAAATAGTTACTAGAATTTATTTTAAAATTTTTAGTTCATTGTCCCAGATAAAAGCTTGTTTTTAAATATTTTTTTACTTTTAACTTTTTTGTAGATAAGTATTTTAGAGATTGCTCCTCAGGACGAATCAATCGAGCCCAAACTCGATGGGCTTATCTTGTTTAGTTTAGAAATTCAGTACCTGGATGACCGAGCTTTGCTCGGCTGAAAACAACAAAACCTAGCTAAATCGATTTATCGCCCCCGAAACCTTCTGCATACTGAATTTCATGAAAATCGTTGGATCCGTTTCCGAGATTCAGAATATAGCACCTGGACGACCGAGCTTTGCTCGGCTGAAAACACGGATAAGACGACGTTTTCTAAAAATGAAACTTAGCTAGATCGATTTATCTCCCTCGAAACCCCCTGCATACCAAATTTCATGAAAATCGTTGGAGCCGTTTCCGAAATTAAGAAAATATATATATGTACAAGAATTGCTCGTTTAAAGATATAGGATATGGCAATCTTCCATCTCCATCATAAGACCAGCTCCATGGTACCATATAATTGTATTGTCACCGAAGACACATAAGTACACCAAATTTTAATGACATCGGGAAGTGGGTCAAATTTAACTCGCAAGATTCTAATAAGAAACAGACATAACAATGTATGTACATTGCAAGTTAAATAAAAGCTTGTAAAAAGACTTGATATTGGCGTTCATAGGAGACTAGATAGAACTTTAGGCTGGTACTCACGCGGAGCTTTAACTGGTTCCCTCTGCAAAAGTTCCTTGTATGTGGGCACCGCCTTCTCGGACTCCTTGGGCGTGCTGTGGCTGTGCATACTGATGCCAGCCACGGAGGGAGCGGCACTCGTCGGCTGGAATACCAAAATATTCGTATTTATAACGTTAAGTTAGTGAGATGAAATAAACGCTATCCTGGTGGTAAGAGATAACGTCTATCCATGACCATTGCTGCTATGGCTCTCATTACTATGAGTCATTCGATGGTCTCTATAGCCCTGTAATTTTGCTTTCTGCCCTTGAAACTGGAACACAGTAATGTTTACACACTACTGCTTTGTTTTGGTAAACGTGTAATGTGTAATATTTTGTGCCATCATCGATCAAAAACCAGATTATATACACTGCATAAATTTAACTATATGGAAAATGTTTTGGTGGGAACGCGGAGAAATAATTTGCATTTCATTGTTATTCAAAATGTCTGTTATTTTCGAGTGTTTATGTCTAAAAATAGGTGTATTGTAATCACGAAGTACCGAATTATACTACTATATTTTTTAATTGTCTTACAGCTAGTGTAGGCGTTTTCTCATTGTGAGAATGATAAAGCTATAGTTCACCACGATGCATCGCGATGGTTAAATACTGCAACTGTGATCCCACGGCACTCGCCCCTGTCTTTTGTAAGATAAATACGAGTATATGTCACTAGCTCCGAAGTTAAGCTACTATCAGAGACCGTACCATCCAGAGAATATCTGGTTATCTAGAGTTTTTATTAGAGATTTTATATTATTTTATGAGAAGTCTGATATTGAAGTAGTATTTTACCACATTAGTAAGTTTTATCTCAAAAACCCAAAGCTCTTGAAAACTGGATGAGTAGTCACGTCCGTACCTAAGTAAATATTTGTTAATCGCCATGTAATGATTACATGTACCTATATAACTACATTGAAATCAAAATGCAGACGCTTGGTAAAATCTTACGTTAGAAGGCACCAAAATTATGGTATTATCTTTTTGCTTTTCCTTGACTTCTTCAGCTTTGGTTCTGGCTTTCTCGTACCGCGTTGTCAGCACTGTGATGATCTCTTGGACGTCTCTGGCTTCAGCTGTCCATTCCGGCATGGGTGGGTCTGGGACAATCTACAATAAATAAAAAAATATTGTATTCCGTTTTAATGGTACTACTGTAGCTAGTGAAATTATAGAGGTTAA